>CAMTDV010000022.1:28279168-29479168 GCA_947069175.1 Scalesia atractyloides
GGTAGTAATAATCATGACGATAACTATAATTAAGCTGACGAATACTCTAGCCAACTTCAATTTTCTGAATTATGCACTTGGGTTCATAAAAGGTTTCTAAAAGGTAGTAATAATCATGACAATCATTATAATTAAGCTAACGAATACCTAGCCAACTTCTATTTTCTGAATTATACACTTGGGTTCATAAACCCATTAAAACTAAAGAAATAGGGCATTAAGGGAAATATGGCTTACCAGTTTTTTAAGACCTTGATTTTATTCAATCACCAGAAAGGGTTGTGAACGAGCCAAGCTCATCTGGGCCTACTCGAGCTCGAATTATAAAATCGAGCTGGCGTTTGAGACTCGAGTTCGACTCGAATTAAATTCGAGCTAGCTTGGTTGGGCTCAAGTGCTCGAATTAACCGAGAACAATTAAATTTACTAGTATAAAAGCACATAAACATGATTCAAATGCAATGGAATGTACCAACGGGCTAATATGCAACTTTCTTTGGCTAAAGAACAAATTATGTAAGTTTCACTTATTAATTCTTTTGTTGGCTTATCAATGGGGTGGTGGTCCATTGGTGATGGCAAACCCTTTAAATACCTAGGTTTAGGAGGGGAAGGTCTTGGGTTCAAGTCCCACAAACGACAAATATTAAAAGAAATTCGTCGTTCAAAAAAGTATTCTTTTGTTGTTAGATTAAATATTTTAAATATATTTAATTAAGTGGTCATTATAATCGTTTATATTATATTAGATTAAAATAGTTAAATTATACTGATATTTGTTGATGGATCATATTACTTTTATTAACTCATAAATGTTTTCCCTTTAGTAAATTTAGGAGGATAACTTAAGAGGTTAAAGGGTTAGACGTTACACATAACATAAAGAAAAATCATCCCCCCTCTCTCTCTCCACAATATTCATGAGTTCATCACATCTAAGAACTCATAACCCCCACCACTAATATACATTCTAAACGGGAACTAAATCAAACTAACAATTAAGTAGTTTACATTTATCTCTGTTGCGGTTGCTGGCTTACTAGGTACACTTTTACATGTTTTTTATTACATACACACAAAACTAATCAACATGTAGTATCAGAGAATATGTTGCTCAAATCAGTTATGTTTACTTCCACTAAATCTAGAATTAAAACTGGAAAACACAAGTTTTGATGAAAAACGTTTATTAAGATTCATGTTTTGTTCTTGATAATTATTATGTTTTTCTACAGTAAAAATCTGGAAAAAAAGAGAATGATTTAATCGGATTATGGTTTACTAAGTAACCGAAATCTTATAAAATTCGAAATTCTTAATTTAAAAATAAGTTCAAGGTTTCGATTAGAATGCAAACTGACTAAAGATTCGGCGAATATATTCTTCATGTTTATCGTAAAGTTCGAAAATTTGGATGAATTGAAAAATTAGGATGTGTTTTGTCTTGTTTTGACCTAGATTTTATCCACAAATAATTCTAAAATTTTATATAGTTTATTTGAAAAATATTTCGAAATCTTATTGATAATTATAACAAACCTTTAAAACAAAATCCCTAAAAAATTCGAATTCCATCCTTATCACAAGTTCAAGTTTATAGTTAATTATGATTTACTAAAACAATTCTTATTTTTCAGGGTTTATGATTTTCTGTTTCGTCAATTTTAAGAGAGCTAAAACTTTTTAGAGTTTAAGTAAACTCATAAAAGGTTAATTTTTAAGTGAATTCATAAAAATAAAGACCCTTTTTAAGTTAACTCATAAAAGATAGAGATTATATTTTAAGTGAACTCATAAAAGTAGAGAAATTTACATTAGGTGAACTCATAAAAGTATAGATCATTTTAAATGATCTTATAAAACTAGAGAATAAACCAGAGAACACATAAAAAAACTAGAGTACTCTCAAATATTGATAACTTATAAATAGAAAATTCTCAAACATAGAGAACTCAGGTGAACCCAAAGCTTGATAATTAAGTGGTTTTCTCAAGAACTCAATTTTGATGAACTAATCTTTTTTTCTTGAACCTAACTCCTACAAACCATTATCGTGAACTAAAATTAACTTAAATAGTTTTGTAAACACTTACATAACAATAAATTTTTATAATACTAGATAAGCTCTTGATATTTCATTTATGTCCAAAGGTGATATAATACATCTTTTTATTGTTTAAGTATAATTAAAAGATATGATATTTATGTCTTATATACAAAGATGTCTTACTTCGTCCCTAAGGTGACGTGCTACATTCATGTCTAGCATAGTTGTTGATTTCAGATAAACAACCTTTAACTTTTAACTATGGCATGTGCTTTCAACGTGTATGCAAAATAGTGTGCGGAATTAGAAATCAAATTTTCAAGAAACCAAGATATATAATTTTTCAAGTTTATATCACAATGAAACTATTACAAGGTGATTTTATGGTTATTGGCAAATACAAAACCATACTTAAAGAATTATGTGGGGTTGAATTCATGAGGGGAGTGGAGTGTAAGATATGTATCTTTAATGCTTTACTTTGCTCAACTCATTTATTTTTCAATGATCCTATTCTCTATTTATAGAGAAGGTTTGACAAGAATAAACAATTGTTTATTCATGTAGTTGACCTCTTCAAAGTGTTACTTTGGCATATTTATTGAATCCACATTTTCTATTGCTAACTTGTACCCTGTCAACCTTATCAAGTCTAAAAAGGTGGGTCATCAGATATTTGATGACTCATCATTAGATATTTGATTATCGGATATTATTCGAGTCATATGGCAATCATCATATTCATTAGATTATTTTCTCATCAGATTTTCTTCCTTTTGTAGAAAGATCTTTTGATCTTTCTATGATGCAAATAATCCAAGTTCAATCCTCCCTTGGTCAGATTTCATCTTTGGTTTGACCTTCTTGACTTGTTCTTCATCCATTGATCATGCCTCAGAGCCTTCTTCATTTTTCTTCAACACATACATATTTAAATAAAAGGTTCTAAAAGTTTTCCCCTGAGTGTTGTAAGTAAAATAAAAAAATCTAATCGAATGATAAACAATCAAAATCTAAATACATAAACAGATATGAAATAAACATTGTTCAAAAGTAATTCATCAACCAAAAGATAAGCGTTAATACATTTATGTTTAATGCTTGTATCTTTTGTATTTGTAGTTTTTGTTTTATGGTAGCACGTTTTGTTTGTTTTGTTTGAAATGAATGTAACACATCAGTGGTACACACACAGGATTCATGCGCGACGCAACACTGGTACGCGAAGCATCACTAATGCGATAGAGTGTGGTGCGTATTAGTGGTGCACTTAATTGGTTTGTATATAAAGGATAGTGGTGTGACTGTAAGTACACCTTTGGTGATATGTGCTGGTTTATGCAATTAAAGATTATTAAGGGTCTTACTTGTAATATTTTTAAAAGTCTAAGTCAGTGTATTCATGTCTGAGTTTGTTATGTAAAGGAGTCCGAATTTAAGTACAAATTTAGATGACCCTAGTTTTGTTTATGTCTGAGTTTGTGAATTGTTTAATTGTAATAGTGTGTACGAATTTAGTATAAATTCGGATAAGGTTCATCTCAGGACTTAGAATCCATATTTGTAAGTGTTAAATCCGGAACCGATGTGTTTCGGATTTAGTCATTATATTTAATGTGTTGAATGAATGCAATAACATGTGACTTTTGGAGAAAACTTTCTGGCAAGACTGGTTCTAGAGAGAGAACAAAACCCTATCATTGTGTGTGCTCACTATGTGTGATTATCCTTGTGTGTGATCTGTGAATACTCGGTATATTAACAGATTGATCGGTTCTCTCATCTTCTACTCCTTCAGTACGAGATCTACGGAGCGGTACGAGGCACGCAGTGGTTTCTGCACATCGCGTGTGTGTCGAGTGGTCCGGGTTCGAGTGTTGGAGGTGCGTTAGGCGGCCTTACAGTGACAAACGACAAATAAGCATGCATATGCTGCTGAAATTTCTAATGAAATAGTGAAATTATGAAACAAGTGTTAGACAAGATCAACATATGGATTCCGCACTTATTTTGATCCGTTAGATATCTCCGAAAAGTGGTTTTTCTTGATTCTACTTATTGCTAACCATTCAAATCCATCCTACACCTTTTATGGAAAAATCTTCCGATCTTTCTTTGATACAAATAATCAAAGTTCAATTGCCCCTTGGTCATATTTCATCTTTGGTTTGACCTTCTTGACTAGTTTTTCTTCATCAGATCTAATCATGCATCGAATCCTTCTTCAACACTTAGATATTTAAATAAAAGGTTCTGACAATAACTAAACCGTGCTTAATTAAGATAATTGTCACACTTCTACCCAAAGGTTATCTATCATAATTATTTTGCACATATACTTGAATGATTTCACTTCTGCCAAAAAGTGATTTGTCTTCATTTAAGTAGAATTTTAAATCAACTTACTTTATTAGTTTGATATTAATAATATACATTAGTGATCCTTCATTAATCTTATGATCATACTTTAGTCTATCTTACTTGAATATCCCATAACATTAATCACTATAATATTCTTCTTTAAGTTAGTATCTCATCTAAAACATCCACTCTAATTTCAAAAAACAATGAGTTTTGCTTCATCAAGAGTTTCAATAACATTTAGCTATTCCTCATGACATGACATTCTTGCTGCTCTTATCTTATAACAATCATACGGAAGAAAACTAGAGCATGGCAAATGATATGAGTCAGTCATAATGTCTCTTATAATAATCAAAACTCATTTAAATAAAGAGTTAAATACTTGGTTCGTCCCTGTGGTTTGCAAAAATTACAGATTTGGTCCCAATGGTTCACTAATTACACACTTGGTCCCAGTGGTTGCAATTTTTGCACTCGGGTGGTCCTTAACACTAACATGCGTTAGAATTCTCAGTTAATTATGTGTGAAATGACATAATTGCCCATAAAAAATTAAATATAACAGGACATCAATAGAATCAAAATTTTCACAAAATATCTAAAAACACTAACAGTTACAAAAATACACCAGAAAATCTCGAAAAGATTAATTGCAGAAGCAAATTAAGAACAATTAAAGATTGAATAAACATATACTGGAGATTGGTAGTTGATCGGAAACAGAAGTAAGGCACGGAGGTGTAGATGAGGGTTCCGATTCAACTACAGGAGGAGGTAATGGAGGTGATGGCGATAGAGACTGAACACGGCCGGTGATGAGAGCCAAACGCTCGGCTCCTTTCTCCGCTATACGCCACCGTCGAGCGGCGGCAGCATCCCTAGCGGTTGATCGGAAACAGAAGTAGGGCACGGAGGTGTAGATAAGGGTTCCGATTAAGCTACAGGAGGAGGTAATGGAGGTGATGACGATAGAAACTGAACATTGCCGGTGATGAGAGCCAAACGCTCAGCTCCTTTCTCCGCTATACACGGCCGTCGAGCGACGGCAGCATCCCTGGCGGTTGATCGGAAATAGAAGTAGGGCACGGAGGTGTAGATGAGGGTTCCGATTGAGCTACAGGAGGAGGTAATGGAGGTGATGACGATAGAGACTGAACACGGCCGGTGATTAGAGCCAACGCTCGGCTCCTTTCTCCGCTATACGTCGCCGTCGAGCGGCGACAGCATCCCTGGCGGCTCTGCCGCCCATGGTGGTGGTTGGCGGTTATTAGAGAGAGAGAGAAAGATGAGAGAGACAAAGAGATGGTGGTGGAAATTGATAAGATTTGGTGATGGTGTTTAAGAAAGATGAAGAAGAAGATAAGGGGTGATCTCTTTTTTATATATAAAATATTTTTTTTAACTTTTTATGGGTAATTATGTCATTTCATACATAACTAACTGAGAAATCTAACGTATGTTAGTGTTAAGGATCACCCGAGTACAAAAATTACAACCACTGGACCAAGTGTGTAATTAGTGAACCATTGGGATCAAGTCTGCAATTTTTAGCAAACCACATGGACCAACCAAGCATTTAACTCTTAAATAAATGTTAGCACCATAGTTATTTTAGATTCATTTTTTTCCTAAGACTAATCTATTTGTGTGGAATAATCAAAATAATTCCTGAGATGCATGCACTCGCTTCTAAATTCTAACTAAAAGATTAAATGGCATCCATGAATACATTTTTCCAGTCCATTACATATTAATTTTTCCACTAATACAATTTAATGCCTTAAGAATCAACTATAATGCTCAGAAGTATCAAAAGGAAAATGCGTGCGTTGATCAGCAACATATGTATAAGAAAAAAAATGAAAAAAAGATGGGTTATCTCTAGGCTTTGGACATTTTCGGGGCCATTTTTTTCTATGTTGTCGTCAAAGAAATTAAAATATAAGTTTCTTAACACATTACTTCAACGTCTGTTTAGTCTTAACAATTACATAAAACGTTTTATTTTACAATAAAAAGTTACTGACAAAATAATAGCACTGGTTATTATTGTGTTTATAAGTTTCTTTAGTTTTTTTTCTAATTATATATACCCTAGAGTTTTTTTCTTTTTCTTGTATTTAAATAAGTTCAATAACTATTCTTGAGGTTGTGCATTTTATGCAATTAATTAGAAGTTTATTAAATAATGTATTAATGGGTTTTAAGTTTTTAGTTAAATTACAATGGTGTCCTATCCAAATGAAGTTAAATTGTCTTTTTGTTCACATAATATGCATTATATAGAAGTATAGATATAGATAGAGTGGAGAGTTTAAACGAGAAAAAATTCTTTGTAAAAAGAAAAAATGAACAAGTTTCAACCAATAAGAAATTTCATTTTACTTTATTTAATATTTGTTTTTAATTTTATGTAAAAGATATGTTGGTAAACTTACATAGATCATTAATTTGTATTTTTTTCTCTAAAAATAACTAAGTAAATTAAATTGGTAACTCCTTTCAAAATATATATATTTTTTTCAAATTAAAAACAACTTAATTTAAAGTGTAGAATAAATCTAATGTGTGTAAGATAAATTACGAGGTGCGTACAATATATTTCGAGGTGTATAGGATAAATTTTGACGTGCATAGGATAAAATTCTATAATAAGTAGGGTATATGTAGGAAAATTTTGATATGTATAAGTTTTGTAGATTTTATATAGAATAATTAATAATTAGTTGATTAATTAATTAAAGATAGAAAAAAATAATGAGATGAGTTATAAATGAATTAGTATATTTCTAATATGTCCTTTCTTCTTTTAATAATTTTTCTTCTTATTTGATCCTTCCTTATAAAGATATATAAATACAGATAGTATAGATATAGATATATACAATGTATTTAGTCTCGTATAAATATATTAAGAATTTTTCAAAGATTCAAAGAGTAAGTGAAAGTATAAAAGAGCAGGAGGTGGGATTTAAAAAAAACATAAAAAGAAAGAAAAAAAAAAACAAAAGAAGCATGAAATGTATGTGATAATTAAAGATAATATAAGTACCCTAGAGAAGTTGGTAATTATAACTTTTAAGTATAACCAAATATGATTGGCTTTTTATAATTTAGATTTTTGTGGATATGTCTAGCTTATTTGTCAGTCATTAACAACTGAATACAATCGTTAGTGATGTGACTTTAATGATAGTAACTTTTCTGGTTTTTTTAACGTCAACAGCGATATATATATATATATGATGGTTATTTTAAAAACGTTAAATATTACGAGAACTGTGAGAATGAATTGAAAATCAATCAAAACTATTTTTTTAATAATGTCATCAATTTTAATTAAAATATAACATCAAAAAGAAATTATAACATTAAATAATTTATTTCTTCTCTCAAAATCACTCATATTAGATTTTTTACACATGTGTAAATGACAAACTTACACATGTGTAATTTTTCTTTATTCCAAATTCACGTAAATTTAAATGTGTAAATTAAATTTCTATAATTGTATTTGAATAATAATGACAAGTGTAATTTTTTTTTGAATTTAATTTGTTTTTGACCAAGTTCTAGGGATTTTCATTCGTTCTCACGGTTCTCGCATTATTTAGCGTTTTCATTTAAACCATCACCTATATATATATGGGAGTGTTATCTTGAGAACGCTAAATATCGCGACAACTGTGAAAAAGAATTAAAAAACCAATCAAAACAATTTTTTAATACAAACATCATTTTAATTAAAGTACAACATCAAAAAAAGAAATTACACATCAAATAATATATTTCTCCTCTCAAAATCACTCTTATTAGATTTTTTTACAGATGTGTAAATATAACAAATTTACACATGTGTAATTGACAAACTTACACATGTGTAAATTTTCTTTATTTTTGAATTCTCATAAATTTAAATGTGTAAATTAAATTTTTAGAATTGTATTCGAATAATAATGACAAATGTAAAAAAATTGAATTTCACTTGTTTTTGACCAAGTTTTAGTGGTTTATTCATTCGTTCTTACAGTTCTCGCGATATTTAGCGTTTTCACTTAAACTCTCCCCTTATATATATATGTGTGTGTGTGTATGTGTATATATATATATGTGTGTGTGTACATATATATATAAGATTTGGTTCAAGAAGTAATTACTATCAGTTGTGAAAACCATGAGAACTTCTCTTATTTAATAAAATTTTAACATATCACCTATAATCAATTTAATTCAAAATGATATTATAATCTTTTTCTCTCAATGTCACATCAACTCTCTTTTATCTCTAAAACACATCATATTATAATTTATACGTCTAACGTAAGAATATCTCTCTTCTTTCATCTCTTTTATACTTTTTATATTTAAATTGGGAAAAAATATCTTACGTTTTAAATTCAAACATCAAAAGTATTATGTAATTTAAAAAAATATAAAAATATCGAAAATGATATATATATTTTTTACTCTATTTTCCATAATTATGACATAATGTTCTTTATAAATACAGCTATATTTTTCTTTTATTTTTATTAGAAAATACAAATTATCGAAAATGATATTTATTTCATTTTGCTCTATAATGTTCTTTATAAAATGCAGCTATATTTGTCTTATATATTTATTAGAAAATATAAAATTACCAAAATAATATCTATTTCTTTTTGCTCTATTTTCCCTAATTCTGACATAATGTTCTGACATATTTGTCTTATATGTTTATTGAGAATTTCTATTTCATTCGTTAACGTTTGATGATTTTGCACTACAACTTAAAAAAAAAACATTCAACAACGTATCTAAAAAATGCTTTCACAACGTGCGTAACAAAGTTTTGCCAACGTGCTTAAAAAAAGGTTTGATAGCGTGTGTAAAAAAAGTTTGACAGGGTGCGTAAACATTTAAACTGACTGAGTATTAGAACACCACTATGTAAAAAACAAACAAAAAATGTGTTAAAAACGTGCGTAAAAAAGTTTTTTAACGCCTCTAATCGCCGACCCGAGCTCCTCTAAAAGTCACGCGTAAATCTAATTTTCAAACGTATGTAAAAACGGAAGGCGTAAAATAGTTTTACGTACGTTTGAAAATGTTTTTACGTAATATCTCAAATTAAAATATTTTTTTTGCGCACGTTGTCGAATGAAAAAAATTGTTTTTTTACGCCCCTAATCGTCGATCCGAACTCCTCTAAACGCCACGCATAAATCTATTTTCAAACGTATGTTAAAACGACACGCGTAAATGTTGTGTTTTTAAATATGTTTGAAAAATTGTTTCTCGTACGTTTTCGAATGCAAAAAAAATTGGTGCACGGTTTCGAATGTAAAAAAAATTCGCGCATGGTGTCGAATGTAAAAATTGTTTTTTATTACACAGGATAAAAAAAAACTTTTTTACGCTCCTAATCGCCAGCCCGGCCTCCTCTAAACGATTGTGGAATGTAAACGCTCTATTTTTTATTTTCGTAGGTGTTTGGGCTTTTACGTATAAATGAAGAGGATAACGAACAAAAAACGAAGATCAAGATCAGAGATTGAAGACGTTTTCTTTTTTTACATGTAGTGTAATTTTTTTTTGTATAAAAATCATGTTTTATAATTAAATTTTTATTAAATAGATAAAGGTTATTAATGTTGACATGAACAGTGATGTAGTCTATGATGTTTGATTGTCAGTTTGACAAGTTGACATGAATAATACACAAGTCAAATTTTTCAAAATACCCTTCTTATACTATTTATTCTTTTCTAATAAAAAAAATTACTACAAGACAAGTCAAACGTAAACAATTCAATCTCAACCACTCATACATGAGAGATCTAGGGTGGATAATAGTTCCTATGGTTCTCGCATCTAAAGGTGGTTCCTATTTTACCCCATTCCTATATATATAGGGGCATGATTTAGGGAAAATGCTTATAAGTGTGAAAACGATGAGAACGCGACTCGTCTGTTAGATCAAAACAATCTATGAATTAGATTGGCCCGGTGGCGTTTTCGTAAATAACATCAACTTTATTACGTTCACGTGCTTCATTAAGGGTAAAATGGTCTTTTTATTATTATAATACAAAACGCCAGGGTCATAAGTAAAACGCCATTAACAATTTCCACCTTAAAACTACAAACGATACAGTCCCCTTCCAGATGAAACACCATATTTTTTGCTGAAACTTTATTAATAACATTTATTATAAAAAATTTCCCTTCTAAACTACACGGCAACACATCACTATATAAAAAACCTTACCATAACTTCCATTGATCATACTAAAAAATGCCATATTTACCTAAAACGCCAAAGTTCAAAAAAAAAAAAAAAAAACTCTGAAAAAGGTACAAATGGAAAACATAGTTTCATAGAGATTTAACACTAGAACCAATAGATTCGTAATTATTTTTGCCAACAAAATAAGAGTGCTTGTGAAAACCATCAAAGCCGTAATTAATTTGGCCGAAGAAATATAGAGGGGGATCCTAGCACATGGCGTTACTCTTGATAACATCTGTGAGAAAACACAAACAGTTATACGAAAATTAACCAGAAAATTTGGATCGAACAATGCAAATAGAAAAATGGACCCAGTAATTCAATCATGGCGTTATGATGAAGACACTGACATAGTGATTGTTGTGTGTGACAACGGGGAGCAGGAAGACTACATGGTTGTTAACATCATGACCAAACTGAGTCTTGGGTTCCTAAAGGAGTTAAACAACACAACATGTTTGAACACAGACATGACCCTAAAATTGGCGTTGTTGCATGACAAATTCATATGAAGGTTTCAAAATCTTCAAGGAGAAGAGACCGATTAAAGTGAAGGTTTAGATGAGAAATTGGATGAAGAATCCGAAGAAGAAGACGAGGGAAACGATGGATACTTCTCAGACAAAATCCATTGGGACAAGGATTTTCTTTGCTTTGTTATATACTTTTCCTCTTATAAAATACTTTATTTCTATAACTACATATAAAACGCCAAAATTCCACAAACGCCAAAACACCAAAAGTTAGTTAAATTGTATTTTGCCTTCTTTATCTAAAACGTCAATTTAAAGATGGGACGCCTTATAGCTTTAAAAGATAAAGCTGAACAAACAGTAACTACAAACAGTAACTGAAACGACGGAAACTTTATTACTAACATTTATTATAATAAATTCCCGCCTATGCGCAAAAAACATCTATATAAACAACGTCTCAGGACCTTCCATTGATCCCACAAAAACATCTATATAAACAACATCATATTTTACTGAATACCATCCAATTTATAACGCCGAAAAGTTCAAAAACCATATATGGAAAATGTCGTGCCTTGGAGACTCAGTTTTGTTCTTAATGAAGTTTCATTGAATGGGCTTGACAACATTCTTAAAGTGAGGATTAACTCAATAACATTTTGTTGAATGAGATGCACAAACTCTTCAAGAAGAGGAGACTGATGGTAGTGGGATGAAGAAGAGATTGATGCCAACAAAAACAAACTGCAAGTCCCACTAAATGACCAGCTTCGTATAGAGCTGGGGGTCCTGCCGTATAGGAATTTCGCATCTATCTAAGAAATTCAAAAGTTCTGGCGGCAAAAACCTCAAGAAGAAGAGAACAATGGCAGTGAAGATTGGGATGAGAAGAAGAGACCGATGACAGTGAAGACTTGGATGAGAGTTTAGATGAGGAGTTCTAATTTTTTTACTGTTTATTTATTTATTTATTTTTTGTGTCATTTTCTGTGGTTTGTTGTGTACTTTTCTACTAAAAAAATACTTTATTTCTCTAATTAGTTATAAAACGCCAAACTGCCACAAACGCCAAACACCAAATCTATATATAAAATGATGGGACGCCTTACAACTTTTACAACAAATGCCAAACCCTTAATAATGGGACGCATTTACATCTTTATCTAAAACGCCATTAAAACAAAACAACAAACTTAATGAGGGAAAACAAAACGCCAATTTCAATCTTAAAAGCCAAAAAGTTCAAAAACCAAACATGACAAGCGTCATTTCCTCAAAAACCTGATTTATTTACTGAAAACTTTTATTTTTCTTTGGATTTTAAAACGCCGTTTTCATAAATTAAGTTGTAAAAAAAGCCATTAAAACAAGCTTAAAGAACAAAACGCCATCTCTATTGCATATAACGCGACTAATTTAGGGGGACGTGAACAATGACAATCCTGCCCCATAGATATATAATTTAGCAGCTCTGCCACGTGTTTGACTAGGATCCTTTCTCACCATTTTCACACTTTCAATTGTTTTCTTCGGATCCCGTTTCTATATATGTGTGTGTGGATTAGGATCATGTGAGAAGTAGTAGGCTAATTGAAAACCTTGAGAAACATTCTAGACCACACATTTTCACTAAGCAAAAATGCAAAAAAAAGATGTGATATACGTTAAAATATACATATTGAAGTCCCGGTTTTATGTATTTTGGCTAAAACTTCGTCGTTTAGGTGCTTAATCAGTCACTTTTATATTTCTAGGTGTTAAACGTCATGCCATAGACAAAGTTGGAGAAAAAATGGGTTTTACGAACGTTCTAGATGAATTCTGCAGAAACTGTTGAAGTTACAGCTCACGCACGGCCGTGCAGACTGTCGGCACGATCGTGCGCGACTCACGACCTTGGGAGCACTGGCAGACTATGCAGATGATTTCTCGGCACGCACGACCGTGCGACCCAGGTGCACTCCCGTGCACTAGCTGAACATTGATCAACATGCTATCTGAAGACTATGCACGACCGTGCGATCCAAGTGCACGACTGTGCACATCTGAAGACTTTGCCGCCCAAACGTCCACTTGTTTGCCCACGCCCTGTAGCTAATGTCACACAGACGATTGAAAGGGCGTGCACATAAAGTGCACTGCCGTGCGGATATGAATTTCTCTATAAAACAGAGCAGACGCTACTGATCAAAATATTGGATAATTCTGTAGGTTTCTGGGCGATTTACGAGGTCCGAGAGCTTCCTGGTTAGGATGATTTCAAGCCTCAAAGTTGCAAGAAGCTCATCCATCATCCAATCCATCAATTCCTTGCTTGTTTATGGTTTGATTTCTTGTTCTTAAGATACATTTTAAGCACATTTGCAAGCATTGAGCTGATATTTATGTATTATTAATTTATGAAGAATACTTGTTTTATGAACAATATTTAATTTGTAATCTTGTTTGAATGAAGCTCTGGCTACTTTTTCATGTTCGAATCTTGATGATCATACGGCAAACTTGGTTCATTGATGTTGGATTCTTGATTGTGGTTGTTTATCTTGGATGATTAATAAATGGTTAGTTAGGATAAGTTGACAAAACCGTTTAATTAATCATTTGTTAGTAAACTGTTAACTTGTTAATGTGTTTACACCATGAAACTAGAAATGAGTATTGGTTTAATAAAAGACAAATCTGATTGAGATCAAGAATGCTTTCTTACACGTAAGGGCTCTAGCAGGTTAGATGGTGTTATTGGAAGTTCTTGACATGATTCATTTGTTTAGTATTTTTGGTTAAAATAGCTAACTTAGTAGATTTGTGTTCAAGACTTGAAAAATGGATAAGTTTGTGATATGATCTACTTTATGTTTGTCTTGGTGGTTGTATTGTGTTATCGATATTACTTTCCTTGATAAAGTAAGGTTAGAAAACTCTTAACGGATGACTAACTTATTTTTAAAAGATTCGCATGAAAATATATCAATAGCTCGTTAATGAATAATTTTAGGTGGTTAAAGTGTGTTTATCGCGTTAACTTTCCGAAGAATTATCATGTTAGGATTCCCGAAAGGGATACTAAATGTCTTTAATTTTGGAAGACTGGTCAAGTGCCTTTATGACATTTCCGACTTAGCTAACATGCTTAGGTTGTTTATAAAACAAGACAAAAGGAAAAAAAATATTTTTGTATTTGGTGTCTTTTATGTTTAGGATACATTTTTAGATAATTTTTTGTTTAAAACCTTTTCACATATCTTTTTACTGGTAGATAAATGACAACGATTTAGTACATAAGCACCTGCCCGCGTCCATGGATCGACATCTGGTTCTTACCCATACTTTACTACATATACGATAGGGTACACTTGTCCTTTTGTGTGTGTTTTAATGTTAAGGTATAAATCATTTTTATAAATATTAAAACCGAGTTCGTGTATAAAATTCATTGTAAAAATATGTATATATACACACACGTCAAGTTGTAAAAAACACAATTCTTGAGGTGTGCTCTACTTTCAAGATACGAGACGTTTCTAATGACGTGATCCCGTTGCGACTCTTCCCGTTCTCATTGTGAGACAAAGCCAGAGCTTGGCTTTTATCACTTCCCGCAGGATCCATTACCACCTAGAATGAGCTGGCATAGCTGTTTATGCAGAAGTACTTTCTGCTAGAAAAAAACGGCCAAGTTAAAGAACCGTATAATGACATTCTGACAGGATGATGGAGAGTCCTTACACGCGGCTTGGGAAACGTTTAGAGATCTTCTTATTGATATCCCACACCATGGGTTATCTAAAAGACACCTGATATTGACTTTCTACCAAGGACTCAACTATGATTCGAAGGAGCGTTTAGGCGTGTACGCAGGGGGTGATCTTGGAACGAAGACGCCGAATGAAGCCTACGCGATTATTGAGAAAGCTGCTTTGAAGTCGAGTTCTCGTCAAGCCGGAGAGAGAGCTAGGACATCACCTCGTTCAGGGGTGCATGCTGTTGATAACTAAACGCCCCTTACTGCGCAGATTGGAGCCCTTGCTAAAAAAATTGATCAAGCCCATAATGTTTAGCGAGTTCAATCTTCATGTGAGCAATGTGGGATTTCACATGAGCTAGGTACGTGTGAGCAGGGTGTTATGTTTACTTGCCACGAGGAGGTGGATTACCTGGGGAACCAAACTAGACCCCAAATAACCCTTACAGTAACACGTACAATCTGGGATGGAAGAATCACACAAACTTTGGGTGGAAGGGTGGTTTAGGCAACCAAAACCCACTCGGGTATGCTCAGCGTACTCCCGCGCCATAGCAATCCTACGGTCATCCTTTCAGTCTCATAGTCACTCCTACTAGCCACATTCGAATATATACCATAATCAGGGTGCCGGGAGCAGTTCCCAGCAACAAGCCCCTCAAAATAACTCTAAGCTGGAGGAAATGATGGCACAACTTTTAAGCAACTCTAACAATGAGGATCAGTTGGCTGAAAAGCGCTATCAGCAGCATGAGGAGCGTTTCATGGCCCAAGAAGGGGAGATGAGGAGTCAGAAAGCCTCCATTCAGGCCTTTGAGAATCAGGTTGGCTAGTTGGCTAAGATGCTATCTGAGCGGCCTCAGGGCGGTCTTCCGGGCAATACAGAGCCAAACCCAAGGGGGCATGTTAATGCAGTGATGACGAGGAGTGGTAAAGCCACGGGACCTGACATATCGGACTCACCACCGATCACTTAGACGGTCCATACTGTTGCTTCGGACGAGGTGCACGCTAGGCGAGTCCCAGCAAGTACAACACAGCTCAAAAGCCAGTTACAAATTATACTCCTCTAGTTCCATACCCAAGCAGGCTGAAGCTTATAAACATTGGCTCAAATGCTAAGTACGCAAAGTTCCTGAAGGACATCCTTACAAACAAACAAAAGCTCAAGGACATGTCTTGTGTGTTGATGAACGAAAACTGCTCAGCTATTCTCCAAAACCGTCTACCTGAGAAGATGGGAGATCCAGGCAGTTTTACCCTTCCTTGTCTTATTGGCAGCATGTCTGTCAGCCACGCATTAGCTGATTTGGGAGCAAGCATAAACCTTATGTCGTATAAGGTTTTTGCTAAACTGGATCTAGGTGAGCCGTCACCCACGAGGATGAGCATTCGGCTTGCTGATCGTTCAATCAAATATCCGCACGGGTTCGTTGAAAATATACTTGTTAAGATCGACAAATTCGTGTTTCCCATGGATTTTGTTATTCTTGATATGGATGAAGACTCAAAAGTGCCTTTGATACTCGGACGCCCGTTTCTCAGCACCGCAAGGACGATTGTCGATGTGGCCGCTGGCCAGATCACACTCCGGTTAATGACGAGCATGTGACCTTCGACATTAAATGGTCGATGCAGCATCCGCAAAGTCAGGACGATATGCTCTATTATATCGACATTGTTAATACTTTCGTGAGCTCTTTATTTCCAAGGCACGATTGAGGTGATTAATTCGGACACAAATGCATTGTGTGGGAACCTAGATGGCGTTACGCAGGGGACCACGGAGTTGAGCAGCCGGTTTATCAAATCGGTGACGATGGTTCCCAGAGTCCGGGTAGATTTGTGGAGATTGATCGTAAGGTTGAAGAAAAGTCGTTGCCTTCAGTTGAGGATCCACCGTCATTGGAGTTGAAAGAGCTCCCGCCGCATCTCGAGTATGCATTCGTAGATGAGGAGTGTCGCCTTCCGGTCATCATTTCATCATCCTTGGAGGAAGAGTAAAAGAGAAAACTTCTCGAGGTTCTAAAACTTCATAAGAAAGCCATGGCATGGAAGATTATAGATATCAAGGGCATCAATCCTTCGTTTTGGACTCACAAAATTCTGATGGAGGATGACTACAAGCCGTGTGCGCAACATCAGAGGTGGTTGAACCCGCATATGCAAGATGTCGTGAAGAAGGAGGTGATTAAGTTGCTAGATGCAGGGTTAATATATCCTATCTTTGATTCGGTTTGGGTGAGCCCTGTGCAAGTGGTGCCCAAGAAATGAGGCATGACTGTAGTCTCGAACTATAGGAATGAGCTTATTCCGACCCGTACCATCACCGGATGGCGAGTTTGCATTGACTATCTTAAAATTAATGACGCCACCCGCAAGGACCACTTACCGCTTCCAATCATCGATCAGATGTTGGAACGTCTGTCGGGGAAGTCGTTTTATTGTTTTCTGGATGGGTTCTCTGGTTACTTTCAAATTCCAATCACTCCTGAGGATCAGGAGAAGACTACTTTTACTTGCCCCTTCGGCACATTCGCCTACCGGCGTATGCCCTTCGGGTTGTGCAATGCACCTGCGACATTTCAGCACTGCATGGTTGCTATTTTCCATGACATGATTGAGGACTCCATGGAAGTGTTCATGGATGGTTTTTCTGTTTTTGGGAGTTCCTTTGATCATTGTCTTAAAAATTTGAAAAAGATGTTAATGAGGTGTGAAGAGACCAATCTGGTGCTCAACTAGCGGAAATGCCACTCCATGGTGAAAGAAGGGGTAGTTCTCGGGCACAAAATCTCGCAAGCGGGATTGGAGGTTGATCCAGCCAAAGTGGATGTCATTTCTAAACTTCCACCCCCGACCTCAGTTAGAGCAATCAGGAGTTTCCTTGTCATGCAGGGTTCTACAGGAGATTCATTAAAGATTTTTCAAAAATCGCGAGACCCATGATCCGTTTATTGGAGAAGGACGCTCCGTTTGTGTTTTTGGAGGAATGCTTGGAGGCATTCAACTTGTTGAAGTGAAGGCTTATTGAAGCCCCTATTTTGGTAGCACCAGACTGGCCGTTGCCATTTGAGATTATGTGCGACGCTAGCGATTTCGCGATAGGGGCAGTCTTGGGACAGCGGAAGGACAGGCACTTCCACCTGATATACTACGCTAGCAAGACCTTGCATGATGCACAAGAGAATTACACTACCACAGAGAAGGAGCTTTTGGTTGTAGTTTTTGCGTTTGACAAGTTCAGATCATATCTCGTGCTGTCCAAGACGATTATATATACGGATCACGCAACTATTAGATATCTTTTCAGCAAGCAGGACGCGAAACTATGTCTAATTAGGTGGATTCTGTTGCTACAAGAGTTTGATATCGAGATCCAAGACAAGAAGGGTGCGTTGAATGTTGCAGCCAATCATCACTGGAGGCTTGAGCGTGAAGATTCTGAGGATGTGCGGGAAGAGCTAATAAACGATAATTTTCCCCACGAGTTCCTCGTGAGTGTAGAAGTGAGTGATGAGTCGCCTTGGTTTGCTAACTTTGCGAACTACCTCGCCTGTGGAATCCTTGTCAAAGGATTGACGCATCAGCAAAAGAGGAAGTTCTTCGCAGATCTTAAGCTTTACATTTGGGATGACCCATTCTTGTTTCGAGTTGGAGCGGATCAAGTGATTCGTAGGTGTGTGTTCAGAGCGGAGGCAACCGACATTTTGCGCCAATGTCATGAAGGGCCTATCGGAGGTCATCACGGTGCCAACTACACTGCAAAAAAGGTGTTAGATGCCGATTTTTATTGGCCCGCGATCTTCCATAATGCCAAAAGTGGGTGAGAGCGTGCAACGCGTGCCAGAGGGCAGCAAATATATTTGCGCGCAACGAGATGCCTCAGAATTCAATCCAGGTCTGTGAAGTATTCGATATATGGGGTATCGACTTTATGGGCCCGTTTCCATCCTCACGCGGCAACATATATATCCTGGTGGTGGTAGACTACGTGTCGAAGTGGGCCAAGGCACATGCCTTACCCACAAATGATGCCAGGGTAGTCGTGAGGTTTCTGAAAAGTTTGTTTGCCCGGTTTAGTGCCCCGAAGGCACTCATTAGTGACCGAGGAACGCACTTCTGCAATGCGCAGCTGGAAAAAGCCCTGTCTTGCTATGGTGTTCATCACAAATTATCCACACCATACCATCCCCAAACAAGCGGGCAGGTAGAGGTCACAAACCGGGATTGAAGAGAATCCTTGAGCGGTCGGTAGGTCAGAACCGCAACGATTGGTCAGAGAAGCTAGATGACGCGCTTTGGCTTTCCGAACTGCATATAAAACGCCTATAGGGACTACTCCGTAAAAGCTAGTTTACGAAAAAAGTGTGTCATCTGCCGGTAGAGTTGGAAAATAAGGCATTGTGGGCATTGAAGACAATGAATTTGGATTTAAAGAGCGGCGGTGAGGCTCGCTTCTTGCAAAATCATGAGCTTGAAGAATTGAGAAGTCATGCATACGAGAGCTCTAGCTTATATAAAGAATGCGTTAAAAGGTTATATGACAAGCGTTTAGAGATCACAAGGAATTTCAAGTGGGAGATCTCGTTTTATTTTTCAACTCGCAGCTTCGGTTATTCTCCGGTAAGCTGAAATCCCTATGGAAGGGACGTACACTATCAAGGAAGTATTCCCGTACGGAACCGTCATCATCAAAGACTCAAACGGGGTAACTTTCAAAGTCAACGGTCACAGGTTGAAGCTCTATATCAACGGACCGGTTGATTCTGGCGTTGGAGGTCAACGCACACGTAATAAGTGTGGGGAGGGGAGACTAGCTATCGACTCGTTGGAAAAAAAATTAGCGAGCGCGTTTAGCACGCCGGGGGTAAATATGTAAATATTGAAAGTTTTAGCCTTTCTTCCGTATTTTCTGCTTTTTTCGGTAATGTGTAGGTTCATACTGTTTTGATTCATTCCTTGTGAAGTTCCGAAGTTGAAATACTGTCCAAACAGCTAAAAACTTGAAAAGATGGTGATTTGTGTTGAAAAAACAGAGTTGGGAGCATTCTGTGTAAACTGTTGCAGAATGCCCAGATGCCGCACGGCCGTGCACTTAATAATTGCATCTGCACAAAACGACTGTGCGACTTGTTTTCTCGGACATGCACTACCGTGCAGCCAATTTGCACCACCGTGCGGACCCGAGAAACCGTAAACCAGATCGTTGCAATTTTGAATCTGCACAACCGTGCACATCTACGCACAGCCGTGCGCAGCTTTTTCTGAACAGTAAACGTAACAGTATAAATACTACCTTTTCAGAAAAAAAAACTATTCTCACTTGCAACCCTAGCCGCACTGCCGTTCCTGATTTCGCCGTTTCCCAAAATTAACCACTCTTTTCAAGGATTTCGTTCAATCTTCCATTAAGGTATGAATCCTTTTGTATCTTACACTTTTAACCTTGTTTTAGGTGTAGATTAGGGTTCTTGTCAAGAAATTTTGGGGCTTTCCTTCATAAATGCCAATAAAACCCTAATTCTTGACACATTGGACACATCATAGTCCAAATCACGAACCCTCGTTCCATTCACTGAGAAAATACTTGATTTGTGACAAAACGGCCGAAGTCAGTGAATGGAACCATTTTTTGAAAACTACAGTCGACGCACGGCCATGCACCTCATCCGCACGGTAGTGCGGTCCTGAGTCGACGCAGTGAACCAGCAACCAGATCTGTGATTTGAATCCGCACGGCCGTGCACTTTGTAACATTCGTCGAAAAACAGGTTTCAAAACCCGCTTCGTTTAATAATCAAGTATTCAGTTATAAGTTTCGTTGCGTATTTATTGTTCAGATTAGTTTAAATAATACATAATTAATAAACATTTTAGAATTTAAAAACCATAAGTAATAAATAATAATAATAAGTAAATTAAAAATAAAATAGATGGGGTCGACCGGGTCTCCCGCAAAGACACACACACATCACACCACTCCGCCACACACTTCACTTGTGTTAAATACTGAAACATATAACACTTAAAGTAAAATCCGAAAATCAAAACCGGTAAATCAGCGCGCCCAGAACTCGCAGTCGCTGGAAAAACCGAAATTCCGCAAATGTGGCTATTTTCCTTTGACTGAAACGCGTAAACTGATTTCGACATCAGTTATAACCGTTGCCTAACAATCAATTCCAGTCAAAACCGTCGGAAATCATTGACCGCGAATCATGACCTTAATTCGAACCCAAATCAGCCTGTTCCTCCTTATAAATACCCACTCAAACTCCTGGTAAACATTTCGCAAGAACCACACTCTCTTTCTGAAGTTTTAATTCTTCCAAAGCTCATCGCCGGAGATCTTCGCACTCGCCCGAATATCGCCGGAATCACTAATCAGAAAACCGCATTTGTTCTTCAGATGGTATAATTGTCTAAACCTTCTTGCTATCTCTTGATTGATAATCTAATTGCTCAAATCAATAATCAAAACTGTTGAATCAGTTCATTCAGCCGGAAATCGCAAATCAGGGTCCACGAAACTTGCCGGAAATCGTAGAAAACTCTCTGTTTTGGTATATCATATTCCTTAATCTTTCTATTTTCTATCCTATTTCAATCGAGTATAAGCTTGTTGGTCGATTAAGCAAAACAGTCGGGTTCACTGTTCTGTGTTCTTCTTAATGAAGAAGACGAGGCCTAAGTAGTATATTAATGTAATTAAAATCGGGTATTTAACCGGGTTAGACACACAGTCCAGCGGTGGACTGTGTGCAAATATAAAACACACGTCCCGGGTTCGAATCGCACATGTTACCGACTTTCAGAAATAAAACCAACATTTTTAAAATCTAATCAGATCAATTCACAGTATATACATAAGAGGAATATAATCCAGTAGGTAAGCAGATTACACACAGCCCAATGGTTGGGCTGTGCGCACTCGAATCGAAGGTCCCGAGTTCGATTCCAGGTTTCTGTAACCGGTTCGGCCATATTAAATCATTTTTAATAAAAACTAAATAAGGTTAAAGTTAATTAGTATATATATATAATTAAAACAAAGAATATTTCGGGTTAGACACGTAGCTCAGTTGGTAGAGCTGCGTGCACGTATACGAGAGGTCCCGAGTTCGAACCTCACTCACCGCATAGAATACACACAGTCTGACCGGTCAGACCCGGTCAAACCTGACAAAGTCAACCCTTTTTATTTTATATTTGTTTATTTATTTAATTGAAAAATTATTTAAAAATACTTAAAAATAAGGTTTTTAAAGTTAAAAATTTGCATTAAACCCACAAAAACAAATCTAAAAATCTCATTAAAGAGCACTAATTAAAAATAATAATCTCAAATAAAATTTATTTATTTAATCGAATCATGTCGTTATTATTTAGGTTAGTTTTCCCTCGTCAGTTGAATCATAATATTCGTGCCCATTCATCGTCATCAAGAAACGCATCCACTGTGAGTGAATCTCTACCAATTCCCCGTTTTAATCATATTTTGGGGTGTATCATATGTCGTACTATTCTTTTATTTTATTTAAACACTTGTGCATATATCATATCCGTGATCAAATGTGTATCAATTATTGTGTGAATTATATGTAGATTGAATTTCATCATTTCAGTGCACGCATTTCATTAGGCCCATCAGTTCCCCGTGGGATACGGGTTGAGCATCAGGCGCCTCATTAGATCGGCTCCGTTTGATTGAGCCTTGATCTCAAATACATCATCATTTCATGTCATATACTCATTCAAAGTGGTTTGTGATTGTTTACATATATGTTTGCTCACATGTGATTAATGCACGAATTTTCCTTATTAAATAAAACAAGAATTTAGTTAAAATGTTTTATCAAGGTTCACTCGCCAACTTTTGTTGACCCAAAATCTCCCTCGTTTTACACATGATACAGGTGATCCAGCTGAGACAGGAAACAGTTAGGAAGGCCTAGAAGAATAAACAAGTTTATGCTTTGAAATAATTAATAGATTCATTTTCTTTGTAATTGTATGAATTTTGTTTTGGATATCTAAGGTTGTAATTTGAATTTAATAAATATGAGACATCTTAGCAAATATCATGAGCTTTGGTGATAACCTAATTATGCCCCGACTTTTATTCCGCTGCGGGTCGGGATGTGACACACTTGGCCCGCACGGCCGTGCACCATCTGAAACAGGAATAGAATGTTTAGAACATACTGTTCTGGTGTCAGGATTGAAATTTTTTAAGTCTGGTCTGATTTTGTTGTGTGACTACGTGTAGATGGATCATCCCTTCCTCCAATTCGACTCCGACAAGCAGAAGGAAAGACCATGCATCAACCGACTGCAAATATTATGGAATCGACGTGGCCAGATCAGGGAGCCGAGGAGGCTAAGTTGGGCTGCAATGTAAGCCCTAAACCAATTTGAGAGACTTCAAGAGATGATTTCGTACCCAATGGCGAGGTTGTTAAATATGGAGCGACCCGTCTACCTCGAGCTCACCATTAAAGTTCTTCGCTTCTTACGCATACGATAAACCAAGAAGCGAGAACCCGGACTTCAAGGATGCAAAAATTATACAGTTCAGGCTCGGAGGTAGGTGGCATAAATGGTCAGTGGCGAAGCTCGGCAGAAAGTTAGGGATTTACAATGAAGAAGATATAGACACCGAGCTTTTTACCAATATCTACAAGTCCGACAACCATGAAGAAAGAGTAGACTTCTAGTCTCATGTGGCAAGCGGGCCACCTTACGAGGCTAGAAGAGCCAAAGCGTCGAGACTGAGGGACCCACTCCTTAGGATTCTTCACCAGGTAATGAGCCACACCATCTGTGGGCACATGGACAGTTCTAGGAAATGTCCCACACCAGACTTGCTCTTCTTATACTCCATAGTGAATGGGGTACATGTCAACCTTGCCGCTTGAATGGCCAAATTTTTTATATACAGTATGGGGGAGGTCGATGAGTAGTGAGATTCACGGTGCGGAGTATGTCACCCAGCTCGTTCACGCTATTGGGATAATGACAGATAATGTAGTCAACAATCTGACGCTGGTCCACACCGGGGGTGACGTGGATCGTCGTTCTCTGAGGGCAATGAGCTTGATTGTGGATACATGAAACGACCCAAGGTTGAGGGGCCAAATGGGGAGATTTGGGACCCACTCCCACCACTACCAGAGGATGAGGTACAAGGGGATGTAGAAAGGGAGCATGTCCACGAGGCACATGCTCACGAGGTAGCATTCATAGGACCACCACCAGGTCACCAGCAGTAGCACCAGTACCAACACCCAACACGAGTATCAGGCGCACCGGGATTGGCCACCTAGCATCCTTTCGTACCCAGAGTTCTACCGCCAATTCCAACAGATGCAGGTGAACCAGAACACGATGAGAGAAGAGACGCATGTCAGATTCTCCTACATCTTCGAAGGGCTACACAACGCCTTCCCAAATTACTTTGGTGATCCTCCACAGTTCCTATATGGGAACCCGGGACATGACGAGGGGTCCATCTGGTGGGCGCCAAGATGATGAGGAGGATTAGGGGAGGACGGAGTGTAGCTCTGAAGTTGTGGTGTCATTATTTATTTTCATAGTTTCCTTTTTTTTTCTTTGGGGTTTTTCATTTTGACAACATTTTCTTTAAAAACCCCACGGATATGTATTGTTTTTTTTTGAAACACTTTATTGTTATTTATGTTATTTAATTTTTATCAGATGGATGAACCCTTATTTATCTAATCTCTTGATCATTTGCGTTGCCTGCGTTTTGGTTAGTTTACGAGCTTTGCATGTATATGGAGATTCACCCAGAGTTGAGAAGAAAGACGGTCAAGCTAAATATCTACAAGTCTTCTGAAACTCGAGGGGAGTATTATTCACCCTTTTTCACACTTTAATTTGTAAGTCTCGATAATCCGGATCTAACACTGATATCACACAATCACCAAGGATGGGCGGAATCCAAACTTGATGATATTTAAGAAAAACCAAAAATAATGAAGAACAATAACGAATTCACTTTAACACCTTGCACACGATTCTATTACTTCAACAAGCAAAACCGTCTGGTACAAGATGAAGGTTCTCAAGAGAAAACCTAACAGTCTACTCCAAAAATTTAACCCTAGAAATAACATAAGCTTAACTTATATACCTAGGGTAAGGCATAACCTTAATGGGCTTGCCTGGCCCACATGGCCTATGGCATGCCCAAATGACCTATAAAGGTCCAAACCTAACACAGACAAACCAAGTTAAGCCCAGTTAGCTACTATATTGTCTTCATAGTGCAAATTCAGCAACGTCTTCAACAAAATCTATGGTTGTCGCTATGCTGTAAGTGTTGTGGAAGTCAGTCTCATTGACCTCATACTTCAACAAACTCTCAGCACTGGGTATTTTTCTTCAGCTGTTGTGGTTAGCTTCATATCAGGATCTTGATCAGCTTTGCTTGAAACATCTTTGTAAAAAAGAATGTGGGTGGAGGAATCTCAGCAGCTCTTTCCTTCTACAATTCTTCCCTTTCAAGCAAGCAGGTTCACAGGTACTTCTTCAAATGTACAATCACTGTCAGTCGATGACTGGCATCTGGTTCTTCTGACTCAGGTACACTTTGCTGTTGTGATACTTCATGCTTTGTTGGCAACTAACAAACTCTCAGCACTGGGTATTTTTCTTCAGCTGTTGTGGTTAGCTTCATATCAGGATCTTGATCAGCTTTGCTTGAAACATCTTTGTAAAAAAGATTGCGAGTGGAGGAATCTCAGCTGCTCTTTCCTTCTACAATTCTTCCCTTTCAAGCAAGCAGGTTCACAGGTACTTCTTCAAATGTACTATCACTGTCAGACGATGACTGGCATCTGGTTCTTCTGACTCAGGTACACTTTGCTGTTGTGATACTTCATGCTTTGTTGGCAACTAACAGCATCTCAATTTCAGTAACCCCTGTTTCTTGATCTAAATTAAGTTGTGCACAATTCTTAGAAATTTATAAGCAACCATTCTTATGCAACAGGGAGAGTACCACATGAACACTTGGTACATCCAAGTACTTGTACTTGGACCAAAATTCAAATTTCTTTCATCCTTTGATGATTAGCCAAATCTTCAAGAACGGTTAATAATTTTTAATAAAACAAATAAAGCACTCTATTTTTGAATTTTTTAAAAATTTTATAATTTTTTAATTTATAAAATATAAGAATATAAACAGAAACACAAATAAACAAAGAAACTAACTCAATGGTTACAACCGTACAATTGAAATGGGATCAAAATCGTTTTCAGGCAGACCAAAGAACATTTTTCAGTGCGAACTTATTCAGACTGGTCTAAGTGATTGCCAATATGTTTGTCCACTTAAACTTTAACGCTCAACTTTCAATTTTATAACTTCGTGATATGCTTAAGGTAGTATTATACTATAATACCCGTGTGTCCTACACCATGACATACCACCGCGATCAAGGTAAGCACAAAGATTCATCGTAGCAAGTGAGTATACTAAGATCATCCTTTATATTTTACAACGTCAGAATATTGGTGAACAGGTCAGTACTTTCGTACAACAGAGTGACCAACAGTATTTAACGGGGGTTAGACAAATACCTTATTTGGTATGTTTGGATTCATGGAATTTTCTCATAATGAGATTTCCTTTCTTTTAAGGTTTTGGCCTTTCTATTTTGGCTCTTTTAAAAAGATATCCTGACTGTGCCTAGGTCTGCATATAATCTGGATGCAACAGAAGGGCAGCCAAGATATCCCCGGATGACTCAATAGCATAAAGACCCGAAACCTCAGACGTTGACTATCTATCAACGCAGGATTTAAGACCATGAAATCATACGCTGATGGTATGTTACCCACAAGATGCATAGTTCGTTATGTTTATATCACTTAGTATCTTTTAATCACTTTGAGCGTAAAGCCTACCGACATATCACATTAGATCCTAGTCTTTTTAACTACAACACCTTACATGTGTCAGTCACGCCCTTTATCACGAATACTCATTTCATTTCCCATGACTTTTTATTTTTGTATTTTTATGTTTTTCTAATTTGGTTTTTGTATTTTTCTAATTTTCTCCCCCTCAAACAATACATATATACATATATCGCCCTCTTCCCCCTAAATTTGTGCGTCATACTTTATGCACAAATTTACCTAATAAAGAAAACATATGCACAAAGTTTTAAACAAAAAGAAAAGGAAAATATTTTTGTTGTTTTTGCTTAACCGTTCCATCATTAGATTAAAAACTAATCAATTTCAAAATTAAAGCACGAATTTCAAATTTGTACATTTTCGCTGATCTTTTCTTACCTCATCTCCTCCAAAGGAAACATCATAATCGTAAAAATTTGAACCTTTTTGCAACAATGAGATGTTATCCTTCATGTCCCTTGAACAACCGCTACCAACATTCCAGAGATTGTCAACAGCTCCTCCTTGGTTGTTCCTGAAAAATAAGGAGATTAGTAAGACAGTGGGACTCAGGCCATCGTGGTCTTGGGTTTCCCTGAAGCATCGAAATAAGACACTTCTTTAAGATACAAGTCCCCTTTTGTCTTTAGGATTGGTGATGTTGCTGCTAATTTGGATTTGGGTTTGGGTTTCCAGATCTGTTTCATTTTAACAAACGCGGTAGTTGCCTTTGATTGAGCTACTTTGGCTGTATTAGGTTTAGTCATTTTAGAAACAGATTTTTGTTTCTGAACAGCCTAGCGTTTGTTTTTGGCAATATTCCAATCCCCATCAGATGGTTTAATCTTGGAATTCACATTCTTCATTGCCTTAGGTGATGATACCTTCATCGGCTTGGAATGATTGTTATTCTTTGGTGTAACCTTCTGATTTCAACATGACACGGAACATGGGGACCACGTGTATAGTTTTGAGCAATGTGACCAGGAATGCTGCAATTGAAGCACGTTTGTCTCTTCACATATAAAACATTCTGATCAGCTTGATTTGCTCTTGTAGGCCCTGAAGGATGAACTGATCCCTTCTGTGCTTGATTTCCTGGCATGTTTCTTGCAGACGAAGATGAATTTGGATGTCTGTACTTGTCGTTTGCAAGGGCCTTCTTCTGTTGTGGAAATTTCTTTGGATTCTTCTTCATTTGTTTAGACTACAAGTCTTGTTCAGAAATCTCCCCAACCTATCCAAAAGCTTTGCTGGCACGATCAAAGGCATATCTTTCACATTACCATTAACAACCGACTTAACAAAATCATTTTTCACAACACCAGCCTTTTGAGGGCTATTATTGCCCACTGATGATCTTGGAGAACGTAACTGTCCTTGACGTTTGGACTTCTGCTTTCTTCATCTTCGATTTGCTCATTTTTGCTCTTTTAGCTTGCTCTGAACCTTTTCATCTAAAGCAGAAGGTTTTGATTGTTCAGTTTGCGCACTGGGAGCCTTGTTCACGTCAGCTCTCTCTTCATCAGCTGAATCATTTGAAGAGTCAACGGCACTAGATGGTTCCCGTGCGTCTGGCGTATAATCACAGGGTTTGTCGTACACCATATTTTGTGCTTTCTCGGTTTCATGCATTGTTGTGTAGTTGTGATGATACGGTGGGGCAACCTGATTGAATCCGAAACCCTTCCCTTTGTTCCCCTTATTTGCCAGCTGCACATTGTACACATCTTGAACAAGCTTGCTGGATGTATCAAACTTCTTTATATTGACTTCATTTTGTGATATTTTCCAGTAAGAAGTCCCAGCTCAACTCTTACCAAGTCGCATTCCATGGTTTTCGAATCTAATTTGGTTTTGTAATCATGGACCCAACATTTTTGTTGATTTACGTCCTGGTGGAGCTGAGCTATGTCTTCTTTTAAGCTTCAACCTTTTCTTTGAGTAACTTGTTACTTTCTCAAAGGCTGATGCACTAAGCCATTGCATTATTGTATTCATCAGTCATTTTAGAATTAAGAGCCCTGAGTTGAGCAACCCTATTCCTGCAAGGTTCAGTACATAAAAGATAGTTGACTGTGTCAATGGACGAGCTAGATTTGTTAGAGTTAGTTTGGGCTTGAGGTCGAGTTTGGGGTACTGGGCTGTTGATTGCTGCTTGCTGGGCATTTGATTTCTATTCGGACACTTCTTCAGGATGAGACTCTGTTGGTTAGTGTATAGATTTTGGAGATCTTGGTTTGATTGTAAACGATCCCATAACCAAGAAACAAAAGAGTCTTTGTCATCACCCAAAAAGCTATTAAAATCATTCCTTACATCCTCTTTTTGCCTTCCACCGTAAAGCAAACGCATCATATAGTTAGCAACCGGATCAACATTGTAGTCTCTGATAAGCTCATTAAGTTTTTCCCTCACTTCATCCTGCAGGCTCGGGTTTTTATTTTGTGCTGGACTGAGAGCTATGTTTGAGTGCTGAGCTTGGGCTGCAAACATCTTCGGATAATCGAAACCGAACCAGTAAACACGAAAAAAAATGTCCGAAAACTGTTTTTACCAAAATGAACCATTAGACTCGTCTCGATGATATGATTCCAATGATATATAATGTCCGATGATGATTTTAGGAATTTTCGTGCCCTAAAATGTACCGTTAGATTTTTTTTCTTTTGCCCTAAAAATCACACGAGTTTAACTATGCAACCAGTTTGTTAAAATTGTCTAAGGATCAAATTCTGTGTATGAAAATGTTTAACTCTGGTTACGTCAGCTAATTAACTTCCATCTATTTGGGTACAACTCGGAACAGTACCAAATTCAGAATAGTAACTCGGATTAAGAATCCGGAGATGGAATCTCAAACAATGATCCGAGATGCTAATTCGAGATGGTGATTCGGAACAGTATCCGAGATGCACTGTCCGGAATGAGAATCCGGAATGAGAATTCGGAACAGTAATCCATAATGCTATCAATTACACAACAACAGTGAGAATCCAGAACAGTAATCTGGAACAGTAATCCGGAATGCTATCAGATACACAGCAACAGTGAGAATCCAGAACAGTAATCCGGAATGGATGATCTTCTTCGTGTTCTTCGTGATCTTCAACGAATTCGGATCTGAAATGATTAATCCGAAATCAATCCAAAATGCAAGATTTTAATCTGAAATACAGAAGATTAATCCGAATTAATCCGAAATGCAGCCAGAAAATCCGAAATCCTTGAATATTGATCCGAAATGCTTGAATCTTCTTCGTGTTCTTCAGCAGAAACCGAACAAAATCGTGTAATATCAGATCTGAGCCTGGAAAACAGGTTCAGCAGGCTCTGATACCACTTGTAAGTCCCGATAATCCGGATCTAACACTGATATCACACAATCACCAAGGATGGGCGGAATCCAAACTTGATGATCTTCAAGAAAAACCGAAAATAATGAAGAACAATAACGAATTCACTTTAACACCTTGCACACGATTCTATTACTTGAACAAGCAAAACTGTCTGGTACAAGATGAAGGTTCTCTAGAGAAAACCTAACAGTCTAATCAAAAAACCTAACCCTAGAAATAACATAAGCTTAGCTTATATACCTAGGGTAAGGCATAACCCTAATGGGCTTGCCTGGCCCACATGGCCTATGGTATGCCCAAATGACCTATAAAGGTCCAAACCTAACACAAACTAACCAAGTTAAGCCTAGTTAGCTACCATAGACCGTTGCGTATATTTGATGCTTCAGTCTCACACTTCTAGGACCTAACAAGTTTTGCTATTAATAGCTGCGTAACTAATTTTTGGTTCACATTGGGGACAATGTGAAATTCAAGTGTGGGAGGGGTTTAACTTGCGTAACTTTGTTTGCCCTTGTGTGCATGTGTATATAGCTATATATAAATCTTCATACAAAAACGGTCAGTTGTGTTTTTAGAAAGTATCTGATACGATCAAAACCGGCAAGCGAAATTGATTTAAAAAATGATGATAACTCAAAGCATGACAAACAAAAAGAAAGACTTTCATGTTTATCTTTACATTCATGCCCATTCCTTCAATTACGTGAGCATATTCGAGCCTTTCAATTCTTAGCATTCTTGTTTTGTTCGGAATACGAGTGAGCCGGACGTTTCATGTGATTTAGAACTTGTCATTAGTATACTTTTCAAGATCATGAATATGTGATAAGGGCATGAATGTGATAGATGCATTTAGGATACCCCTCTTATGTTAGCCTTTTTCTTTGTTTATTTTCCGTAACCAACATCAATCCATTAATTAAACCATGTTGAGTCTATTTCCCATGTTTTTTCGAGTACACCCATTTAACCTACTTAGCCAAATTTAGCCTTTTTATCATTTAACCTTTGTGTTAAAACTCGGTTATGGTTATCATCTAACTTGCGAATGTTTGTAATTACTCAAAGAAAAAACAGAAAATAGCAACCGAAAACAGAAGAAAGAAGATCAAATGGGAGCAATTTTAGTTGCTGAATAGTACAATCTCGTTGACTAGCTAGATATGGTCAAAATCATCCGTTTATGCTTTACTTGTGTTTAGTTGTGATTCATTTACGATTGTTAGAAATAACCGCTGAGTTTTAACCGTTTAACCACTTTTAAATGTCCATTCCCTACCCGAAACCCCGAAACCATTGCCATTCATTACAACCCTTAAAGACCTCTTAATTTATGCTTTTTTCGCATGCCAATATCTTTTAACAAGCTTATGACATTGCATGATTCATCGCCTTGGCATCGAGTGTTTTACACATACACATTACATGTATGACTCATAAACATAACCGAGTGTGTGTGAACATTGTGAGAAATGTGAGGATTTGCATGTTAAGTCGATCGGAAGTGGAATCATTGATTTTTGGTTATCTTTGCTTATATTTGCATATGCGTGTTTGGTTTGAAATCTTTGATGATTGACTTTTTGAAGAACCAATTGACCGCCGAATATTTATGTAGCATTGTAAAATATTAGATGTTTCGGTCCTTTGTAGGCCCGCGTCCTTTTACTTTTAGTTTGCTTGAGGACAAGCAAAAGTTCAAGTGTGGGGAGGTTTGATATACATTAATCGGTCACTTTGATAGTTTCAGGTCTTAAACGGCGTGCCACAGACAAAGTTGGAGAAAAAGTGGGTTTTACGAACGTTCCGGATGAATTCTGTAGAAATTGTTGAAGTTACAGCTTATGCACGGTGGTGCAGACTATCGGCACGACCGTGCGAGACTCACGACCTCGGGAGCACTAGTAGTGCACAAGGCAGTGTAGATGATTTCTCGGCACGCACGGTCGTGCGACCCAGGTGACACTCCCATGCACTAGCTGAACATTGATCAACAGGCTATCTGAAGACTATGCATGGCTGTCCGACCCAAGTGCACGACCGTGCACATCTGAAGACTTTACCGCCCAAACGTCCACTTGTCTACCCATACCCTGCAGTTGACGTCACACTAACAATTGCACGGGCGTGCACATAAAGTGCATGGCCGTGCGGATATGAATTTCTCTGTAAAAAAGGGCAAACGCTACTGATCGAAATATTGGGTAATTTTCCAAGTTTCTGGGCGATTTCTGTGTTCTGAGAGCTTCCTAGTTAGGACGATTTCAAGCCTCAAAGTTGCAAGAAGCTCATCCATTATCCAATCCATCAATTCCTTGCTTGTTTATGGTTTGATTTCTTGTTCTTAACATACATTTTAACCACATTTGCAAGCATTGAGCTGATGTTTATGTATTATTATTATGAATACTATTAAGAATACTTGTTTTATGAACAATCTTTAGTTTGTAATCTTGTTTGAATGAAGCTCTAGCAACTTTTTCATGTTTGAATCTTGATGATCATATGGTAAACTTGGTTCATTGATGTTGGATTCTTGATTGTGTTTGTTTATCTTAGATGATTAATAAATGGTTAGTTAGGATAAGTTGACAAAACCCCTTAATTAATCATTTGTTAGTAAACTGTTAACTTGTTAATGTGTTTACACCATGAAACTAGAAATGGGTATTGGTTTAACAAAAGATAAATCTGATTGTGATCAAGAATGCTTTCTTACACGTAAATGCTCTAGCGGGTTAGATGGTGTTATTGCGAGTTCAAGATATGATTCATAATCTTTGTTTAGTATTTTTGGTTAAAATAGCTAACTTAGTAGATTTGTGTTCAAGACTTGAAAAATGGATAAGTTTGTGATATGATCTACTTTATGTTTGTCTTGGTGGTTGTATTGTGTTATCGGTATTACTTTCCTTGATAAAGTAAGGTTAGAAAACTCTTAACGGATGACTAACTTATTTTTAAAAGATTCGCTTGAAAATATATCAATATCTCGTTAATGAATAATTTTAGGTGGTTAAAGTGTGTTTATCGCGTTAACTTTCCGAAGAATTATCATGTTAGGATTCCCGAAAGGAATACTAAATGTCTTTAATTTTGGAAGACTGGTCAAGTGCCTTTGTGACATTTCCGACTTAGCTAACATGCTTAGGTTGTTTATAAAACAAGACAAAAGGAAAAAAAAATATTTTTGTATTTGGTGTCTTTTATGTTTTAGGATACATTTTTAGATAATTTTTTTTAAAAACCTTTTCACATATCTTTTTACCGGTAGATAAATGACAACAATTTAGTACATAAGCACCTGCCCGCGTCCATGGATGGACATCTAGTTCTTACCCATACTTTACTACATATATGATAGGGTACACTTGTCCTTTTGTGTGTGTTTTAATGTTAAGGTATAAATCATTTTTATAAATATTAAAACCAAGTTTGTGTATAAAATTCATTGTAAAAATATGTATATATACGCACACGTTAAGTTGTAAAAAACGCAATTCTTTTTTTTGTGTGGAAAAATCGGAGCTTTTTCTATTATTTTAGGGATTTATACACACGTGTATATTGTCAATCTTTTAACTTTACATATATGTATATACATGTTTAAAATTGAAAAATAAGTGTTGTAAATCTAAGATTGAGGTGAATGATTTAGTTTTAGCTTTAGGATTGAGTATTAGTATTTAGGATTTAGCATTAGGGTTAGTTTTAATGTTTAGTATTAGTATTTTGGGTTTAGCTTTAGGGTTTAGCATTAGTATTTAGGTTTTAGATTTAGGATTTAGCATTAGTATTTTGGGTTTAGCATTAGGGTTTAGCTTTAAGTTTTAGCATTGGGGTTTAGCATTAAGAATTAGCTTTAGGGTTTAGCTTTAGCTTTTAGGATTAGCATTATGGTTTAGCTTTAGGGTTTAGTGTTTAGTTTTTAGGTTTTAGCATAGGGTTTAGCCTTAGGGTTTAAGATTTAGATTTAGTGTTTAGAGAGTTTTGGTTATTATTCAATGAGCCGGTCCCAATGCCATTGTAATGAGCTCAATCAATATTTGTTTGACCCGGTTTCCTACACTTCTTAGGTTAATGATATATATTTTTCATAATTACACATATGTATAGTTATAAGATTGACAATATACACATATGTAAAGTTAAAAGATTAACAATATATACATGTGTATAAATAAAAAAAACCTAATAGAAAAAGCTTGGATTTTCCAAAAAAAAACAAACAAAAAATTTTCTTGCGTGTTTTACATTTTTTGCTTAGAGAAAATGTGTGGCCCAGAATAATTCTCAAGTTTCTCAAATAAGTTCTCTTCTCTTACGATCCCTAGCCACAAACACACACACACACACACACACACACACACATATATATATATATAAGGTTAGGATCGTGTGATAAGCACTATACTAATTGAGAAACTTGTGAATCATTCTCGACCACACATTTTCTCTAATATTTTCATAATATGCACATATGTATAGTTTAAATTGGACTATATACATATGTGTATATACACACATTATTTTAAACTATACATGAGTGTATATTATGAAAATCTTAGAGAAAATATATGGACTAGAATGCTTCTCAAATAGGGTGGACTTCTTTTAGAATCCTTACCCTATATATATAGGGGATGGATCATAAGAAAAATAGTTTAAATTAGAAAACCAAAAAACTAACTAAAAAGACTAAAAACATATCAATTTTTTTGATTTTTTAATAAAATTTGCTATAAAAACTTTTATTCAAAAAAATAAATAATAAAAGTTATACTGTAACGGCCCAAATATATTAAATTATATAAATAATTTGAGGCATTTAACCTAGTTAATGGAAAACCCTTTAAAAAAGGGTGGACTTGTAACGTCCCTAATATATAAAATATTTAGTAATATTTATTGCTATGGTAAAATATTAGACACATGACTATTTAATGGATTTAAATCTTAATTAGTTACTTGTTGATAACTAATGAAACATTTGGGTAGTGCCTTTGTATAATAACTAAAACTATAACGCCTCGTATTTTAGTATCCTTATTTTTTTATATCGTAATTCGATGCGTTAATCATAATATATATATTATATATATATATATATATATATATATATATAATATATATATGCATATATCTCTTATTACCTATTCATTAATCACACGACCGATCATTTAAATACGTATTTATACGCAAACCGACACAATTATACGTATAAATACTTATACGCACATCCTCAATACTTGAATTATAATTTTATACTTTTTTATATATACTCAATTACATAATATATACTCAAGAAATACCAAGAAATATACCAATCATCTTTCCACCTCATCAATCCTCTTTCACCTTCTTTAACCAATCATATTTCACCCTTTTTCACCTCCTTTCTCCACCAATAATCTTTTCAATCTTCTTTCACCTTTTTTAACCAATCATATTTCACCCTTTCCACCTCCTTTCTCCACCAATCATCTTCCACCTATTTTAAACAATCATATTTCACCATTTTCCACTTTCTCTACCTATAAATACCAACCTACTTCTACCATTTTATTCACACCATTCTTCTCTCCATCTCTCTAATTCTCTCAATATCTCTAAATCACGAATTCTAAGAATTCTAAAAGGATACTAAGTGTTCCAACCATTCTTCTCTCAACCTCTCTACTTCTCTCAAATCTTCCAAGCAAGGAAGAGAACTCTAAGAGTTCTAAAATAAAACACTAAGTGTTTTAAGGGAAGCTTTGAAGCTCCAGCCTCCAACTCTTCACGGAATCACCGAAGGAAACTTTGCAAAACTGTTAACATACTCGACCCCCTTTTTACACTTTAATGCATTTTGGGGTGCAACATGTATAAATTACAAAATTTATTTTAAACAAAATTAAATGTGTTCACAATACCAAATGTCCCATCACTTACGCTTATGTGAGTTATATGTGTTAGTTTAAACTCGTCTATACATGCTACTTGCTATGCTTGAGTTTATTTATGATTATTAGTTTTGACTTGTATTCTCATGATATCGTTATGCTTAGAACACTATGCATGCTAGTTAAGGAATTCGATTATATGCTATTGTTATGCGAAAGTGGTCTACTTATTCGTGCGATTCGACTTGAATATATACTTGTCACAATCAAAACAAACTTTTATACTTTTAATTAATTTCAAACTTGTATGCTCGCCAATACTTTTGTATTGATCTATGCTTTTAATACATGTTGCAGGAATTTGATGACACATGGAATCTAGTAGGATTTGCCTAGAAACGCATTTAAACTTTAAATACTTATTGTATTGTATTTGTTTCAAACATGTATTTCGTTTCAATATCTTGTATTAAATCGTTATCACTGAAATGAAGTTATATTTGTTACGTGTCGGGATCTAAATTTTGTATTATTTGATTTAAACAATGAAGAAAGGTAATTATTAAACACTTGACACAATTAGCGTTATGAAGCCTCTTGCAATCTAGTTTTCGTCTCATCCCGATGTTTCCGCCATTGGTTGGGGTGTGACAAAAACATAGAGGACTGAATCGGGCACTTGGTAAATTGGTAGATATAATAGGAAATTAAAACTCAAAAAAGCATACACAAGTGTGTTTTCTTGGTCGACCAGTGCAAGCAGAAAGGGAGGAACATCCTCTAACCGTAGAATCATCAAATTCATCAAATTGAAAGAGAAATCGTGTAACATTTGTATAAATCGAGTCTCCAAAACCCGCTCCGTTTTGTAATCAAATACCAAGTTATGAAATTACATTAAGTATTTATGAGTATTTTGAGTTTAAACGTTACATAATTAATATATAAACTAAACTATAAAAATTATACTTGATAAAAAGTTAAAATAAAATAAATAAAAAACATTTGTAGCTGACCGGACTCGAACCCGGGTCAACTGCCTCCAACAACCTATCAACCAATCCTTTAACCACTCCGCCACCAATTGTTTTCTGTTAACATTATGAAAACAATTGAGTTTTATGCGCAAACACAAATTAACGGTTAATGATATCTGAATAACGGAAATCGGTAAACCGAATCGCCAAATCAGTTTTGGTTCGTTTAGCTGTCTTATAACCGATGAATATCGGTTTCTAATTAAGTTCAAATTGAATGAACTTCAAGTTTCGGGTTTTGAAACCGAAAGGCATTCAAACTTCAAATAATTCAGGTTCCAATCATTATTACGATTCAGAACCGTCTCAAATACATTCCAATTCCTTTTCGTCGCGTTTTCAATTCTTTTGATCACAAAAAAATCTGTCGCCGGAATTCTCTGCAAATCTCGCCGGAAAACCGGGTTCAACACAAACCAGTAAGAATTTCCTCTCTTGCTGTTTCAATCTATTGTTAGGACTCTACTAACATTAACCCGTCACTCAAAATCAGTCACAGAAGACTTTGTTGGATTTTCTGGGTTCGCCGGAGAAATTCTGGAATTTGCCGGAAACACGCTAGTTAACGGTAAACACATTCAACCGTGCTAATAATCCATGTACTCTGGTTCAATTTCAAATCTAATTCTTTAATTCTGTTGTTAGACCCTCCCAGCCGAAGGTCCAAAAACAGAGTTGCCTGTTCTCGCCGGACTTCCTGAAGAAGACGACCTGTCCGGTATTTCCTTTCCCCAAACTGTTCGGTTTGTACATTTAAACTAGTAGTCATGTTATTTAAGTAGTTAGACCATGAACCAGTTGTCTGAGTAAAAACCGGTAATCGTAGTGAAGAAGACGAATCTAAAAACGGGATAAGAGTAAATAAAATTCGGATAATTAACGGGTTAGACACACAGTCCAGCGGTGGACTGTGTGCAAAGTTTATATACAAGTCCCGAGTTCGATCCTTGCTACACACATACTCTGCGTAATAACATTCCTTTTTATTTAAGAACTAACCGGGTTTGAGTGGGTAGTTGTTAAGTATAATATAAATCAAGAATATAACCGGGTTAGACACACAGTCCAGCGGTGGACTGTGTGCAAAATAAACTACACGTCGCGCGATCGAGTCCCGTCACAAGCACCGGTTCAATGAGATTAAAACGTTTTGCAAAATAAAGGAATTTTCGGTAAATTCGAATAAGTGTATAAATATAATTAAAACTGGATTTTTAACGGGTTAGTCACGTAGCTCAGTTGGTAGAGCTACGTGCGCGTGAACGGAAGGTCACCGGTTCGAATCCCGCTTGGCGCAAGTATTACCGCTGACCGAACCGGTCAACGGTCAACGGTCAACGGTCAAACAGTAAAAAAAAATATTATTTTTTTTAAATATTTATTTGTTTAATTTAAATTAAAAATACTTAAAAATAACATTTTTAAGGATAGAAAATAGCCATAAACTCACAAAAATATATCTAAAAATCCCATTAAAATCTTTAATAAAATCCATCCATTTAATATATTTTTTTTCCCATTATTATTTAGGTTAGTAATTTCTCGTTGACTCGCTTCGTCTAAATCGTGCGCATCTCACCATCTCAAAATCCAACGCAACCAATGTGAGTGAACCCTTCAAATTCCCCGTTTTAATCACGTTTTTGGGGTGTATCATGTGTCTTGTTCATTTATATATTATAACTAAGTTATTGTGCATATATCATATCATGACATGTGTGTTAGTTGTTGCTGTTAAGTAGTTATTATTGTTTGCAAATCATTATTTCAGTACATGCAATTGCCGAGGCCGTAGCTCCCCACCCATCGAGGTTGAGTTTGATCCCCATTTTATTATGCGGTTGATCATGGCGTGCCCGCACGATCGGCTCTGTTTGATTGAGCCTTGATCGGTCATTTTATTTTTCATTTCAATACATGCAATACGCTCGGCTCCGTTTGATTGAGCCTTGAGTGCACAGTTCAATTTACATTTCCAGTTCATGCAATACGTTCGGCTCCGTTTGATTGAGCCTTGAGCGCACAGTTCAATTTACATTTCTAGTTCATGCAATACGATCGGCTCCGTTTGATTGAGCCTTGATCGCACAGTTCATTTATGTTAATTATTATGTGATGTTGGTATGTTCATATATGCTATCGATTGTTATCGTATGTTATAATTGTACTGATGTTTGCCAATGTTTGATTTCATACATGTGCTCTTTTATGATTATGCACAATATTTTATTGATAAACTAACCAGAAAATTATTATCAAATGTTTATCTATAAGGTTCACTCGCCAACTTATGTTGACCCAAAAACCTCCCATTTTTACACATGATACAGGTGAACCAACAGCAGCTAGGAACCCATAGGACCTGGATTAGAAGAAATAAAACGATTTAGTATTTGGATTATCATGTTTGGTTATTTTCCTTTGTAATGAATGAACATGTTTGGATGTTTGAGAAATGTAACTTTGACTTCATTTAATCATGAAACATAATAGTAAATGTCATGTGCTTTGGTGATAAGCCAATTATGCCCCGACTCTTAATTCCGCTGCGGGTCGGGGTGTGACAGATTTGTATCAGAGCCATGACTATAGGGATATAGGATAGGTTATTAGACCCTTAGAGCCTATACTATAGTCGATTAGAAACTTATAAGAATTTTTTTTGTGTTATATGCCAAATTTCATGATGTTTATATGTTTATGTTAAATGTTACGTTTGATATTGTTCAAGCATGTTCATAAGTATGTATTATCAAATAATGCCTATCATGAAATCGTATGATCATAACATATCACATCCATGCAAGCACACACCACATCATGATTGATTTTACAATGATTTTCGTGTTTTCAAATCTCATCAAAGTGAGTTCTCATGACGGGCATGTAGTAACTGGAAGGGTACTAGTACCGGTAGTCGGAACGTCCTGTCTAGGCTGGCATTCGTATAAATCCAAAATAAAGGACCAGTTTGCCTACCTGGGGACTAACGATGAGAGTGCGAAATACTTATTAGGCCAAAGCATGCTATACCAAACGTCGTGAGAGCTAATCCCACTTTGAGTTGTCATTGTGTCTACACCTGGACACGTTCCGACCAAAACATCTCATGAACATATTTTGTGGTTAGCATTCGGGGGATGCGAGTGTTAAATTGCCAATACTAATGTGAAATCCTACCAAGCCAATAGCCATGGGGCCCACATGACTATATAGGTGAAGGTAAGGGGGACATTTGAGGCCCAACATGAGCGAACCCAAGACATCCTTCGGATGTAGTTGCATTATTGATATTTATGTTATTTTCATTTTCTTAAAGACACATGACACCCTAAAAGATACCATAAACTCACAATCTTCTCATTTTATGATCCTGTAGATGTCGTCTAGACCGCATCGAAGGAGTAGGAAATCGGAAAAGTCTCAGGAACGTTTGGCCACTCATATCGCCAATCAAATGGCCACGATATTACCTGACATCATAGTACAAGTACAACAAGCACTTGCTGTAAATCCTACTAACCCTCCTCAACAACAGGACCAGATCATTAACAACCCTCCTACCATCAAATGCTCCTACAAACATTTTAAGTCCTGCGATCCCCCAAAATTCGAAGGGACTGAGGGAGTCACTGCTCTCCTACATTGGTTCGAGGAGATGGAAAACGTTTTCTTAAACTGCGATTGTCCTGAGGATCGCAAAGTTCGTTATGCCACCGGGAGACTACTTGGTGTAGCTCTCACTTGGTGGAATACCGAGAAAGGAAAGAGGGGAACGGAAGATGCGATGGCCTTAACTTGGGAGGAGTTAAGGGAAATCATGACTAGGCGATTCTGTCCTAGGAGTGAAATTAAGAAATTGGAAGATGAATTTCATGCCTTGAAGCAAAAAGATGGTGATCACTCTACTTACAACAAAAGGTTTTTGGAGTTGAACCAAATGGTTCCAAACTTATTCACTCCAATCTACCGTCTGATAGAACATTACATTCGAGGACTTCCCTCGAAAATCCAAGATTCGGTCCTCAGCATTTCACCAGTAACACTAGAAGCTGCCATGGAGTTGGCGACAGAACTGACCGAAAACCGAATTCGCAATGGGAAGTTCAAGGAGGAAAAGAAGAAAACCCCTGCTGAGGGACAAACCTCAAACCACCACACTCCTTCCTCTAAATTTGCTAACAAGAGGAAGCGTAACACCAGGAACTTTGCAGTCACCCAAACCAACACCCCTGTTCCTGCTGCACCCATCACTCAAGCCACTCCTTCACACCCGCGCCATACAAAAGACCATACACAGGGCCACTACCAAAATGTAACCGTTGTCAGTATCACCACTCCCCTGCCTATCCTTGCCAATACTGTACCGGCTGCGGTCGCGCTGGACACACTGTTCAAAACTGCCGCACGCTTCAACGAACAAACCACCACCAACCTATAACACAAACCCACCAACAATTAATGGGTCAGGCCCAACAACAACAACCATTTCCACCCACTCAACATTTAGCCCAAACATACTATCAACCCAACTACCTATGGGCCAACCTATGCGGGCTTGTTTCAATTGCGGTGATCCAAGTCATTTCAGGAACACATGTCCAAGGCTGGTCAATATTATTCATGCTCAGGCCCAAGCCAACCCTGTGAACCAAGCAAACCAAGCTCCTCCACCTGCTAGAGGAAGGGCTTTCAATATTAACGCAAACCAGGCCAGAGCTGACGGCAATGTGGTCAACGGTACGTTTCTTATAAATGGTAGATATGCCTCTATGTTATTTGATACTGGTGCGGATAGAAGTTTCGTGTCATTAGAGTTTGAACCTATCTTAAGTAAAAATCGAGATAAGCTCGCGGAATCCATAACAGTGGAAGTTGCAGATGGAAAACCAGTTTCGTTAGACTCTATTTTACGCAACTGTACGCTCACCCTAAACGACCACGATTTCTCAGTCGATCTTATTCCTATGAAGCTGGGAAGTTTCGACATCATAATCGGAATGGATTGGCTCAGTCAGCATAATGCGGAAGTTGTATGTCGTGAGAAATTTATTCGTATTCCTCTTTCAAACGGTCAGACTCTTCGAATTATTGGAGAAACCTCGGCGAAAGGGCTCAACTTAATGTCTTGTCTTCAAGCTCAAAAATACCTTCGCAAGAATTATGTCGCGTTTTTAGCCCATATCATCAAGAAGGGGACCTCAGAAAAGAAACTTGAAGATATCCCTGTCGTAAAAGATTTTCCACAAGTTTTTCCTGATGATATTTCAGGACTTCCTCCAATCAGAGATGTCGAATTTCGTATCGATCTTATACCTGGTGCTACACCAGTGGCAAAATCTCCATATAGGTTAGCCCCCTCTGAAATGCAAGAGCTAGCCAGTCAATAGCAAGAGTTGACTGACAAGGGATTTATACGCCCCAGCTCATCGCCTTGGGGTGCACCTGTACTCTTTGTAAAGAAGAAGGATGGATCTTTTCGCATGTGCATCGACTACAGAGAGCTCAACAAGTTAACTATCAAAAATCGTTATCCTTTACCTCGCATAGATGATCTTCTTGACCAACTACAAGGTGCCAGTTGTTTTACAAAAATCGACCTTCGATCCGGCTATCATCAGCTTAGAGTGCATGAAGAAGACGTCCCTAAAACTGCTTTTCGAACTCGATATGGTCACTATGAATTCATGGTTATGCCATTTGGATTAACCAACGCACCAGCTGTTTTCATGGACCTAATGAATAGAGTCTGCAAACCTTACCTTGATCGATTTGTTATTGTTTTCATCGACGATATTCTTATCTATTCAAAATCTAAAGCTGATCATGAGCGTCATCTGCGACTTGTTCTTGCACTTCTAGAAAAGGAAAAGCTTTATGCCAAGTTCTCTAAATGTGAATTCTGGTTAAAAGAGGTGCAATTTCTCGGGCATGTAGTCAATGACAAAGGAATACATGTGGACCCATCAAAGATCAAAGCAGTTCAAGAATGGCAAGCTCCACGTACGCCAACTAAAGTAAGGTCTTTCCTTGGACTTGCTGGCTATTATCGTCGGTTCATTTCAAACTTCTCTCGCATTGCGGTGCCACTCACGGCTTTAACCCATAAAGGGAAACCATTTGTATGGGGGCCCAAGCAAGAAGAAGCTTTTCAAACTCTCAAGCAAAAACTTTGTGATGCACCAATCCTCACTCTTCCTGAAGGTTGTGATGATTTTGTAGTCTATTGCGACGCGTCAGGGCAAGGATTAGGTTGCGTTCTCATGCAAAGAGGAAAAGTCATAGCTTATGCCTCAAGGCAACTCAAGACGCACGAAAAGAACTACACCACTCATGACCTCGAACTTGGAGCCCTTGTATTCGCTCTTAAGATATGGAGACATTATCTTTATGGTACGAAGTGTGAAATATACACTGACCACAAGAGTCTTCAACATATCTTCAATCAGAAAGAGTTAAATATGAGGCAACGAAGATGGGTCGAACTCCTAAATTATTACGACTGTGAAATCAGATATCACCCTGGTAAAGCAAATGTGGTGGCTGATGCACTTAGTCGAAAGGGTTATGCGAACTCCATTCATCTTCTATGTTCGCAAATTATAACCAATATTAAGGACCAAATTCGAGAAGCTCAACACGTTTCAATAACAGAGGAAGATGTACAAAAAGAGATGTCCTGTGGAACCGAGCTAAAGCTTGAAACTAAATCTGATGGTATTTTGTATTACCTAGATCGTATATGGATTCCTAACCACATCAATCTTCGTGAAACACTCATGCATGAAGCCCATAAGTCGCGATATTCTATACACCCAGGAGCCGGTAAGATGTATCAAGACCTACGGTACACCTATTGGTGGCCTGGAATGAAGAAAGATATTGCCGTTTTTGTTTCCAAGTGTCTCACTTGTTCTAAAGTAAAGGCTGAACACCAAAGACCCTCAGGACTTCTAGTCCAACCCAAAATACCTGTTTGGAAGTGGGAAAATATAACCATGGATTTCATTACCGGGTTACCTCGCACTTCTAGTGGGTATGACACTATATGGGTGATTATAGACCGACTTACAAAATCAGCTCACTTTATTCCTATTCGAGAAGATTTCAAGAACGAAAAGCTTGCTCGTATTTATATCAATGAAATCGTCAGCCGACATGGAGTTCCATTAAGTATTATTTCTGATCGTGATGGCCGTTTCACCTCACGAACATGGCAAGCAGTACAATCCGCTATGGGCACTCGACTAGATCTCAGTACCGCCTATCATCCTCAAACTGATGGACAGTCTGAGCGCACCATTCAAACCCTTGAGGACATGCTTAGAGCATGTGTCATAGACTTCAAGGGAAATTGGGACGCCCACCTACCGTTAGTCGAATTTTTGTACAACAACAGTTATCATTCTAGCATCGGCATGGCATCTTTTGAAGCTTTATATGGTCGAAAGTGTCGATCTCCTGTTTGTTGGCACGAAATTGGGGAAGCACAAATTACTGGTCCAGAATTGATCCAAGAAACCACAGATAAGATTCATCAAATCCGAAACAATCTACTAGCGGCTCAAAGTCGTCAAAAGAGTTACGCAGATAAACGACGGAAGCCCTTGGAGTTTAGCGTTGGTGATCATGTGCTTTTAAAAGTATCACCGTGGAAGGGAGTAGTTCGTTTTGGTCAAAAGGGAAAGCTAGCACCACGTTACGTAGGACCTTTCAAAATACTCGAAAGAGTAGGTCCTGTAGCATACAAGCTTGACCTACCGGAAGAACTCGATAGGATTCATCCCACATTCCACGTGTCGAACCTGAAGAAGTGCCTCGCTGATGAGAATCTTCATATTCCACTAGAAGATATTCAGATCGATGAATCCATGCATTTTATTGAAAGACCAGTGGAGATTATGGACTATGGAGAAAAGCGTCTACGTCGAAGTCGCATTCCTATTGTTAGAGTACGCTGGGAGTCGAAACGGGGACCTGAGTTTACTTGGGAACGTGAAGACTCAATGCGTGAAAAATACCCTCATCTTTTCCCTACTACTTCAACTGTTTAAATTTCGGGACGAAATTCCTAAAAGTAGGGGATACTGTAACATTTGTATAAATCGGGTCTCCAAAACCCGCTCCGTTTTGTAATCAAATACCAAGTTATGAAATTACATTAAGTATTTATGAGTATTTTGAGTTTAAACGTTACATAATTAATATATAAACTAAACTATAAAAATTATACTTGATAAAAAGTTAAAATAAAATAAATAAAAAACATTTGTAGCTGACCGGACTCGAACCCGGGTCAACTGCCTCCAACAACCTATCAACCAATCCTTTAACCACTCCGCCACCAATTGTTTTCTGTTAACATTTTGAAAACAATTGAGTTTTATGCGCAAACACAAATTAACGGTTAATGATATCTGAATAACGGAAATCGGTAAACCGAATCGCCAAATCAGTTTTGGTTCGTTTAGCTGTCTTATAACCGATGAATATCGGTTTCTAATTAAGTTCAAATTGAATGAACTTCAAGTTTCGGGTTTTGAAACCGAAAGGCATTCAAACTTCAAATAATTCAGGTTCCAATCATTATTACGATTCAGAACCGTCTCAAATACATTCCAATTCCTTTTCGTCGCGTTTTCAATTCTTTTGATCACAAAAAAATCTGTCGCCGGAATTCTCTGCAAATCTCGCCGGAAAACCGGGTTCAACACAAACCAGTAAGAATTTCCTCTCTTGCTGTTTCAATCTATTGTTAGGACTCTACTAACATTAACCCGTCACTCAAAATCAGTCACAGAAGACTTTGTTGGATTTTCTGGGTTCGCCGGAGAAATTCTGGAATTTGCCGGAAACACGCTAGTTAACGGTAAACACATTCAACCGTGCTAATAATCCATGTACTCTGGTTCAATTTCAAATCTAATTCTTTAATTCTGTTGTTAGACCCTCCCAGCCGAAGGTCCAAAAACAGAGTTGCCTGTTCTCGCCGGACTTCCTGAAGAAGACGACCTGTCCGGTATTTCCTTTCCCCAAACTGTTCGGTTTGTACATTTAAACTAGTAGTCATGTTATTTAAGTAGTTAGACCATGAACCAGTTGTCTGAGTAAAAACCGGTAATCGTAGTGAAGAAGACGAATCTAAAAACGGGATAAGAGTAAATAAAATTCGGATAATTAACGGGTTAGACACACAGTCCAGCGGTGGACTGTGTGCAAAGTTTATATACAAGTCCCGAGTTCGATCCTTGCTACACACACACTCTGCGTAATAACATTCCTTTTTATTTAAGAACTAACCGGGTTTGAGTGGGTAGTTGTTAAGTATAATATAAATCAAGAATATAACCGGGTTAGACACACAGTCCAGCGGTGGACTGTGTGCAAAATAAACTACACGTCGCGCGATCGAGTCCCGTCACAAGCACCGGTTCAATGAGATTAAAACGTTTTGCAAAATAAAGGAATTTTCGGTAAATTCGAATAAGTGTATAAATATAATTAAAACTGGATTTCTAACGGGTTAGTCACGTAGCTCAGTTGGTAGAGCTACGTGCGCGTGAACGGAAGGTCACCGGTTCGAATCCCGCTTGGCGCAAGTATTACCGCTGACCGAACCGGTCAACGGTCAACGGTCAACGGTCAAACAGTAAAAAAAAATATTATTTTTTTAAAATATTTATTTGTTTAATTTCAATTAAAAATCAATTAAAAATACTTAAAAATAACATTTTTAAGGATAGAAAATAGCCATAAACTCACAAAAATATATCTAAAAATCCCATTAAAATCTTTAATAAAATCCATCCATTTAATATATTTTTTTTCCCATTATTATTTAGGTTAGTAATTTCTCGTTGACTCGCTTCGTCTAAATCGTGCGCATCTCACCATCTCAAAATCCAACGCAACCAATGTGAGTGAACCCTTCAAATTCCCCGTTTTAATCACGTTTTTGGGGTGTATCATGTGTCTTGTTCATTTACATATTATAACTAAGTTATTGTGCATATATCATATCATGACATGTGTGTTAGTTGTTGCTGTTAAGTAGTTATTATTGTTTGCAAATCATTATTTCAGTACATGCAATTGCCGAGGCCGTAGCTCCCCACCCATCGAGGTTGAGTTTGATCCCCATTTTATTATGCGGTTGATCATGGCGTGCCCGCACGATCGGCTCCGTTTGATTGAGCCTTGATCGGTCATTTTATTTTTCATTTCAATACATGCAATACGCTCGGCTCCGTTTGATTGAGCCTTGAGTGCACAGTTCAATTTACATTTCCAGTTCATGCAATACGTTCGGCTCCGTTTGATTGAGCCTTGAGCGCACAGTTCAATTTACATTTCTAGTTCATGCAATACGATCGGCTCCGTTTGATTGAGCCTTGATCGCACAGTTCATTTATGTTAATTATTATGTGATGTTGGTATGTTCATATATGCTATCGATTGTTATCGTATGTTATAATTGTACTGATGTTTGCCAATGTTTGATTTCATACATGTGCTCTTTTATGATTATGCACAATATTTTATTGATAAACTAACCAGAAAATTATTATCAAATGTTTATCTATAAGGTTCACTCGCCAACTTATGTTGACCCAAAAACCTCCCATTTTTACACATGATACAGGTGAACCAGCAGCAGCTAGGAACCCATAGGACCTGGATTAGAAGAAATAAAACGATTTAGTATTTGGATTATCATGTTTGGTTATTTTCCTTTGTAATGAATGAACATGTTTGGATGTTTGAGAAATGTAACTTTGACTTCATTTAATTATGAAACATAATAGTAAATGTCATGTGCTTTGGTGATAACCCAATTATGTCCCGACTTTTAATTCCGCTGCGGGTCGGGGTGTGACAAATCGGGTCTTAAATTAGTGCATGAGCTAAAATTAATGGTCATCCAAGCTAGGAGATCTTAAGATATGTTGAATTTCAGTGTTTAGTGATGATTATGAAGCTTGATGAATATTACAAATTTCAATTCAAGCATAAATTGTAGATGTGATAGTAGGATTTGAGATGTATATAACTCTAGGGGCAAACCCTTGATGAAAAACAGTAACCAAAGGCTATAAATTAAGTATTTGAATGATAATTGATACTTGTGATAAATGGTTTTTATGATAGTATGGAATGCATATGTTGTAATGATTAATTTGTGACTATAAAGTTTGATAAATCAAAATCTCGATGCGAATCGGATCATAATCGGACAAAATTATTGATAAGAAAAGAATGAGTAGATAAAGGATACTTTACTTGTGTTATTGAAGTAACACATAAATCCATACTTACAAGGTGTTCGATAAATTACCTAAGTGAAAATGTTATACTTGGTAATGTGATAATTAGATGAGAACCATATGTAATGATTTTTGACGAAGTTTGATAACAATAGCTTTTATATTGATCATTTAAGAAATAGCCGAGTTGTTCGCAGTTGGCAACTAGACTAAAAGGAAAGCTTTATGGTACGTAGCTTTAAGTTTTTGTAAGAATTCTTTAATACATTTGTATTTAATATATGTTGATGAATTAAGTAATATTAGTGAAATTCGGTTCATGTAATAGCGATGGATTTTACAAAAGTGAACCGAATGGTTAAATAGTAAAGAGCGACGTGTTTGGTAGTTTATAAAGCGATGGAATTCGCTAAAGCAACTAAATGGGTCAAAATGAGGAAAAAGATAAAGGTTTGGTTGTATAAGGCGATGGATTTCGCTAAAGCAACCAAATGGGTTAAATGAGAAAAAAGATAAAGGTTTGGTTGTATAAGGCGGTGGATTTCGCTAAAGCAACCAAACGGTTAAATGGCGAATTAGATACAAGTTTGGTTGTATAAGGTGATGGATTTCGCTAAACTAACCAAACGGGTTAAATGATGAATTAGATAAAGGTTTGGTTGTATAAGGCGATGGATTTCGCTAAAGTAACCAAACGGGTTAAAATGCGGGAATAGTTAAAGGTTTGGTTGAATAAAGTGAAGAATTTCGCTAAAGCAACCAAACGTATCAAAATGAGGAAATAGATAAAGGTTTGGTGTAATAAAGCGATGGAATTCGCTAGAACAACGAAAACGGGTAAAATGGAACATAAATGTATACCGGAAAGATACATGAATGTTTACTTTAGTTTTAAGGTGGTTAAAGGGTAAAACCGAAAAAAGAAGAATATATATGTATAAAAATTGAGTAGTGAAGATGTAAATTATAAGTAGAAATTCTTAATAATCAGGATATTTATATAATTGATAATTTTGTAAAGAATAATATGTCTATCAAGTTCATTTACTAAAATGTAGTAAACGGGTCAAAACTAAGAAATTTACGAAAAATGGGATTTGAGTGATGTAAACACTCTTAATGATAGTACTATAGTAATGAAAATAGGGAATATCAATTTACGAACGATTTTCTTAAAAGTCCTGAGTCGTATGCTGATGTTCGGAACTCGAGACAGGTCAAACGGGCAATTTAACGAATCTGCAGCAAAATTGTTGCAGAAGGTACCGTCACTGACGGCACAACCAGCTGTCGCCGACGGCACAACTAGCCGTCGCCGACGCATGACTATAGTTCTGACGCATTAAGCTACTGCCTACGGTAGTCTTGACCGACGCAACATTTTACATGGCGTCGCCGACGCCACCCTAGAGTCTTTAAAATTTCTGATTTGATAAATGATTTGATGTTATGTATATTTTTTCTTATCGATTATTATTATCGCTAACAAATTGTAAAAATTTTTAGTTAAAAAGTGAAACCGCAGTTAAGTATGGATGAAGACCAAGCCATGTCAAAGAACCGAACACCTCTCAACTCAAAGCTTCCGCTTATTTTTTCTAGCTTATGAATTATCTTTTGTTTAAAATTGTAAAGTACTTTTAAAACACTTAAAAAGTTTTAACAACTTCGTATCGGAGTGTAAGACGAAATTTTATATTCCTTTAAACGAATGTAATATTTTATATAAAATGCTTATTTTATATGTATGGTTTTAAAGTTGGTAATCAGAGCTTAAGGTTAAAAACGAAATTTGTTCGGTTCAAGGTTTGATAAGACAACCGGTAAAAACTAGTAATAAAAGTAGTTTCTATAAAAAATGATAATAGAAAAGAAGATGAATTAAAGCATATGGGAGCAGTGTATTAATACACTCCAACCCGGGAAATACACTAAGTATAAATGATTGAGACGAGTTATATACTCAATCCAACCGAAAAAGAATGATATACTATGAGTAATATCGAATGAAGAGTATAAAATTCTATATAATACTATGAAAATGATTAAATGAGTTATTTACCAACTTATTATGAACATACGGAACTGGTGAAGATACTGTATCCCTCGTTACGGAGGAGATACGAGAAAAGATTAACGAGGAAGTCGGAAAGGCTCTAAAGGCCAGTCTACCCCAGTTTATGGATAGATTACAAACCACAATTTTATCAGTGGTAGAAGAAAAGATAAATGAGTTGAAAGAAAGTCTTGTACAAGAAAAGGACAAGATTAAAGAAAAGAAAGCATGTCCGTACTACAAGTTCATGGCATGTAAACCACCAATCTATAATGGAGAAGTAGATCCAATCGTTTGCCAACAATGGATAAGCAACATTGAAGGAGTCTTCGAAACTCACTGTGATGTAACGGATTTTATGGCCTATGGGACCGGTCAATTAAAGGGTCAAGCAAAAGATTAGTGGGACAATCTTAGAAAAGAGCAGGGGGTTGAAACTGTAACATCTGACGAAAAACGGTTTCTAAAAAAACCCGCTCCGTTTGTAATTCAAGTATACTTAAGATGTTTCTTTAGGCATTTATGACAAGCATTTAAAGTTTGTTATATTAAATAATAAATAAAAATAATAAAGTTTAAAATAATAATAATAGTAATAACTGATTCATACTAAAATAATAATAAATAAATAAAACGAAAAAGGGTGTGGACTGCGGGATCGAACTTGGGTCTCCACCCAAATCAAACACCCAACACACCACTACACCATACACACACATCTGTTGAATCTCCAAACCAAACGCCTTTTATATTAAAATAACTCCTGGATTCAGGTTTCAAAATACCCGCCCAGTAACGGTAGGAACCCTCAAAGAAAATCATCAAAATCAATTTCCGTTTACAAGTTTAATCTGTGAAACCGTTTTTCTTTCATTCGTATGTTTGAAACAATCATTGAGTTAAAGACGTTCCAATCAATTACTCAATCATTTCGGTAATCAAATCTTGACCGAAACCTATGAAACCGAAACATAAATCAAGCTATAGCATTTATCTATAAATAGTGATTGTTTGAACCCTTTTAGAGCACACACATTCTCGCAAATCTCTTTGCAATCTTCTGCTGTCAAGAACCCATATCGAAAATTATCTTCGCCGGAATTTTTGTGTTGTCGCTGGAAATATTGTCGGAGAAGTCAGGCCACTTTCATTTCGGTACAAACCATCCCTTTAATCCTTTTATTTTATGTGATTTTTTTAGATGAGGTAATTAATCATGGAATTCAGCTTTATGATTAAACAGTCGGGTTCTGATCAGTGGGTTTTAACATGAAGAAAATGATGTTGTGATAGTTTATTAGTATAATTAAATTTGATGTTTATACCGGGTTAGACACACAGTCCAGTGGTGGACTGTGTGCAAAGTTAAAGCAGAGGTTCCGGGTTCGAGTCTTAACACGATACCAATTTCCGAATTTAACCAAAGTTTTTAATATTTACATATATTAACAGTTAGTAAGTGTATAAAATTAATATGAATCGTAGATATTCCGGGTCAGTCACACAGCCTAGTTGGTAGGGCTGTGTGCAACGTAACATGGGGGCGCGGGTTCGAACCGGTTGTGTAACCGGCTTCGCAACATAAAAATCTTTTTGAAATAAAAACAAAATATAGTTTAACTCAATTAGTATATATATATATATATATATATATATATATATATATATATATAAAATTAAAATCCAGATTATTTCGGGTTAGACACGTAGCTCAGTTGGTAGAGCTACGTGCACATAAATGAGAGGTCACGAGTTTGATCCTCACACGCTGCCAAAATCGCATAAATGAGCGGTTCAACCACTAAAAAGGGGTATATTTTTAATACATTTTTTCTCTATTTTTCTCCAAAATCTCTAAAAATATATATATAAATAAGACTTTTAAGCATTAAATTTGTAATAAATACTATGAAAATAGTTTTAAAAGTCTAATAAATGGCATTAAATAAAATGTTAATTTCAAACAAAAGAAATATATTTACCGAATTATTACGTGAATATTTAGGTTAGTTTTCTCGTCGATTGGAATCTATAATCGTGCGCATTGGTTATCAACTCAAGAAACGCACCCATAGTGAGTGAATTCTTACAAACTTTCTCTTTTTATTCATGTTTTGGGGTGTATCATGTGTCGTTTGTTTATATCTTTTATTCAAACACTTGTGCTACTACCATTATATGAACTAACGTGCTATGTGATATTTGGTTTATTGTTATTTGTGGTTATATTTTCTCATTTCACTCAAGCATTCACATTAGGCCCATCAGTTCCATGTATAGACGGGTAGAGCATCGTGCCCGTAATCAGATCGGCTCCGGTTGATTGACCATTGATCTCACAGTTCATCATTTATCATGCTCATGTGTACATTACTAGATGTTTATGTGGTTTGTGGATTGTTTACATATACATTTGCTCATATTTGGTTTATGCACCTTTTTTTTAAAATTAATCAACATAACATTTCTTTCTAATGTTTAAAAAGGGATTCACTCACCAACTTTTGTTGACCCAAATCGCTATTTTTACACATGATACAGGTGGACAGGTTAAAGCAAGGAACACATAGGAAAAAAATAAAGAGTTCATGAATGTGGGGTTTAGAACATTTTGTGCTTGTATGGTTTATGTGTTGTTGGAATTTTCTCCTTTTAATTCGGATTAATAAATATGAAACGTTATTATAGTAATTTCATGAGCTTTGATGAAAATCCAATCATGCCCGAACTACTATTTCCATGCGGGTCAGGGTGTGACAGATTGGTATCAGAGCTTTTGACTATACGGATATAGGATAGGTTATTAGACCTTAGAGCCTATACTATAGTTGATTAGATTTTAACTGCTTACGTGTTAATTGGTTACATGCAACCTCATGATTTACTTGTCTTACTTTCATCTCCCACACTAATGCATGCAAGCACTCTCACTACTATATGTTGTTGTGTGATATTTATTGTGATATACGTATTGTTAACATAACAGGCTTATCCAAACATGCACATCTCAATTTCCACATATTTGTACTTTCTTTTTATGCTTTCTTTCTCAAAATTTAGTGATGTTTTCATTTTTCAATCTCATCAAAGTGAGTTCCACGACGGGCATGTAGTAACTGGAAGGGTACAAGTACCGGTAGTCGAAACATCCTGTCTAGGATTGGCATTCGTATAAATCTAATATAATGGACCAGTTTGCCTACCTGGGGACTAACGATGAGAGTACGAAGACCTATTAGGCCAAAGCATGCCACACCAAACGTAGTGTGAACTAACCCCACTGTGAGTTGTCATTGTGTCCACACCTGGACACCCTCCGACATTATACCTCGCAATCATGTTTTACGATTTTCATTTGGGTGATGCAAGTGTTAACAGGCCAACGTCAATGTGAACTCTACAAAGCCCAGTAGTCATGGGGGCACACATGATTACCTAGGCCAAGTATGGGGGACATATGGGGGCCCAAACATGAGCAAGGTCCAAGACATCCTATAGATGTAGTGAATTTATTTTTCTCATTTGTTTTGTGGATGTTAATTTCTAAATACGACACATGACGCCTAGAACGCCAAACTCATCATCTCGTTACGTATTTCCTATAGATGTCTGCTAGACATCCTCGTAGATGTAGGAGATCAGGAAAATCCGGCGAGTGCATGTCTGCTCAAATAGCCCAACAAATGGCCGTCGTGATTCCTGATATCGTAATTCAAGTCCAACAATCTCTCACCGCTAATCATATCAACCCAATCAACCAAGGGGAACAAAATGCTGCCAACCCTCCTATAAACACCACCAAGTGCACTTACAAGCACTTCAACTCATGTGACCCTCTAAAGTATGAAGGAACTGAAGGGGTCACTGTTCTCCTTCGGTGGTTTGAAGAAATGGAGAGTACTTTTCTCAGTTGTGACTGCCCCAACGACCGTAAAGTTTGTTATGCTACTGGCCATCTATTTGGGGTAGCATTAACTTGGTGGAATGCCGAAAAAGGCAAAAGAGGCGCCGAAGCCGCAGTAGCTCTAACTTGGGAAGAACTTCGAGAACTCATGACAAGATACTTCTGCCCAAGAAGCGAAATTAAGAAGCTGGAGGATGAGTTCTACTTCTTGAAACAAAAAAGGGAGATCATATAACCTACAACAAGAGATTTCTGGAGTTGAACAAAATGGTTCCAAATTTGTTCACTCCTCTCTACCGTCTGATCGAGCATTACATTCGGGGTCTTCCTTCGAAGATTCAGGATCCTGTGATGAGTACCGTGCCTGCAACCTTGGAAGCAGCAATGGAGCTAGCTACTGAACTCACTGAAAAGAAGAGAAGAAGGAGGATGCAAGTAGCAAAACATCAACTGAAACCCCCAACTCAACTCAAGCCGAATCCTTTTCACAATTCACAGCCATGAGAAAGCGAAGCGAGAAAAATTTTGCTGTCACTCAAACCAGTCAGTCAACTTCACAAGCCGTACCCCTCTAAGCTATTCCAATCACCCAAGTGGCACCCAAACCAGCATACCCAAACAAGAAACCTTACACTGGTTCCCACCCTCAATGCAACACCTACCATTATCACCATCAACCCATCGTACCCTGCCGACGGTGTGCAAATTGTGGGCGTTATGGTCATTTGAGTAACACTTGTCGTACTCCTCAAAACAAGCTCCAACCCCTGCCCAAAATATGATTCAACCCTATCAACAACCTCAATATCCCATGGTCCCATATGTTCGAGCTTGCTTTAATCGTGGTGACCCTACCCACTTAAGAAACACGTGCCCTAGGTTGGTTAATATCATTAACGCTCAAGCCCAAGCGAACCTAGTTAACCAAGCGAACCAGGCAAACCCAGCACCCCCACCAGCAATAGGAAGAGCCTACAACATCATCGCGAACCCAACTGAGGTCAACAACGGTGCAAACGAGCAACCCAACTAGTCTTCCACCACGAAGAAACAAGGCTCCGCTCCAACCGTTTATTATAAATGTTTTCTATCAATTTCATTCCTTGTTTGGTATTTCAAGTTATCATTGTTTTCAATTTGGGTGTTAATGTATCAAAAATTTTTATTATTTCATATTAATGCCATTAAAGAAATTTATATCACACTATGCCAAGTTGTTTAATTTCATGTCTCTATTCATCGATTAATATTCATATGATCGTACATCACGACGAACCTCGTCTCATCATTTAAAGAAGTTGAGTCGTGCCTCACTTTTTCATAGACTAACCACTTCCTCATAACACATGAGAGAGGTACCGCCATCATTTAGTCTCATTTTCCTCAAATCCGAGACTCAAGCAGTAATAGTTGCGTTTGTTTATGTTTGGTAGTTTTTAGGACGAGTGACATAGAGCTAATCATGACTTAATAACAAGGCCGGTGAAAATTTGACAAGGACATGGTGGATACGCCGCAAGTACTTCCTATATATAAGTGTTCTTGTCAAATGATCAAAAGCATTGTTTGACAGTTATGGGAAGTTTTGGGTAAGTAGTGTCAATTTGGATAAACGACTTCGTTTTGTGATATAATTTATCTTTTCGACGCTTCGATTTTCTCAAAACCCTTTATCATGAGAGCATATCAAGTTAGTCATCTCTGAAATACAACTCTTTTCACTTCTACGCCTCAGGCATAAAAAAGCGATTCCTGTAAGCAGGGTATTCAACCCTTACTAGGAACGTTACCGCCTCAATCAAAATCCAAACTTCGCACTCACCTGGTTATGTATACCCTTAGCATCATATCAGATTAAGATGGGTGTGTTACTTCACGATTATGGCAAGTCGTGCAATCAACTTAGGCACTCGATTAGACCTCAGTACCGTTTTTCATCCCCAAACTAATGGTCAATCTGAGCACACAATTCAGACTCTTGAAGACGTGTTGCGATCATGCATTTCTAACTTCAAGGGCAATTGGGATACTCACCTACCAATCGGTCGAATTCTCTTACAATAATAGTTATCACTCGAGCATTGGTATGACTCCTTTTGAAGCTTTATACCATCGTAAGTGCCGATCGCCAGTGCCTGCTAACGAAAACCTCCATATACCGTTGGAAGATATTCAGATTGATGAATCAGTGTATTTCGTAGAACGACCTGTAGAAATTATGGACTGTAACATTTGTGTAAGACGGGTTTCAAAAACCCGCACCGTTTATTAATCAAATATACGTTTAAATTATTTTGTTTATTGTTAGTATTGATTATCTTATATATTTTTTATTATTATTTATTTTTGTCATAATTAATGTTAGTTAAAAATAGTAATAAGTAATTAGATATATAATATAAAACAAAAGAATAATATATATATATAGATATATATATATATATCATATATATATATATATATATATATAATAAAAAGGATAAGGGACAAAACCGGGGTCGAACCCGGGATCACACCACACGCGCACACACTAGAACACCACTGCACTCTACACACTGTTTGTGAATAAATTGAACCAAATAATAGATATAACTAAGCATGCGAGTTCTGCAAGTTCAAATTCAGTAATGGAAACCGCCCAAATCATTTAGAGTTTAATTCTTGGCAACAATTTCAATTCGTTAATCAAACCATCTTTAAATGCAAATCAATGCCCTTAAATCAAATTCTTTTATGTTTGACCGTTACTCAAATCATAAATCTTTCGGTTTCAAGAAACCGAAATCAAAGCTATGAAGCAGCCTATATATTCTTGTCGATTCTCTATTCTAAATGCATCAAATTACCTCTAGAAGCTCCTCTCTGCTCAAAGACCGTTGGTTCAGTTTTGTCGGAATTTTCCTGTTATCGTGTCTTGCCGGAAAATCCCCACCGAAAAACCGGGACTCTCATTTTACTGTCGGTAACTTTCGATTCCTTTTGTAGATTGATTATCATTCATAATTTCTAGATTGTTTGACCCAATCTAAGAAGTGTTCAAAACTGATCTGTACCGAAATCTAGTTAAATGGGGAAGATGAGCTAAAGCCGTGGTTAAATATAATTAGAATTTGTATTCAATCGGGTTAGACACCCAGCCCAGTTGGATGGACAGGGTGCAGCACATTAAACATGCGTGGGTTCGAGCACCACTATACAAATCGGTCGCTTGATTTAAAAAAAACTTTTTAATAAATTAAAATCAGAAATAACCTAAGGAGAATATAAGAATAATAAAAATCTTGTTTCTAACGGGTTAGACACGTATGATCTAACGTGTTATGTAAATGTTATTTGTTGTATTGCGTGTTTTGTCATGTTGCGTGCAAATCATTCATTAGGCCTATCAGTTCCTCATTGGAGACGAGTTGAGCATCAAGTGCCTCATTAGATCGGCTCCGTTTGATTGAGTCTTGATCTCATTGTTCATCAGTTGATGTGTGTGTGTGCACATTAATTGATATTATGTGTTTTGTGATTAAATTTACATATACGTATACTCATATGTGGTTATGCACATATTTATAACCAATATAACAAATTTGTTTAAAAGTTTTTGTAAGATTCACTCGCCAACTTTTGTTGACCCAAAAACCATTTTCTTACGCATGATACATGTGAACAGGTTGAAGCTAGGAGCACATAGGAATTTGCCTTAGAAGAACAATAAAGAGTTCATAAATGTTGTGTTTAGAACATGTTGTGCTTGCATGTTTGATGTAATTCCTCTTTTAACTTGGAATTTAATAAATATGAAACTTTATAGTAAATGTCATGAGCTTTGATGAAAACCCAATCATGCCCCGACTACCATTTCTGCTGCGGGTCAGGGTGTGACATGGACTTTGGTGAAAAAACGCTTAAGGCGAAGTCGAATTCTGATAGTCATGGTGAGTTGGGAGTCAAAACGAGGTCCTGAGTTCACTTGGGAACGTGAAGACTCGATGCGCGAAAAATACCCTCACCTCTTTCAAGTTAAACCTACTACCACTTAAATTTCGGGATGAAATTTCTAAAAGTAGGGGATACTATAACATCTGACGAAAAACGGGTTCCAAAAGAAACTCGCTCCATTTGTAATTCAAGTATACTTAAGATGTTTCGTTACGCACTTATGACAAGCATTTAAAGTTCGTTATATTAAATAATAAATAAAAATAATAAAGTTTAAATATAATAATAATAATAATAGTAATAGCTGAATCATATTAAAATAATAATAAATAATAAATAAAATAAAAAAAGGGTGTGGACCGCGGGATCGAACCCGGGTCTCCACCCAACACACCACTACACCACACACACACACATCTGTTGAATCTCCAAACCAAACGCCTTTTATATTAAAATAACTCCTGGAATCAGGTTTCAAAACACCCGCCCAGTAACGGCAGGAACCCTCAAAGAAAATCATCAAATTCGGTTTCCTTTTACAAGTTTAATATGTGAAACCATTTTTCTTTCGATCGTATGTTTGAAACAATCATTGAGTTAATAACGTTCCAAACAATTACTAAATCATTGCGGTAATCAAATCTTGACGAAACCTATGAAACTAAAACATAAATCAAGCTATAGCATTTATCTATAAATAGTGATTGCTTGAACCCTTTTAGAGCACACACATTCTCGCAAATCTCTTTGCAAACTTCTGCTGTCAAGAACCCATATCGGAAATTCTCTTCGCTGGAATTTTTGTGTTGTCACCAGAAATATCCGCGGAGAAGTCAGGCCACTTTCATTTCGGTACAAACCATCCCTTTAGTCCTTTTTAATTTATGTGATTTTGTTAGATGAGGTAATTAATCATCGAATTCAAAATAAACAGTCGGGTTCTGATCAGTGGGTTTTAACATGAAGAAGATGATGTTGTGATAGTTTATTAGTATAATTAAATTTGATGTTTATACCGGGTTAGACACACAGTCCAGTGGTGGACTGTGTGCAAAGTTAAAGCAGAGATTCTGGGTTCGAGTCTTAACACGATGCCAATCTCCGAATTTAACCAAATTTTTTAATACTTACATATATTAACAGTTAGTAAGTGTATAAAATTAATATGAATCGTAGATATTCCGGGTCAGTCACACATCCCAGTTGGTAGGGCTGTGTGCAACGTAACATGGGGGCGCGGGTTCGAACCGGTTGTGTAACCGGCTTGGCAACATAAAAATCTTTTTAAAATAAAAACAAAATATAGTTTAACTCAATTAGTATATATATATATATATATATATATATATATATATATATATATATATATATATATATAAATAAATAAAATCCAGATTATTTCAGGTTAGACACGTAGCTCAGTTAGTAGAGCTACGTGCACGTAAACGGGAGGTCACGAGTTCGATCCTCACACGCTGCCAAAATCGCATAAATGACTGGTTCAACCCCTAAAAGGGGTATATTTTTTTCTAATACATCTTTTATTTATTTTTCTCCAAAATCCCTAAATATATATATATATATATATAAATATACATATATATATATATATGTATTATATATATATATGTATATTTATATATATATATATATATATATATAAATAGGACTTTTTAAGCATTAAATTTGTAATAAATACTATAAAATAGTTTTAAAAGTCTAATAAATGGCATTAAATAAAAATATTAATTTCAAACAAAAGAAATATATTTACCGAATTATTACGTGAATATTTAGGTTAGTTTTCTCGTCGATTGGAATCTATAATCATGCGCATTCGTTATCAACTCAAGAAACGCACCCACAGTGAGTAAATTCTTACAAACTTCCCCTTTTTATTCATGTTTTGGGGTGCATCATGTGTCGTTTATTTATATCTTTTATTCAAACACTTGTGCTACTACCATTATATGAACTAACGTGCTATGTGATATTTGGTTTATTGTTATTTGTGGTTATATTTTCTCATTTCAGTCAAGCATTCACATTAGGCCCATCAGTTCCTAGTATAGACGGGTAGAGCATCGCGCGCCTAATCAGATCGGCTCCGTTTGATTGAGCATTGATCTCACAGTTCATCATTTATCATGCTCATGTGTACATTGCTAGATGTTTATGTGGTTTGTGGATTGTTTACATATACGTTTGCTCATATTCGGTTTATGCACATTTTTATTAAATTAATCAACATAACATTTCTTTCTAATGTTTAAAACGGGATTCACTCGCCAACTTTTGTTGACCTAAATCGCTATTTTTACACATGATACAGGTGGATATGTTAGAGCAAGGAACACATAGGAATTGGCCTTAGAAGAAAAAAATAAAGAGTTCATGAATGTTGGGTTTAGAACATTTTGTGCTTGTATGGTTTGTGAGTTGTTGGAATTTTCTCCTTTTAATTTGGATTAATAAATATGAAACTTTATTATAGTAAATGTCATGAGCTTTGATGAAAACCCAATCATGCCCCGACTACCATTTCCGCTGCGGGTCAGGGTGTGACAGATACCAAAGGAACCATGACATGGGAGGAGTTTAAAGTGCCTTTCCTTAAACATCATAGCCCAAAGGCCGCGATCAACAAGATAAAAGAAGATCTTATTCAATTAAGGCAGAAAGATGAGTCGATTGATAAGATCACAGGGGTGTTCCTTGACAAGCTCAGATTATGTAACGAGCTGGTGCAAACGGAAGAGTAAAAGATTTATTATTATTATTATTATTATTATTATTATTATTATATGTTGAACGCAGAATATGGGGAGTTTATGACTCCCTCGAAGTATGGGAACATCTCACGGAAATTGTGAATGCTGCTCGGGAGCGTGAAATAGAGTTAAGAAAACAAGTGGAGAGGGAAGAGAGAAGGGTGTTGGACGCGAATCCAAGTCCAATAAAGAAATCGAAAACAAACGAGTCTTCAAAGAAAGTGAACGTAAAAGGAGGAACGCCAAGTTGCAAAATTTGTGGCAGAGCCCATAAGGGCGAATGCTATTTCAAGAACAAACTGTGTGTGGTATGTGGAAAGACGGGACATGTGGTATCAAATTACCCCAACAAGATATCAGTGTGCTATAAATGCCATCAACCGGGTCACAAAAAGTCTGAATGCCCGGATTTGGTAGGAAGGAAAGTCATGGCTGACAAAAAGGTGGAAGTCCCAAAGTCAAAGGCAAGATCTTTCCAAATAATTGTAGCCGAGGCAAAGGTTAAACCTGATGTGGTCACAGGTACTTTACCGTAAATTTAATTCATGCTCATGTTTTATTTGATACGGGTGCAAACAAATCTTTTGTTTCACATGAATTTGTTAAACACCCATCATTCCTGTTAACAAAATTACCAATGCCCTTAGAGGTAGAAGTAGGTAATAACAAAACTTTTATTATCTGTGATATATGTCGGGATTGCAAATTGAGCATTGAGGATGAGGATTACTTAGTTGATTTGATACCCATGTCGATGGGGGAGTTCCAAATAGTGATTGGAATGGTTTGGCTGTCCTGCTACCACGCCAATGTGATATGCTCCCGTAAGGAGATACAATTAATATCTCTAAGTGGAAAACACGTTAATATTTATGAGGAGAAGAGTGGTTACCCCATCATATGTTCGATAATGGAAGCCTGTAGACTTATCCAACATGGGTGCAAGGCTTACCTGACTTATATACTCGATTCAGAAAAAGGGTCACTAACAAATAGAGATGTACCGATTGTGCGAGAGTACGCAAACTTATTTCCGGAGGATTTACTAGGGATACCACCCGAGCGTGAGGTGGAATTCGGGATTGAATTAATTCTGGGCGTAAAACCGGTGGCCAAAGCACCATACAGATTAGCACCGTCTGAAGTTCAAGAATTATTATCACAATTGCAAGATCTGCCCGATAAAGGATTTATTCGACCTAGTGTCTTTCCTTGGGGAGCGTCGGTATTATTTTTAAAAAAGAAAGACGGGAGTATGCGTATGTGCATCGATTACCAAGAATTAAACAAACTTACGGTAAAGAATCGAGACCCACTTCCGAGAATCGACGATCTATTTGACCAATTGCAAGGTGCGAGTTAATTTTCAAAAATCGGCTTAAGGTCGGGCTACCATCAACTGATAGTAAAAGAAGAAGACATACCCAAGATGGCTTTCCGTACGTGTTATGGACATTATGAATTTCTCGTAATGTCCTTCGGGTTAACAAATGCACCTGCAGCGTTCATGGATCTTATGAATTGGGTTGTAAGCCAATGTTGGATAAATCAGTAATAGTTTTTATTGATGACATTCTAGTTTATTCAAAAAGCAAAACGGATCATGTGCCCCATTTGCGTGAGGTATTAGAAACGCTGAGAAGAGAAAAGCTTTACGCAAAATTCTCAAGATGTGCCTTTTGGCATCGAGAAGTACAATTCCTAGGGCATATCATCAGCGTCGATGGAATATTAGTCGATCCATCCAAGATTAAAGCAGTGTCGAAATGGAATCCTCCGAAAAATCCATCGGAAATCAGAAGCTTTTTGGGGCTTGCGGGTTATTATAGAAGATTCATTCAGGATTTCTCCAAGATTGCCTCACCGTTAACTAAGTTAATCCGCAAGAATGAAAAGTTTGTCTTGAGTGATGAGCAAGAAATAGCATTCCAAACGCTAAAGGAAAAATTGACCAGTACTCTGGTATTAACCTTACCGGATGGCACTGATGACTTAGTGGTGTATTTGATGTGTCGCACCTAGGCCTTGGGTGCGTACTTATGCAACGGGGCAGGGGGATTGCTTATGCCTCTAGACAATTAAAAGTACATGAAAAGAAATATCCGACTCACGACCTTGAATTGGTGGTAGTGGTGTTTGCCTTGAAGATTTGGAGGCACTACTTATATGGGGTAAAGTGTACTATTTGCACCGTTCATCAGAGTTTGAAGTACTTCTTTCATCAAAAGGAACTAAATATGAGACAAAGACGTTGGCTAGAAATGGTGAAAGACTACGATTGTGAAATCCATTACCATTCGGGAAAGGCCAATGTGCTATCGGATGCGCTAAGCCGAAAAGAAGAATATACACCTATACGTGTGCAGTCGATGCAACTCGTGGTAACTTTGGGTTTGCTCGAACGAATCCGAGTGGCGCAAGCTGAAGCGATAAAAGAAGAAGATTGGAGAAAAGAACACGTGAAAGGTTTGGTGAAAGATATTGAAGACGGAGAAAATAGAATAGAAACTTGATTTTGTAAAATTTGGATCCCGAACACTTGTGGTGTCAAGGATCTTCTACTTGACGAAGCTCATAAATTGCGTTATTCGATTCACCCGGGAGCAACTAAAATGTATAAAGACTTAAAACATAATTATTGGTGGCCTGGAATGAAGAGAGATGTAGCAAAATACATCGAAAAATGTTTAACTTGTTTACAAGTAAAGCGGAGCATCAGAAGCCTTATGGCAAGCTCCAACCATTAGAAATAACAGTTTGGAAATGGAACACATAACCATGGATCTATTGACCAAACTACCGAGAACGGCTTGAGGATTCGACGCCATTTGGGTGGTTGTGATAGACTAACAAATAGCGGTCATTTTATTCCAATTCGAGAGGCTTATACTTCTGAAAAGATGTCAGATGTATATGTGAATGAAATTATAGCACGCCACAGAGTACCGGTATCGATCATATCCGATAGAGATACCCGGTTTACTTCGAACATTTGGCGCGATTTCCAAAAATAGATGGGCACAAAACTGTTAGTCAGTACTGCATACCACCCCCAGACAGAAGGACAAAGCGAACGAACAATTCAAACCTTAGAAGACATGCTTTGGGCATGTATTATTGATTTTGGTGGTAGTTGGGACGCTTATCTACCGTTAGTTGAATTCTCTTACAACAACAGTTACCACTCGAGCATTGGTATGGCACCATACGAGATGCTTTATGGTCGGAAATGCCGAACTCCAGTATGTTGGGGTGAAGTGGGACCGAGAGAACTCGCTCATAAAGATGTGATTAAGGCCACACATGAAAAGATTGATACGGTTCGAGCCCATTTAAAAGCGGCTCAAGATCGACAAAAGTCCTATGCGGATAAAAGACGAAGGCCTATCAAGTTTCAAGTAGGCGATAATGTAATGCTCAAGGTATCTCCATGGAAGGGAATCATTCGATTTTGGAAAAGAGGTAAATTGAGTCCACGATTTATTGGCCCATTTAAGGTTATTAGTCGGGTGGGAAAAGTGGTTTACCAACTAGAACTTCTGGACGAATTAAGTGGGATACATAACACATTTCATGTATCACATCTCCGCAAATGTTTAGCGGACGAAAGGGCATATGTACCATATAGTGATATTGAAATCGATGACAAGCTTAACTATATAGCTAAACTGATTCAAAACATCGATCGAAAAGTAAAAGGATTAAGGAATAAGGAGATTGACCAAGTGAAGGTCAAATGGGAGCATCGGAAGGGATCAGACATCACTTGGGAGTCGGAAGAGGAAATGAGACGACTCTACCCTTCACTTTTCGGTACGTATATGTGTTTCGGGGACAAAACCCTTTTAAGGAAAGTAGATTTGTAACACCCCAAATATATTAAATTATATAAATAATTAGGGGCATTTAACCTAGTTAACGGAAAACCCTTTAAAAGGGGGGGGGGTGGACTTGTAACGTCCCTAATATATATAAAATATTTAGTAATATTTAGTGATATGGTAAAATATTACACACATGACTATTTAATGGATTTAAATCTTAATTAGTTACTTGTTGATAACTAATGAAACATTTAGTAGTGCCTTTGTATAATAACCAAAACATAGAGGACTGAATTGGGCACTTGATAAACTGGTAAATATAAATAGGAAATTAAAACTCAAAAAAACACATACAAGTGTGTTTTCTTGGTCGACCAGTGCAAGTAGAAAGGGAAGAACATCCTCTAACCCTAGTGCATGAGCTGAAATTAGTGATCATTCAAGCTAGGAGATCTTAAGGTATGTTGAATTTCGATGTTAAGTAATGATTATGAAGCTTGATGAATATTACAAATTTCAATTCAAGCATAAATTGTAGATGTGATAGTAGGATTTGAGATGTATATTACTCTAGGGGCAAACCCTAGATGAAAACAGTGACCAAAGGCTATAAATTAAGTATTTGAATAATAATTGATACTTGTGATAAATGAGTTTTATGATAGTATGGGATCTATATGTTATAATGATTAATTTGTGCCTATAAAGTTTAATAAACCATAATCTCGATGTGAATCGGATCATAATTAGACATACTTATTGATAAGAAAAGAATGAGTAGATAAAGGATACTTGTGTTATTGAAGTAACACATAAATCCGTACTTATAAGGTGTTTGATAAATTATCTAAGTGAAAATGTTATACTTGGTAATGTGATAATCAGATGAGAACCATATGTAATGATTTTTAACGAAGTTTGATAATAATAGCTTTTATATTGATCATTTAAGAATTAGCCGAGTTGTTCGCAGTTGGCAACTAGAGTGAAAAGACGGGTGATAAAGCTGGAGGCGATATACGACTAAAAGGAAAGCTTTTTGTAAGAATTCTTTAATACATTTGTATTTAATATATGTTGATGAATTAAGTAATATTCATGAAATTCGGTTCACGTAATAGCGATGGATTTTGCAAAAGTGAACCGAATGGTTAAATAGTAAAGAGCGCCGTGTTTGTTAGTTCATAAAGCGATGGAATTTGCTAAAGCAACCAAACGGGTCAAATGAGGAAAAAGATAAAGGTTTGGTTGCATAAGGCGATGGATTTCGCTAAAGCAACCATACGGGTTTAATGACGAAAAAGATAAAGGTTTGGTTGTATAAGGTGATGGATTTCGCTAAAGCAACCAAACGGTTAAATGACGAATTAGATACAGGTTTGGTTATATAAGGCGGTGGATTTCGCTAAAGTAACCAAATGGGTTAAATGATGATTAGATAAAGGTTTGGTTTTATAAGGCGATAGATTTCGCTAAATAACCAAACACGTTAAAATGAGGAAATTGATAAAGGTTTGGTTGAATAAAGCGAAGAATTTCGCTAAAGCAACCAAACAGATCAAAATGAGGAAATAGATAAAGGTTTGGTGTAATAAAGCAATGGAATTTCCTAGGACAACCAAAACGGGTAAAATGGAACATAAATGTATACCGGAAAGTATACATGAATGTTTATTTTAGTTTTAAGGTGGTTAAAGGGTAAAACCGGAAAAAGAAGAATATATATGTATAAAAATTGAGTAGTGGAGATGTAAATTATAAGTAGAGATTCTAAATAATCAGGATACTTATAGTATTGATAATTTTGTAAAGAATAATATGTCTATCAAGTTCGTTTGGTAAAATTTAGTAAACGGGTCAAAACTAAGAAATTTACGAAAAATGGGATTTGAGTGATGTAAACACTCTTAATGATAGTACTACAGTAAAGAAAACAGGGAACATCAATTTACGAACAATTTTCTTAAAAGTCCTGAGTCATATGCTGATGTTCGGAACTCGAGACAGGTCAAACCGAAAATTTAACGAATCTGCAGCAAAATTGCTGCAGAAGGTACCATCGCCGATGGCACAACCGGCCGTTGCTGACGCATCACTATAGTTCCGACGCATTAAGCTACTGCTTACGGCATTCTTGACCCGACACAACATTTTACATGGCGTCACCAACGCGGCATTATGCCGTTGTCGACGCCACCCTAAAGTCTTTATAATTTTTGATTTGATAAATGATTTAATTGTTATGTATATTTTCCTTATCAATTATTATTATCGCTAATTTTCAGTTAAAGTGAAACCGCAGTTAAATACAGATGAAGACCAAGCCTTGTCAAAGAACCGAACACCTCTCGACTCAAAGCTTCCGCTTATTTTGTCTAGCTTATGAATTATCTTTTGTTTAAATTGTAAAGTACTTTTTAAATACTTAACAACTTCGTATTGGAATGTAAGAAGAAATTTTATATTCCTTTAAACGAATGTAGTATTTTATATAAAATGCTTATTTTATATGTATGGGTTTTACATGTACTGCACATATACATTAATATGAAAAAGCCTAAACAACCTAACCCATGCCCACCGACACCCTCTAAAACCTAAACCCCCCACCCCATCCCCCAATAGCTAAATCCACCCTCCAACCAAAAGCCTAAACCCTCACCTCCAAAAAAACCTAATGCCCCCACCCCTATTCCCAAAAAGAAAACTTAAAACTAAAACCTAAACGTAAACCCCCAAAAAACCTAACCCCCCCCACCCCCACCCCCCCCCCCCCCCCCCCCCCCCCCCCCCCCCCAAAACCTAAACCATACCCCACATCAAATACCTAATCGTAACCCCTAAAAACCTAACAATAAAAGCTAAATTAAACTCAAAAACCAAATCTAAGCATATAATGCAAACGTGCAACACATACATATAAGGCAAATGTGTAGTACATATATAATGCATATGTGCAGTACAATTTTTTTTATTTGAAAAAAAAAGTTTTTTATACATAAAAAGTAGCGATTTTTTTTATAAAATTGTAAAAAAATTAGTATATTTTTTAGTTTTCTAATACTTTTCTCTCTCTCTCTCTATATATATATATATGTATATATACATATATATATATATTGAATCTCTACAAGTTTCTCAAATATAATCTAACCCGGTTAAGGTTTGTTGCGCCTCTATTAAATCGATTGCATACATGTTAAAGGTGATTTGAAGGAAACTCCAATGATCGTAGAGTTTGTGAGATCACTTCACTATCGTAAATTATGTCGCCTGCTGAGCGTTGCACGACAAGGTTGTTGATGGGCAAGAATGAAAGATGCGGTGGGTTGGGGGGCTGCCTGATGGGGAGCTGGATGGACAAAAGGAAAGTGAGAAACATGGCGGCCCTCACTCACGTCTTAAATACACAACAATTCAATATATATTTTAATATTTATTTAAGAACAGTTAAATATCTAAATAATATCTTTCTACCGAGGCATTATAACTTATTGATATTTTAAGTATCAAATAAGATTTAAAGATTTTAAGATTTTAGGTTTAATTTCTATAAAGAGATTTTTTCAGTATTTATTTAGTTTTTCTTGTAAGTTGGTGTATGAAATTATTATTAATACATTAGCTATACAAACTATACATTCAAATATATCTTATTATCAAATATGATAATTAATATAATACTAGTTTTTTAGATGTTGCGTGTTGCGGTGAAACCGAGTAAATGATAATGTAAAACAAACGTGATTTGAAAATAAAGCATTTTGTTTAGAAAGGCAAACAATTAGAACTATTTAGTTTATCAGTGTAGCGTTTTATGATACCAAATAAATACTTTATTCAGTACAACTTGGTTTTTTGTAAAATTTATAACAGAATGTAATGAAAAAAATCAAGCACAACCAATTGTTTAAGTTTTTAGAAAAATGTTATAAACGTAAATTACAAAAAAAATATCAAATTAATCGATAAATAAATATATGTTATAAAAAAGGAAAAAAATTATTAAAAAATATAAAGGAAATATAAGTTTTTAGAAAAGGAAAAAATATGTTATTAAATGTAAATATAATTATAAATTATTATAATAATATATTAAATACAAGATATTAAAAAGATATATATTATTATAAAATAATATATATATATATATATATAATATGAAAAATTCCATGAAGTAAATAACAATCTATATTATGACTTGCCTTGTTTTTTTTGTTTTATTAGTTTTTAATAACAATTTTGTATACAAGAGAATTGAACCCTTGAACTCTTGTTATTCTAAACATTATCTTCCCAAGTGGATAACTTTTATTAGTTAGCCATGGTCTTCAAACTGTAAAACACAGCATGTTAATTTACGATCGCTAACTCACTATTCATATCGTCACCAAATTGGTTATTAAACTTGTAGCGAATATTTTGGTTTAAAAAATTTGATGCAGCCAATATTCTGTTTTTCCGTTTCTTTTTCTTTTGTGTTGTATCATCTTCAGTTTTTTCTAGGCCTTTATATATATATATATATATATATATATATATATATATATATATATAGGGTAAGGTTATTATGAGAAAATTTAAAAGTATGAAAAGGATAAGAAAGAATATAAACCATTAAATATTTAATCTAATGGTTGAGATCATATTGACAATTCTGTAAATAATATTGACTATTAAACTAACTAATTTTCTAGATTACGGGTATAAAGGTAAATTTAATATTTTTAAATTAAGAAACTAACATCAATACACATGCAAAGTTCTCCCCTTCTTTTTTTAAACATCAATAACTTTTTATACGTAACTCTTTTTTTTAAGAAATTACACCATAATAACGAGTGTTTTTTTAATCTTTAATATGAGTACCATATTGATATATTTATGTAGAGAAAAAAATTACGTCTCGCTTGGATGTTTTAGTCCATGGTGTTTTTTCTATGTTCATACAATGGTGTTTTAATTGTAGAGTGTTATTTGTATTATATTTTTGTTCTTTGTAAGATGTATGCCTTCAATATACATGCTGTGATGTTTTTATGAGTTATGGTGTTATTCCAGTTATATTTAATATGAGGACAAAAGGTCCTTGCATTTATGTGGTTTCTGGTGTTTTCAGTAGTTTTCTGTTGCCTTCAAAGACTTAGGATGTTATTTCTGTTTTTATATATTTAGGGTGTTATTTCTATTTTGATTCTGATTAAAGTGTTGACTGTGTTATATTAGGGTGTTATTTCTGTTATATTCAATGTTAGAGTGTTCTTTATAAGATGTGTGCCTTCAATATAACCGCTGTGGTGTTTTTATGAGTTATGGTGTTATTTTTGTTATATTTTTAATCTTTATAAGATGTATGCCTTCAATATACATGCTGTGGTGTTTTTATGAGTTAGGGTGTTATTTCAAATTCGAAAATCCCTACAATAACCGCCAAAAATCGGTTGAATATGTGTATTCCATAATTATATTTTATTAGTTAAATTACACTTATATCTTAAACTACCAAAATAAAAAGGGGCACATGTCACCTCCATAATCTTTTTTATCCTTCTCACACTTTTAAATTTTCTCACATGAACCTCTACCTATATATATATATATAGTGAAAGTGTATTGTACAATTTTGGTTAACGTACGCTGATGAAATTATAACATGCATGATTATTTTTATAACAATTGTAATTATGTTTTTACCCCATGAATGATTTCTGATTTTGTATATGCGTGATTATGGTTTTTAAGTTTTATAATGTGCATAATTTCATCTCGTACACATCGTACGTTAAGGAATATTGTACGTTAACCAACCTATATATATATATATATATATATAGGGTTGGTATCGTGTGAGAAGCACTGGGCTAATTGAGAAACTTAAGAAATATTTTGGGCCACACATTTTCCCTAATCTTTTCGTAATATACATATATGTATAGTTTAAAATTGACTATATACATATGTCTATAATTCAAGATTTGGAAATATACATATATGTATATAGTCAATTTTAAACTATACATATATGTATAGTTCAGGGAAATGTGTAGTTAAAGGTATTTCTCAAGTTTTTCAAATAGGGTAGACTTTTCTTAGAATTCATACCGTATATATATATATATATATATATAAAAGGTTTCTTGGGCTTTCTTTTCAAGAGGATACAAAATAAAAATGTTCTTACAACCATTGAATTTAATTTAATGGTATGCATACAATTTAATTGGAGATATTTTTTGGTGAAGTGGAGTTAACTTTTTCAACATGGTTGTAGTAGTTGATTACACTAACACCATATGAACCTAATTCCTACTAATCATTCCACTTCAAGGAAATCAACTTTTCAATAGCAATTGAACCACTTGTTCTTTCAAACTTCAAATCTCCCTAAGTGGACAGTGCCAGCTTCGACATACTGCATAAAGAAAACTAGACTTCACCTTATCTCATGTGATTATTTTCTTGAAGATAAAGTGTGTACATTTATGTCTATACATGTTTGAGGGTGGGCGGGTAGGTGTGTTTGGTTATGTAACATGATGTATTTATAGAATCACCCAACTAATAATAGGTATTGGCCACTTATACTAGGTTAATATGACCGGCCTCACAAGGGAAATGTGAGGAGTAAGATCAAAGTTTGGAATCTATAATGGTGAACCGAGCAAACAATAGTAGAGCTAGTTATGAACAAGCTCACCTCATATTGCAATATTTCACTATTAAATGGTACTCTGTATATAAGATGGATGTGTATCATGAAAGATCAAATTTGTTTGATGAAGATGGTTACAGATGGATATCCGTGGGTAAGGACCCTTCAGAAATATGTTTGTTGATACTCACGATTGACTTTACTAATGGATCACCAACAACACACTAAAAGTCATCCATAGTTGTCTTTTCGGACAAATACGGCTGACCTTATATAGCGACAAACTTTTTAAACTTTACTGATGCAATGAAACCTGGTAATCCATCTGTAATTATAATAAATTCTATTAAACATACTTTTAATATTTCTAATTTTTTAGATAATAAAATCAAGAGTAATTACTTAGATTGTCCTTTAATTTTGTTTATCAAAAGTTATACCTTTGAGTACTAAGATTATTTAGTTATAGGTTAAGGTTCAATGGTTTTAATTTTACAACACCTTAGAGTAATTGGCGTTCACTTTTAATAGAGAGCGAGGGTATTTGTGTCAATCCATATTTATATTTAATAAATAACATTTAAAATAGTGTCTGACCCTCCTCCTCCTTCTCATTTACCCTTCTTTCCCTCCCTCATTCATCTCATACGCTCGAAAACCAATCAGACAAAAATCAATCAGACGAAATCAAATAAAGATTAGATTAGTGCTTAAGCTTAATGATTTCAACCAGAAAGGAAGAAAATCAATCACACGTAATGTGCACGAGCCAGAAAGGAAGAAAATGATTTCGACCAAGATATATATTGTAAGTATATATTATCTCTTGATGATTTCCATTACAAAACTATTTGTTTATAACTCATATTTTGTGTTTTCCATGTATTAGTATAGAGCAATTTTGTCTGAAGGTATACCATGGATGAGGTTTTATAGGGTTTCTCAATAAGGTTTTTGAAATTGGTAAGGTTGATTATGTTGATTTGGTGAATACAAAAAAATCTTTGTTAGTGAATTAGATTCCATTGCAAGAGAGCTAGCTTATGTTAAATGGTTGATTATGTGTAACCATACTGATACGGAAAAAAGAATAACATGGACTATTCTAACAATCTATGCAAATCCCACATCAGCCGTGACTAGGAGAGATTCTTGTTTCAAAAGTAATGCCCTACCTCCTAAATCACCAATGCATTTTAGGCTTAGTTGGTGGTTCAGACAGAGCAGGAGTGACGGTGACGACATTGTTATGGTGGTGACGCGGCGACGCTAGGGCGGCACCGCACTGAAGATGGTGGCGCTATGCGGAGCGACGACGACACATGGTGGGCCCGATCATGCTCACGAGGGACAATTATTCGGTATGTAAGGTAAGAACTGATGCGTTGTTTCATTTTTTCCGGTTAACCATCTCATTCCTTGATAAATTATAACTGATATGTTGCGATGTGGAGTAGATCGGGTAGTTGTGAGGATGTTGCCAATTGGAGATGGTCATGATTCAGTTTAGTCCAGTCAGATCTGGTGGTGTCGGGTGTTTCGTGCCCGAGCCCATGACAGTTTGAGTGCTTGTTCACGCTCAAAAGGCATGGTCGTGATGTTTGGTTAATGATGTAGTGAGTTTGAACTCGAGTCAAATTTGACTAGTCAACGCAGGTCAACCCTGTTCAAACCTGGTCAACTAGCAGACAACGCGCAACGCATATATATGTGAGCATATGTATAATTATAAATACGAACTAGCAATTGGACTTTTGATATCAACAACTTGTGTTGTCGGGTCTTATTCTATAAACAGAGGAAACTCTACCCAATTCTTGTAAGAATCTATACTATAACTTTGTGTTTAAAACAAACGAAAACGTATCGGGGTTCAAATAAATTTATAAAACTAAGTATAATATAAATATATATATTTCAAATGACGCTTGCGAATCACAAAACATGTTTTAAATATATTAAACATGACATTTAGATTATCTCAAACAATTTTATAAAGATACATGTCATTATCTCTTTATTTATTTTAAACGGTTAATCCAGATTTGAAACGTAATTATAATGCAATAATAGATAATACTATTTTGGATATTATCGTAGGATCCGAATAAAGTAAAACAAATATATAATGATATTTATTTTATCAATTATAGATGGTGCGCATGTGCGTCCTGAACTTATTACTTGCCTACATGTATCATATGTTCAATATATATATATATACACACACACACACATACTAGTCATTTACCCGCGTGATGCGGCGGGAGTAGCGATTTACAATAGAATACTCATTTACTTTTAGTTTATCAGTCGTCTCGTGATATATTGTATAGTACTTCAGTTAGTTTTCTTACTCATGATATGTTGGCACTTGTTTTTTTGTTAATTTATCAATTCTTTGGTGATATACTTTTCCTAGTTTTTTTAGTTGAAGCTTCGGCGTGATCGATATACAAGAAGAGTACAAAACAAGGAAGTAGATGTAATTAAAAACAAGAAGAGTACAATACAAGCAAGTAGCTGGACAAAACTCCAAAAACAAATTACAGGGAGTCTTTTGTATCTCTTCCTGTTTTATCAATACATCTGTTCGCTCATGAATTTCTTGTGTCTTCTCCTCTAGTGTACCAGATTTCGAAACATAAAAAACAATGTTAGACGCTTACAGATGTTTTAAAAAAGTAATTAAAAAAGTTATTTTCGGAAGCAATTATGGCGCAAAATCTACTAACTTACCTTCGTTTTGATACGAATGCGGTTCATTAATCACGCAACACTTCCTGGTACACAACATTTGATGTGTAAACTCCGCGTTGTTTAAAATCTTTGGCAAGATGTACCAATACCTTCGTATTTTGTCTTGAAGTCCCTCTTGATAACGCCACATAAAGTTATTCATGTGAAAATACGGAATCTGGTAAATAAACACCAACTTCTGGAATTGTTTGATCTTGAGCTTTATTAATCGTCATGGAAAGCTTAGTCGAACTGAAAATTGGTTTCTTTTCAGCTTGAATGGGAACATGTCATCTTCAGAAAGGGTTAGAGAATTCTTGGCAAAAATACTCGTTTATCGGCATGTGACCGACTGCAATTTCTACATCAATAACATTTCGCATGAAGCCTTTCCATATCAACCATGCACCATTACACAGGCCATGTGATGGATCGATATTCCGTAACAATATTATTGGGCATCCAATTTTTAAACGAAGCTTATGAGGCGGCAAACCACTAACATTTAGCGAGTTTAAGAACTTGATCGGATAGAAGTTGTGCTGATCGTCTTCAGCTTCGTTAAAACTATAATACACTTTTTCCTCCCCTTGAAATGTAGATCATTTGATTACTAATCTCGTCAACACTCTCATTTTTAATGGAAAATATCGCTCTAGAGATTATATAATCCGAAGGATATACATTATCTTCAATTGATGGAAAGATAGCATTTCTCTATTGTTGCACTGAATTGTCATGTCATCGGGTATGGGGATATAGCTTCCTTCGATTGGTTCTTTAGTTACATCGCCGACTCTTAAAAGAATTCAGAAAACCATGGATCTTTCAACGCTCTCATATTTATAGTCAACCACATCTGTTTAGTCAAAGACCAAAGAGGTGACATTTGTAGGCTGGAGTCTACAATCTATGCTCGAGTGCCACGTTTAATAACCGGCAACACCAAATGGGAGACTAACACCTATAATGTCCTGCAATGTACGATCAACAGCCTCTATCGCCTGTCGTTTAGCCATCGACGCTTCATCCCATATGATTATTTTGGGAGACCGAATTAGTTTAGAGGCCCCACTCTGTTTTTTGATATTGCACATTGAATTATTTTCAAGATTAATAGGAATCTTGAATCTCGAGTGAGCTGTTCTACCTCCTGGCATATTCTTAGCCACAACACTTGATGAAGCTGTTGCGAGAGCAATAAGACCACGTGACCGAATTTCAGCAAGCAAGGCATTGTACAAAATTCTTTTTCCAATTCCACCCAGACCATCAATAAAGAAGACGCATGGAAGATCATTATCAACATGTATCATGATCTCATCAAACACGTTTTTTTGGTCCAGATTAAGTGAATCTTTGGCACTCAAGTGTTCAGGTTCCAAAACAATCTCATACTCCTCTTGTAACTCACGATAACCTACATCCTGTAAGTTAACATCATCTGTTATCTTAGGAAGGTCGAATTCATTGATATCTTTACCCATGGATTGTAGAAATATACTAATTTCGGTAAGAACCATATTTTGAACTCGTTCTATACTTTGACAGTGTAATCGATGATCTTCAGAAAGTGAATCAAAGTGGTCATTCTATAACTTTCTAATATCTCCAGGTTGGCAAAAAATCATTACGGTCGCAAATAACCTTCTAAGAGCATTGTGAAACTGGAATATAGAGGCTTCTTCGAGACATTGTGATAGATATTCATGGTCTTCTATTAAGCCTAACTCAAGAGCTGCATTTTGAAATGTCTCACACCTTTGACCATTAATTGTGCAAAGATGTTCAAAAGAAGTAGGCCCTTTGACATTTGACAAAAGTAGGCGTAAGTAGTACCTTTCTCCTTCGGCTGGATTAGCGGAAACGATACGACCCTTTGTTTTTTACCCAAACAACGATTCCAACGGCGTGTGCTTCCATTCCACTGAAGTGTTTTGGAAAAATTTTATACGAATATACCCTTGTTGTTTCATCGATTCTATTTTTCTCAAAATATGTGGTTAGCATGGTTCTCTTATCCCTTTCCCTAGCAACAATATTAGACATTATCTCATCATCTCTAAATCTAAACATCACAGAAGGAAAGATTTGAGAAAGAGAGAAGGAAAAAATGCGCCACATAGCCTCTGGGGCGATTTGTAGCATTCATACTGAAATCTCTTTATCTCATTAATAACAACCCCTTGCTCACTTTGATCAACTTGAATAACCTGTTTGTCATGTCCTTTATAAACATATTTGAAAAGATATTTCATAGATTTTATACTTGAGCAAACTTCAACATTGATGTGGCAGTAAAACATCATCAAAAGCCTTGGGTTATATGGGACCGCCCATTATTTTCAAGTGTTTTTCCTCGTACGTTCACTTCTATTCTGGTGTCTCTCCTTCGATACAACGGATATGCATCTTCTCCTTGTGTTGTCTCTTCATTAAATTGTCTAGGATAGTGAAAATGACAAATTTTAGGATCACCCTGCATACAATGACTGCTTGATCGTAAACCGCCGCAAGGGCCGTGAATCATGCGCTTCATAACAACCTCATGCAATTAGGGATGTCTTAGTTTGTTAGGAATCTCAACACACACAACCTTATCATAATGGTCCGCGTTATTGATTTTGTGTTGCGGGTACATGATAAGGAGACAATGTGCGTGCGGCAAACCACACTTTTGAAATTCGATGACATAAACGGATGCTTAACTTCCCCGAGGATATGTTTCTTGAAGAGTTGTTCCTTAAGATCTTCTAATTTAGCCCGAAACACTCTTGAAACAAAGTCTAGATGATCTTGTGCACTTTGACCAACATGTAAATTATCACATATCTTAGGCCACTTAGGATTACACGTCACTGTAAGGAATATATCAGGCTTGCCGTCATCTTGAACTAAAGTCATCGCATCTAGAAACCGACGTCGTCGCAAGCCCGTCCGATGAAAGATGCAGGCAACACAATTCTTTTTCCGACTCTGTTTGCATGAACCTCACCACCATTGACGCAATCCACAATAGCTTGGTACAAGTCGGCCCGTATCTTAGTCTGATTTTTCTCACAAAATTCTAAACGTGACGTCTCAATCTTTATGTAAACATATACCACAACTGTTATAGTAGTCTACCACCGAACATTAGCACGTTTTCGGTAGATCCAATTTGGAACTTGTAACAGTAGTACTCTCTCATAGCCACGGTTGTTCTACCACTTCACGTGTTAGCCTCTGAACTATGAAGATATTTTAAATACAAATAGTTAATTAAATAAAACGCATTAGGATATTTTTATGATCGTCACTTAAAAGAATAATAAATTTCTTGATATACTTTTGTGTCTGTCGCTTGTTCTTAAGTTACATCTGTAATTGTACTATCTTTGTTTACAGTGTCTATATAGTTTGGTCGTGTCGACCAAATCAAGATATCTTCCTATCTTGGTTTAGTACGACGATTAGTTTGTCTGTGTAAAACAGTTGCATATGTGCATGTTGTTGAGTCTTGTGTACGTCATGTCTAAGATACGATCTCCAAAGAAGACTTCTATGTGCGAGTGGGAATACTTCTTGCTCGTACAAGCCACCTACCATTCGTACGAATGAGTCACTCTAAATAAGCATAATGCTTGTTTCGTACGAGCTAGTTGATGCTCGTACAAACCAGCTTGTTCGTATGAGTATCTTTGGAGTATGTTCTTCGTGTGTTTTGGTGTTTCGTATGACCAACAACATACTTCCTACTGTTGCTAGGTGTGGACACTATATAAGCAGACATGCACTTCTCAGTGTATGGTTAGACCTGCTAGAGACGAGCTAGACAAGTTAGTCACATACTAGAGCTATACTAGAGAGAGAGACACAAGAGCACAGAGTGTGTCGCATGAGTCTGTATGAACATTGTTTGTATATGTTTGTACTAGTTCTCTTCTGTTAATCAAGATATTGAATCTTTGGTTATCATGTGTTCTTACTTTGCTTTGGTTTGCATATTTACAAGGATTCTGCACTCGTATATGTGTTGTATAAACAGGGAAGTAGGTTAATCTTGATCCTACAAGTGGTATCAGAGCTTTGGCTATCTTCCTTGTTTGAAAACCAAACTCAGTGTTGTGCCTGAGCTAGTTTTGAGGGTTTCTTGAAGTGTTCTTGATCTTTCAGCAGAAAACTTAAGTTTTTGAAAGATAACAAACTTAAAACTTAGTTAAAACTTGTGTATCCAGAAAATTTTCATAAGAACATGTTAGAACACATGGAGACATGTTAAAATCTGGTTTTTCTTAAAATTTTCATCAGTTCAAGTTGAACACATTTGCAGGAGAGACACATCGGAAAACTCACCGGAATATTGTTGTAGGGTTGACCAAATCTCTGACATTCTGGACTTGATTGTTAAAACTGAAAAAGCTGGTATATAATGTTTGTCTTTTTAACCAAATTTGTGTAGACAACAGACCACTTTCGAAAACCAGTCTGTGCTAGAAAAGGAAAATTTTCACCAACCAGCCCTGCAAAAAGATTCCTCTGCGAAAAACATCTGTGCGAATAACCCATCCACAAGAAGAACAAGACTGTTCGTGCGAAACACAGTCATCCGAACGAAGAATCTTGTTCACACGAAAGACAAGTTAGTCCGCATGAAGAAGTGCCTTTCTACAAAACAGCATGTTTGCACGAAGGATCCTCATTCGTACGAATCATTAATTCGTATGAAGTTCCTTCTTCATTTATTGTTTTTCGTGTTTCAGTTTTTCAAGCCTTGTGAGTTTAATTGTGAACTTTAAAAGGAGACCGTTATTTTCAAAAATTAAACTTAAACCTTTTAAATTTTCATAATCAAGAAAAACATAATGAGTACTAATCCGTGGGATTGGAGTAGTTCAAGCACAAATAAAGACTCTTCGCAAAGGTCCGCAACCTCATGGGTAAAATCATTGATGCCTCAACATACAGCCATGAATACTGCAAATCAACGGGCGTGTGACGTAAACCAGAACCAGAGCATTCAGACTCTTCTGATGAGTGAGAGTGAAACCCGGAGTAATAACCGTCCACCTAAACTGAACCATATGAACGATTATCCGTCCTGAAAAAGTCGTTTCCACACATATGTTCTTGGACAGAACACAGAATTATGGATATGTTTTACTACACCCTATAAAGAATCACTCGAAGAGGCAGGATCAAACCCAACCTCCTTAGCCAATCAAGATGAAGGCGATAAAAAGGCTTACGATCTAGAGAAAAAGACGTTTGCTATCCTAACACAGGCACTCCATAAAGATATTTATCATCAGTTTGTGTATTGTACGACCACCAAAATCTGTGGGATACCCTAGAAGCAAGAGGAGAGGGTAATACTACAACCAGAATAATACGACATGATCTGCTAAAGAAGGAGTTTGAAGGTTTCATGTTCATGGAAAATAAAACATTCAATGATATGACAACACGTTTCTACCATTTGTTCAGCGAAATGTACTCGTACAAAGTGTTAGCATCCCCACAAGAAATCGCGATGCGCTTTGCTGACGCACTATTACCAAAATGGGAGCAATTTATTAACTTATAAAAACATACAGCTGCTTTGGATTCAATCAGTATTTATGAATTTGTGCAGAAATTGGAGAACAAAAATGAAGAAGAACTTCGAAAGGCACAAAGAATTACTGTTCCACAAAACCCTGAGATACACTTTGGAGGTATTAATACAAGTATTAGTGCAAACAGCAACCAAAACTTTAAACCGCGTTTGTGTCAAACGTGAATCCCGTTCTTCCACAACCTGTTCAATCAAACTAGTCTTCAAGCTCAAGTACTCAAGCCTATGGACAAGTTTTTGATCTGAAAGCCTTTCTACCACAACCACGAGATTTTGCACCTCAAGTTCCACAGCAAGCTTCTCAACAAGCTTTCTATGGAAACAACGTTCAATCTGCAAATCCCAACACAGTCAGACTTGACACATCACATCTTTCCAAATTCAGTGTAGAAGTTGCTCAGGAACATATGGAACTTCTAAACATAACGATTAGTGCTTATTGTGGATTAGTCGCTGGTCAAATTGGAAACATCAATTTGACTAATGAAGACTACCAACATATAGACAGAGATGAGATGGAGCTAATGGATATCAATTTGACTAAGAAGAGCTAAGGATTATATGAGCAGAACAGGAAGAAGCAGTTTGGAAAGCAAGAAAGATACAAAATATGGTTTTGATAAAAATGCTATTACTTGCTTCAACTGTGGAGAAAGAGGTCACTTCAAGCGTGAGTGCACGAGACCCAGCAAACAAGGAAATCACAACCCCTTCTGAAATCAATCACAACCATCCAGCACAACTCAAGTTAATAATGATCGAAGGATAGTAGCTGTTAACAACCCAAACAATACCAACTTGTCAAGACCTTCAAACAACACAAATAGAACTTTAGTAGTTCAGGCAGATGAAGGATGCAATTGGTCAGTACAATTTGGAAACGAGAATCAAGGAGGAACTGCATGTTATGCCAAGATTATCAGTCGAATCAAACATGTTCACAACATAGACGATTTTGAAGATGATAGTTCGGGGTATAATGTATGTTCAGATGAAGATTTCTCGAGTTCAGGTGGTTATGGATCTGATGCAGATATCAGGGAAGGAAGTGATGCTGAGGTCAGAGAGTTGCTTAAAGAAGCAGAAAAGCTGAGAAGTAAACAGGCTGGTTTGATGATAAAAGCAGAAGCTGCATTAAAGGAAAGAAAAAAACTCTTTACAAATAGTGCAACCTTTCCTCATCATATGCCTTCATGGCGAATGTTGCCGGTTCGATAAGTCAGATAAACTCCGACTGTCCTAAAATTTTGCAGTGACTGTGTTGAATTAAAAACCAAATTTGAAACAATAAACAGTCACAATCAAAATCTAGTTGTTGAACTATCAAAATGTAAAGAGGCTAACTTGGCTTTAACTTGAAACGAAAAAGAATTCAAATATGTAATAGAAACCCTTAAGAAAAGCATTTCTGAAATAACCAAGACAGTTTTGAACAAACAAACGGGAATTAATAACTACATTAATCTCCTTGAGGAAACAAAGAAAGAGTTAGTCATCGCCAAATGCGAACATGATGCGATCAAGCTAAAATTGGAAAGTTATTCTAACTCCCGATATGTGCTTGATCATATCATTGACGTTCAAAACCTAAAAGGAGATGTCAAATGCATTGGGTATAGTCATGTCCTCCTCTATTGAAACATAACTATACCAAATTGCCTGATGAAGAGGAAATGCCACGCTTTGAACCCTCGGTACCTCTTAATCCTAAAGAATTTGCAGCAAGATTACGGTTCAAGCTAGACAATTCCTCAGTTGAATCAAGAAAACCATAAAACTCATCATCAGTTGTTGATCAGAACCCCTCTACATCAGAGGAGGATGATTCGTCAGATGATGAGTCCGAGAAAAATGATCGAGATCAATCTCTTGATGAGAAAAAAAGGGATAGAAATGTCTACTATTCCCAGTATGATAACTGTTGAAAATCAAGAGAATGATCCTATGAAATCTGTGAAGACAAATGTGTCTACAAATGAAACTGATAATGTATTGTATACTTAGGTGGGAGACAAGAAAATCTATTCTAATAAAGACTTTCGATCAAAAATGTAAATCCAATCTCTATTGATCAAGTTTTTAAAAATTCAACAACCAAATTTTTGGAAAAGAAAAATCCAATCAAGTCACAACCATTATCAAGTTCAAAAGAAAAACAACGAGAAAAGCAAGCTGAAAAAGCTAAGGTATCACAACCAAAGGTTGAAGCCAAAGGCGCTCGTTACATGAAGAAGTTTAAGAATGTTAAATTTGTGAGTTCTACTAGTATTGATAAAGGTGAGACTTTTGAAGGCATTTCTAATATAGATTTTGTAAACAAAGTCAAGATTTTAAAGCGTAACAGTGAAAACAATTACACTCAATATACAAATGGGTGTGAAAATGAACCAAGTACCTCAAGACCCACAAGTTCAACATCAAGTCACAGAACAGGATCTCCTAAGTTTGTTGAGAGAAAACTTGTTTTGAATGTGGAGAATTGGGCCATATAATAAAAAGATTGTTCAAGCCCAGCAAAGCCAAGATTTGTTTAGAAAGCCCCTCCTGAACCAACTTGCCAACGTTGATCTATTTCTCCAAAACAAGACAAACGTATTGTTAAAGAACAAGAAGAAAAACAGAGACGTAAACAAGTAAAAATAATTGAAAAAGCATTGAAACCGGATCCTTCATAAAGCAACCAAGTTCTTCAAATTTAATAAAACCAGAAAGTGTTAAAAATGTAAATAATAGTCATTCTGGTAAATTTCAAAAATCTTGGAAACCTAAGAACGGTGATGGTTCAAAGAGGAGGCTTAAAATTTCCAAATCATCAAGAAATAGAAATCACATTTCTTGATGATAAGGGTCGACCCAAGACCACTAAGGCTTGGGTCCCCATCTCAAACTGATCGGGTTTTTGAAATGTGTAAGGTGTTGCAGGAGGAACTGTGAATAGTCATTAGATTGTTGACAGTGGAGTATCAAGGTACATGACAGGCGACTTAAGGCTCCTTTATGATGTAAAAAGCATTCGAGGAGGCTATGTTGCTTTTGCTGGAGATAAAGGCGGATACATCACTGGAGAAGGAATGGTATCCAATGGTGTTATTAGCTTTGACAAGATCAATTATGTTTGTTAAATTGATCACAATCTTCTTAGCGTTTCTCAAATCTGTGACAAGAAGTTCACGGTACATTTTGATGATGCCGGATGTTATGTGCTGAAACCTGGTTTCAAGATTCCCAAAGAATGGATTCTCCTGTCGGCTCCAAGAATTAATGATTTGTATATTCTTAACATGAGCCAAGCTATTACCACGTCTGCACAAGTTACATGTTTTGTCTCAAAAGCCACCGAAAAGGACCAATCTCTTGGCACAGACGAATGGGACACATTCACTTGAGGAAAATGAACTATTTGGTGAAAAACAATCTTGTGAATGGTGTGCCAGTGAAGAATTTTCATCTACAAGACGTATGTGTATCATGCCAAAAGGGAAAGCAAGCAAGAAAATCTCATCCTGTGAAGAAGATTAACATGGTGAATATGCCTTTGGAACATCTTCATATGGACCTCTTTGGACCTATGAAACATAAGACTACCTTTGGTGATTCATATTGTTTAGTAGTTACTGATGACTACTCAAGATTTTCATGGGTGAATATGTTGGCTCACAAGAGTGAAGTTCCTGAAATCCTCAAGAATCTCCTAACCCTGCTTGAAACTTTGTACAATTTGAAGATAAGGAGAATCAGAAGCGACAACGGCACCGAATCCAAGAATCAAGTTATGGATGAGTTTTGTTTTTCTAAAGGCATTCTACATGAATACAGTTCTCGATACACTCCACAACAAAACGGTATCGCTGAGAGGAAAAATAGAACTCTAATTGAAACAACAAGAACTATGTTAGTAGAATCAGAACTTCCTGTTCAATTTTGGGGAGAAGCTGTTGCTACTACATGTTATACGATGAATAGAGTTCTTACGGTGAAGAGGCACGGGAAACATGTTTCGAGTTGTTACATAAAAGGAAACCAGATGTTTCTTTCTTAGAACCTTTTGGAGCTCCATGCACTATGATTGATCCACATGGTAAATTTGGTCCGAAGCTAATGAAGGTTTCTTTCTTGGATATGCTACTCCTAATTTCAGAGTGTGGAATCTGTCAACAAAGAAGATTGATGAATGGGGTGAAGTCAAGGTTCAAAGATACACTGAATCAGTAAGAGCTCCTGGTGCTCCTTGGATGTTTGACTATGATGGACTGTTTAACTCCTTTAATCTACCAACTTTTGATGATGCTTATGCAGCCGCTCAAATGTTACTGGAAAATGATACTGCAGTTGACTCGTCATTAGTTCGACCAATTATTGTTAATCCTCAAGTGTCTACTTCGATTAACAATCGTGTTCAGAATGAGGAATTCAAAGATGATGCTGATTACAATATTTCGTCAGAAGATGATGAGTATCATGATGCAAATGAAGCTACTTCTGCTTCGGTTCCTGGAATTTCAGATGTCACAACAAGTATTTAGAATATAGGGACTATTGAAGGTCATGTGTCTACATCTTCATCAAATCCAGCAAACGAATTAGTTGTTGATCTGAATATCAACAAGTTGGGTATAAATTCTCGAGTTCCTGATGTTCCTGAAACTCGAATCTATAATACCCATCCTCAGCAGAATATTATAGAAGATGTCCTAAGTGGTGTGAAGACACGTAATCAGCTCAGGAATAATCAAAATGCTGGTTTGTATTCAGTTATTAGGGAATATGGAGAACAGAATGATTGGTCTTTTGCCTTCTATGTCTGCCAAGTTGAACCGAAATCTTGGAAGGAGGCTATGAAAGAAGACTCATGGGTTGAAGCAATGCAGGAAGAACTTCAACAATTTTAAAAGTTAGGCGTGTGGAAATTGGTTGACAGGCCTGACAACTATAAGAAGATTGGTACAAGATGGGTTTACAAATGTAAGAAGGATGACCGAGGTGTTGTTGTGAGAAACATAGCAAGACTGGTAGTCCAGGGCTTTAATCAGGTAGAAGGCATTGATTACAATGAAGTTTATGCACCGGTAGCTCGTCTTGGGGCCATAAGAATTTTCTTGGCTTATGCGTACTACAAGAAGTTTACTGTCAACCAAATGGATGTGAAAAGTGCATTTCTTCATGGTGTGGTTGAAGAAGAGGTATATGTTGAGCAACCACCGGGTTTTGAAGATCCAATCCATCCTGACAAGGTTTGGCTTCTTAATAAGGCTTTATAGGGTCTACATCAAGCTCCATGGGCTTGGTATGAAACGTTGTCTTCCTATCTTCTGAAGAATGGTTTTCGATGTGGATTGATCGACTGTACTCTCTTCGTCAAGGAACATAATGAGGACTTATTGCTGGTGCAAGTGTATGTTGATGATATTATTTTTGGGTCAACCAACGAGAAAATGTGCAAAGAATTTGAGCAGGTCATGCAGTAGAAGTTCGAGATGAGCGCTATGGGAGAAATGACTTTCTTTTTAGGTTTGTAGGTTCAACAATCAAAGGAAGGGATTTTCATCCATCAAACCAAGTACGTCAGGGATATTCTCAAACTATTTCAAATGGAAGACTCAAAGCCCTTGGGAACTCCTTTAGCTCAGAATCATGGGATTACTCCTGACGGAATAGGTGAACATGTGGAACTATCTCTTTATTGTGCTATGATCGGATCTCTCATGTATCTTACTACTTCAAGACCCGATATAATGTACCCAACATGTCTTCTAGCTCGCTACCAGTCCAGTCTCAAGGTTTCTCATTTGATGGCTGTGTAAAGAATCTTTTGTTATTTGAAGAGTCGCCCGGACACTAGTCTATGGTACCCTAATGATGATAACTTTGATTTGACAACATTCAGTGATTCTGATCATGGTGGTTGCAAGATCGATGCAAAGTCAACATCAGTAGGATGTCAGTTCTTGGGAAATCGCCTAGTCACGTGGCAGTGCAAAAAGCAGACTTATGTAGCTACGTCAACCTGTGAGGCTGAGTATATTTCAGCTTCTAGTTGCTGCTCTCAAGTTCTATGGATTCAACAGCAAATGCGCGACTACGATTTTGAATTTCTAACTACTCCTATTTTGTTGATAACGAAGCTACTTTACAGATCACTCGTAATCCTGTACAGCACCCAAAAACCAAACACATTGAGATTAAGTATCATTTCATAAGAGATTGTTATGAAAAAAAAACTTATCAACGTTATTAAAATCGACAACGATCACCAACGTGCCGGCCTGTTTAAAAAAGCTTTTGATAAATCTCGTTTTGATAATCTACTTTTGGTCAATGGCATCAAGGTGAAACCCGAGTAATTTATCCTTGGCTAATCATTTTTAGTAAATATTTTCTTCAAAATATAAATTACAAAAAGATTTTCTATTTTCTCTTAGTTTTATATTTAAGGGGGAGAATATTTCAAGAAAATACAAAAACATGAGAAATTGCAAAAATACAAAAATATGTCTTATATTTAGTTTAAGTTTTTATAACTTCTTTGTTTAACGGGGAGAAAAATTTAGAAAAATACAAAAACAATAGAAAAACCAAAAACAAAAATTAGTTTCTTGGATAGATAAGTGAAGATGATGAAATACACCAGTCATTTGTCATAAACAGTCAAAAACACAAAATAAAAATTGATAAGTAGCTTTACTAATGATGTACCGGTAGGCTCACAATCAGATTAAAATGTGCAGGTTGATATAAACTTAACAGACTGCAAGCCAGGTGGGAACATTCATTGGCATATGGTCTTGGTACCGAAATTTCGTTTGATAGTATGCCGAAGATCTGAGATATGCGGTATTTATGCTGACTTATCCTCTGGGCATCATGGTTGAATCTTTTGCCGAAAAATAACGGTGACGCAAGTCTAGAACTTCCATGATACCGTACATACGTGTAAATACTGCATACGACCTTCAATAAGTTATAAACATATCGCATCCACCCAAAATAGGTGATAAAATATCAAGCTTTATGCGGGAGCTAAGTTCATCTATTTGTCGGTACGATGGTACTAACCTGTTCACGGACTTATTCCTGTGCACTGCATACATATGAAAATCAAGTTCCTCATCAATAAGTGATTTAATTACATAGGGCTTGTTTTCAATCAAAATAAGTGAGTATCTCACATCATATACGTCAAAACAGATGATAAGCAGTATACTCATTGGTAAGATTTTCTTTCGTGCATATCTTGATACGGGAATGTGTCGTGAAGTGGTTAAACACCGGCTAGTAAGTATAATTCATACCTTAATCATATCTCCTAATCATGATTACATCTGATAAGCTGAGCTTACGTGGGCAACAATACCGATAATCATAGTAGAATGCTTATTTATTTATTTAATTTGATGTTTAAAACAAAACTCGTTTTTGACAAAATTAAAAGCTTGTATGATTCTATTACCTTGAAACTCTGAAAAAGGTTATCTAGTAAATATATAGTTTACTTTTATATGTTACTAGTTATTTTAGTTTAGTTTACTTTGTTGTTTAATTAAGTTCTTTTTGAATTAGCCAAAATTGAAGCTCAAAAGTTTTCTACCAAGATACGCTCCAAAACTATTTGCTTTGATATCATAACTTCATAAAGTACTTTCTTACAATGGGTAAACTCATCTCACAAGAACAAAATCTGTTTAACAAGCACTTTTCCTGACTTAACTTGTGATTAGTGTGGATCTGTGCAAAGTTGTAAACAGGTCAGTGAAAAACCTAAGGTCCTCGAAGAACTGAAAGTCCAGTTTTGAAATACATGGACTCATACGAATCATATCATCCGTACGAGCCATTGTGCTTCGTACGAATGAACTTTGGTCTTATATGGTTCGAAGCTCTTGTACGAACTAAGGTTTTTTCGCATGACTATCATGATGTGGTATAAAAGGTGATGAAGTTCTTTGGTAGAACTTCACTTTCACCTTGCTCACGTCATCTTTACACCTCTCCTTAAGTTGTTTTTGATTTCTTTAAGGTACACTTGACTATGATGGCATCCTTTGAAGTTGAACAACTTAAATATTATCTGACCATGACTTTGATTGACTTGAACAACAAAATTAAGCGAAGAATTTTATTAACAAAAAACAAGTTACTTCTCTTGAATTTGTTGTACGAACTAGATTCGTACGAATGAGACATCACTCGCACGCATAACTCATCGCTCGTACGAACCAGCTATTCGTACGAATAAATGTTTAACTTAATTAAGAGTTCGTAAAAATGAGTTGTTCTTTGTACGAATAAATTGTTATTCGTATGAGTCAGTAGTTCTTTTTTTTCAGGGAATATCTACATACAAAAAGTTTGGAATAAAACTTTTTGTGTATATTCGCTAATGAATTTGTGTTCTTATCCTAGTTGTTGTATGTGTACAGAATGGAACAAAAGAAACATAGAAGAAAACCCGCAACAAAGAGAACTGACAAGTCAGAAGTGGAAATTATATCTGAACCGAGACATAACATGGTGGCCTACATGGATCCGGAAGACAAATTTGCTTAGTACAATGGTATAATGAAGTTTTTGCGCGACTCAAGGATACATTATGGTATCACGCACAAAACTACAATATACAAGACGTTGATCAAGGAATTTTGGAATTCAGCTAAAGTTATTGAAGTGAATGGGCAGTAACTTATCCGCGGGAAAGTAAATGACTTGAACATAGATGTCACTGTTGAAGCCATTAACTCAGTATACAGCTTGGTGATGATCCTGAAGCTCCATTCTCGTGTCGTTGAAGTGTCAACGTGGATGTTTGCTTAGAATGAAATGTGTTGGAGATTCCCTCGCGGGAAAACTAAACAAAGCATGGTTATGACATTGCAAATAACGACTTGGTTGGTATGATGATAGCTTTAAAATTGAACAAACCGTTTAGTGTTTCAAAGTATATTTTTGCAAACATGAAGGAAAATATGAGAAGAACCGGTTGTGGTGGAAACAAGTTTTTGATGTATCCTCGTTTTCTCTAAATGATCCTGAATGTGCAATATCCGAATCTTTCAAAGAACGACAAAGATGTTCTAAAAGTTGAAGTTATGATGGAACATTCGTTGAAGATCTTTAGAGGTGTAGCAGCAAAACGTTACAAGGAAAGCACACCTCCTCGTAAGTTGATCAGTTTTCTCGCAAATGATCAATATATTGCACCAGAAAACGACAAGTGGCGCCATGATGACATTGATTCAGATAATGATGAACCACTCTTGAAAAAGATGATCGAAGATAAGTTTGGTCATAGAAAGGAAAAGCGTAATGATGATAACGGTGATAATGTTGGTAATGATGGTGCAAGAGAACAAGTCGTAGAAGTCCAGCCTACCTTTACAACGGAGGAGACTGAACCTGCAATGATGGAACCCTCTACAATTTCTGAACCACAACCTTTAAATACCACAGCAGCTGAAACACCTTTAGCTAAAGGTAGTCCAGTTCAATCGCAACCTACTACTTCTTCAGCTCAACAATCCAGTCTACATCTAATCAACAAAATGCAAAACAAAGTAGTCGTTTGTTCTCTGAAATGGAAAAGGATGAGAAAGTGGATTTTATGTTCTCTCAGTTGCAAGCTGCGACAATCCAGATTAACAAGCATTCAGAGTTTATATCTTCAAATAGGATCACAGTTGTCAAACAACAGTTGGAGATAAATTCTTTGAAAGAGACGGTTAGAAGACAGGATTCTGAAATTACGCAGTTAAGAAAAGAAAATGAGCGACTGAAGGCTGCAGATGCTGAAAGAACAACTCAGCTACAACAGATGAGGGCAGCTGATAACTCTCAGGGGATTGAGATAAATAGATTGAAAGAACGTAGTGCGGCTGTACAACGATCTGTGGAAACCTTAACTGCTAAGCATAACAACTTGAGAGAATGGTATCATTCTCGCTATGCTACACTGGTTGAAGGCTCTAATGGTATTAAAGACGTGTTTGAAATGAGCAGAAAGAGGGTGAATATCCTATGGAATGATAGATGCAAAGCGTAGGAGATCAAGCGCAAACATGATCAGGTTAATGAAGACACTGGCAATCCTGATGCTTCGGCCTCATCCTCGCAATCAAAAGTTTATGCTTCGACTCTAGTGGTAGAGTCTAATGCACAGCAGATCGTGACCGATCCAGTTACCTCCAGTGCTACTCAAGAGAAACAGGAAAGGTTTGATGTTTCTAGAAAGTTTTGAAGACCTGATGTTCTATCAACGTTTGATAGCAGATCTTTAGGGGAGTTTGTTGATACTCTAGGCCATTCAGTATGAAGACCAAAGACCGAAGACCAAGCAACAGCCAAGGGGGAGTTTGTTGATACACTTTTGTGTCTATCGCTTGTTCTTAAGTTACATCTGTAATTGTACGGTCTTTGTTTACAGTGTCTGTATAGTTTGGTCATGTCGACTAAATCAAGATATCCTCCTATCTTGATTTAGTACGAGGATCAGTTTATCTGTGTAAAACAGTTGCATATGTGCATGCTATTGAGTCTTGTGTACGTCATGTATGTGACACGATCTCCAAAGAATACTTCTATGTACGAGTGGGAATACTTCATATGAGCAAGATATTGCTCGTTCGAGCCACCTACCATTCGTACGGATGAGTCACTCTAAACAAGCATATTGCTTGTTTTGTACAAGCTAGTTGATGCTCATACGAACCAGCTTGTTCGTACGAGTATCTTTGGAGTATGTTCTTCGTGTGTTTTGGTGTTTCGTATTACCAGCAACATATTTCGTACTGTTGCTAGGTGTGGACACTATATAAGCAGACATGCACTTCTCAGTGTATGGTTAGACCTGCTAGAGACGAGCTAGACAAGTTAGTCACATACTAGTGCTATACTAGAGAGAGAGACACAAGAGCACAGAGGGTGTTGCATGAGTCTGTATGAACATTGTTTGTATATGTTTGAGTTCTCTTCTGTTAATCAATATATTGAATCTTTGGTTATCCTGTGTTCTTACTTTGCTATGGTTTGCATATTTACGAGGATTCTGCACTCGTATATGTGTTGTATAAACAGGGAAGTAGGTTAATTTTGATCCTCCAAGTGGACCTACAAAATTTTTGGTACCTTCCATTTCTCCTTCGATGTTGTCATTTTTTCGAACCTCATCGATCGATGCTCCATGACGTGGTATGTTAGCATGCCAACCCGAATCACCATTAGGAAAAAATAGAGGATACGACAATGGATCATAACAACTGAAGTAAGGCTGAATAGTTTAGCTATATTCAGACCTACCGTAAATAACAATACTTCGTTTATACGATGTGATATTGTCATTACCTTCAACCCAAATACCAGCAACCTATATAATAACATCAGATGAGTTTGATACCTCCGATAGAGTAATAACATCAGATGTTAGACAACCACTGATGATGTTGCTAACCTCTGATGGAGTAATAACATCGATGTTAGGCAAACACTGTTGGTGGTAGACAACCACTGCTAAGTATAACATCAGTGGTTAGTGATTCTGTGGTTGAATAAGTGGTTTTGCTATACAACTACTGTTGGTGTGTTAGCAGTGGTTTGTCATCAGTGGTTTCTAATCAGTTGTAGTTTGTGATCAATTGTTTATATTTCATGGTGTTTTTAAAACATTTTATATACCTCCGATGTCGTTGGTCGGTTGTACACCCTTTGGTCAAGTTCAACTGAAGTATTCAAAGTGACTCTATAGTTGTCCAGAGGCCCAAGTTCCGCAAGTCTTCAAAATGTATCGACATATGGGTTTGTAGAAAGAACGCGTGTCAAAATCTGAGTAACACGTCGATCAAGATTTGGCCATTGGAGTCTGAGATCTAACTCAGCATCAGGATCATAAAGAGACAACTGCAGATACCTAGGGGTTCCATCCCCCAGAACTAATTGGTCGATTTTGTAATATATTCCTTTATGTGCACGAAAAGTATATACACCGCCTCTCATATTTTTCAATGTATCATCCAAAGTCACTCCCATCGAAAAGAAAAATTGGTGTTATAAGCATGAATGTTTTGCCTAAAAATATTTCCAATTTCATCTTGCAATTTGAAAAACCGATGCAATTCCTTTGGAATTTCTGAATTTGCTAACACAGTTTTCCCACTCATACAACAAAAGGTATCAAATTCAAATTGAAAACGTTTTATACGATGTGATATTGTCATTACCTTCAACCCAAATACCAGCAACCTATATAATAACATCAGATGAGTTTGATACCACCGATAGAGTAATAACATCAGATGTTAGACAACCACTGATGATGTTGCTAACCTCTGATGGAGTAATAACATCGATGTTAGGCAAACACTGTTGGTGGTAGACAACCACTGCTAAGTATAACATCAGTGGTTAGTGATTCTGTGGTTGAATAAGTGGTTTTGCTATACAACTACTGTTGGTGTGTTAGCAGTGGTTTGTCATCAGTGGTTTCTAATCAGTTGTAGTTTGTGATCAATTGTTTATATTTCATGGTGTTTTTAAAACATTTTATACACCTCCGATGTCGTTGGTCGGTTGTACACCCTTTGGTCAAGTTCAACTGAAGTATTCAAAGTGACTCTATAGTTGTCCAGAGGCCCAAGTTCCGCAAGTCTTCAAAATGTATCGACATATGGGTTTGTAGAAAGAACGCGTGTCAAAATCTGAGTAACACGTCGATCAAGATTTGGCCATTGGAGTCTGAGATCTAACTCAGCATCAGGATCATAAAGAGACAACTGCAGATACCTAGGGGTTCCATCCCCCAGAACTAATTGGTCGATTTTGTAATATATTCCTTTATGTGCACGAAAAGTATATACACCGCCTCTCATATTTTTCAATGTATCATCCAAAGTCACTCCCATCGAAAAGAAAAATTGGTGTTATAAGCATGAATGTTTTGCCTAAAAATATTTCCAATTTCATCTTGCAATTTGAAAAACCGATGCAATTCCTTTGGAATTTCTGAATTTGCTAACACAGTTTTCCCACTCATACAACAAAAGGTATCAAATTCAAATTGAAAACGTTTTATACGATGTGATATTGTCATTACCTTCAACCCAAATACCAGCAACCTATATAATAACATCAGATGAGTTTGATACCTCCGATAGAGTAATAACATCAGATGTTAGACAACCACTGATGATGTTGCTAACCTCTGATGGAGTAATAACATCGATGTTAGGCAAACACTGTTGGTGGTAGACAACCACTGCTAAGTATAACATCAGTGGTTAGTGATTCTGTGGTTGAATAAGTGGTTTTGCTATACAACTACTGTTGGTGTGTTAGCAGTGGTTTGTCATCAGTGGTTTCTAATCAGTTGTAGTTTGTGATCAATTGTTTATATTTCATGGTGTTTTTAAAACATTTTATATACCTCCGATGTCGTTGGTCGGTTGTACACCCTTTGGTCAAGTTCAACTGAAGTATTCAAAGTGACTCTATAGTTGTCCAGAGGCCCAAGTTCCGCAAGTCTTCAAAATGTATCGACATATGGGTTTGTAGAAAGAACGCGTGTCAAAATCTGAGTAACACGTCGATCAAGATTTGGCCATTGGAGTCTGAGATCTAACTCAGCATCAGGATCATAAAGAGACAACTGCAGATACCTAGGGGTTCCATCCCCCAGAACTAATTGGTCGATTTTGTAATATATTCCTTTATGTGCACGAAAAGTATATACACCGCCTCTCATATTTTTCAATGTATCATCCAGAGTCACTCCCATCGAAAAGAAAAATTGGTGTTATAAGCATGAATGTTTTGCCTAAAAATATTTCCAATTTCATCTTGCAATTTGAAAAACCGATGCAATTCCTTTGGAATTTCTGAATTTGCTAACACAGTTTTCCCACTCATACAACAAAAGGTATCAAATTCAAATTGAAAACGTTTTGCTCCACAATCAGGATATGCACCCTGTTCTTTTAAAACACGATGCTCTCTAGGTACACAAATGTAAACAAAGTTATATGGATCATCTTCTACGTTCTCATCTTGGAAGGAAGGTTGATTAACTAATTCACAAAATTGAGGTAAAAGTGTACGCGGTTGAATTTGAATACCTAAAAAAACATGTAAATTAAGTAATGAAGGTTGTTAAAGATGTCAAGTTCGACAAAGAAATTTTTATTAAATAAATAGAAACCTGGTGATGTTCTGGGCACGACTTCATTAATTATAGAGGGGAATGTGCTTGTCGGCGTAGCATCATCAGTCGGGGTTGATATAGATCGACTGCAATTGGAAATATGCATTCAATTGTACTCCTTACATTTCAAAGTAGAAATACTTGACGCCTTCTCATTTGTCATTTGGGTAACTTGACTAATATTAGTTTCTAAACTTCTTAATGATGTCCTTTCTATTGATCTATTTCTCATTAAAGATATTGATGAAAAACTTCATGAAAGCTTACCACTCCCAAATTTCGAGACTTTGTTATTTTCTTTGCGTGCAGCATAGTATCTTTTGTTATACTCTTTTTCATTTTTCGGCTCTAGTAGATGCACTCGAGCTAGAAGCATGATTAAGATAGTTTGGTTGTCCATTATTCATTGTAAATTGATAAAGTGTCAAATACCTTGCAAATTAAATAAAAGATAGTTTTAATAGATGATGAAATAAAGTCATACTACTGATGAGCCAACATCTGATGGAATCCTTACTAAACCTCTGATTACTTTGCTAACCTCTGATAGAGTAATAACATTAGATGTTAGAAAAACACTGATGATTTTGCTAACCTCTAATGGAGTAATAACATCAGATGTTAGGCAAACACTGTTGGTGGTAGACAACCACTGCTGGACAACCACTTCTAAGTATAACATCAGTGGTTAGTGAGTCTGTGGTTGAATAGGTGGTTTTGCTATACAAATACTGTTGGTGTATTAGCAGTGGTTTGTCATCAGTGGTTTTGCTATAAAACATGATTAAAATTAAACAACACATGGCACGATCGTGCCGACCCGAAGCACGACCGTGCTCATGCTATCACAAGTCATGATCAGCTAATTTCCGAGATCAACATAGTCATTTCTGAGTACGATATCGATAAGCACGACCGTGCCACACTTTGGCATGGTCGTGCCACCTCGGGGAAATTCTAGCAGGATCTTTCTGGATGTGGCATCAAACTTGGTCAACAACTTAGAAAGGCACCGGATACTTACCAAGCACGACCGTGCCAAAAGGTGGCACGGTCGTGCCAAATGCCCAGTAGCTTAAATACGTGAATTCAGCTTATTTGAAAGGGAGTTGGAGCATTTGGGTGAATTTCTCTCTCAAGAAGCTGATCTTGGAAGCTTGGAGATTGAAGAAGGAGCCTTTAGGAAGGTTGTATCGCTTGATATTCAACTCATTTTACTAATTATCTTGTCTTAAACTATAGTATTCCACTTATTATTCATGCACAATCTATATTATTTTGCATTTGTCTTAGTATTATGAGCATTTTAGGCTAAACATTGTGTTGCTTGAATTTTGTTGAAGCTAATGCACACTTGAAAACATTGAACTAGATGTGGTGATTGTTGTATGTTAATCTTCATGATGATATTTGATCTTATTCTTGGAATGCATGTTCATGTTTAAAGTCATTATTCTTGAATGTTTGGTCATAAGTATTTACATGTAGTGTTGGAAAGCCCATGTAGAGATTATGATTGTTGAATCTTGTTAGTTGTTGATTTGATTCATAGCATGAAACTAGGAATGGTAATTGCTAACATGATTAGAATGATGATATAAATATGAGTATGAATTCTTGCATTTGGATTTGGAAAGATCATATGAATGTTTATATGGATTCTATAGTTTGTGTTCATGTTTGGATTTATAATTTAGGCCAAGGTTGTTATCTAGCATGACCATGCTTGTGGTTCATATCAAGAACTTGTTGAAGATGTCATTTACTTGAAACCTAGTTAGGGTGATTAATGTGTTATTCATGTTAGTTTTCCTTAATTTGTAGAGTTAGGAGTTTTGATAAACAATTAACTCATTATTAAAGAATAACATCAACTTAGCATGTGAGCTTAAAAGAATGAATCTTAGGTGATTAAAATGTTGTTTCATTATAATTTTCCCAAGATTTATAAAACTAGGAAACCTTGAATGAAAACTTAGTTGAATCTAGAATTTGCATCACCATTAATGTTCCTCAAATGTTGTCATATGTTTGTTAGTGGATACTTAATTTAAGCAACCTTTCTTTATTATTGTTCTTTAGTAATTCAAATAGTTAATTGTTATCTTTTCATAATAGTTAAGCAAGTCAAGAAATCAATTCATCCATTGAACCAGGTTTAAAAGTAACAAAAATCTAGTATTGAGACACTGAGTCCACGGATTGATATCCGGTTCTTACCAACAGACTGTACTACCACTTGGCGGGTACACTTGCCTTTGTGTGTAGTTGGTTTTAAGTAAAAATAATTTTAAAACCTAATTTGTGTGAACGAAAATCATAGAAATAAAATATATTTAATTCACGCACATCAAATATTGTTTCTAGTAGGAGCTTTGGATGCCTCAGCATCACTTGCAACATTGCTTGGCTGTTGTTGCACCTTAGATTTGACAGCTGGATCAAGCCACAACTTTCGCAATGAATCTTTCTCCCCCGTTTTGGCATCATCTTCTTTGAGAATGACAACCGGGCAGAGCCAGTAACCTGCACTAAATGGTCTTTGATAGCTCTAATATCAGCCTATGTATCCATGTAACGAGCATCGGCCATATTTCTCATCAACTTCATGTGGTTCTCATGCTGTATGTCAAAAAGTTGTCTTTGAGCAATAAAGGTTGGTTGCATGACCTTCCGTAACTCAATAGCAGAGACAGATGAAGAAGATTGACTTTGAGAATGTTGTAGCAGTTGAGTCATCATGGATTTGATATTAGCAATAGATGATTCCATGGTAGCGATCCTCTTCGTCAATTCTTGATATTGTAATTTGTCACCTCAGTTAATAGGATCATTCAAATTCCTACCAGAGGTAGTTGTATTTGGTGCATCATCCTGAGGAGTCTCAAGGAAATCAGCACCAAATGCCCCTTGTTCGTGGTACTAGGGACTTCCAACTGGCTTAAAGGTTACTGTTGTAGCGTCATCAGTTGTTGCCTTCAAGGAAGTCTGACTAATGTAACCACTGTCAAATTGAGCCACTGTTGTGACTACAGTTGTAGTAGCTGCTTCACTTGAATTACCACCAAGAGTTACAAGTAACTCCTAGGGTGTAGCCTCCTCAATTGTTTGTGGGCTAGCAGATAGAGTTGTCGCAGACGAAGTCATGTGTAGAAGTTGACTCTCAGTAATGGGTGATTGAGAGGGACTGCTCAGTGTCTGAGTTTTCTCTGTTTCCTCAAACAATGGTATGAAAGTAGGTGGTATTGGAGAAATGGGTAAGGGAGTAGAAAGAGACATAGCCTTGGGAGAGGGGTTGGAGAACAGATGTTCAATTGAAACATCTGTCTCATATTGTGGTGTCCCTGTGTATACAACTTGTTCCTTTTGTGAGGAAACAATATGAGCTTGAGCTGGTGGAGATCTTTGAACCAACTGCTGTGAGGAAGTAGCAACAGTGGTTGTTAGTGACTTTTGTGTTGTCACCGGTAAGAATGTGGGATATCATCTTCCAGAGCTACCGTTTTGGGGCGTTTGGAGGGTTTCTTTTTGGGGATGTCTGGTGTGGGTTGCACAACAATGGTTGTAGTGTTGTGGTCACCAGGAGCAGTGGGCTTAGCAAACGATGAAGGAGCAGCGGTTGTAACAGATGTCAAAATGTACTCAGTCACCGTTGCTTTTGTTTTCAACACACTAGGTTTTTGTGTTGAGAGTCTAGAAAAAGTTTCATGTTTAAGGATACCAACTTCACAGATGGCACCTTGTTGAAAATCAAAACAAAAACTTGTTTTTTTAAATAAAAGCTCAACAACCTAGGATGTATCAAAAAAGCTTTTTCCTTTTAAAGATTATTAAAGTTTCAACCAAATTCGAAAACTACACCTGAGAAAAGTTCAATTTAGTTTGGGTTAAAATAGAATAACCCAGGTATTGAATGTATAAAGGTATTTCATTAAAAGTAGTGCTTTTGCTGACAAACATAGTAAAAAGGAAAAGAAATTCATGTCAGCGGAAAATTCAGGTTTGAAAATAGTAATTCCAGATAGCTGACCTTCATATCCGCGCTCAATGAATTTTGCATGTAAATCTTTCTTTGAGAAAGATGTGGGGGCGTCAATGTCATTATGACCGAAAATGGTGGAGATGGTGGAAGGAGAGATTTGGACCAGTGACTGTCCAATCTTTGATGTGATGGCAAAGGGCTTTTTGTTCTGAATTTGTAGTTCAGCGTTTGCCCAAAACTGGCAGAGGGTTTCGATGTAGATGGGGGCTTTGGCAAGTAACACATCTTTGTAGGATGATGTTTGTAGAACACCGATCATGGAGTGAAATGTGGTATTATTGTTGGTTTTTTCCAAAAAACTGGAAGTAGTTATGAGGAGTTTTTAGGACGAGATTCATGGTGAGAAGATGAGTTATTAGGGTTTTGAGAAGAAGAAGAGTAGTGGAGAAATTTATGAGGGATTTTTGTATGTGAAATTGAAATGGTAAGTGGAAACTCTGCTTGAATGAAACAGGGTTTGTAAAGGGAAAAAGTGAATCCTGACGTGGCAGCGATTTCCAAATGATCTGATGGCTATCATCTGTGCGCGTGTAAAATCTATTGAGTAATGGATGATAGTTATTTGGTAACCTCTGCTGTAGACCAACAGTGGTTCTGAACAGAGGAAGTATCAGAGGAATGGGAAAATAGTGGTTTTCACCAACAGTGGATTGGGAAAACAGTGGTTTAACCAACAGTGGAAGTAGGAACAGAGGATACACTTTCAGCAACGGATAGATTTTCACAGAGTACTAACATCAGATATTAGACAAACACTATTGGTGGTAGACAATCACTGCTGGACAACCACTACTGAGTATAAGTTAGTGAGTCGAGTGGTTGAATCAATGGGTTTTCTATACACCTATTGTTGGTGTGTTAGCAGTGGTTTGTCATCAGTGGTTTGCATCAGTGGCTTGCATCAGTGGTTTCTGATCAGTGGATAGGATTACAAGGACTGATACTTATTTTCTTATAAGTTCAAGGGGCATTTATATCAAGTTTGCATTTATGTCAGTGGATAGGATTACAAGGACTAATACTTATTGTCTTAAGTAATGAATGTTGTTAAAGATAGGTGTAAGAAAAGTTTACTCTATTGACAATGGTTCAAATGACAGGGGTAAGAAAAGTTGACTATATTGAGAATGTTCAAATGAAGTTAGACTCTAACTACGGATTATTATTTGTATATTGTTAGGATCTCAGTTTGAAACTGTTTATGAAAGTTCTAAAAATGGTAATGAACGAAGATAAATCAGATAACTTACAGCGGAATAAATGAATTTTAATTCATAATAGTTGAGAAATTTTTTTAATTGTCATGCTTTCGTAATTATAATTACTTGCATATGACTCACAATCTCCCCCTCAGCCTAAGATCACTGATTTGTGCATACAGAATGTAAGGAAGATAGCTTAGATTGATAATCGATGAAAGTGATCAAATAGAACAGTACAGACACTATTCTATTTATACTACAATACTAACCACTGAGCATCTTATTATGATGTCAGCATGAAAGTGACACTTAACAAGAAAACAAACTAATAACATCTGCTAAGCTAACCACTACTATCACTAAACATTACAAGGCCTGATAGAAAACACTAATGATATATCCTCTGTTGGTCTTCATCAGAGCTTTGCCTTGACAAATCTTTAGCTTTGATCTTCGATAGATCTTTGTCTTGGTAGACCTTTTAGCTTTAGTCTTTAGTAGAGCTTTGCATTGGCAGACCTTTTAGCTTTAGTCATTAGCTTAGCTTTACCTTGGCAGACCTTCAGCTTTAGAGTTCAACAGAGCTTTGCCTTCAACAGAGTTTAGCTATGGCAGACCTTGGACATTTAGTCTTCAGCAGACCTTGACTTTGGTAGATGTTACATTATTGTTTGGATCAGAGGTTGTAGTATATTTTGGCTTTCTATCTCTGTTCTTTTGTAGGGTTCAATTCCAACATATATTTTATATCCAACACATATTTTTACTGAATTTAGTGTAGTTTGACAAATTACATGTATAAATTTTCTTTGCTTTGTAAGGGTAATATGGGTGCTTCTCTCCATAGGGCTTACAAAACACAGGTTATGTGCAGCAGTCCGCCATATTTAACATATAAAGTTTTTTTATATATTAAATAAGGCGGGATGCCGCCAATAACCTGTGTTTTGTATGCCCCAGGAGGAACCACCTATCTTCCCCCTAAAAAGCAAAGAAAACATATCACGCAATTTAAACATTCTTTCAATTTCTCTTCATCATAATCAGACGTGTTAGACTCAGTTGCTGATCTAATCTGACAAATAATAACGATGAATATTACTTTTATTTCTTGAGATATAGTTTATGAATTCATTTTAGTGGAAGTGCACCTATCGCTTACCATATAAAGTTGTTGTGGCTGGGCTGGCTGCGGCGTTGCGGCTGCACTTGATGCGGCGTTTCATCTACGTGTAAACAAAGAGAGGTCAAGATTCAGGTTTTGTTTTACCATAACGTTCATAGTTCTAACTTGAATTAATAAATGGTTTTATTTGACGATTGACCAGTGTTAAATGATAAACATAAAAATAATCAGCTAGCTTACCTTAATTTGCACCATTCAACTTCTAGGCGAGTGACTTGATCTTCAGATGAACTGTAAAGCATTATATTAAGAACATTTAAAATTTTGTCTACAAATTAAAAAAATAAACACTATAATTACCGTATGAGAGAGGAAATGTTGGTACTCACCAAGATCTAGATCTTGAATGGATGAAGAAACAGAGAGAATGAGATGAAAATGAGAGATCTGAACCTGAGATGAGATGAAAATGAGAGAGAGGGTCAGTGAAGATCTCAAATTGTTTAGATCTGTTGATTGGATATTGTGAAACCTTGAACATCTTATGAAATCGCCTTGATGTTCTTAAATCGCCAGACAGAGAAAGGGGCCAGCGGATTTTGAAAATGTGATATCTGAAGAATGAATCTTATTAAATCGCCTTGATGTATAACCGTGGCAGGGGTGTATGGGGAATTGGGATGAGTGGGAATTGAAAAATTGAATGCAAAATTTGGCCGCTCAAACATATTGTGCTTAAAGTTGTAGTACTTCATGCATTAAAGGAGTTTTAAGGGAAGTGGCAAATTACCTTAAGTTACCCTTTGGATATGCTTATTAATATAGTATAGATATATATATTCACTTTATGGGAACCCTAAGAAGTATACTTTATTTAAATAATTGCTAGTAGGTATGACAATTATTTCGAAAACTGTATTAATATATTACCCAGCTCTACAACTTGTGCCATCCTAATACAAACACGCACTTACATACACGTTAACACGATTTTATGAATATATATTTAATGAATTGGGAACTAGGTTGTTCTTAAGGATTCGTACATATAGGATATATGTGGGATTAAACGAACCTAGGAATACTATTTGCATCATAGTAATAACCTTCCTATCAGGTCGCTCGGCTAACGATTTTGTAAAGCTCGATCACACGTGAAATAAGTTTAGTCTAGTATTGTGTAACACCCCAAAAACAGGTTTTGATAATCAATGCACGCTAATATTTAAGAGCAGGTAAAGTATCGTTAGCCCGTAAACAAAATAACTAGGAAAAAACTAACCTAGTTAGTAACATGGAAATAGTAATTAAACAATGAGTAGTAGTTCTTAATAAATAAAACCTCAAACATGAAGGACCAAAATGGGAAAAGTTGAAACTTGATTATATAAAATTAAAAACAAAACACAACACACACAAAAGGGGTGTGTGTGTGTAACGACCATTAGCAAGACAAGGGGGAAAACCCTTGTTCATCAAGAATCATCAAAATTAAAGGGTGAATTATGGCTAAATCGTATGTATGAACATACAATTATGATTATCTAGGATTGGAGATCATGAGGTATGTTGTAAATTATGTTTCAGTAATGATAATAATGTGAATTAACTTGAAGATGATAACCTTGAGTTCAATACTTTGTTAGTATGTGTGAGAGGGGATTGGCTCTCCTCTTATGAGCACCGGACCGATCTGACTCAACTAATAGAGGCGGAATTCATTATTAGTGAGTTTGACAAACAAACAAGTAAGATATACAGCTTAAACGCGTTGAATTGTATTAATAAACGTGAACAGTTGCAGAGCGAGTAAACAGTTTGACAGGCCTTCGCCGTACATCAACCAATAGATATCTAACACAACACTCAGGCTCCTCTATTTATAGGTCGACATGACTTGCACAAGAGGAGAGCGTGTGTGTGACTCGTGCGAGTGATGCCACGTACGAGTGACAGAGTGTCACTCGTACGAGACATGATACTCACTCGTACGAGTCATATTACAAACATATAAATCAAATATTAACATACAATGTTCGACATTCTAAGCCCTATATACATAAACAACATATCCTAGACATGGGCAATGGAGATTATGCACCAACAGTAACGTGGAATTGATAATGAAATTATGGGTGTAATCCTCATACTTACAAGTAAACGTTAAATACTTGAATGATTTTGTGATTTGAATAAGTGTTCATGTATGACATGAAGTGGGTTTTGATTATATGATGAAATAGATGTTAAGTTAATGTTAATAAGTGTATAAGATCATGTTGTCTGCTAGTATGTATGTAGAACTTGATTATTCGGATGAATGTCTAATCGTATGATGAAATGGGTTTTACATAAAGATGAAGACCCTTAATTATAGCATGACGAATGAATAAATTTAGCATTGATAATAGAAAGCTAAGTTTACTTGATGTTAACAATCGCTTGAACTTATTTAAGTGAAAGAAATGATATGAACTTGGTTGGGAATTTAGATAAGTGGGTGGCCTAAAGTTATCGCATGTCGGGTAATTGATAAATGCCAAAAAGAGTTGTTAAACTTAATTGTGCATTTGCATGTGCTAATAGCTAGTTGACTTTTAAAAAGTCAAACCGACATATAATAAAGTCAAATGGTAAATTTGATGTAAAGTCCGTAAAGTGGGATAGTCTTGATAAATGATGACTAATCTAACCATCTTGCGAATGATAAATGATAGTTTGACACTTGACGAGCTAGATGGAGGATTGAGAAGAAGCGGGTCAAACAGATCAAGTATGCGGGAAAAGCATAATCGGATTTCAATGTAATTAAAGATTTCATCCTTAAAATAGTAAATTTTACTAATTTATTTGACTAAGAATAAGCGTTTTGGTATTCGGAACGAGATTACGAAATACAAGTTTTCGACGTGAATCGTAATGGATCAGAACAAGTGAAAATGTTATTAAATTATATTTGATGGTAAAAGGGGTAAAAAAGTAATACAGTCATGTAATGACAAATAAACAAGGAATTCTGAAAAGTTACCTTATGGTATAAACCATAAGAAATAAAAAGAGGTAAAATGCTAATTCAGTCACGAGCTGACAAAGAAATATTAAACTTTGAAAAAGGGCACTTTATATCGTAAACCGTAATTGGTCGAAAGGATTAAGAAATTATATTAAGTAATATGATCATAAGGCGTAAACCGAAATGGATTAAATGGTGAGATGGTAAATAAATACCATCTCATAATGATAAAAATGGTCATTTAGGCCAAATGGGTCAAATGGTGTTGTCATCACCATTTGACAATAATATCTAATGATCGCTTGTCGAGTTTTGTGCTCACAGGGAAATAGATTTTGGCTAGTGATGCTATTAATTGGTAACTAATAGTGCAAGGTATTTAAATGGGTCAATCCCATGACCCAAGCCAGGTATGTGTAATGAGTCAAACTCTCATTAAGGACTTAAGGTCCGATGAGAGTTAAATGAGTCATGAATGAACGTTGGATTACCTAAAGCAAGGTAACTCTCATGATCTAAATTGCAGATAGTAGGTTCTTAGGAACATAATTAATTTAAAATGAGTATGGTTAAAATGTGCTTTTTGGTTAAAACATGATATTGAAAGTCCTTCGTCGTGAAAGAGGGGTCTAAGTTGACAAAAATGCCCGTCGTGTGGTAAAACAAGCAAACGACCTAAAGGATAGCTTAAAATGTGTTTTATAAGTAAGTATATCCTTTCGGTAGTGTAAAAGTAAATGACATAAACCATTTTGGTTTAATGCCTCATAACGGGTCTTTTTCATAAATTGTTAAATCGAAGGGTAGAATTTGGAAGTATATGATTTTCTATAACAAATCCACCACAAATATAGTTGTGGTGGAAAATAAATGGATATCTTGGTGTGGAATGAGAAGAAGGGAAAGAGGAAGTGAGATTTAAGCTTAAGTTCTTAAATCTCTTAACAGGTCAAAACGTTAGGATAAATAAAGGTTTGGTTGAATAAAGCGATGGATTTCGCTAAGGCAACCAAACGGTTAAAAATGGAGTTTTATTGCATACCGAAATAGATGCGTGAATGTTTAATTTGGTTTAAATGCGGTTAAAGGGTAAATTCAGAAAATATGCGTAGAACCGAGTAACGGTTGCATAAACCATAAGGTAGTTATCCCGAAGAATGGGACACATTTATAAAATTAATATAAAATTTTAAATCATTACGTTTTTGCATTATGCTTATATTAACACATAACTCTCATTAAAGTTATGTTTTAAGAGATCGGGGTCTTACAAGTTGGTAATCATTGCTCAAGGTTAATGATCAAATGTGTTCTGTTCGAGACTTCATCGCATGATCCGGTAAGTTATTATGACTAGTAAGGGACTAGAATGTTAAAGTGTTGTAGACAACACATAAGGTTATCGTGTAAAGGCACGTTAACCCAATTAAATTGGCAAAAGATTGGTATAGTTAGCAACTTACATGTGTTAACACGTATCGTAGAAAGCCTTGTATTATAGTACGAGGGCTTATTAATGTTAACGCTACTAATCTTTTATAATTGGATTTCAAGTTGAAGGAACCTCGCATGTGAAGATGACGGGAGTCTAAGGATCTGCCGATATGATGAAGAAATGGTTCGAATTATGACAAGTAGGGCATACTCACTAAGACAATGAAATAAAGGTGAAAGACAATGAAAGCACATGAGGGCAAATATCACCCAGGTGAACATTTTAAATTATTGCATGAATAGTAGTATGCGATAGATGTACAATGAATAATGGTTGCATACAAAATTTAAAATTGGGATATTCGGATGGGATACCCATCTAGGACGATGTCCCAAGGGAAATTGGGTGGGAATTATGCGTTATTCACACTCCTGAATAACAAAACAATAAAACAATAAAGTTTGCATGTTCATAAGTGATGTATTTCACACGAACAAGTCAAACAGGCCAAATAAAGAATAAAGTTTGATTGTTCATAGGTGATGGATTTCACATGAACAAGTCAAACAGGTTAAATAAAGAATAAAGTTTGACTGTTCATAAGTGATGGATTTCACACGAACAAGTCAAACGGGCCAAATAAAGAATAAAGTTTGATTGTTCATAGGTGATGGATTTCACACGAACAAGTCAAACGGGTTAACTAAGGAATAAAGTTTGATCGTTCATCAGTAATGATTTCACACGAACAAGTCAAACAGGCCAAATAGAGAATAAAGTTTGATTATTCATAGGTGATGAATTTCACTCGAACAAGTCAAACGGGTTAAATAAAAATAAAGTATGATTGTTCATAGGTGATGGATTTCACACGAACAAGTCAAACGGGCCAAATAAAGAATAAAGTTTAATTGTTCATAGGTGATGGATTATAGTGATTGAATTTAAATGTAAACGCAAACCGGGTAATGGGAGCGTTAAAATAAAGAATAATGAGCCCGGTAATGGGACGTGATTAAATATACATGTAAATGCAAAAACGATTAACGTGAGCGTTAAAACAAAAAAAATAAGGAGCCAGGGTAATGGGACGTGATTAAATATACATGTAGACGCAAACCGAATAATGAGAGCGCGTAATATTAATGAACCCGTGTAAAGGGTCGTGAATGAATATAAACAAAAACGCAAAACGAATAATGGGAGCGTTAAAACATGAAGATAAAGAACACGGGTAACGGGTTGTAAAGAAATATAGGCATAAACCGGGTAACGGTAAGCGTGAGACAAATTGAAGCATAAATGACATATGAAGTCATAGAGTCGAAAAAAACAGTTGTCCGAACGGAAAACGATCTAGTCATGGATTACGATCGCGAAGGCGCGCGCAAATGTCAACAGACAGTGTCTGATCTGAATAAGTGTTTTAGGCAACATACACAAAATGTTGTGGTTGCCACTAAAGATGGTAGTTGTGACTCGGTGGTGACGAGTGGTCAATGCCATTTGACTTTACGCCAGGCTTAGACGCAAATGATCATCACCCAATAGAGATGAAACGACTCATAGATCCGACAAGTGAATGTGACTCTTAAATAACTCACAGAGTCATAGAAAACAAAAACGGTAACAACTCCAGATCAAATATGGTCTGAGGGCCATAATTGAAATAAAATAAATTAGCCTTCATGGTAAAAAGAGCATGATTGGCGGATAAAGAAAAGCCAATGTAAATGAATTTCCTTTCAAATATAAAAGAGGTGCATTGACATCAAATATATTTAAAGAACGATACGGTAAAGGGCTGATGTAACACCACGTAAAAATCGTGTCCAATAGTATAGCGACACGTGTTGTATTTTTATTTAAGTCTATTAAAGACTAATAGGTGTCAACATGCTCAAACTTAGCCTCCGAGTGACTGTCTGATGTCAACATGCATAAACATAAGCCTCTGAGTGACTGATATGTCAACATGCTTAAAACAACAGCCTCTGAGTGACTGATATGTCAACATGCTTAATCATTAGCCTCTGAGTGACAGATATGTCAACATGCTTAAACTTGGCCTCTAGTGATTGATATTTCAACATGCCCAGCCTCTGAGTGACATTGGAGTCAACATGCTTATAGTGGGCCTCTGAGTGATCCTTTACGAAGTCCTAACTCTCATACGTGCCACTTGTTGGACAAGAGAGGTTAATTCTGTAAAAATATGGAAGTTGGATGATAGAGGGGTTAAAAGTGCCAACATGTTAATTTATATCTTTAAGTGACCTTTTAATGAACTAAGAGCTCAACAATGTCCGAGCATACTCCCGGGTATGCCAAATAATGGTTACAGAGGGCTAAATGTGCTAAAAAAGTGTTTTAGAAGGTTTTATAAGTTAAGGGGCTAAAAGTGTAAAACTTTGAAACTTGCCATGGGGCGATCGCGGGGCGCGAGAGACCAGGTCTGGGTCTCCCGCGGGGCGCGAGAGGCCTGTGTCTATAGAAAATTTGCTTGGCCTCCACACAAATTGCTACAAACCATTTGATTCGAAACAATGGTCTTCGAAACTTCCTCTTACACCCCTTAACACCTCGCATCACCTCCTTCAAGCTCTCCAACTATAAATAGGTGCCAAGGTTCACCATTTGAACTTTCACCTTTCTCATTCACAACTCTATCTCCCTCCTCTGGAAGTCCTAACTGAAAGGAGCATCCAACTAAGTTCTATTGCATTCTAGGAACCCCTTGTAAGTGTTCCTTGCTCTTGCATTTTCGTTTATAGGCTCTTATAGCCAAAAGTCAAGCGTTTTATGAAAACCGCCTTCACTTTCAATGAAGACCATTATGGTACAGCCATTGTTCGTAACGAACATGGCTAAGTGATCGTAATAAATTAGGTGTTAGCCCCTACAAAGGGTACCTCCTGAAGATCGCGTTTGCTAGACGTATTAACGGGTCAAAGTTATGATATTAAAACGTCAAACAGGCCATTTTTCGGAAGAATCATAAATTGATCTTATTATATGTTATGAAACTTGTTTTGACACTTAAACAAGTTGGTAATAATTATTAGAACATGTAAGAACATGTTCGGCTCGTCAATTTCAGTTCTAGGGGCGGTTCGCAACAGAAAGTCGCAAAGTTTGACTTCTGCTTTGTCTTTCGATTCTGACCCGATTTAGGTTAGCTAGATACTGATCTAAAGTTGCATTATGATCGTAATATAATGTAGCATAACCTTCTGAGGTTATATTACTTGATCATAATCAGAATCTGAGTTTATGCACAAGTTCCGTAATTATGTCATTTTAACTAAAATGCCCTTTTTGCATAAAAAGAGGTTTTAATGATAATGAACTTGAAAATAAGTTTCATACTGATGTAAAATTATAAGTAGGATTATTTAGGATGTCAAATCAGATTATAAACTGAGTTTATGAGCAAGTCCTTGCATTATGTCGATAAATGACGATAAAGCCCTTGTGGCTTATAAAATGGTTTTAATCACATCTTTTCAAAGTAAATCTTTTATCCACTGATATGTTATATAAAATAACATATCTAAGATATATTACCTAACCTTAACATCAGTTTTCATTAAACATCACACAAATCGTCATTTTACGATATAAGCTCAGTTACCGCATAGGATGGTTTTAAAACCATATGTACCAACCAAGACTTATTACCTAATGATTTTTAAAAATTATTTTAATATTTTACAGTAGGTACATGATAACAAACTCAGAATCCCAAATAATTTATAAACTATATGTAAAATGACCAAAATGCCCTTCGGTGCTTAGTTTGGTCATAAAAGATAAATTACACATATAATTAATATCCTACTGATATTATATCATAAATAATTTATTTTTCCAGAATACTTATAGATATAATATCAAATTATATTCAAGTTCCTTTTATACGGTATGAAATTACCGAAACACCCTTATGAGGCATAATTTCACTTTAAAACCATAACGGGCATCAAAATTGATATCCCACTGATATTACAAGTTATTTAAAGTGTAATGGCATATAGAACTTGTCCATGACTTATCCGGTTACCCGATATCGCTGATATACATACGGTTAAGCATATGTAACTAGTTTACGAAAATTAACGGAAAGGGTCTAACCTTGTCATTTAAGTCTCAAAATCCAGAATGTTTATAGTTTATCCATATTATAAAAGTCAAGGTACTTGTTGGGATTAAACTACATTCTATCCAATCATCGTTTTATCTAGCGTTATACGTTTTGATCAAGTACGCTAGTCGGTCTAAGTCTATGACTTAAATAAGGCCGTTAGTATTTAATTGGTTAGCTTATGCCATAATCCAGACTAGAGACTTGCCGGTAAATGCTATCTGCACTTAGTACTTTTGTGTACGGCTGAGTTAATAAATCTTGTGTTTAAACAAAGAACAGCTCATGTAAATACTCTCGACTTATTTCCCATATACGGGCTTGGGTTACGGTAAATTATTACCGCTTGGTCAGAAATGAGATCAATCGAATGCCAGATTATGGCTAGTAAATCCGCATATTCTATTTTAATTAGTTTTGTTTGATAACTTAAACATCAGGGGTTAACTACCGTGTCGTGGATATCCTCCGCTCATTACAATAGATAATAGCCACAACCTTAGCACGGGTGTAGGCATACACCCGATAGACGCTCAAAATTCATTGCCCACAAGGTTGGGAAGAATTGACTCCCTCGTGAATCCAAAGTGGTGTGTACATTAATCATGTCTCGGTCTCCGTACTGGTCCTTGTATGCATGGACAACATGTAAATCTGTTAACAAGGTTGGACAGTCAACTTTTCCAAGTTACAAAAGATTTTGTGATGATACGCACTTAAAACATATTTTAAATGTTTTCAAAATGAGTCAGTTGGGTGTATTTACCAGCGAAAGCTGACGTATTTTCAAAAGACTAAGCTTGCAGGTAGAATACGAAAATAGGCTGGAAGTGCTCGGTAGTGATAAGAGGATCTTGCAAACCCTAGATCTGCCCAAAGTCTGTTTTACATTCTTTCTTTGTATAATTTATGATCCGCCTGTGGATCTTCTATACGAGCCTGTATATTATTTTGTATTTCGAACATTTGGTTTGTAATACTATTTTAAATCCAAGACTTCCACTGTGCTATGTTTAATTATCTATTTGTTGTCAACTTACGCCACGATATTCCCCACCCGGGCCCACTGGTGTTTGATTGGCTGTGGAAAGTCGGGGTGTGACAGGTTGGTATCAAAGCCAAGGTTTGAGAAAATTAAACACTAGCCTTTTGTGTTTAATCTCAAACTTACACAATAGCACATTCCTTAGACTTCCGAATCTAGGCATTGACCTAGGATTACTCATTTTATTATTAAGTTATTATTATTGTTTTGACTTGAGTTTAACAGCAAAATGCGGCCAAGATTCAGAGGACAAAGTGGAAGAGGAAAAGGTCCAATGAGGGGAGGACCTTCAGGACATATCCCTTCACATCCCCATCACCCGAACCCTTATGAAGATTCGGGGGATTCATGGTCACTACCACAACATTCGCCTACCATTCACACCACTCCCACCACTATCATCATTCTTACCATGATGAGTTTAATCCCAGCCAATACTTTAACACACCCCAGCTGATCAGAATCAGCTGGATTAGCCAAACCCAATGGACGAGGACTCCGACCCGGATATGCCGCCGTCAGGATCAGATGCACATGCCATCGAGATATCGAGCGATTCAAACTCTTATGCCAGATCGCCATATCAAGGTCCTAATGAGTGGGACCAATATTGGAACCAATTTACCTTCGCTAACACTCCTTCAGATCACTCCCAACCACCTCCCATGCAAGAAGATATCCACATGGAACCGGTGGAACAACCCCAATCGCCACCTGAACCGCCAAGGAGGAAAAGAGGAGCACATTTGTCGGTACGTGCGGGCCAACGGTCGGGATCGCTGCCACTTTTGCCCAAACCCTACCCTACTATTCATGAGGACCCACAAATGGGTGGACCTTCTAATGCGTCACCTGTGGTGGAACCAACACCACCACCAGTGGTTCAATCACCACCATTGGGTTATAATAACCCTATCCCAACATATCCGGATACGTTTGGATATTATCCTTTTTAACCCAACTACACCTATTGATTATCAAGTATTGTCGCAAGACCCTTACATGCAAGTGGTCATGCATAACGCACTTTACCCATCCCCTTTCCCACCTGCTTATCCACCTACTGGATATCCAAGTTATGGATACCAGTATCCTATTATGCCCCAACCACAACAACAACCTCCGCCACCACTTGAGGCCATTAATGAGGCCTTAGAACGAATGAAAGCGATGCAACAACAAGCGGAGAAAACGGAGAAGAAGATAAACAAGTTCTCAAGAAACTCTCCAAGTTGGTTAAGGAAAGAAGGACGAGTGAAGTTTCTTCTAATATATGTTAGTCCCTACGAGGACATTGCTATTTCTTTGGTCCCTGTGTGGACATTTTTATTTTTGTAGTCCTTGCATGGACAGTTTATTTCATTGTTTCTAGTATTGTAATTTCTATTTGGAGTTTAATGAAGTATCTTTGGGATATATATATATATATATATATATATATATATATATATATATATGTATTCATCCTCTTCAAGCGAGCGTCTCGATTTTATTCGAAATTTATGCTCTGCTATATAATTCCAAAAGACCTTAATGGATTTGATTATGCCAAGTGGCGTAGACCACACATTGGCCAAGAAATGATAGTTAAGGACAAGGAGGCTTCTATCAGGGAAGTTATCCTTCTATCCAGAGGTGGGGAACTAGGTTCAAACCTCCAAGGTCGTTACGGTCGAAGGTGACCGGGACCATTAATCAATCATTAAGGAACTCTTATGTTAACATTAAGGAATGTTCATACTCTTGGTAGTGTGACTTGAGGAATCACACTAGCCATCTAGGTGAAAAGGACTACATCCTAAGACCTATTATATAGCCTATGTGATCAATCTGATCCCGGCTAATGTCATCAATGTGATGACAAATAACAGGCCAATGTGCCCAATTTTATATACAAGGTGACAGGCCAATGTGCCAATTTTATGTCCAAGGTGACAGGCCAATGTGCCATAATTTACATCTGTTATTATGTAGGCCAATGTGCCTAATTAATATGTTATTATGTAGGCCAATGTGCCATAATTTACATCTGTTATGATGTAGGCCAACGTGCCATAATTACATATGTTATGATGTAGGCAAATGTAACTAATTTTTATGTCCATTAGTGACAAGCCTATGAGTTGTATATAATTGTCTGAATGACATATGAACTATGTCCAAATTGTAATTTGCCTTTGATGCTCTTATTAAGACCTAGGCCAAATATAGATATGATAAGCCTAAGAGTTGTGATGTTATTAACACTAGCTTCAATAGGCAATGGATTGTTATATCTAGTGTTTAAGCCAATATGGTTCTTATACCATGGCTAAGAGAATTTTTGTTTGATGTTTAGAACCAAAGCTCCAATATGGTAAACTCGGACGAGGCATAGAGTAGCCACCGAGAGATTAGCTCTAACAAAGCTGAAAATATACCAGTTAACAATGATGACTTCCAAGCTCGCATAGATGCAGATGTGGAAAAGGCCATGGAAAAGGCCATAGAAAAACTTAGGGAGTCGAGTGCTACTCGCTCCAGACCATTATCAATCGCGCCATCCTCAGCTCATAAGGAGAGCTCAATTCACTCTTCTAATGCGAAGAGTGAATCAAAGAGAATAGAAATTGTTGATAGGTCCCGTTCTTCTAAAGACGGATGTACCTATAAATATTTCGTCTCCTACAAACCTCAAGACTTTAATGGGGAAAAAGGAGCAGTAGAAGCCTTGAAGTGGCTTGACGAAATGGAAACAATTGTGGATATCAGCGGTTGTGCTGATAAGGATATGGTCAAATATGTATCACAGTCCTTCAAGGGTGATGTCCTGCTAGGTGGAACGCAATGGTTCAATCTACAGGTAAGATACACTTGTACAACTTAGGATGGTCTAAGTTTGTCGATCTAGTCAAGGAGACTTATTGTCCATCGCATGAGGTGGAGAAATTAGAGACAGACTTTCTGACTCTTTCAATGAAGAACCTAGACTGTCGGAAGTATGTTTCTGACTTCAATTCCTTGTCTAGGTTAGTTTCATATCTGATTACCCCTGAATCCAAATGCATTGCGCGTTTTATTAATGGGTTAGCGCCTGAGATAAAAGGCATGGTAAAGGCTGCTTAGCCTAGTACCTATAGGTCCGCTGTAGACCTATCTCTTTGCCTCACCTTAGATTTCGTGAGCCAAAGGTCAGTTAGGACTGAAACTAATGGAAAGAGGAAACAGGAGGATAATAACTCCCAAAGGTTCAAATAGAAAGGAAATTTCGGGTTCAAGAAGAACCAGCATGCGTCTAATGACAATCCACTGTGCAAGAACTATAAATATAGACATTGGGGACAGTGTAGTATAAATCCATAGACTAAACCCTATGGTATCTACAAACGAAAAGGGGCAGAAGATCCTAGAGTGCAAGGATCTTAAGGATGCAGTTTGCTATAACTGTAAAGAAAAAGGGCTCATTACGTTCAATTGCCCCAAAAACCCCAAAGGTAATGATGCAAAGCCTGGAAAGGCTAAGAAAGGGAATGCTCGTGCCTTCCAGATGAATGCCAGGGAGGCCGTTAATGACAATAACGTCATAATAGGTACATTCCTCATCAATGATGTATATGTTAGAGTTCTTTTGGATTCGGGTGCAGATAAATCTTTTGTTGATCATAACTTTAGTAAACTAACAAACTTGCCCATAATAACTCTAGATATAACTTATGAGGTAGAACTCGCTGATGGAACATTATAGACATCATCTTCCATTATTGATGGATTTTATATATCCATCAAGAATCATTCTATCCCCATCACTCTTTTGCCAATGAAATTGGCAGGGTTCGATGTAGTTTTAGGCATGGATTGGTTGTCCCATAACCAAGCCCGCATTGCCTACGATAAGAAACTTATCAAAATTAAAACACCATCTGGTGAAACGATCACCATCCCTGGAGATTTGCAGTATGGATCTAAGACATCCAAGTGTTTGGGGAGAGGTTGTGTCATTTATATGGTACAAGTAACTATCAATGAGCGTAAGACAAGTATTGAAGATCTTCCGGTTATCTCGAAGCATTCCGATGTTTTCCCCGAAGAATTAGCTGACCTACCTCCAGATAGGCAACTGGAGTTTAGAATTGATATCCTACCGGGATCAGCACCGGTAGCTAGAGCTCCATACCGATTAGCACCAACGAAAATTAAGGAGTTGAGGCTCATTAGATGAACTCTTAGAGAAAGGCTTCATTTAACCAAGTTCCTTGCCCTGGGAGCTCCAATTCTTTTTGTTAAGAAAAGGACGGTTCAAAGTGTATATGCATTGATTACCGAGAGCTGAATAAGTTAACAATTAAAAACCGATATCCTCTGCCTAGGATCGACAATTTATTCGACCAACTTCAAGGGGCTAGTTATTTTTCTAAGATTGATTTAAGATCAGGATATCATCAGCTGAAGGTTAGGAACGAGGATGTTCCTAAGACTGCCTTCAAGACCCGATATGGTCATTTTGAATTTCTAGTGATGCCTTTTTGGCTCACCAATGCACCTGCATCATTCATGGATCTCATGAATAAAATATGTAAACCGTATTTGGATAAGTTGGTCATTGTCTTCATAGACGATATACTTATCTATTCCTGTAATCAAGTTGATCACGAGAAATACCTTCGGTGCATTCTAGAATTGCTAAGGCAGGAGAAGCTTTATGCTAAATTTTCTAAGTGTGAATTTTGGCTTAAAGAAGTCCAATTTCTTGGACATGTTGTAAGTGAGCGTGGTATCCAAGTGGATCCTGCCAAAATATAAACCATAATGAATTGGGAAGTGCCCAAAACCCCATCAGAGATTCGTAGTTTCCTAGGATTGGCTGGATACTACAGGAGATTCATTGAGAACTTTTCAAGAATAGCCACTCCTTTGACTACATTAACCCGTAAGAATGTCAAATTTGTTTGGGGTCCGAAACAACAAGAATCCTTTGAGATTCTAAAACACAAGTTGAGCAATGCTCCTGTTTTATCTCTAACTGAGGGTATTGCGGATTTTGTAGTCTATTGTGATGCTTTGCACACTGGCATGGGCTGTGTCCTAATGCAAAAAAGGCAAGGTAATTGCTTATGCATCACGACAGTTAAAGGTGCACGAAAGGAACTACACCACCCATGATTTGGATTGGGTACCGTTGTATTTGCACTAAAGCTATGGAGACATTACTTATATAGCACCAAGTGTATCACATATACACTGACATAAGAGTCTCCAACATCTGTTTAATCAGAAAGAATTGAACATGCGATAACGCCGTTGGATGGAAACACTTAACGATTATGATTGTGAAATTCGCTACCATCCCAGCAAGGCAAATATCGTTGCTGACGCCTTAAGTCGGAAGGAAAGAATTAAGCCCATTAGGATTAATGCGAAGAGCATTGAGCTCAGACGTAGCTTGAATGAGAAGCTATTTAATGCGCAAAAACAAGCCATGTTAGAGGCTAAAATTCCTAATGAGGGATTAGTGGAACTGTTGATCAGTTAGCACCTAGAAAGGATGGGATCCTTAGATTTAATGGAAGATTTTGGGTTCCAATCTTTGGAGGACTTAGAGATCTAATCCTCCAGTAAGCGCATAACACGAGATACTCAGTTCACCCAGGAGGTGACAAAATGTATCAAGATCTAAAAAGAATTATTGGTGGATTGGTTTGAAGAAATCCATAGCCACTTATATAGCTAAGTGTCTGACGTGTTCGCAAATTAAGGCCGAACATCAGAAACCGTCAGGATTTCTACAACAATTGGAAATTCCCACATGGAAATGGGAAATGGTAACTATGGACTTGATTACCAAGTTACCTAAGACCAAACGTGGTAATAACACGATTTGGGTCATTGTGGATAGGCTGACTAAGTCAGCACACTTCTTGTCAATCAAAGAAACTCTAACAAATTGGCTAAGTTGTACGTGGACAAAATTCTGTCCCTACATGGTGTGCCAGTATCTATTGTATCTGACAGAGATACTAGATATTTTGGAAAAGTTTCCAACAATCTTTAGGTACAAGAATAAATTTTAGTACGGCTTACCATCCACAGACTAATGGTCAAAGTAAGCGTACTATCCAAACATTAGAAGACATGCTTAGGACATGTGTGATTGATTTAGGTGGAAGTTGGGATGACCACTTACCCCTAATAGAGTTCTCCTACAATAATAGTTATCATACGAGCATCAAGGCTGCTCCTTATGAGGCCTTGTATGGGAGAAAATGTCGAACGCCTGTGTTGGGCAGAAGTTGGGGAAGCCCAACTATCAGGACCTGAGATTGTCCTGGAGATCACGATAAGATTGTGCAAATCCATGATCGTCTCAAAGCTGCCCTTGATAGGCAAAAAAGCTATGCTGACAAGAGGCGTACACCTCTCAAGTTCCAAGTAGGGATAAAGTCATGCTGAAAGTATCACCTTGGAAAGGTGTGATGAGGATTGGAAAGAAGGGCAAGCTAATCCCAAGATATATAGAACCATTCGAGATAATCGAATGTGTCGGCACTGTCGCTTATAAGCTTAAGCTACAAGGGGAGCTTAGTGGAATCCATGTGTATTCCACATCTCTAACCTTAAGAAATGTCAAGCCGATGAGTCGCTAGCAATGTCGCACAAAGATGTGCAAATAGATGAAAACTTGAGGTTCGTTGAGAAACCAATTTTGATCGAGGATCGACAGGTTAAAGCTATCCGAAGGAAATAATACCTATAGTAAAGGTTAAGTGGGACGCCTTTAGAGGTCCCAAGTATACATGGGAGGTTGAGTCCACAATGCGACAAAAGTACCCCCATCTTTTTGAATAAAATCTCGAGGTCAAGATTTCTTTTAAGGGGGTGAGGATGTAACACCTCGTAAAAATCATGTCCAATAGTATAGCGACACGTATTGTATTTTTATTTAAGTCTATTAAAGACTAATAAGGACTAAAGGTGTCAACATGCTCAAACTGAGCCTCTGAGTGACTGTCTGATGTCAACATACATAAACATAAGCCTCTGAGTGACTGATACGTCAACATGCTTAAAACAACAGCCTCTTAGTACTGATATGTCAACATGCTTAATCATTAGCCTCTGAGTGATAGATATGTCAACATGCTTAAACTTGGCCTCTAGTGACTGATATGTCAACATGCCCAGTCTCTGAGTGACATCGGAGTCAACATGCTTATAGTGGGCCTCTGAGTGACCCTTTACGAAGTCCTAACTCTCATACGAGCCACTTGTTGGACGAGAGAGGTTAATTCTGTAAAAATATGAAAGTTGGATGATGGAGGGGTTAAAAGTGTCAACATGTTAATTTATACCTCTAAGTGACCTTTTAACAAGCCGAGAGCTTGACAATGTCCAGGCATACTCCCTGGTATGCCAAATAATGGTTACAGAGGGCTAAATGTGCTAAAAAGGTGTTTTAGAAGGTTTTATAAGTTATGGGGCTAAAGGTGTCAAACTTTGAAACTGACCATGGGGCGCTCGCGGGGTGCGAGAGACCAGGCATGGGTCTCTCGCGGGGCACGAGAGGCCTGTGTCTACAGAAAATTTGCTTGGCCTCCACACAAATTGCCAAAAACCATTTGATTCGAAACCATGGTCTTCCAAACTATTATGTCACGTTTTAGAACACTTGTAAACTTCCTCTTACACCCTTTAACACCTGGTATCACCTCCTTCAAGCTCTCCAACTATAAATAGGTGCCAAGGTTCACCATTTGAACTTTCACCTTTCTCATTCACAACTCTATCTCCCTCCTTTGGATGTTCCTAACTGAAAGAGGCATCCAACTAAGTTCTATTGCATTCTAAGAACCCCTTGTAAGTGTTCCTTGCTCTTGCATTTTCGTTTATAGGCTCTTATAGCCAAAAGTCAAGAGTTTTACGGAAAACGCCTTGACTTTTGGTTAAGACCATTATGGTCCAGCCATTGTTCGTAACGAACATGGCTAAGTGATCGTAATAAGGTAGGTGTTAGTCCCTATAAAGGGTACCTCCTGAAGTCACGTTTGCTAGACCAATTGACGGGTCAAAGTTATGATATTAAAAAGTCAAACAAGCCATTTCGGAAGAATCATAATTTGATCTTATTATATGTTATGAAACCTGTTTTGACACTTAAACAAGTTGGTAATAATTATTAGAACAACCGAAAGTCACAAAGTTTGTCTTTTACTTTGACTTTCGATTCTGACCCGATTTAGATTAGTTAGATACTGATCTAAAGTTGTATTATAATCGTAATATAATGTAGCATAACCCTCTGAGGTTATATTACATGATCATAATCAGAATCTGTGTTTATGCACAAGTTCCGTAATTATGCCATTTTGACTAAAATGCCCTTTTTGCATAAAAAGAGGTTTTAGTGATAATGAACCTGAAAATGAGTTTCCTACTGATGTAATATTATAAGTAGGATTATTTAGGATGTCAAATCAGATTATCAACTGAGTTTATGAACAAGTCCTTGCATTATGTCGATAAATGACGATAAAGCGCTTGTGGCTTATAAAATGGTTTTAATCACATCTATCAAAGTAAATCTTTTACCTACTGATATGTTATATAAAATAACATATCTAAGACATATTAACCTGATCTTAACATCAGTTTTCATTAAATATCACAAAAATCGTCATTTTAATTCATAAGTGTCGTTTCAGGGCATAGTATGATTTTAAAACCATATGTACCAACCAAGAGTTATTACCTACAGATTTTTAAAACTTATTTTAAATATTTATACTGTAGGTACATGATACAAACTCTGAATCCCAAATAATTTATAAACTATGTGTAAAATGACCAAAATGCCCATTCGGTGCATAGTTTGGTCATAAAAGATAAATTACACATATAATTAACATCCTACTGATGTTATATCTTAGATAATTTATTTTTCCAGAATACTTATAGATATAACAGCAACTTATATTCAAGTTCCTTTATACGGTGTAAAATTACCGAAAAACCCTTATGAGGCATAGTTTCACTTTAAAACCATAACGGGCATAAAAGTTGATATCCCACTAATATTACAACTTATTTAAAGTGTAATGGCATATTGAACTTGTCCATGACTTATCCGGTTACCCGATATCGCTGATATGCGTACGGTTAAGCATATGTAACTAGTTTACGAAAATTAACCGAAACGGGTCTAACCTTGTAACATTTGTGTAATTCGGGTTTCAAAACTCGTCCCGTTTCATAGTGAAAAATTTTTAGTTTATGGACTTTAGATATAAAATTTGTTGTTATGTAATAATAATAACAATAATAATAACATTTAAAAACTTTAATGTTTTCATAGAATAAAAAGAGTTTAATTAAAACAAAGGATAAAATGTTAAAAAAAATATAGGGACAAACCGGAATCGAACCCGGGTCTCCCATATAATTACACGTACCAAACACCACTGCACTACACACACCTTGGTGTTATAATTCTAGTACAAATAATTCTTATAGCCGAGTTATTGAGTGAACCTGCAACTCAAGGAAAGTTTCCTTTTCGGATCATCAGTCAAGACCAAATTCGCGATTTTTAACGTCTACTCTCAATCTTAAACAGATGTAACTGATGTTTAATATCAGCTATCACCGAAGATTTCAAATCATACCTATCTTAAACCTTTAAACCGTAACCGAAAGCATTAAAAGTGATTGAAGACCTCACTGCTTATAAATACTATATTAAAATCATTCCCAAGCTCACTCAAACTCCCAATTGATATTTGGAAGCTGCTCAATCAAAAAGAAACTAGTTCTAAGTCGCCGGAGTTCATTTCTGTTCGTCGGAATCTGTCGTCGAAACCTCTCAGTCACAGGTAATTCTTGAAATTTTGTTTTGACATTAGTTTTATTATGCTTTGATTCAACATATAGCAATGTCAATGGTTATTTTAAAATGGGATCGACAAATCAGAATCTTGGTTATTACAGATGAAGAAGATGAAGTTTACTTAGAATATAAATATAATTAATCTTGGTGTTTTAATCGGATTAGAGACACAGTCCAGTGGTGGACTGTGTGCAATCACAAAGCATACATCCTGAGTTCGAGCCACACATGTTTCGACTTTCTGAAATAAAACCAATCTTTTTTTAAAACCTATTAAGATCATCCTTCAATATGTATATAAATATAGAATAATTCAGTGTATAAACGGGTTAGACACACAGCCCAACTGGTTGGGCTGTGTGCACGTGAACTGAAGGGCTCGAGTTCGATTCTGGATACTTAAACCGGTTTTGGCAATTTATGAAACCTTTTTAATAAAAATAAAATAAGGTTTAATCTAACTAGTATATATAAGTAATTGAATCTGGATATATTTCGGGTTAGACACGTAGCTCAGTTGGAAGAGCTGCGTGCACGCAACCGAGAGGTCACGATTTCGAACCTCACACGCTGCCTATAATAAATGAGTCAGACCGGTCGTTGACCAGTCAACCCTTAGAAAAAGGGTAATTTTTTTAAATTAAAATCCTTTTTATTTTCTTTAAAAATTAGTTAAAAATACCTCAAAATAAGGTTTTAAAGCCTAAAAATTTGCATTAAATTCACAAAAATAAATCTAAAAATCTCATTAAGAGCACTAATTAAAAATTTTAATCTCAAATAAAATTTATTTATTTATCGAATTATTACGTTATTATTTAGGTAAGTTTTCACTCGTCGGTTGAATCATAAATTCGTGCACATTCATCATTACCAAGGAACGCACCCACTGTGAGTGAATTCTTACAAATTCCCCTTTTTATTCATGTTTTGGGGTGTATCATGTGTCGCTTATTTATTTTCATTTATTCAAACTTGTGCCATTACCATTATATGATCTAAACATGTGATGTAAATATTGTTTGTTGTGATGTGTTTACATTTTGTCAAGTTGCATGCAAATCATTCATTAGGCCCATCAGTTCCTCGTGGGAGACAAGTTGAACATGGCGTGCCTCATTAGATCGGCTCTGTTTGATTGAGCGTTGATCTCATTGTTCATCATTTGGTGTGTGCGTGTGCATTAATTGATATTATGTGTATTGTGATTAAATTTACATTTACGTTTACTCATATGTGGTTATGCACTTTTTTTAACCAATCTAACAAATTCGTTCAAATGTTTTCATAAGATTCACTCGCCAACTTTTGTTGACCCAAAACCCTATTTTTACATATGATACAGGTGGACAGGTTGAAGCAAGGAACACATAGGAAATTGCCTTAGAAGAAAAATAATGAAGTCATGAAAAATGTATTTGAACATGTTGTACTTATATGTTTATTGTAATTTTCCTGTTTAAAAAGAAATAATAAATATGAAACTTTATAGTAAATGTCATGAGCTTTGATGAAAACCCAATCATGCCCCGACTACCATTTCCGCTGCAGGTCAGGTGTGACAGATTGATATCAGAGCTTTTGACTATAGTGATATAGGATAGGTTATTAGACCCTTAGAGCCTATACTATAGTTGATTAGATTTTAATTTTTTATGTGGTTACATGCAAACTCATGATGTTTATTTGTTTCGTATTTATTACACACACAAATGCATGCAAACACTTCCACTATCATTTTGTGTGATACTTAATGAGTTATACTTGTTGTCAAACATAACATGCTTATATATACATTCATCACGCATATTTCAATGTTCACGTATTCGAATCATCTTCATATTTCCTTTATTCAAGATTTTGTGGCATTTTTCGTTTTTCAATCTCATCAAAGTGAGTTCTACGACGGGCATGTAGTAACTGGAAGGGTACAAGTACCAGTAGTCGAAACGTCCTGTCTAGGTTGGCATTCGTATAAATCCAATATAACGGACCAGTTTTCCTACCTGGGGACTAACGATGAGAGTACGAAAGACCTATTAGGCCAAAGCATGCCACACCAAACGTCGTTCGAACTAACCCTGCTTTAAGTTGTCATTGTGTCCATACTAGGACACCCTCTGACCTTATACTTTGCTGTCATGTTTTACGATTTTCATTCGGGTGGCGCAAGTGTTAACAAGCCAACACCAATATGAACCCTACCAGAGTCCAGTAGTCATGGGGGCCCACATGACTACCAAGGCCAAGTAAGGGGACATATGGGAGCCCAACCATGAGCAAAGCCCAAGACATCCTATGGATGTAGCAAATTAATTTTCTTCAATTGTTTTGTGAATGTTCATTTCTAAATACGACACCTGACACCTAAAACGTCAAACTCATACTCTCGATACGTATTCCCTGTAGATGTCTTCTAGTCTCTCTCGTAGAAGTATGAGATCAGGAAAATTACGCGAGCGCATATCTGCCCAAATCGCTCAACAAATGGCCGCCGTAATACCCAACATCGTAGTTCAAGTTCAACAAGCCCTTACCGCTAATCCAGTCACCCCAATCAACCAAGAAGATCAAAACATTGTCAACCCTCCCCCAAATACCACTACATGCACCTTCAAGCATTTTAAATCCTTCGATCCTCCAAAATACGAAGGGACTGAAGGTGTCACCGCTCTCCTACACTTTTCTCAATTACGACTGCCCCGATGATCGCAAGGTGCGATATGCTACCGGTCGTTTGTTCAGAGTAGCACTTACATGGTGGAATACAGAGAAGGCCAAGCGAGGTGCTGAGGATGCTATGACTTTGACTTGGGAAGAGTTGAGGGAAATCATGGCAAGACGTTTCTGTCCAAGAAACGAAATCAAGAAATTAGAAGATGAGTTCTACTCTTTGAAACAAAAGGAGGGCGACCATACCACATACAACAAAAGATTCCTTGAGTTGAATCAGATGGTCCCCAACTTGTTCACTCCCCTCTACCGTTTGATAGAGCACTACATTCGAGGGCTTCCTTCAAAAATTCAAGACCCTGTAATAAGTACCACACCTGCAACTTTGGAAGCAGCAATGGAATTAGCTACAGAGCTCACGGAAAACCGTATATGGAATAAAGACTTCAAGGAGGAGAAGAAGAAGGATAAAGCATCATCCGAAACCTCAAACTCAACCCAGACCGAATCCTCTTCTCAACCCACTCCTAAGAGAAAACGAGATGGGCAAAATTTCGCTGTCACCTAAGGCAACCAACCAGCTCCACAAGCCGTACCCCTCCAAGCTATCCCAATCACTCAAGTAGCACCCAACTCTATTTACCCAAATAAGAAACCTTACATTGGACCTCACCCTCAATGCAAACCCTGTTTTTATCACCACCCATCTACCGTACCTTGTCGACTGTGTGCTAACTGTGGGCGTTATGGTCATTTGAGTAAAACTTGTCGTATCCCTCAAAACCAAGCTTCACCCCTACCCAAAACATGATCCAATCATATCAACAACCTCAATACCCCATAGTTCCATAGGTTCGAGCTTGTTTTAATTGTGGCGACCCTACCCATTTTGGAAACACGTGCCATCGATTGGTTAACATCATAAACGCCCAAGCTCAAGCAAACCCAGTTAACCAAGCAAATCAAGCAAACCCAACACTACCACCAGCAAGAGGAAGAACTTACAACTTCAACGCCAATCCTGTTGAAGATAATAACGGCCCAAACGAACAACCCAACTAGCCTTCCCTCACCAAGAATCAAGACTCAACTCCAACCGTCTAGTTTAATGTTTTCTTTATGTTATCTCAATCTTTATGTATCCCAGTTATAAATTGGGAATTTATGTATCCAAGAATTTTAATGCGAATTGATATTACAGTTTTGTTTTGTATCTTTACTCATTGATTTAACTTTCATATCATCATATATCACGACATATCTCGATCTCGTCATTTAAAGAAGTGGGGTTGTGTCTCACACCTTCATCATAACAAACGAGAGAGGTACTGTCGTCATTCAGTCATGTATTCTTTCAGATTTGAGACTCAAGCTTTGGCTGTTGTGTTTGTTTATGTTTTAGAGTCACATAGAACTAATCATAACTTACTGACAAAGCCAATGAAAATTTGACAAGAATATGGTGGATACGCCGCTGGTACTTCCTATATATAAGTATTCTTGTCAAAAGATCGGAAGCATTGTCAGGCGGTTATGAGAGGTTCCGTGTAGGTTTTAATATTGTCATGGTTGAAGTTTTTATTTTCTGATATAACCTTACCTTTTCAAACGTATCAATTCTCTCAAAACTCTTATGCATGAGATCATACCCAGTCAATCAACTCTGTTTATCCATGTTCCGCATTTTTATACTTTAGGCATCAAAAAGCGATTTCTGTAGCAGGGTATTCAACCCTTACTAGGAACGTTACCGCCTCAGATAAAATTTAAACTTTCACCCTCTTCCGATTATGTAATTGTCAAATTAAAACACCCTCCCTTCGAGTCAAATATACCGCTACTTAAATTTCGGGACGAAATTTCTAAAAGTAGGGGATACTGTAACATTTGTGTAATTTGGGTTTCAAAACTCGTCCCGTTTCATAGTGAATTTTTTTAGTTTATAGACTTTAGATATAAAATTTGTTGTTATATAATAATAATAACAATAATAATAACATTTAAAAAACTTAAATGTTTTCATAGAATAAAAAGAGTTTAATTAAAAAAAGGATAAAATGTAAAAAAAAATAGGGACAAACCGGAATCGAACCCGGGTCTCCCATATAATTACACGCACCAAACACCACTGCACTACACACACCTTGGTGTTATAATTCTAGAACAAATAATTCTTATAGCCGAGTTATTGAGTGAACCTGCAACTCCAGGAAAGTTTCCTTTTCGGATCATCAGTCAAGACCAAATTCGCGATTTTTAACGTCTACTCTCAATCTTAAACAGATGTAACTGATGTTTAATATCAATTATCACCGAAGATTTCAAATCATACCTATCTTAAACCTTTAAACCGTAACCGAAAGCATTAAAAGTGATTGAAGACCTCACTGCTTATAAATACCATATTCAAATCATTCCCAAGCTCACTCAAACTCCCAATTGATATTTGGAAGCTGCTCAATCAGAAAGAAACTAGTTCTAAGTCGCCGGAGTTCATTTCTGTTCGTCGGAATCTGTCGTCGAAACCTCTCAGTCACATGTAATTCTTGAAATTTTGTTTTGACATTAGTTTTATTCTGCTTTAATTCAACATATAGCAATGTCAATGGTTATTTAAAATGGGATCGACAAATCAGAATCTGGGTTATTACAGATGAAGAAGATGAAGTTTACTTAGAATATAAATATAATTAATCTTGGTGTTTTAATCGGATTCGACACACAGTCCAGTGGTGGACTGTGTGCAATCACAAAGCATACATCCCGAGTTCGAGCCACACATGTTTCGACTTTCTGAAATAAAACCAATCTTTTTTAAAACCTATTCAGATCATCCTTCAACATGTATATAAATATAGAATAATTCAGTGTATAAACGGGTTAGACACACAGCCCAACTGGTTGGGCTGTGTGCACGTGAACTGAAGGGCTCGAGTTCGATTCTGGATACTTAAACCGGTTTTGGCAATTTATGAAACCTTTTTAATAAAAATAAAATAAGGTTTAATCTAACTAGTATATATAAGTAATTAAATCTGGATATATTTCAGGATAGACACGTAGCTCAGTTGGAAGATCTGCGTGCACGCAACCGAGAGGTTACGAGTTCGACCCTCACACGCTGCCTATAATAAATGAGTCAGACCGGTCGTTGACTAGTCAACCCTTAGAAAAAGGGTAATTTTTTAAATTAAAATCCTTTTTATTTTCTTTAAAAATTAATTAAAAATACCTCAAAATAAGGTTTTAAAGCCTAAAAATTTGCATTAAATTCACAAAAATAAATCTTAAAATCTTATTAAGAGCACTAATTAAAAATATTAATCTCTAATAAAATTTATTTATTTATCGAATTATTACGTTATTATTTAGGTTAGTTTTCCCTCGTCGGTTGAATCATAAATTCGTGCACATTCATCATTACCAAGGAACGCACCCACTGTGAGTGAATCTTACAAATTCCCCTTTTTATTCATGTTCTGGGGTGTATCATGTGTCGCTTTATTTATTTTCGTTTATTCAAACTTGTGCCATTACCATTATATGATCTAAACATGTGATGTAAATATTGTTTGTTGTGATGTGTTTACATTTTGTCAAGTTGCGTGCAAATCATTCATTAGGCCCATCAGTTCCTCGTGGGAGACGAGTTGAACATCGCGTGCCTCATTAGATCGACTCCGTTTGATTGAGCCTTGATCTCATTGTTCATCATTTGGTGTGTGCGTGTGCATTAATTGATATTATGTGTATTGTGATTAAATTTACATTTACGTTTACTCATATGTGGCTATGCACTTTTTTTAACCAATATAACAAATTCATTCAAATGTTTTCATAAGATTCACTCGCCAACTTTTATTGACCCAAAACCCTATTTTTACACATGATACAGGTGGACAGGTTGAAGCAAGGAACACATAGGAAATTGCCTTAGAAGAAAAATAATGAAGTCATGAAAAATGTATTTGAACATGTTGTACTTATATGTTTATTGTAATTTTCCTCTTTAAAAAGAAATAATAAATATGAAACTTTATAGTAAATGTCATGAGCTTTGATGAAAACCCAATCATGCCCCGACTACCATTTCCGCTGCGGGTCAGGGTGTGACAAACCTTGTCATTTAAGCCTTAAAATCCAGAATGTTTATAGTTTATCCATATTACACAAACTTTTTGGGATTAAACTACATACTATCCAATCATCGTTTAATCTAGCGTTATACGTTTTGATCAAGTACGCTAGTCAGTCTAAGTCTATGACTTAAATAAGACCGTTAGTATTTAATTGGTTAGCTTATGCCGTAATCCAGACTAGAGACTTGCCGGTAAATGCTATCTACACTTAGACGTTTGTGTACGACTGAGTTAATAAATCTTGCGCTTAAACAAAGAATAGCTCAGGTAAATACTCTCGACTTATTTCCCCTATATGGGCTTGGGTTACGGTAAATTATTACTGCTGGTCAGAAATGGAATCAATCAAATGCCGGATTATGGCTAGTAAATCCGCATATTTATTTAGTCAGTTTTGTTTGATAACTTAAACATCAGGGGTTAACTACCGCGTCCTGGATATCCTCGGCCCATTACAACAGATAATGGTCACGACCTTAGCGCGGGTGTAGGCATACACCCGATAGACGCTCCAAATACATTGCCAACAAGGTGGGAATAATTGACTCATTCGTGAGTCCAAAGTGGTGTGTACGTTAATCATGTCTCAGTCTCTGTACCGGGCCCTGTATGTATGGACAAACATGTAAATCTGTTAATAAGGTTGGACGGTCAACTTTCCCATGTTATAAAAGATGTTGTGCTGATACGCACTTAAAACATGTTTAAATTGTTTTCAAAATGAGTCAGTTGGGTGTATTTACCAGCGAAAGCTGATGTATTTTCAAAAGCTAAGCTTGCAGGTACAATACGAAAATAGGCTGGAAGTGCTCGATAGTGATAAGAGGATCTTGCAAATCCTAGATCTGCCCAAAGTCTGTTTTACATTCTTTCATTGTATAATTTAAGATCCGCTTGTGGATCTTCTATTACGAGCTTGTATATTATTTTATATTTCAAACATTTGGTTTGTAATAGTAAATCCAAGACTTTCGTTGTGCTGTGTTTCATTGTCTATGATGTTATCAACTTACGTCACGATATTCCCCACTCGGGCCAACCGGTGTTTGATTTTCTGTGGAAAGCCGGGGTGTGACAGTTGATCTAAGGGATCACCACGACCTTTGAATTATAAATAGTGTAAAGGTCTACGGATTAAAATGACCTTCGGGTCACGAATCAAGAGGAATGAGCCCTCGAGGCCTCACCTTAGAAAGGTGAAAACCAAAAGAAATAGCCCACAAGGGTAAGTGAAAGGGGCTTACGGGTCACTTACACAAGCGAAGGAATCAGTTACGATTCCCGCGTAAAATAAAAAACAGTAAAAGAAGAAATATTAGGTTGTTAATTTCTCGATGCGAGTAATTGACATAAGTTAAAGGGGAAAACGTTAAACTAAATATTCGGTTTTTTGTTAGAAACAACATTTTAACAAACATCAATAGTGTGGGATGAATTGGAAAATGATTAATATAAAAGAAACAAGTCTTGACACCAATAGGTGCAAGACGATAAATTCGAAAAGAAATTTTCGAAAACCAAAGGTTGATATAAACTTAAACATGACAAGACGTAATCTCGAACTAGAAAGTAACAAGGTATATGATTACTTTGTAACTCAAACTATAGGATTGGGGTCATGAATAATTATGAAAGCCTTACGAATGCAATATGAGTGTACCTAAGCTACGAGGCATAAGATAGCTGGTTACTAATAAGTCTAACCGACAAGATCGGTCAAGATCAAATTTAAATTTTAAAACTTGTTGAATACACTTATCATTAGAAGAATTGCGTGAAATAAGAATGTTGACAGATTCATATGACTGAGTGGGCAAATGGTGACTGATCAAGTAATGATAGAAAAAAGAGATACATGATGAAAGTAACGGCACATGAGGCCTTACACATGAAAGGCACATGCACCTTGGAGCCCAAAAAGCATTGCCATACCTTCCTGGTAAGATTATTGAACTATTGAAATGTGAGCAATGCTCAAGTAATTACCGAGACTAAGTTCATTAGGTTTAACCCAGTGAACTATGTAAGAAAGGTTTCGGGGACGAAACCTCTTAAAGGGGAGAAGACTTGTAACACCCCAAAAAACGGGTTTTGATAATCAATGCACGCTAATATTTAAGAGTGGGTAAAGTACCGTTAGTGGTAAAAGTTAACCCTTAAACAAAATAACTAGGAACAAATTAACCTAGTTAGTAACATGGAAATAGAATAAAACAATTAGTAGTAGTTCTTAATAAATAAAACCTCAAATATGAGGGACCAAAAAGGGAAAAGTTGAAACTTGATTATATAAAATTAAAAACAAAACACAACACACATAAAAGGTGTGTGTGTCTAACGACCAGGAGCAAGACAAGGGGGAAAACCCTTGTTCATCAAGAATCATCAAAATTGAAGGGTGAATTATGGCTAAATCGTATGCATGAACATACAATTATGATCATCTAGTCTTGGAGATCATGAGGTATGTTGTAAATTATGTTTTAGCAATGATAATTATGTGAATGAACTTGAAGGTGTTAACCTTGAGTTCAATACTTTGTTAGTATGGTGGAATTGATAATGAAATTATGTGTGTAATCATCATACTTACAAGTAAATGTGAAATACTTCAATAAGATTTGAATAAGTGTTCATGTATGACATGAAGTGCGTTTTGATTATATGATGAAATAGATGTTAAGTTAATGTTAATAAGTGTATAAGATCATGTTGTCTACTAGTATGTATGTAGAACTTGATTATATTAGGTATTCGGATGAATGTCTAATAGTATGATGAAATATGTTAACATAGAGATGAAGACCCTTAATTATAGCATGGCGAATGAATAAATTTAGCATTCATAATCGAAAGCTAAGTTTACTTGATGTTAACAACCGCTCGAACTTGTTTAAGTGAAACAAATGACATGAACTTAGTTGGGAATTTAGATAACAGTTGTTAAATGCCATGTCGGGTAATTGATAAATGCCAAAAAGAGTTGTTAAACTTAATTGTGCATTTGCATATGCTAATAGGTAGTTGACTTTTAAAAAGTCAAACCAACCTATAATAAGATCAAATGGTAAATTTGATGTAAAGTGCGTAAGGTGGGATAGTCTTGATAAATGATGACTAATCTAACCATCTTGCGAATGATAAATGATAGTTTGACGCTTGGCGAGCTAGGTGGAGGCTTGAGAAGAAGCGGGTCAAATAGATCAAGTATGCGGGAAAAGCATAATCGGATTTCAATGTAAGTAAAGCTTACATCCTTAAAATAGTAAATTTTACTTATTTATTTGACTAAGAATAAGCGTTTTGGTATTCGGAACGAGATTTCGAAATACAAGGTTTCGACACGAATCTTAATGGATCAGAACAAGTGAAAATGTTGTTAAACTATATTTGATGGTAAAAGGGGTAAAACAGTAATATAGTCATGTAATGACAAATAAACAAGGAATTCTGAAAAATTACCTTATGGTATAAACCATAAGAAATGAAAAGAGGTAAAATGGTAATTCAGTCACGAGCTCACAAAGAAATATTAAACTTTGAAAAAGGGCACTTTATGTCGTAAACCTAATGGGTCGAACGGATTAAGAAATTATATTAAGTAATATGATCATAAGGCGTAAACCGAAACGGATTAAATGGTGAGATGGTAAATAAATACCATCTCATAATGATAAAATGGTCATTTAGGCCAAATGGGTCAAATGGTGTTGTCATCACCATTTGACAATAATATCTAATGACCGCTTGTCGAGTTTTGTGCTCACAGGGAAATAGATTTTGGCTAGTGATGCTATTAATTGGTAACTAATAGTGCAAGGTATTTAAATGGGTCAATGCCATGACCCGAGCCAGGTATGTGTAATGAGTCAAACTCACATTGAGGACCTAAGGTCCGATGAGAGTTAAATGGGTCATGAATGAACGTCGGACTACCTAAAGCAAGGTAACTCTCATAATTTAAATTGCAGGCATTAGGTTCCTAGGAACATAATAAATTTAAATATGATTATGGTTAATATGTGCTTTTGGGTCAAAACATGATATTGAAAGTCCTTCGTCGTAAAAGTGGGGTCTAAGTTGACCAAAATGCCCTCGTGTGGTAAAACAAGCAAACGACCCTAAGGATAGCTTAAAGTGAGTTTTATTAGTAAGTATACCATTTCAGTAGTGTAAAAGTAAATGACATAAACTATTTTGGTTTAATGACTTATAATGGTTCTTTTTCGTAAATTGTCAAACCGAAGGGTAGAGTTTGGAAGTATATGATTTTCTATAACAAATCCACCACAAATATAGTTGTGGTGGAAAATAAATGGATATCTTAGTGTGGAAATGGGAAGAAGGGAAAGAGGAAGTGAGATTTAAGCTTAAGTGCTTAAATCTCTTAACGGGTCAAAATGTTAAGATAAAAAAGGTTTGGTTGAATAAAGCGATGGATTTCGCTAAGACAACCAAACGGGTAAAATTGGAGTTTTATTGCATACCTAAATGGATGCATGAATGTTTAATTTGGTTTAAATACGGTTAAAGGGTAAATTCGGAAAATATGCGTAAAACCGAGTAACGGTTGTGTAAACCATAAGGTAGTTATCCCGAATAATGGGACATATTTATAAAATTAATATAAAATTTTAAATCATTAGTTTTTGCATTATGCTTATATTAACGCATAACTCCCATTAAAGTTATGTTTTAAGAGATCGGGGTCTTACATATTGGTTACTTATGATGTGTTAAAATTACGAGGGATATCTTGGTGAATGTTTGCATGATGAGCCTATTTGTGTCTCATACACACAACTCTTTTGGATATAACACACACCCTAAGGTGAGTTCACAACCTTTTTTTCCAAAAGCATGAGTCCTAGTTGGGACAATGCTTTTTACGGTAGCGTTGGTTGGGGCGACGTGTGCGTTCCTTGTTGAAACCACTGAAACATACTATCCAGTGGATGTGGAGTAGTACACTTGGACTAAACGAAAAACTCTATAATGAAAGTCCCTTTTATCGATTAGATTGCTGGGTGGGCATACGCGGGGTATTAGTTGATAGCGTTATTTGGTTTGACAAACCTCACACCATGCTGGAGGCCAGGCGTGAACTTCTAACCTTCACTCTTGCCTTAATATTGATAGACATTAATGAGGGCACAAACGAAACGTCAGCATTCGATACACACTTTAGTAATTTGATGAGGTTTAGTTACCCACGTCATACATAAACCAAAAACGGTTGTGAACTTTACTTTTGCTTAACTAAAATTTGTAAATTTGCCAACTTTATTGTTGAGATACTATTGCATGCTTTGCAGGTCGTTAGGTACGGCTCGGATAGGAACTTGCAGCTTGGAGAGTGACATTGCTTTTGGTTAAACCGTTTACATTGTTTTGCTAAATCACTGTGGTTTTCAATGAAGTCTGGATTTTATACTTTTGCTTCCGCTGATAACTTAAACTTACGCTTTCAAAATTCTAAAACTATTATCACTTTTCATGTAGAATGTGATAGTTAGACATTTTACAATTAAACTTGAAATGATTCGACATGATTAGTGGCTTGGTTCTGGAATGTCACACGCCTCGCGGTGCCGCATGTGAAATTTGAGGGTGGCCACCTGGAAGTCTCCATTAGGGCACCCAAAAACAAATATATGAGTTTCTGGATGGGCAACCCATCAGGGGCAAAACGGATGTTACAAGTGGTATCAGAGACACTCTTGTGTCGTTCGTGATGGCGGGGAAAATCTCGTCGAGGACGATGAGTCCTTAAGGAGAGGGTATGATTGTAACTATACCAATATCGATATCAATACTGAGAAGATTAACATAGATAACTGTAACACCCTAGGAAAATCTCACATCACTCGTGGCTAGGAGAGATTATTGGTTCATAAGGAATGTCACGTCTCTTACATGACCACCGATTTTTGGGCTTAGCTGGCTATGGAGCACATGTAAAATCCTAGGAAGTCACCACCGAGGCAACCAAAAATAAGTTCGTGAGTTCCTGGATGTCAACCCATCGGGGGCAAAGCAAACAATATTGGTGGTACATGGGGTAAGATGTTACATTATGTATATTCATTATTTTATTCTTGATGATAATTGAGACTTTGGATTAAGAGCATTAACCAAATATCATGATGTAGTAAGTATGATGAAGCATTTGCCTGGTCATACGGAAATGATTGTTTGTATTGAAGTTGGGAAAGGCAGGGTGAGGATTGAAAATGGCAGTGAAATGTCTCTGCTAGAAGATAAACAATCAGGTCAGTTTGTAGGACAAGATAAAAAAAAAGAAGTCGCTGAGGCAATGTTTGATGGTATCTTGACTCAAGTAATGAATCCATTAAATAGTGAAAATGAACTCAATGAACAAATCAATGAAAATTGAGATGAAGATATGGTAAAATCTGATTTGATGATGCTGATGAAGTTGATGAAGGGAAAATAGGTATGAGGAATTTTAAGGTAATAAATGTGAAGGCAATGGACAAATTGATAGTAAATACAATCATGAAGAAGCTATAGAAGGTACATCAAATAGGGCTTCGTCTAGAAGTTCCTCATTTGTTAAAGACATCGAGTAAAAAAACTACGAAGGCTTAGAAAGAAAATCACTAATGAGAATCTGATCTTATATGTTGGTAAACCAGAAGGGAGACAAGCTTTTATAGAAATGACCAATAAAGGTTAAGGGTTTTATTCCACACTATGAAGCTATATGTATGTACAAGTAAGGAGGATCCAACTAAAGGCCTAACTGGTCATCCAATTCAAAGCCCAAGTAAAAACAGGTGGGGCAGGAGAACACTAGAAAAAGACAGTAAATGTCATTGGGTTTTATATGTTGTTAAGTTAAAAGAAGAGCCTATCCCCAATAAGTCTATCCAAGAACAAATGAAAAGGAAATATGAGATGAGAGTGTGAAAAATGAAGGCATTTCGGGCAAAATCACAAGCTACAATGTTGGTAATGGGTGGACTGCGTTATCAGTACAACATTTTGAGAGACGATATACTTATACATCAATCCAAGTATGTAAAAGAGCTCCACATAAGTTTAACATGAAAGACTAAATTATGTACTATTCTCATAGTACATGTATTCCTTTGCATCTAGATCCATGGGAGAGGCTGTTGATCAAACCATGTACTGGTGCATGATAGGGTGTCCGATGTATCTCAAAACATCTAGACCTGACATCAATGTATACAACATTTGTCTATGCTAGTTATCAAGCCTCACAAAGGAATCTCATTTAACTGTTGTAAAGAGAATCTTCATATATTTGAAGGGGCATCCAGTAGTTGGTTTGTGGTATTCTAATAATCCAAACTTTTAGCATATTGGTTTCTCTAACAGTGATTATGCAGGATGCTCACTTTAGAAGTTGCGGATTTCTATGATACTCTTTGTATCTTAGCAAGTTGCTAAAAGAAATGAAAATCAAATAACTAAAGTGCCTAAGAAGAATTGCTTATTGAAGGGACAACTATTATTTCTTCTTACAGTTGTTTTACTAGAACATTCGTTTCTATAATAACTTTCTTTTTATTATAGTCGATTGTACATGATCAACTGAGCATCCTTTCATCTAGTTAGATTAGTACAAGTCATTATTAAGTGATGTCAGTTGATGTATTCAATGTTTTCTCTTTGTTACAATTGGGTCTTTAGCTTTTTGGTAAAGGCTGAGATTTCCTGACTTTAAGTGAACTTTGAATGTGATTGCCTTTCTTGCATATATATCTAAATGTAGTCTTACTGTTATACATATATGTTTTATTTTACTATTTTACTCCCCTGCCACTTCTATTTTTTCGGTGGCTCTCCATTTCTATAGTTTTAAGTCTAATTGTTTGTCTACTATTTGTTATGGGTTTCGATAATCTCTCTAAAAGTAAGCTCTTTATCCTTAGGGATAAAGGATAGGTTTTATTAAATCCCACACTCCCTAGACCTTATCACTTGTTTCCTATTTATAGAATTTACTGGATATAATTGTTGTTGTTTGTATGATCGTCTTCATTATCTATATCAGTAGTTCTAGATTGTGAAAGATAAATATTGTGACATCGTGTTAAGGTGGAGCTCGAGTCTCTAAACAATTGATTCAATAATATTAGAATCTATGATGACTTAATACTTACAATTGTGTTTTGATTATTATTATTCCGATACTTAAACCACCACCACTGAATATTCTTAAATTCAGACGACAAAATAATTTAAAATGATAAACTAAAATTCATCAAAATAATTTAGCTTATTTTTTCATTTAAATTGAAAAGAAAGATATTTAATTGATCAAACAAGTTAACTAGATTACGATATTATAAAAATTTAAACATTTAACACTAGAAAATATTGGTTACCATATTGAAACAAGTTTATTACATTATTATTTTGTGATGGTTACAAAAATATTTGTTATTAAAATATACCCTCTTTTGAAAAATTATCCTCGAAATTTAAACTTAAAACTAGAAAATACAATGAATAAATAACAATAATAAACAAGAAGTACTTAGTTTAGGTATTCATAATACATTAGTTCATATAATATTTTAAAGACATAGGACAATGATAGTGCGAATTATTTTATTACTTTGGATGGAACCATGAGGTAAAGTCGGTATATATGATGAAATTATCAAACATATAGATCAATACATCAATAAATTGTTTATAGAAGATTTATTCAAATGATATTTTTAATCCATGTCTACTCATTACCTCACATGTTTGTTTTAACAAAATTCTATCGGAAAGAGCTTGAGTTTGTTACCATGCTAAAACACACATAAAATCTTTTTGAATATTAAAATGAAAAGAAGTAAATGTAGTAATTTAAACAAATTAACCATTTACAAAATAACGTTTTTGTGAGAATCGTGCTAGAGGATCATATCAGTTGTTTGAGACATGTCAGTTGCACCCTTGTTCTATATGAGAACACTAAGTATTGTTTATCCACTTAAACCTAATCAAAATCTTTGTAATGCTTACCGATATAATTATACATTAAATTGCGTTAAGTTCTTATGGATCTCACGATCTCAGCATATCCCAACATCATGTAATACAATGAACCAAGTAATGCCTTTAAATATATCATTTATGATTTGTGTAAAAAAATAATTCAGAATGTTTAAACAACAACAATCAGGTCAATCTTTCGATACACGAATAAAGTCTAATGTTTAAAAAAACAAAAAATAAAACAATTGAAATGTATAGATCTTAATCAGCAGTTCGATATACACATATGCATAGAGGTGATCCAAGATCACCCGAATGTCCGTATACTCAAAAAACAATTGTATACGGTTTTTCCAACTGCCAAAATCAGCAGATCCCTTGAGTTTTGGTGGACGGGTTGCAGTTCCAGTTTCAAGTTCAGCTTGTGCAATCGGCTTTAATTGATTAAGCGACATTTTGATTTCATTTTAAGTCTGATCGTTAACATCAAGTTAATTACGCTGGTTTTAAGTCATTGGGCACAAGAAAGCTGCAAATAAGCTGATAGGTCAAATGCGCTGGTTTGTTTAGACAGGTAATTATGCTTGTTTGATTGTTGTGTTGGGTTAACAAAAACGCTGCGTGGACTAGCCGATTTACAAAATACGCTGGAAGATTTAAGATCAAAATAACGACGATGGAAGGAAACAACTCTAAACACCGTGATTAAATCACAGGATATATATATCTCACTAACCCTGAAGTCACCTTCAGATAAATACGCGACCATGACAAATATACATATACACAACAAATAAACAACTAAATGCGCCAGATGAACACAGACGCAGGCAAATCAGTGTTTGACACTTAATCTTATACGCCCAGAAGGGTTTTAAACATGAACCAAGTCCCAGTAAACACACTAAAACAGCCCAAAAACCATGGTATCTTGTATATAAATGACCCAAAACAAAGCTGAAAACTGATTAACAATTTCCTAAGCATTAAACATACCAAATCAAGTCAATTTAACCCAAACTTTTTGAAAAAACTTGAAAACTTTGAACAACCTTCAAAACTTTGAAAATCTTTAAAACCAAGAGTGAGTAAAGATCACAAAGGCTACAATACCAAATTGTAGATCCCAAAAACACTACGCATCACAATGGTGATAATTGACTAAAACACAAACATCTAAGGTCTTTGAATGAATGAACAAAAGAAATATAAAATGAAGGTGAAGGATCTTAGAAGTCTAGTGTAAATCAACCAACAAAGATATGAAATCCCCTATGATATATATAACACAATCAAGATCCTGGATATTCGATTTAGCACAAAAGATTAGAGACAATGATTCAAAACACCAAGAAATACACATACAAGTTCAAGAAGCTTAGAAATCTAGTGTGTGCTATTATATATGTACTAAATGGCTAACCTGCGTATTTATAAATACATAGGTAGCTAAGTGCACTGCCCGTGACATATCAAAACCCTAAGTCAGATTTACACATTGACCCCCTGAACTATAAAATACATAAACTGTCACACCCCGAATTTCCAAACAAACCTCGGTGGGCCCGAGTGGGAAATATCGTGACGTAAGTTGATATCATCATAGTCAATTAACACAGCACCGGAAGTCTTGGAGTTTAAAATACATATTACAAACCAAATGTTCAAAGTTCGAAAATAATATACAGACGGCTTGTAACAAAAGATACACAAGCGGATCGTAAAATATCTAAAAGTTAAACATATTTGCAAGATCCTCTTATATCAATACCAAGCAACTTCCAGCCTATTTCTTATTGTACCTGCAACTTAGTCTTTTGAAAATACGTAAGCTTTCGTTGGTAAACACAATTAACTCACTCATTTTGAAAACATTTCAAAAATTGATTTAAGTGCATAGGGCACATTAAAATCTTTTATAACTTGGGAGAGTTAAGCTTTTAACTATGTATGCAGATTCACATGTTTGTCAATACATATGGGGCCCAGTATAGAAACCAAGACATGATTAACTGACACATCACTTATGAACCCACGAAGTAGTTATCCCCAACTTATGGTTAAAAATAATTTAGCGTTCACATCTGTCAGGTGTATGCCTACACCTCGTGCTTTGGTCATGGCATTAGTAACTTAAATGAGCCGAGGATATCCACGATATGGTCATTAACCCCCAATGTTTAACTTATGAAACAAAACTGATTAAAACAGAATATGCGGATTTACTAGCTACAATCCGGCATTCGATTGATCCCATTTCCAACCAAGCCATAATAATTTACCGTAACCCAAGCCCCTATAGGGAAAATAAGTTAAGAGTATTTACCTGAGCTTGTACTTGACTTTCAATAAGCAAAGTTTATATTAACTCAGCCATTTAATCGTTACATAAGTGCATACAACATTTACTAGAAGGCTTCTAGTCTGGAATAATGGCATAAGCTAACCAATTAGAATACTAACAGTCTATTTAAGTCATAGACTTAGACCTACTAGCTTAAAGGATCAAAACGGTACGACTCGATGGATTAAGCGTTGACCGGATAGAAAGTAGTTTAAACCCAACATGTACTAAGACTTGTATGACATGGGTAAACAATCAACATTCTGGAATTTGAGATTAAAATGATAAGGTTAAACCCGTTTCAGTTAATTTTTGTATACTAGTTACATATACTCAACCATACGCATATAAACGATATCAGGTAACCGGATGAGTTATAAACAAGTTTTATATGTCATTATACTTTAAATAAGTTGTAATATCAGTAGGATATCAACTTATATGTCCGTTGATGTTTTAAAACGAAACTACGCCTTATAAGGCGTTTTGACCATTTATATGACGTATAAAAGGAACTTGCATATATTCTGATGTTATGATCATAAATACTTTGGAAAATAGTTAATTTCTGATATATTATCAGTAAGATAAAACACATCAGTGTGGTTTATGGTTTAGGACCAAATTATGCACCGAAGGGCATTCTGGTCTTTTAAAAGTATAAATTATAATATTGTAATAAAACTTAGTTTATGATCAGAAGAATAACATCATAACATGGTAATTATATTAACATCAGTAGGTATTTCATTTGCAAGTTCGTTGTTGATTAAAACCTTGTTAATGTAAAAAGGCATTTTAGTCAAAGTTTGACATATTAGCGGAACTTGCGCATAAACTCAAATTATAATTATGATCATGTAATATAACCTCAGAGGGTTATACTACATTGTTTACAATCATAATGCAACTATAAGTCAGTAATAAACTAATTTAATCGGGTCAGAATCGAAAATAAAAGCAGAAGTCAAACTTTGCGACTTCCGGTTGCGAACCGACCCTAGGACTGGAATTGACGGGTTGAACATGTTCCCACGTATTCTAATAATTATTACTAACTTTTTTAGTGTCAAAAACATATTTGTAGCATATATAAACTCAGATTATAATATTTATAGAATCTGACCCGTTTGACTTTTTAAAATATAAACTTTGACCCGTCAATTGACCTAGTAAACGTGATTCTTAGCATTTTAAGGGATTAATACCTACCTAATTACGATCACTTAGCCATATTCATATTGAAAAATGGCTAGACCATACTGGTCTTAACCGATAGTCAAAGCATTTGTTGAAAATGCTTGACTTTTGGCTATTAAAAGCACACAAAAAGAAAAGAGCAGAGATTGAACACTTACAAGTGATCCAAGAGAAGTTTAGAACTCAAAGGAATGCTCCTAGATTACTAGGAACTTCCAAGAGTGTAATAAGAGAGGAGAATAGGAGATGAGCAAAGAATGAGTGAACTTAGTGGGCTATTTATAGTGTATGAAGATGAAGCCAGGTGTTTAGAAAGGTGTCAAGAGCTACAAGAGTGTGGCAATTTGCAGGCTAAGTGGCAACTTGACAGAATTTTGGAGTTTTGACACATCTAGCCCCTCAAAAATAGTTTTATGAATTGTCATGAATTGTCCTTTGACTTATATTCAATGACATAATGACACAATTTAGTTCTTTTTGTTCAACACGTGATGTGTCAAAGAAGAGTGTGAATAACCGAACGTTATCGAGTGTCACACTAGGTGCTTTTGTGACTTACACGTGGTTACTAGCTTAGAACGCTTTACGAGTTCTTATAGTTTTATAGGCTAAATTACCTAAATTAGTAAAGTTAAAGGTTCGGTGATAGTGTGGAACACTCAAGGCTGGTAATTCAAGAGATATCGTCTCAACCAAGAGACATTCGGGTGGAGAGGTGACTTAGTTAAGTATAAATACGAAAATAATAAAGTCTAGGAGCCTCCGAGTCATTCTTTGAAAGTTTAAAAAAATGAGAAATTAAGGTTTTCAGGCCTTGTCGTTGGCTACGGTCGCCAGACCGTAGCTTACAGTTAGGTAAAATCAGTTCAGCAAGACTAGACCGTAACTTGCGGTCCTTGGTCGTAGGTTACGGTCAGGTTTGAACTTTGGTCAGCAAGCCTGGACCGTAGCTTACGGTCCTTGACCGTAGCTTACGGTCCAGGTTATGAAAATTTTGAGAATTTGGACACATTCGAGCGAGTTGAGCATTTAACGTTGTTGTGGCTTCATCCTAGGGTTCGTACACGTGTCGGTATATTACCGGACGTGAAATTTACAAGGTGTTACATCCTTAACCCCTTAAGAGAAATCTCGACCTCGAGATTTTATTCAAAAAGATGTGGGTATTTTTGTCCCATAGTGGACTCAACCTCCCATGTAAATTCGGGGCCTCGAAGGGCATCCCACTTAACCTTTACAATAGGTATAAACTTCCTTCGGAGCTTTTTAACCTGTCGATCCTAGATCGAAATTAGTTTCTCAATGAACTTCAGGTTTTTATCAATTTACACATCTTGATGTGACATTGCTAGAGACTTATCGGCTAGACATTTCTTCATATTAGATATGTGGAATACATCATGGATCCCACTGAGCTCCTTAGACAACGTACGCTTATAAGCTACAGAACCGACACATTCAGTTACCTCAAATGGTCCAATATATCTCGGGCTTAACTTGCCCTTCTTTTCGAAGCGCATCACGCCTTTCAGGGTGATACCTTCAACAATATTTTGTCCCCTAGTTGGAACTTAAGAGGTTTTTGACTCTTGTCTACATAACTTTTCTGCCTATCACGGGCAGCTTTGAGACGATCACGGATTTGTGTTATCTTATCCGTGGTTTCTAGGACAATCTCGGGTCTAGACAGTTGGCCTTCTCCTATTTCAGCCCAACAAACAGGCATTCTACATTTTCTCCCATACAATGCTTCAAAAGGAGCAGCCTTGATGCTTGTATGATAGCTATTACTATAGGAGAACTCTATTAGGGGTAAGTGGTCGTCCCACTTCCACCTAAATAAATCACACATGCTCTAAGCATGTCTTCCAAAGTCGTGCTAGTACGTTCACTCTGTCCATCAGTCTGTGGATGGTAAGTCATACTAAAGTTTAATCTTGTGCCTAGTGACTATTGGAAACTTTTCCAAAAGTGAGATGTATATCTAGTATCTCTATCAGATACGATAGATACCGGCACGCTATGTAGGGACATAATCTTGTCCACATATAGGTTTGCCAACTTGTCAGAATTATAAGTCTCTTTAATTGGCAAGAAATGTGCCAACTTAGTCAGCCTATCCACAATGACCCAAATCGTGTCAATACCATGTTTAGTCTTAGGTAACTTGGTAATCAAATACGTAGTTACTGTTTCCCATTTCCAAGTGGGAATCTCAAGCTGTTGTAGAAGTCGTTACGGTTTCTGATGTTCGGCTTTAACCTGTGAACATGTCAGACACTTAGCTATATAAGTGGCTATGATCTTCAAACCCATTCACCAATAATTCTTTTTCAAATCTTGATACATTTTGTCACCACCCGGGTGAACTGAGTATCTTGAATTATGCGCTTCCTAGATATTAGATCCCTAAGTCCTCCAAAGATTGGAACCCAGATTCTGCCATTAAATCTAAGGATTCCATCTTTTCAAGGCACTAACTGATCAACAGTTTCACCTAATCCTTCATTAGAAATATTAGTCTCTAACAGGGCTTGCTTTTGTGTCTCTAATAGCTTCTCATTCAAGCTAATTATGAGCTCAATGCTCTTAGCGTTCATCCTAATAGGCTTAACCCTTTTCTTGCGACTTAAGGCATCAGCAACGACATTTGTCTTGTCGGGATGATATCGTATCTCGCAATCATAATCATTAACCGTTTCCATCCAGCGGCGTTGTCGCATGTTCAAATCCTTTTGATTAAACATATGTTGGGACTCTTATGGTCAGTGTATATAATACACTTCGTGCCATATAAAGAATGTCTCCACAACTTAAGTGAAAATACAAAAATACCGAATTGAAAGTCATGGGTGGTGTAATTCCTTTCATGCACCTTTAATTGTCATGATGCATAAGCAATCGCTTTGCCTCTTTGCATTAGCACACAACCCATGCCAGTGTGCGAGGCATCAGAATATACAATAAAATCCTTAATACCCTCATGTAGAGATAACACAGGAGCATTACTCAACTTGTGTTTTATAATTTCAAAGGATTCTTGTTGTTTTGGACCCTAGTCAAACTTGACATTCTTACGGGTCAAGGTAGTTAAAAGAGTGGCTATCTTCGAAAAGTTCTCAATGAACCTCTTAACCAGCCAATCCTAAGAAACTACGAAACTCCGATGGAGTTTTGGATACTTCCCAATTCATTATGGCTTCAATCTTGGCTGGATCCACTTGGATTCCACGCTCACTTATAACATGTCCAAGAAACTAGACTTCTCTAAGCCAAAACTCGCACTTAGAGAACTTAGCATAAAACTTCTCTTGTCTTAGCAATTCTAAGATACACCGAAGGTGCTTCTCGTGATCAATTTGATTACGAGAGTAGATAATAATGTCGTCTATGAAGAAAATGACAAACTTATCCAGATATAGTTTGCAGACTCTATTCATGAGATCCATGAATGTTGCAGGTGCATTTGTAAGCCCAAAAGGCATCACCAGAAATTCATAATGACCATAACGAGTTCTAAAGGCAGTTTTGGGAACATCCGCACTTCTAACCTTCAGCTGATGATATTTTGATCTCAAATCGATCTTATAGAAATAACTAGCCCATTGAAGTTGATCGAACAAGTCATCGATCCTGGGCAGAGGATAACGATTCTTGATCGTTATCTTGTTTAGTTCGTGGTAATCAATGCACATCCGCATTGAACCGTCCTTTTTGTTAACAAAAAGGATAGGAGCTCCCCAAGGTGAGGAACTAGGCTGAATGAAGCCTTTTCTCTAAAAGTTCGTCTAATTGTATTCTTAATTCCTTCATTTATGTTGGTGCAAGCCGATACAGAGCCCTTGCATCAGGTGCCGCTCCTGGTAGGATGTCAATTCTAAACTCCACTTGCCTATCTGGAGGTAGATCGGTAATTCTTTAGGGAAAACATCAGGATACTCAGAGATGACTGAAAGGTCTTCAATCGTTGGCTTTGGCTCATTAATAGTTACTTGTGCCATGTAAATGACACAAGCTTCCGTAGACACTTGGATGCCTTAAATAATGACACTTTTTCTGGCAACCCAAGTGTGAATCTCCAAGTATGGTGAGCATTTCACCAGATGGGGTTTTAACTTCGATGAGTTTCTTATCACAGGCAATGCGGGCTTGGTTATGGGATAACCAATACATGCTAAGACTACATCGAACCCCGCCCAATTTCACTGGCAAAAGAGAGATAGGAATTGAGTGATTCTTAATGGATATAAAACATCCATCACGAATGGAAGATGCTGTTTCTATGGTTCCGTCAGCAAGTTCTACCTCATAAGTTATGTCTAGGGTTCTTATGGGTAAGTTTAATAGTTTGCCAAACTTATGATCCTACAAAGGACTTCTCTGCACCCAAATCAAAAGATCTCTAGCATATATGTCATTGATGTGGAATGTATCCAGTTATGACGTTGTTGTCATAACAGCCTCCCTAGCATTCATCTGAAAGGCACGTGCATTTCCTTTCTTGGCCTCTCCAGGCTTCGCAATATTACTCTTAGGATTCTAAGGGCAGTTAGTCTTAATATGCCTTTTTCATTACAGCCGTAGTAGAACGACATCCTTAGATCCTTGCATTCTAGGATTTTATGTCCCTTTTTTTCTTGCAGATACCACAGGGTTTAGTCTGTGGGTCAGAATTGCGTTGTCCCTAGTTGCCTGCGGTTGTAGGTCTTGCATGCCGGCTTATCGCCCGACCTATCTTGGTTCCTTCTGAACCCAAATCCTCCCTTGTTCTTCTTCTTAAATCTTTGGGAGTTACCATCCTCTCTTTCCTCTTCCCGTCAGTCTCAGACTTGACTGACTTTTATCTCACCAAATCTAAGCTGGGGAGAGAGAGATAGGTCAACAGCAGACCTATAAGTAGTAGGCTGGACAGCCTTCACCATGCCATTTAATCTCAGGCGCTAACACATTTATAAAACGTGCAATGCGTTTGGGTTCAGGAGAAATTAAATATGATACTAATCTGGATAGGGAATTAAAGTCAGTAACATACTTCCGATAATCCGTATTTTTCATTGTAAGAGTCAGAAAATCTGACTCTATTTCTCCACCTCATGAGGTGGGTAGTAAGCTTCCTTGACAAGATCCACAAACCTGTCCATCCTAAGTTATACAGGTGTACTTTTCCTGTTGACTGGACCATAGTCTTCTACCATATTACGGCATCGCCCTTAAAGGACCGGATACAAACTACACCACATCCTTATCAGCACAACTCTAATATCTAATATAGTTTCCATTTCGTCAAGCCATCTCAAGGCTTCTATAGCCCCGTTTTCTCCATTAAAATCTCAGGGCTTGTAGGAGACTAAGTACTTATAGGTACATTCATCTTTAGAAGAATGGGACCTACCATTAAACTCTAGTTTCTTTGGTTCACTCTTCGCATTCGTTGAGTGAACAAAGCTCTCCTTTCGAGCTGAAGATGGTGGAATAGATAAAGGTTTAGAGCGAGTAGCGCTCAATTCTTTAAGTTTTTCCATGGCCTTTTCTATGGCCCTTCCAACAGCTTCATCAATGCGAGCTTGGAAATCATCAGCACTGATGGCTACGTTTTCAGCATTGTCAGTATTATTATCGCGGCAACTACTTTGTGCCTCATCTGAATTAGCCATCTCTGAAGTTTTGGTACTAAATACCAAATTAACTTACATTAGCCATGGCATTAATAACCATATAGGCTGTAAAGTTTGGATATATAAATCCATTGCCTATTTGAACAGTGTGCGTAGAATCACAAGTGTCAGGCTTAATATTTAAATAATATTCTTAATATTAGGTATAATTGGCCCAGGTCTCAAAGGTACCATAAAAGGCTTTCTAAATTCATACGTAGTCCATATATTATTGGACAGTGGATCATATAGTCACAAATGTCATTGTCATATTTGACAGTATAATATAGCTCGTAGGCAAATTAATTAACATCATCTAAGATGTTAAGATAGATATTCATTGCACTGATGATATTAGTCGTGATCTCGTTGATCATATTGACTATGAGGCTTGAGCATACCTTGGACAGGGAACCAGAAGGTTACAACTATTGTTGTCTTAATCGACAATATAATATTGCTCGTAGGCATATCATCACTAATGGATGTTAGATAATAGCCCGTAGGCACTTCATCACTAATGGATATTTAATTATAGCCCTTAGGCACTTCATCACTAATGGATGTTTAATCATAGCCCGTAGGCACTTCATCACAAATGGATGTTTAATTATAACCCGTAGGCACTTCATCACTAATGGATGTTAAATAATAGCTCGTAGGCACTTCATCACTAATGGATGTTAAATTATAACCCGTAGGGACTTTATCACTAATGGATGTTAAATCATGGCCCGTAGGCACTTCATCACTAATGGATATTTAAATTATTATCATCACATTGATGATATTAGCAAGGATCAAATTTGATAACATAGGCTATAAGGTTAGGACGTAGTCCATCACTTAGACAGCTAGTGTGGTTCCTCAAGTCATACTTCCAGGAGTATTAACATTGCTTGAATGTTAACATAGAACTATCTTAATGGTTGATTAATAATAGTCATGCTCGCATTTGACCTTAATGATGTGGAGGCTTGAACATAGTTCACCACCTCTGGATAGAAAGGATAATCTTCCTTAACTATCATGATAGAAGGCTATTCATCCTTAACTATCTTTTTATCTTCGCCAATTAATATGGACTTTGCCATTTGGCTAACAAAAACCATTAAGAAGATCTTTTGGAATTATATAGCAGATCATAAATTTCGAGTTAAAATCGAGACAATCGCTTGAAGAGGATGTAACGATTACATATATATATATTTAATGAAATATTTGGAATTATATATATATATGTATATATATATAATATATATATATATATATTAATAATATATTTATATTTAATAAATATTGGAATATATATATATATATATATATTTAATGAAATATTTGGAATTATATTATATATATATATTAATTCCAGATATTTCATTAAACAAAAATAGAAAATTATAATACTTGAAATAAATTAAAATGATTGTCCTTGCAAGGACTAAAAAAACAATATGTTCACGTAGGGACTAAAGAAATAACATGTTCACGTAAGGACTAGAGAAATAACAATGTCCATATAGGGACTAAAGGAAAAATTGCGAATCATAGAAATAGAAGAAATTTCACTCGTCCTTCTTTCCTTTGACTAATTTGGAAAGTTTCTTGAAAAACTTATTTGTCTTCTCAGCCTATTTTTGCATTTCTTTCATCTGCTCCAAGGCCTCATTAATGGCTTCAAGAGGTGGCGTAGGTTGTGGTTGAGGTTGAGGCACAACAGGATACTGGCACCCATAACTTGGGTACCCGGTAGGTGGATAAGTAGGTGGGAAGGGAGATGGGTAAAGTGCATTATACATGTCTGCTTGCATATAAGGGTCATGTGATAGCGCCTGATAGTTTAAGTTAATCGGCATAGTCAGGTTAAAAGGATTATATTCAGACGTGTCTTGATATGTAGGGACAGTGTTATTAAAACCTAATGGTGGTGGTCGAAGGTGGTGGTGTTGGTTCCACCACAGGTAAAGTATTTGTGTGTCTACCCATTTGTGGGTCCTCAGGAACGGTAGGGTAGGTTTTGGGCAATGGTGCTAGCGAACCCCATCGTTGTCCCGCACACACCGACATACGTACTCCATGTTTCATCCTCGGTGGCTGGGGTAGTGGCTAAGGTTGCTCCACTGGTTCCATTTGGACGTCTTCTGCATAGGAGGCAGTGTTGGAGAGTGGTACGATGGAGTGTTAACAAAAATTAATTGACTCCAATACTGGTCCCATTCATTAGGACCTTGGTAAGGTGATCCTACATAAGAGTTAGAACCATTAAATCTTTTAATGGGGTGTCCATGCAGTCCTGACGGTGGCATCAACGGGTCAGAGTCCATAGCATTTGGTTGATCCAACTGATTCTGATCAGCTGGAGGTGGGTTAAAATAAAGATCTGGGTTAAATTCTTCATGGTATGAGTGTGAGTCTGGAATGGTGAGAATGGTGTGAAATGATGAGAGTGGTGTGAATGGTAAGAGTTTTGGGAGTGTGGGGGCGAATATTTATGAGAATAGAATGTCTCGCTGGTTGCCAAGGAGATGAATCTCCCGAATCTTGATAAGAATTTGACTTGTGAGGTTGTGAAGGGATGTGCCCTGATGGTCCTCCCCTCATTGGACCTTTTCCTCTTCCACTTCGTCCTCCGAATCTTGGCGGCATTTTGTTGTTAAAATTAAGTCAAAACAATAATAATAACTTAATAATGAAATGAGTAATCCTAGGTCAATGCCTAGACTCGGAAGTCTAAGGAATGTGCTATTGTGTAAGTTTGAGATTAAACACAAAGGCTAGTGTTTAATTCTCTCAAACGTTGGCTCTGATACCAACCTGTCACATCCCGAATTTCCAACCAAACCTTGGTGGGCCCGAGTGGGGAAAGTTGATATCATCATAGTCAATTAACACGGCACAATGGAAGTCTTGGAGTTTAAAATACTTATTACAAACCAAATGTTCAAAGTTTAAAATAATATACAGACAGCTTGTAACAAAAGATCCACATGCGGATCGTAAAATATTCAAAAGATGAACATCAGACCATATCTAAGGATTTGCAAGATCCTCTTATATCAATACCAAGCAGCTTCCAGCCTCTTTCGTATTGTACTCGCAACTTAGTCTTTTGAAAATACGTCGGCTTTCGTTGGTAAGTACAATTAATTGACTCGTTTGAAAACATTTCAAAAATTGATTTAAGTGCACATGCACATTAAAATCTTTTATAACTTGGGAAAGTTAAGCTTTTCACCTTGTATACAGATTTACATGTTTGTTAATACATATGTGGCCCAGTATAGAAATCGAGACATGATTAACTAACACACCACTTATGAACCCACGAAGGAGTTATCCCCAACTTGTGGGTAAAAATAATTCAGCATTCGCATCTGTTAGGTGTATGCCTACACCCTGTGCTTTGGTCGTGGCCACTAGTAACTTAAATGAGCCGAGGATATCAAGGACACGGTCGTTAACTCCCAATGTTTAAGTTATCAAACAAAACTGATCAAATTGGAATATGCGGATTTACTGCCCACAATCTGGAATTCGATTGATCCCATTTCTAACCAAGACGTAAACATTTTCCGTAACCCAAGCCCGTATAGGGAAAATAAGTTAAGAGTATTTACCTGAGCTTGTACTTGACTTTTAATAAGCAAAGTTTATATTAACTCAGCCGTTTAATCCTTAGATAAGTGCAGATAGCATTTACTAGAAGGCTTCCAGTCTGAAATAATTGTATAAGCTAACCAATTAGAATGCTAACGACCCTATTTACGTCATAGACTTAGACCGACTAGCTAAAAGGATCAAAATGGTATGACTTGCTGGATTAAGCGATGACCGGATAGAATGTAGTTTAAATCCAACAAGTACTAATACTTGTATGACATGGGTAAACAATCAACATTCTGGAATTTGAGATTAAAATGATAAGGTTAAACCCGTTTCAGTTAATTTTTGTAAACTAGTTACATATACTCAACCATACCATATAAACGATATCAGGTAACCGGATGAGTTATAAACAAGTTTTATATGTCATTATAGTTGTAATATCAGTAGGATATCAACTTATATGTCCGTTGATGTTTTAAAACGAAACTACGCCTTATAAGGCGTTTTGACCATTTATATGACGTATAAAAGGAACTTGCATATATTCTGATGTTATGATCATAAATACTTTGGAAAAATAGTTAATTTCCGATATATTATCAGTAAGATAACACACATCAGTGTGGTTTATGGTTTAGGACCAAATTATGCACCGAAGGGCATTCTGGTCTTTTAAAAGTATAAATTATAATATTGTAATAAAACTTAGTTTATGATCAGAAGAATAACATCATAACATGGTAATTATATTAACATATTAGTAGGTATTTCATTTGCAAGTTCGTTGTTGATTAAAACCTTGTTAATGTAAAAAAGGCATTTTAGTCAAAGTTTGACATATTAGCGGAACTTGCGCATAAACTCAAATTATAATTATGATCATGTAATATAACCTCAGAGAGTTATACTACATTGTTTACAATCATAATGCAACTATAAGTCAGTAATAAACTAATTTAATCGGGTCAGAATCGAAAATAAAAGCAGAAGTCAAACTTTGCGACTTCCGGTTGCGAACCGACCCTAGGACTGGAATTGACGGGTTGAACATGTTCCCACGTGTTCTAATAAGTATTACTAACTTGTTTAGTGTCAAAAACATATTTGTAGCATATATAAACTCAGATTATAATATTTATAGAATCTGACCCGTTTGACTTTTTAAAATATAAACTTTGACCCGTCAATTGACCTAGTAAACGTGATTCTTGAGAGGTGCTCTTTTAAGGAAATAATACATACTTAATTACGATCACTTAGCCATGTTCATATTGAACAATGGATAGACCATAATGGTCTTAACCGAAAGTCAAAGCATTTGTTGAAAATGCTTGACTTTTGACTATTAAAAGCCTATAAAAAGAAAAGGTTAGAGATGGAACACTTACAAGTGATCCAAGAGAAGTTTAGAACTCAAACGGATGCTCCTAGATGACCAGGAACTTTCAAGAGTGTAATAAGAGAGAAGAAGAGCAGATGAGCAAAGAATGAGTGAACTTAGTGGGCTATTTATAGTGTAAGAAGGTGTAAGAAGATGAAGCCAAGTGTTAGAGGTGTTGTAGGATCAATACAAGTGTTTAGAAAGGTGTCAAGAGCTGCAAGAATGTGGCAATTTGCAGGCTAGGTGGCATCTTTACAGAATTTTGTAGTTTTGACACATTCAGCCCCTCAAAAATAGTTTTATGAATTGTCCATTGACTTATATTCCATGACATATTGACACAATTTAGTTATTTTTGTCCAACACGTGATGTGTTGAAGAAGAGTGTGAATAACCGAACGTTAACGAGTGTCACACTAGGTGCTTTTGTAACTTATACGTGGTTACTAGCTTAGAACGTGACAATTACAAGTTCTTATAGTTTTATAGGCTAAATTAACTAAATTAGTAAACTTAAAGGTTCGGTGATAGTGTGGAACACTATAGGATGGTAATTCAAGAGATATCGTCTCAACCGAGAGACGTTCGGGTCGAGAGGTGACTTAGTTAAGCAAAAAATACAAAAATAATAAAGTCTAGGGGCCTCCGGGTCATTCTTTGAAAGTTTAAAAAAATGAGAAATAAAGATTTTCAGGCCTCGCCGTAGGCTACGGTCGCCAGACCGTAGCTTACGGTTAGTTTAAAATCAGTTCAGCAAGACTAGACCGTAACTTACGGTCCTTGGTCGTAGGTTACGGTCAGGTTTGAACTTTGGTCAGCAAGCCTGGACCATAGCTTACGGTCCAGCTTATGAAAATTTTGAGAATTTGGACACATTCGAACTAGTTGACTGTTTAACTTATTTGTGGCTTCATCCTAGGATTTGTACACATGTCAGTATATTAATGAACGTGAAATTTACGAGGTATTACATAAACAAAAAGTGTTATTCTCAAATAACAAGGTTCTAATTTTATCGAACAGTATCTTATTTTAACAAAAGAATGCCTCACTTACGATATGTGTTATTGTTACAAAAGAATAAAGAAAGTTTATCTAGATTTCATGTAGTACGTACTACAAAACGCACAAATACAAATACGTATATTGGATATTTTATTCTGATTTCAAAATGAATATTATGTTGAGAAAGATAATAACCAAAGCAATGCCGACATATATTATAAAATATATATTTTACTTATTTGAGGTTAAACCATATGTTGGTAACATGTAAAAACCAAGGAATTATTGATAGAGACGGGTTGGTACCGTCAAGGATAGTTATCTTTCAAGAATATTAAACACAACAACATAGTTAACAGTATAAAATGATTACTCATTTGGGATGTTATTAACTTGAAGTTAAGCTTTCTTACATATGAAGTAACAACCGATAAGCATGTAAGATAGAGTAATACATTGAGAAAATTTATGGTTATTTCCACAATAGAACACACGCCTAGTTAACATAGTTTATCACCAACACATCATATGTACAAGTACCCACTAAAATTTATTACATCTATGAACATGAAATTAATGATGAAATAACCTACTCAGCCAGTCAATTTCTCGCTTGTTGCCGGGAAAAACATATTTGTACTAAGCTCTTGTTGACCACCATCCATCTTCCAAAAACTGTTGAGCGAGTAATCCCATACATGAGGTGTAACCTCAGTTTCAAAAACCTGTTTAACTCCATCATTTTCTAATAAATCTAGATCTTTCCATATATCATCCATTGAATAAATCCCTTCTTGTTCTTCACTTGTAACAATATTATTTCTCATTGCACTATTGTTGTTTTCGCTTCCAGACACAGGGACCGATTCGATCCCCCTGGTATCGTAAAAGCTTCTTTCTTTCATTTCGGACATGAGCATCATATCAGCCATGGGATCGTTAGTACAACATGATGAGGAGGAAGATGAGTTTGGCAAGGACGAAGACGGAGATGACATCCTTTTGTTTTCTTGAGCTTTTTTCCTCATAAGTGTCCTCCAATAATTTTTTATCTCGTTATCTGTTCGTCCTGGCAATTTTCTAGCAATTCTTGACCATCTGTATTTTTAATCATGGTGCGGAAATTATATTGAGTAAACTAATCTAAAACATAAAGCGAAACTAAATGCAAATAATCAAAAATATTTTGTTTCATTTTCTTCAAATTAACGACATATATAAACTAACAACCTTACAATAACCTTATATCAAGAAAACTAAATAACTTAATTAACTTATAAACTAACAACCTTACAATATACTTATATCAAAAAGACTAAATAACTTAATTAACTTAAGATCCTAAAATAAACAAAAAGAAATTTATAGAGGCACATAGTCGTGATAGATTTTGATGCGAAAATTTATTTTTTTATAAAAAGTTTATATTTATATATCACAAAAGAAAACTACATACAATCATACAGCATAAAGAATTCAAATAAATTATGATGGAAATACAACTTTTTAAACCAGAAAACTTTAACGCATTATTGGTTTCAAAATAATTAAATTATTCCCATAATCTTGATTATTCAAACCTATTCAAGAATAATTGAGCCAAAGCATATAAGCTTATGAATCAGCATATAAACTTTAACACAAGATAGAATATCGGGCAACCATTTAAAAAGAATATAGAACAAAGAACAAACCCTATAACTCTACTCTAAAACAATATTAGAAATTAGCACAGATAATTATCAATCTATAAAATAAATAAAAAGATAAAACCTATTTCCCCATTTAGAATGGTAGTCAAGAATAAGCCTCTCTTCATGAGGAGTCATCCTTCCTCTTTTCAAGCTCGGATTTAGATAATTCACCCATCTTAGTCTGCAACTTTTTCCGGTTCTTATTAAACCTGATAACGTCAAAGTTCACCAAAAAAATGTTCCCCAAAATGGTAGAACAAAAGGGTAAAAAAAGTTAATTTCTTTTTAAAATAAAATAATTTTTTTGGCTTCTCCTTGAACAAAAATGGTAACCCTAGCTAGCTAAACCTAACTTTTTGATATTTTGTCTCCCGCCACCTTCAAACCTGAAACTTTCGCTATGAAATCCCAACGGCGATCTCCGAACACGTTGACGTATAAAACTAATTGAACGTCTTCGTGTTCGGTCCATGGACCTTTTCTTAGGGTTTCATCTTCTTCTACATGATTCATTTTCGCTTTTCTTGAGCTTTCTCTCTCTAACTCTCACTTTCTCGCTCTAGAAACTGAAGCTTTTTGTGTTGTGTATGGCAGTGATGGACACCAACGTTTGATATTTATAGTCGTATATTGTTTTTAGTTGTAGTGGGACGGAGAGTGGAGAGTGGAATTTTGTGATAATGTTTTAAACTATAAAGCAAAATTGAATCTCAACTGAACGTGTGTTGCACATGCTACCAAGTCACTCGTCTAGCCGTCTATCCTTTTAAGGGGTGTTTGGATTTCAGTTTATAGAATAATGAAACTTTATTAAGAACTAAGATATCGTGATTACTATTAGTAGAAGTATAAATTATCAAAAAAGACTAATAGATACGTATCTAATAATTATATTATAAAAAAGATGAGTATAATCAACTTTATCTACCTTCGTATATCCTAACTAATATATTTATTATAATCCTAGATAACGTATCTAAAGGTTATAGTCCTCTGTGGTAATCGTTGATGTAAGAAGAACGGACAATCATGAAAAAACTTCATGACCATAACGAAGGTAGAGTTCAGACAGATAAAGACATCATGAGTTGCACCTAAGTGACGACATTTGACTACACTTTTTAATTAGTTACGATCCAACAGTTGCACGATGAGCAACGATAATTGAATATTAAGGGTTTGAGTATTCCTAACACGAATTGGCAGAATGACCGATTGAATTATAGAGAAATAATTCTTACAAGTTAGCTATTATTTACTGAGAATATTTAATTAAATGGGTTATCGATAGATTGTAACTAAATTAACTGTTAGGGGTATTGAGCATTAAATAACTTTGTAACCCTCTCTCTTAGTCTTTGCTATGTCGCCAACCCTAAAGTCGTTTAACGACGATGATGTTGTCATAAAGAAGAAAACCGATGACTGCCGGTTTTGAGTATTGAGTCATCAAGATATAACTAAAGGTGTTCAGGTTCTCAAGTTTTTGCGTTATCACATCTAGCGACTGGTTTATTCATCTTGTGGTGTTCCAACTTGGTTATCTACTTTCCTCAAAAGGGACATTTTCATTAAACACCCTATGGTTGCATTTTGTGTCTATTTGGTTTTACATCTGGACTCTTGCTGGGTAATTCAAGTTTGGTTTGAATAGATTTTTTCACACGTTTCCACTGCTTCCTTAAAATATTAACATCCGTGTACGAATCCCAACAACATGGTCATATAACAGAAACAAGATAAGCCATGAATTTTTAATGCACACACTCCATCTTCATTTTAGGTTGATGGTTTGAGTTCACCAACCAACATTACCAACTGATTATTTACTAAATTGTTGGCTCAAATATCTCCGTTTGAACTCATATTCCTTATTACACCGAACTGTAGAATTGTTGAACCATTAGGTGTCAAGTTTCTCCTTATCTACGGAACTACTCAACACTTAAACTTGCTCCTAACAACTTTCCTTGCATTTTTGTTGGTTATAATGCGCAATAGATAGGATACATGTGCACAAATCCTATCACTTCACACATTTATATCACTCTTCATGCCCGATTTGATGAGCATTCTTTTCGTTTTCGGGACCCTCATCTTCAAGTACTTTATCCTCCTTGCATTTGTCCACATTTAATGCAGATTATATTACTATGAGTTTTACTTTGATAGTGCCTAAGGAAATAAAAACCAACTCATCTGTGCATTTCCCGTTAAAATGCTCAACATCTGACCTTTGAGAAACCAACGACCACCTTACCTTTTTTTTATCGTCTCTCGTCCAAGCAATCTGCTTCCACAACAACGATCGCAAAAATACCACCCATTCCACCTACGTTTGTCTCTTCACAGGCAGTTTCTCAGTTGCAGTCTACTCCCGCAACAACGTAGCGTACTGCCTTTGTTGGCCCCAATGGATCTTTGATCTCTAGAACATGAATCGAACTTGTACATAAAACTAAATATCTTGACCATGTGATGATTACAATGAAAAATTGAAACCCTATTAAAACTAATCTAACAGTTACGAGTGAATAGACGTGTCTCTTTTGAAAGATTGCGTCTCTTGATCTTATGGTGTAGGAGTCGACTGGAACAAATGTGTCCCAAGGGATGTGTCGTTCCATAATCTTGCAGGTTACAATCTTTTGTTTTGTCGCATCTAGTCCTCATACTCTAATAACTACCCTAATCTAAACTAATTTATTTACTAATTACCAAACAACCCTCAAACTTAAGGATGTGTAGGGATAAGAACTTCATTCACCCCCTAATCACGAATATCCTTGAGTAGTTGTAGGTCTTGAACTCCGAGTAGGTTTATCTTCTCGAATCTCCTCAGCATCCAGCACTTCACATGGATCTTCTTATTAATGACCGTGCTCCTCACGAACCTTGTTCCTTACTAACAATGTTTCTCACGAACCATGTATCACATAGGGCATTTTGTTTCACACTAGTCTTGACTACACTTGATATGTATCATACAAACCTCTACTTGTGTAGTTTTCTCAACACGAACTTCATCGGTCTTGATTAACTTGCCCACCATTTCACATGATTTGAATCCATCTCACATAGATTTTAGATAAACTAACTCACTCATATTTCTCTCACGGTTGTATCTCACATCCATGCCTTTTTTAACCAGTCACGTGATTACTTGTTTCCTTCACATGCGTGCTTCTTCTTGGTCTATCACAAATTAAATATCCTCCTCACGGTTGTCTCTCACAACAGATTCTTCATACTGATTGCTTCCCTCGCAGATTCTTCACTTTTACCTGATCCACTCACTAGATTGTTTTGTTGTACTTTTCACAGGTTATCTCCGCATCACACGGTTTTTCGTTCCTTCGACTCCTCACAAATCGACTACACTCTTCCACATGGGTCTGAATCACATGAACCTTTGTTGATGTCTCACCAATCGTCTTCACTTATCGAATCACACGCTTGGCTCAAACGTTTTCGGCATTCAATGTTTCCACTTTTACATTCACTGCACTTTTTATGTACTCACTGTGTCACCGTGTTTCTTCGCATTCACTACATCTACAATCGCCTTCTCATGCATTTGCTGCATCAACATTCTTTTCCTGCATTTACTTTTTTCTATTTTGCATAGCACTTTGTTTTTTGTCACGACGCTTTAGTTGCTTCACTCGGCTTTCTTTCGGTTCATCATGAACAAAATCACAGGTTTCTTTCTAAATAGCGATCACCGCTTTTCGGCGAATCACTTGATCCCAACAACACACTTCGAATCACTCGAATGTTTCCTTCTTCATTGGCTTCTTCTTTATGATCGGCTTACACGATCTTTCTCTTCCCAAATGACTCGCTCAATTTTCTTTTCTATACTATGACTATCAATATGAATACAGAATTCAGATTGAGACAGAAAAACCTGAAGTTTCTATTTCTTGATTCATGTATTGATAAAATCTTGGTTCTTCGTATTCGATAACACCTTTTGGCCTTCACATCTTCACCCGCGAATAGAACTGATCGCGTATAACCACTGAATTAAATTCGGATTCTTCTTGGCACTCTAAACAAAACAAAACAAAAACCCTGTTTTATGCTCCTGTACTTGGTTCGATACACTCACGAACCCTAATCTGATTGCTAACTTTGAATTCTCACAACCCTTACTTTCTTGTTTCTAAAACTTCCTGACCACCAATATGAACCAATTGTACCGGTAAATATCAATTCCCTTGAATTCAATAAACTTTCAAATCCTTAATCCGTAAATAACCACAATCGTATTAACCAAATTCCTGACAATCTAATTCACACTATAACCCCCACGAAACCAAAACCCCATATTTTTTGACTCCTAAACCAAAACTGATATGCTAATACCAATTGTTGACCCCAATGGATCTTTGATCTCTAGAACATGAATCAAACTTGTATATAAAACTAAATATCTAGTACATGTGATGATTACAATGAAAAATTGAAACCTATTTATACTAATCCAACAGTTACGAGTGAATAGACGTGTCTCTTTGTGAAAGATTGCGTCTCTTTATCCTTTGGTGAGTCGACCGGAACAGATGCGTCCCAAGGGATGTGTCATTCCATCAAATCTTGTAGGTTACAATCTTTTGTTTTGTCGCATCTAGTCCCGATACTCTGATAACTACCCTAATCTAAACTAATTTATTTACTAATTACCAAACAATCCTCGAGCATAAGGATGTGTAGGGATTAGAACTTCAGCCTTGTCACCATTTCAATCCATGACCATTCGTGCACATGCACAGGCTAATCTAGCATTAGGAGACTCAACCCCTTCACTTAGCATTAATGCATAACATCATCCTGAAGTGTTTGAGTCAGCTCCGAATGATCTTAAATGAATTTTGGATAGACATGAATAATTTAATGCTTAGTGTTAGTACCTTGTCCCGTATCCTCGAACATTGTTGGCTCCAAATAGGTGTTTCGCACAAAATACAACTTTATGAGAGGATTAAACGCCTTAAAGATTGTCAACTTGTAAAAAGTTTCATGCAGATCCCATGCTTATATTACTCGCACACAATTAGCCATGTGGTAAAAGCCTCCATTGTAGACATTGTTGTTTCTCTTGTTGTCATCATTGGTTGGAACCTTCATCAACTCTATGTCAAGGATGTGTCTTTACACGATAACTGATCGAAAATGACTTAATGGAACAGTCTCTAAGACTTCTAGAACCACTTTTCTTAATCACGTAGACCAACTTAAAATGGTGTTATATAGTCTGAGGCAAGTGCCACATGCCTCGTTTCAAAGCCTCAGCATATTTCATGTTCAAAATAGTTTTACTTGTAGTTTGGCTGACACTACACTGTTTTTAAACACGGTTCAACATGCATCATTTACCTCTTAGTTTATGTTGAAAATATTATTATCACTAGAACCCCCCCCCCCCCCGCCATACAATTCATGATTTTATCTCCCGCCTAATAAGGAGTTTGCCATTATAGATCTTTTTACTCAACTAATTTTTTTTGGTTCTTGAGGTTGTGTACACTAATAATAAATTGTTTCTTAGTCAAGCTAAGTACACTCATGAAATTCTCAGTCGGGAAGGTTTAATTGAATCAAAACCAATACTAACTCCTCTTCTACAAATGAGAGATTTTATTTTGATGACATGTCTTTTCTTGATCCAACATTCTACCGCTCACTAGTTGCAGCCTTTAATACCTGATGATCACTATTCTGAATCTCTTATTTGTAGTAAATCATGTTAGTCAGTTTTGCCATGCTCTTACAACCGATCATTTTCAATCTTTCAAACATATCATACGCTAAGTTAAGGGCACCATTGCATATGAACTCATATTTAAGCGCCCTCATATTATATCAATTCTGGGCTCTTCTGATGAGATTGATCTGGTTGTATTAAAACTCGGTGTTCTACATATGGCAACTCTATCTTTCTTGGTGTTAATCTTGTATCCTTGAGTGCCAAAAAAATACTCTAAAGTCTCTATTTCTAGATGTGAATCAGAATATTCCATTATAACTAAAATTGCTACTAAGGTTATGTGGATGATGCATCAACTATGTGATTTGCATGCCTTGCCTCCTGGCAGGCCAACTTAGCTATGTCATAATTGAGTGCACCATTTCTGATTTGGAATCCGTTTTCTTTCAAAAAGGGTTAAACATATTAATCTTGACTATCGTTTCACTTGGGAACTTCATCCTTCATTAATTTATGTACCAAGTTTGTTCCAACCAAGCTTCAAATGGTCGTCAACTCACCAAAAGTCTACTATGTCCCATATTTGAATACTTTTGTACTATGCTTTGTCTTGGTTCACTATCTATTCATTTATAGAAGGATATTAGAGATAAAGTACATAAATAAGAGGTTCCCAAATGTATTAAAGGGAATTTTTAGGGTTGCAGTTAGATTTGCTATGTTATATTGAACTAATGTTTAGGCCATAAAGAAGACACTTGTGCATAAGTTAGAAGTAACGGATATAAGGATGTTAAGGTGGATGTGTAGGCATTCTAGGGTAGACAAGATGACAAATGAGTTTTTTGGGAAAGACTTGGGGAGGCTAGTAGATATGATAAGATAAGATAAGTAATGGAGGAAAGGTTGAGATGGTTTAGGCACGTTAGGAGGAGATAGGCAACTACTACCGTTACAACTTTAGAAAACCTCAACATGGAGGGGAGGGGGAAGGAGTAGAGGCACACCTAAATTTAGTTGGGACGAACAAACTAGACATGATTTACTAGAATTGCATTTCTTTGAGGACATGGTCGTGGATAGGAGTTCGTGGAAAAGTAAGATTACGGTCAAGGATTTTTAGGTGGATGGTTAGGTGATGTTCTGGGCTTTAGCTTAGCAACTTAGTTTTTCAACTTATATAGGCGACCTGTGCATGTTAATGTTACTCTATATGTGTTGGTGCATAATATCTATTGCCTACGTCTAGGATATGTTGTTTATGTATATAGGGCTTAGAACGTCGAATAGTGTTTGTTAATATATGATTTATATGTTTGTTACATGACTCGTACGAGTGAGCATCATGGCTCGTACGAGTGACACTCTGTCACTCGTACAAGGCATCACTCACACGAGTCACTCACACGCTCTCATCCTGTGCGAGTCATGTCGACCTATAAATAGAGGAGCCTGATTGTTGTGTTAGATATCTATTGGTTGGTGTATGGTGAAGCCCTGTCAAACTGTTTACTCGCTCTATAACTGTTCATGTTTATCAATACAATTCAAGGCGTTTAAGCAGTATATCTCTCTTGTTTGTTTGTCAAACTCGCTAACAATGAATTCTGCCTCTGTTAGTTGAGTCAGATCGGTCCGGTGCTCATTGGAGGAGAGCCGATCCCCTCTCATAAGTGGTATCAGAGCCTTGAGGCCTGATCTGAGGAGAAACATCTAGTTTTTTCATCCTACCAACAGTTTCAGATCCAGATTCAACCATTGAAGTTTTCTACATTTACACTTTCTCACATAGATCTTAGATTTGCACGAATTCATGGACAAATTGGACTAGGATTTTAGTATATCACGTTAAAATCAATTCTAATCAATCCTTGATAATTTCAGATCTAAAATCAACCTAATTCATGTCGAAAATTGTAAAATCATCTGTTAGGTGACCTGAGCGGTTTCTTACGAGTAGAGACAACTGGGACGAACGGTTATCCGTACAAATTAAGTGATTTGTACGAATAAGTAAACCAATTTTCTTAAAATTTACAAGTTAAAAACTGTCATTCGTACGAAGCAATGATTCGCACGAACTAGTCAGTCGCACGAGTAAACCTTTCAGTCGTACGAACATCTCGCTCGCACGAATCTCTTGAGTCGCACGAGTATCTCACTCGCACGAACCAACTGAGTCGCACGAGAAACTGGTTACTCGCACGAAGAACATCATGCCGTAACTATTGTCATTCTAATCAGTGTTTTTCGGAAGTGTGTTTCTGAAATTTTTGTAGAAAAAATGGAAGAAGAATTTTACAATGCTTTTGCTACTTCAGCAGTCATGACAACCGCAGCTCAGAATTTGAATCTTGAAAATGAGATGGGCACGATGACAAAGCCTCCAAAGTCGATGACAAAGCCTCCAAGGAAGTGCACAGTTGCGAAAAGGGAAGAGAGCGTTACTAAGTAAAGAATTAGATATCTTTACTTTGATCAAGGGAGAGACGGTGAAACAATTGATTGAAAGATACTGTCACTTGGTAGTGCAAATGAAGCGCATGGGAATTGTCAAGACGAATGAAGAATTAGTCGATAAGCTGGCAGATTCCCTACATCAAGGAGAATGGTCTACTTACTTGACTATTCTAAAGAATGGCACAGAGTATGGTAATTTCTCATTACCAAGATTTATTGAGAAATTGGAAGGGCACGAACTCGAGATGCAAAAAATGGCTAAGAGCAAAGGCGCCCAAATGCAAGAAGATGTAAATTTGTATTACAAGGGTAGTCCTGTTGTGCAAATACAGTCTCCAAACTGCCTTCAGCACCTTCAACACACCAAGTCCACAGTCAAGTCAACACAGTGGATTTCAATCTTTTGCTTCTATCAACCCGAATACGTCTCCAGGCCCACAATCATCCTATAGTTCGAGCAATCCCCAGATTAACCAGAACAATCAATCTAATCCAAATCAACGGGTTCTACAATGCAATATCGCTGTTGATTTCCAGAATGCTCAACACTTCGACGACAACACCGTGAAGCAACACATGTCATTACTTGCCTCGGTTCTTGAATCCTATGACAGTTTAGTAGCAGGGAAGATTGGAAATTCAGAGATGACAGAGGTTTATGATCAGATTGATCCGGTCGAGATGGAATTGATCGACATCAAATGGTGTATGGCTTCTATTGTCAGAAGAGCGCAACATTTCATGGAGATCACCGGAAAAGAGAATTTGGAAGGATTAGATGGGAAACTTGGCTTCAACAAATCAAAAGTTACATGCTTCAAATATTGAGAAAAGGAGCATTTCAAACGAGAATGTCCAAACAGAGAAGTCCAAGGCAATCAGAACCCGTTTGCTGACGACTATTACAAGAAAGCCATTTATCATCATCCTCAACCCAAAACAAGAATGGTGCAAATCGAAGATGGACCGTAAAACTCCAAAGACAAAGCTCTTGTCGTTACTTAGGAGGACGAGGGTTTCAACTGGAACAAGTACATCACGAAGAACGAAAGTTTGGCTTTGGTAGCAGAAATCATTGAAGAACCTGAAAAATGTGCGGAGGCATCTTTTGAATAAGCTCCTGAAGAATATTATCACACATCGTCAGAAAAAGAGGAATTGTTAAATAGTGCTTTTAAACATCTCCTGCCTAATGATATTCTTAAACTTTTGCAGGTTATGTTGAGCAAAGCCATCGATCATCTTGTGAAGAAAAGAAGAAGCCTTAAAAAGAAGAAAGAGTTGATGAGACGTTGGAAAAGCAGACAGACAAGACCAACAAAGCTTGTATGGCGAATGTGAATGAGGTAAGCGTGTCTGTAACTCAGTCAGTGAAAGAAACACCTTGCATGAAATGTCAAGAGCCATGCAGTGAGTGTGCTGAAAAAGAAACACGATACAATGAGCAAAAATGTCATAAAAATAATTTGTCATGTGATTATAAGGCAACAAAAGAAGTTTATGACAAATTAAGCAAATCTGTTAAACAATTTGTAAGGTGATCAGAGAAAATGACGTAACACTTTCAATCTCAAGTCGACTGTATTGGACAAACAAATGGCCATTAGTATTCATTTAAATACATTCGCCGAGCTTAAAAATGAACTTGAGAAAATGAAAATAGAAACATAATGGGTTAACAAATTGTTAATCAGTTATTCTACAAGTTCATACGCTATTGATCACATTCTTCCAAAAATTGAAAACAAGGAAGAAAATCAAATTGATGAAAACAAAGGTGCAAGTTATGATCATGTTCCACCACCCATATGGAATAGCTATGCTAAAAAACCACCAGGGTTGGAAAAGGTGCTCAACTTAAAATTGAAAAGTGAAACGGTAAATGAGCTGCCTACGAACATTGACGTAACTTACACCAAACCAGAAAATGAATGTGAGTCCGATGTGGTTAAATCCGTGGTTTAGAATGTTTTGAAGAATGAATCTGACAAATCCAAATTGGATGGTGAATCATCAGAAAATAGTTTAAACAATAACCCAAACGTCACCGTACACAAAATGCATGGATCTGATAAACTATATTCCGATGAGGATTTCCCGATTCAAAATGTCAATCTGGATCGTGTTGAAAAGTTGTTCAAGCTTGTTGAGGTGAGCCATTCTGATTTAGAATAACACGACGCATCATTTTATTCTAAATCAAAATGTGTTAACAAACCCTACCACGAAAGGAACAGAGATAATCCTGAAAACAGGAGAGCTGGGTTAGGTTTTCAAAAGAAAACAACGAACAACAAGTTTCAAAAGCTGAACTTTATAAATAAAATCAATTTTGTCTATGGGACAACTATAGAAAAAGAAAAAGAGATCATTGGTAAATGATCCAATGATGAGTTCAAGAAAGAAAAAGAGAGTAGAAAACAAGTTTTGGATTCCTATGTTTGAAAAGACAGCAAGATGTGCTACAAGTGTAAAAATGTTTGCCATATTGCACGACATTGTTCTCAAAGAAATTCAAAACCTATTTCTAACTCCAACAGATCTACCAAAGATGTGAAACAAAAGGCACCCGTGGTTGTACCAAAACTGATTTTGAAAAGAAACATTGAATCTAACAAAAATGTTAAATCAACAAAAAACTTAATTCTAAAATTGAAATTGGTGAAACTTCCACAAGAATTGTAAAAAGGATTCAAATTTTTACTCTAAAAGGGCAAATTTGAAAACACAAACATGGGTTATAAAAGTCAAACCATCTAAGGTAGAACCAAAGCCATCTGTTCCAGCCAAAACAGAGGTCAAACATAATGTCAAAATCAAAGTTCGTCCAAAGTTTGATATTCCAAACCCACCCAAGACCAAGCAGGCTTGGGTTTCTCTGTTTAAATAATTTCTTTTGCATGTGTGCAGGGGCTCCCAAGGTCGATCATGTCAAAATGGATTATGGATACTGAAGCTTCCTGACACATGACTGGGATGCTCGCGTTGTTGCACGACGTCAAGGCTATCCGAGGAGGTTAGGTTGGTTTTGCAGGAATTCAAGGTGGTAGAATTGTGGGAGAAGGTATTCTTACGAATGGAGTGGTTTCCTTTGACAAGGTGAACTACATTGCGGAGCTGGAGAACAATCTACTGAGTATTTCACAAATTTGTGACAAAAAGTTCACAACACACTTCAACAATAAAGAATGCTTAATTCTCAAGCCAGGATTCAAACTTCCTGAGGAGTGGATCCTCATGCGCACTCCAAGAGAGAATGATTTGTATGTCTTAGACATGAGCGTCGCATCCACTACGTCTTCTGCACCAGTTGCTGATGAAGTGATCACGAATTTGCAAAATCAAGTAGATGTTCTGAATGAAGTAATGCCAAGAACACTTTCTTACCATCCATTAGAGAATATCATTGGCATCTTACAAACCGGAGTGCAAACTCGCAATTAAATTAAAAAGGATCTAAGTTGCTTTTATACCAGTATTGCTCCATTGCAAACTAGACTTTCTTACAGTTGTTTTGTTTCGCAGGTTGAATCCGAAAACTGGAGAGACGCGTTAAAAGAGGAAAGTTGGGTGGAGGCAATGTAGGAAGAGTTGCTTCAATCCCAGAAACTTGGAGTCTTGAAGATTGTTGACCTACCAGATCATCATAAAAAGATTAGTACTCGATGGGTCTTCAAGTGCAAGCGAGATGATAGAGGTATAGTGGTCAGAAACAAAGCTCGGCTCATGGTCCAGGGCTTTCACCAGCAAGAAGGGATAGACTACACTGAATTCTACGCCCCAGTCGCTCGTCTAGAAGTTATTCGCGTATTCTTGGCCTTTGCTTCTTGGAAAGGATTCAAGGTGTATCAATTGGATGTCAGATCTTCTTTCCTTTACGGCAAAGTCAAAGACAAGGTGTATGTCGGCAACCACCGGGTTCGTCGATCCAATACACAAGGATAAAGTCTACCTTCTGAACAAAGCTTTATATGGTCTTCACCAAGCCCCGAGAGCTTGGTATGAAACGCTTTCAAGTCATCTTCTTGACAACGGCTTTCTCAGAGGAACTGTAGACTCTACCCTCTTCACAAAGGAAGTAGATGGCCATCTGATTTTGGTACAAATATATGTTGATGATATCATCTTTGGAACGACAAGTGATAAGCTGTGCAAAAACTTCGAAGATGTCATGAAGAAGAAATTCGAAATGAGTGCTATGGGGGAGATGAAGTTCTTTTTAGGACTTCAGGTTGAGCAATTGCCTGATGGTATCTTTATTCATCAGACAAAGTATGTTCATCACGTGTTAGAGAAATTTGACATAGAAGAAACTACTCCAACATCAACCCCATTAGCTCCAAATCATGGCATTTGTCCAGAAGCTCATGGAGTGAAAGTCAATGAAACATTATATCACTCCATGATCGGATCCTTGATGTATCTTACAGCTTCGCGACCTGATATCATGTATCCAACATGCCTATGTGCTCGTTATCAGTCCAATCCCAGGGATTCGTACTTGTTAGCCGTCAAATGAACATGCAATACTTAAAAGGATTTCTACACACCGGCTTCTGGTATCCTCGATATGACGACTTCAACCTTGCAGGTTACTTGGATTCTGATTTCGGCTGCTGCAAGCTTAATGCCAAATCTACTACTGCTGGTTGCTAGTTCTTTGGAACTCGTTTGGTAACATGGCAATGCAAGAAACAGACCGCAATCGCTCTCTCCACATGTGAGGCTGAATACGTTTCAGCATCCAGTTGTTGTGCCCAGATACTCTGGATATAACAGTAGATGAGAGACTACGGACTGCAATTTCTTGATACGCCAATTTATGTAGATAACAAGGCAGCTATTGATATTAAAAAAATCATGTTCAACACTCACGCACTAAACATATTGAGATTCGGCATCACGTTATCCGTGACTGCTACAAGAAAAAGTTGGTTAGAATTGAAATAACCATACTGATGACCAAAAAGCAGATTTTTACACCAAAGTATTTGATCGTTCAAGATTTAAAAATCTTTTAAAATTAAATGGTTTAAGAAATCTGACATCAGGGGATATTCATGATGTTAAATTTGAGGATGACAAGGACTTGACGTAATTCTCATAGGTATGACATGTTTTTCTGTAAATATCTTTTCTTCAAAAACTAAAAACCAAAAATATGTTTTTGATTTTAGGGGAGAAAAGTTGTGGAAAATTCAAAAACATTAAAAGTCGAAAAGAATTTTTGTGAAAAAAGGGTTGGCATATTACATCAAATGACAATCACAGTATGCTAAAGATATGGAATGTTTAAACAAGTAATTAAACATGTTTTACTGAGGATGTGTCAATAGGCTTCACTCGTTCAGTAAATTGTTTTTCAAGATATAAACTTAAAAGAAAAACTGAGTAATTTGTGGGTCGACATCCCTCGGATATATTGACTTAGTACTCCGAAATTTTGTTTGAGAGAATGCCAGATTGCGATACTAGGTCTTTATATTTAATCGATATCTGGGTTATTATCCAAGTTCTTCTGATTTTGTGTTGGCAATGACCTAGAACTTGCATAATACTTTACGCATTTTTCGCCTACAAAAGCTACACAAAAAAATGAGTATGCATAGACATTTACGACATTTACAGTTCTAAAGATTCCTTAATGGAACACCACTTAATGTCGAGCCTTCATCTCTTTGTCTGTATGGAAATACTAACCCGAGCTCTCAAGGTCTCGCAAATCACCCCATTTACATATATCAATTAGATATATTCACCTGTGAAATGATATTCTAGGAATCTCAATGCGGGAGTATATTTTGAGATGGGAAACACAGTTAGTTCATGTTCCTTAATATTACCTAACATATCTTGAAACAATTGAGAAAGGTGTAAAGGTTTAAGTGGATAAGTATATTGGCAATCTAGGTAAAATATGTTTAAGAACTTAAAGTTACTACCAAGATCAACGGTACTTGTGATTTGTCTAAATACTTGATATGATCTTCTAAACAAAAAATTCACAAAAATATGTATGCAAATACATCTTTACTTGTTCTTTCTATTCAGAAAAAAAAATCCCAAAAAGATTTTTACCTTATTTTTAGCAATTTATCTTAGATTTTAGTCTACTAATGATGAAAATACCGGTAGTCCAATTAGAGCGACGATTGCTAGAGGAAAGCTGAAGTTCATGGGCTGGGAGCTAATCAAGAAAAGAAAAGATTCCTAAAACATCAATAGTTCATTAATTTGAAACTTTATGTTTTTATAATATATCCGTTTTGGTCAAACAATGGTCAACGAAGGTCATTAACTTGGATTTGGTAGGCAAATCGGTTAACTGAGGTCATTAACTTGAACTCGGTTAACTGAATAGGTTATAAAACAGATAAAAAATCACAAAAAATCATAAAAAACAAAAAAATCAAAAAAGTTGAACAAAGTGTGAGAACTGACTCGTACGAGCGACACACTAACTCGTACGAGTGACAAAAAGTCTCATTCATTCGAAGCATGACTTGTACGAGTGATCTCTGAATGAGTATAAAAGGCTTACTCATTCACACGAGTCAGACGATTGAACCTGTGTGATTGAGAGCATACTCTGTGCGAACCAGTTCTTAACACTCATTTTTCTTGATCTACACTACGTATCTAGACGTCGAGAGGTTGATTTGCACACCTCTTTCAATGGGACAAGGTACTTACGCTTGTTTTTAGCCGTTATAATGCCAAAATTGGACCAAAATGACATAAAACGTAGATTTAGGATAATCGGACCGGTAAAATATAAAATTGAACTTAAAAACTGTTAAAATCGAACTTGTTAACCTATAAATCAACCTTCAATTTGTTAAAATCTACACATTTTAAGTTCGGTTTGATTAGGTGTTATTTCGTGCGATTCGTAACTCGTACGAATCATCACTCGTACGAGCGAGATCATTCAAAAGTCTGTTTATCATATTCACTCATACGAGTGATCGTTCGTACGAGTAGAACCTTAAATGTCTAAATCTTGATGAATCGTACGAAGCATCACTCGTACAAGGAAGTTTGTTCAAAACCCTTCAAATTTGCCAAGTATATTGTTCATTGGTGCGAAGAAGTGGTCGTAAGAGTGGGGTTTTGTCTCAGACTTGATTCTTGTCAATGTATATGACTCACATGGATCGTACGAGTGATTAAGTAGATGAATTTGATGAGAATGCTGAGAAAGAAAAAGAAGAATTATTTGATTTTGATGACATATTTTCTGATAAGTCTGATGATGACAGTGATGGTGGTGATGATGACTTAGGTGGATTAGGTGTCCTTAAAACAAAATCTAATGTGAATGATGAAATCGATTTTTCTGTGTATATGGATCTTTCTGCTAATCAGAATGAAGGTGTCAATGAACAAGGAAAGGGATTGAAAGCTCCAAAGATGCTAAACAGGTAGGAATCTTCGTGGTGTCCGAAAATGTCTACCATTCCTGTCGTGCCAAAACCAAAGATTTTAAATTTAGAGCATGATATAGAGGTAGGGGAGTTTGTCCACAGTTATTCTAAAGAAGAAATTGCTAATATGCTGGGTGTGGATGAAGAAAGTTTTTATTTTGATTTCGAAGAAGAACTTAATGATATCAGCGCTTTCGAGCCTGTTGATTATATCTTCGAACATGTTGCTGATGCACATGAGTATGATAAAGTTGTCGTGGAGGATGATTCTGATGACGATGATACAAATCTTGCCGACGAGGGTATAGATGACTCCCCAACTTTTAGTGAACTGTTTGCAGCTGAAAATGATGATTTTTTGAAATGTAAAGTTGAAGAGCCTGTTAAATAAGGAACCGTTCCTCAACAATTATCTGTGAAAGAAGTTGCTAAAATGAGGAAGCGATGGTTTAAAGTAGTACCAGCTGAGCGAAAATTCAAACATCCCTTAGCATTCTTTACGCGTGATGCAGATATTTCACTGGGGGGACATTATTAGCTGGGGATGGATCAAAGAGCTTAATGTTTATGTGATTAAAAGGGAATATGGGATCCAGTATTTTTAGTACTTAAGCGATATAAAGACCTGTCGTTTTGGGATATCAAAGAGCTCGTTCAAACAAAGATGATTAATTTGAAGATGCAATCTCATGACTAGCGGCTGTGGAAACTGATCAAGCTTGAAGCAACTCATGGATTTATACACTGGAAGCCTCATATCCCTAGGCGAATTACAATGATCGATCCAATAACAGAAGAAAAAGATGTGACTCTAATCGTAAAGAGGCCGAAAGTAATGAAAAATATGCATCTTATCAAGATGGAACAAGACTTCTACAAGATCTTCAAATGGTGGCACTACGATTCAAGTACAGGTGAAGTTGTTATATGTGTCCATCCAGATGATGATTCTTGGAAGATTACTGAGGAATTAACCGAAGCCGTCATAGAACACAAACATATATACAGTCTATGGCATGGCATTCGAGTACTAGATCCGATGTGGCTAGTCAATTGTTCGAAGAAGGATATTGTATGCTTGTTCTACAGCAAGTTTAGTTTTGAAGAGAAAGACAAAGAGCAAGCTCTCCAATTCCAGAAGCTTGTTAATGTCTGTTTTGCTAACGATGTACATTTAGGAACAGCATGGAACACTTCTTGGAGAAAGCTGGAGGAGATCAAGCAAAGTAAGAAAGAAAAGAAAGAAGAAAGAATCGCTGAGCGAGCAAGAATTGCGTCGCTAAGAAGCTTTCAGTTTGACAATACAGTTAACCGGCCTCCTCCTACAGATCAGACGCCGATAACTTCTAAGCAGCGTCGCAAGCCACCAAAATGTTTCTTTGTTAGATAATTGTTAGATCTGTGAAGAATTTTTTGAAGACTATCCAAGAGTGCGGCAAAATCCAAGGGGGAGTTTGTTGGTGCATAATGTCTATTGCCTACGTCTGGGGTATGTTCTTTATGTATGTATGGCTTAGAACGTCGAATAGTGTTTGTTAATATATGATTTATATGTTTGTTGCATGACTCCTACGAGTGAGCATCATGGCTCGTACGAGTGACACTCTGTCACTCGTACGAGGCATCACTCGCACGCTCTCCTCCTGTGCGAGTCATGTCGACCTATAAATAGAGGAGCCTGAGTTTTGTGGTAGATATCTGTTGGTTGGTGTACCGCGAAGCCCTGTCAAACTGTTTACTCGCTCTATGACTGTTTACGTTTATCAATACAATTCAAGGCGTTTAAGCAGTATATCTCTCTTGTTTGTTTGTCAAACTCGCTAACAATGAATTCCGCCTCTGTTAGTTGAGTCAGATCAGTCCGGTGCTCATTGGAGGAGAGTCGATCCCCTCTCACAATATGTCTATTTGGTGTGTTACTTTTCTATGTCTTGTGTTTGTTACCCAATGTTATTTGTATAGATTATTGAAGTAGCTATGTGTTACTTTACGTTTGTAGATAGACATGTCTTTAGAGCTCGGGGTCTCATTGGAAGCATTTTCTCTATTCCTCGGGTTGAGGTAACGCTTGCTTATATCTCACCCTCCTTAGTCCCCACTAATAGATTGAGTATGGGCAAGATTATACAGGTATGGTTGTTATACTTGTTGTTCATAAATAAGAGATTATGTAATTTTTTTTATTTACGTACATTGTTTTATCCTATATAAGATTTTAGAATGTATTATGTTAATCTCTCTCGTAAATCATTGTAAATGATTGTCTACTCAATTCTAAAACACCGTGGAATTGTGTGGTGAGTTTCTCATATAGTTATATACAATTTAGTTATATCGTAGTAATAGTATTTGATAACTCTAACAGTATTCGATATATAAATAATAAATCTAATAGTGGTTATAACTTAGAGTATTCTATGTAGAGCTGGGATTAGGAGAAAATGGCCTAAAGTGTGAAAACGGACGTAACGGTTGCCATCTGTGGGACCAGCCCCATATAAAGACTAAATTGAAGCGGTGGCGTTTTTGTAAATTTCTAGAAATTCCAGAAAGGGTAAAAGAGTCTTTTAATAAGAAAAAAAGGCTAAACGCCAAAACACAAACACATAAATGTGGAAGCCTCTGAAACACTTGAGACTTTATTACTTTTCATTTATGGTAAAAATTTACTAAAAAAATATGCGCCTGAAATTCATTATATAACGAATAAACCATCCCATTCTCTGATCGTACTCAATACAAATGCCATGCATCAAAAAATTAACAACATTAAAATAAACTGAAAAAATGGCAAACATTATTTCATGGAACTTTCATGCGCCGATTCATAGATTAGTTATCATATTCTATACCAGACGAAGAGTGATGGTGAAGACAGTAAACGCCATAAGGAATATAGCTGAAGATGTCTAGAGTGGGATACTAGATCATGGAATTCCTTTGGATAACTTGTGTGAAAAAACACAGATTGTCATAAGAAGATTGAGAAGAAAAAGTTCTGGAGAATGATGAACATCAATTTGTCGAGGTAACGATCGATTAATGGCGTTATGTGGGAGAATGGACATAGTGATCGACGGACAAGAAGATAACTACATAGTTCAAACCATACTAACCCAATATGACTACATAATTCAAACCATACTGGCCCAATGTTCAAACACTAAGATAACTCCGATAGTTGTTTCGTTGGTTGAAATGTTTAGATTGATGCTTTAAGCACTACAAGACGAAGACGCCATTCAGACTTATGATGAAGATGAAGACCTAGATGGAGAATCAGAAGAAGAAAATGAGGGGAGTGTTGTGTACTTCTCAGACGTAATCCCAACAGGTCATGGATTTTGATTATTTTTGTCTTATGGCTTTCTAACTTTTAGTCAAATTTTCTAAATGTTTGTTCAATGAATGAAAAAATTCTTATTGATGAAAACGCCATGTCTTATATATTAATGGTTTGAGACAATTAAAATTGCAGTTGATGGAAATTTGTTTTTAATGGTTGAAAAGGACGACTAAAAGTAATTAATAAGAACAAATAAACACAAAAAGATAAAACGCCAATGTAATATTAACGAAAATATTTTGTTCTCAAATACACTATTGAAAGAATAATAAGAAAAACATCTTGAAAAAAGGCCAAATCTATTCCTCACTCATATCCGCTCTCGAAGACCGTGTAGCTCTTCTTCTAATCACATTTGCTTGCATGTCGATGCATAATATCCGAATTTTTTACCATTCTGACACTACCTTTCCTTTGTCTTTTCAGCAGCCTCCTCGTGTTTAGATTTCAATCGCTTGCGAGATCCAGATCCTTTCGACTTGTAACGAACGGGAACGCTTATGGGATTCATGTCGGTTTGGTAATTCCTGTTATCAAGGCAAATATGTCCCTTATGCTGGGAGTTGGGGCAATAACATGTATATCCTGAACCTTCTTTATACAATGACAGACATGATCCTTATACAACAAAAGCTCCGCCATGTTGCTCGACAAGCAATTCAAGGTATACTCGGTCGCAAAAATAATTTATCGCATCATACCTTAAACATCAGGATCAAGCTCGAATGTAAAATCACACCTCATTGGGTGATTAGTATAACACTTTATGGTAACATCTTTACGCCATCTATTGAGAATATATTGTTTTGGAAATTCCCTAATGTCCATGGGTCTCAATACATAGAAGACGTGTCAACATAACGACCCAAACTGCTCAAAATATCTGCATGAACAACAGCCGATGCAATCTAATTTTCTGAACATAACATTAAAATGCTATAATCTAATCAGAATAACACCATTAAGCCAAAAAAGATGTACACACATACTGTAATTATAATTTATAAAAACACCATGATTTCATCAGAATAACGCCATGAAGACAAAAAAACATGCAAACTATTAGTGTAAATAATTAAAAGCCATCAGGATTGTCACACCCCGACCCGCAGCGGAAATAAGAGTCGGGGCATAATTGGGTTATCACCAAAGCACATGACATTTACTATTATGTTTCATAATTAATTGAAGTGAAAGTTACATTTCTCAAACATTCAAACATGTTCATTCATTACAAAGGAAAATAACCAAACATAATAATCCAAATACTAAATCGTTTTATTTCTTCTAATCCAGGTCCTACGTGTTCCTAGCTGCTGCTGGTTCACCTGTATCATGTGTAAAATGGGAGGTTTTTGGGTCAACATAAGTTGGCGAGTGAACCTTATAGATAAACATTTTATAATGATTTTCTGGTTAGTTTATCAATAAAATATTGTGCATAATCATAAAAGAGCATATGTATGAAATCAAGCAATGGCAACATCAATTACAATAATAACATACATTAACAATCAATAGCATACATGAACATACCAACATCATATGATAATTAACATAAATGAACTGTGAGATCAAACCTCAATCAAACGGAGCCGATCGTATTGCATGAACTGAAAATGTAAATTGAACTGTGTGCTCAAGGCTCAATCAAACGGAGCCGAGCGTATTGCATGAACTGGAAATGTAAATTGAACTGTGCACTCAAGGCTCAATCAAACGGAGCCGAGCGTATTGCATGTATTGAAATGAGAATAAATGACCGATCAAGGCTCAATCAAACGGAGCCGATCGTGCGGGCACGCCCTGATCAACCGCATAATAAAATGGGGATCAAACTCAACCTCGAGGGATGGGGAGCTACGGCCTCAGCATTTGCATGTACTGAAATAATAATTTGCAAATAATAATAACTACTTATCAGCAACAACTAACACACATGTCATGATATGATATATGCACAATAATTTAGTTATAGTAAGTAAATGAACAAGACACATGATACACCCCAAAAATGTGATTAAAACGGGGAATTTGAATGGTTCACTCACATTGGGTGCGTTGGATTTGAATTGGTGAGATGCGCATGATTTAGACGAAGCGAGTTAACGAGGAATCACTGACCTAAATAATAATGGGAAAAAATATATTAAATGGATGGATTTTATTAAAGATTTTTAATGGGATTTTTAGATATATTTTTGTGAGTTTATGGCTATTTTCTATCCTTAAAAATGTTATTTTTAAGTATTTTTAATTGATTTTTAATTTAAATAAAACAAATAATTATTTAAAAAAAATAATATTTTTTTACTGTTTGACCGATGACCGTTGACCGGTTCGGTCAGCGGTAATTCTTGCGCCGAGCGGGATTCGAACCGGTGACCTTCCATTCACGCGCACGTAGCTCTACCAACTGAGCTACGTGACTAACCCGTTAGTAATCCAGTTTTAATTATATTTATACACTTATTCGAATTTACCGAAAATTCCTTTATTTTGCAAAACGTTTTAATCTCATTGAACCGGTGTTTGTGACGGGACTCGATCGCGCGACGTGCAGTTTGATTTGCACACAGTCCACCGCTGGACTGTGTGTCTAACCCGGTTATATTCTTGAATTATATTATACTTAACAACTACTCGATCTAACCCGGTTAGTTTTATGAATAAAAAGGAATGTTCATTACGCAGAGTGTGTGTGGTAAGGATCGAACTCGGGACTTGTATATAACCTTTGCACACAGTCCACCGCTGGACTGTGTGTCTAACCCGTTAATTATCCGAGTTTTATTTATTCTTATCCCGTTTTTAGATTCGTCTTCTTCATTACGATTACTGGTTTTTACTCAGACAACTGATTCATGGTTCTACTACTTAAAAATCATGCCTACTAGTTTGAATGAACAAACCGAACAGTTTGGGGAAAAGAGATACCGGACAGGTCGTCTTCTTCAGGAAGTCCGGCGAGAACAGGTAACTCTGTTTTTTTGAACCTCCGACTGAGAGAGTCTAACAACAGAATTAAAGAATTAGATTTGAAATTGAACCAGAGTACATGGATTATTAGCACGATTGAATGTGTTTACCGTCAACTAGCGTGGTTCCGGCAAATTCCAGAATTTCTCCGGCGAAACCAGAAATCCAGCAAAGTCTTCTGTGACTGACTTTGAGTGACGGAATAATGTTAGTAGTGTCCTAACAATAGATTGAAACAGCAAGAGAGGAAATTCTTACTGGTTTATGTTGAACACGGTTTTCCGGCGAGAATTGCAGAGAATTCCGGCGACAGTTTTCTTGTGCTCAAAAGACTTGAAAACGCGACGAAAAGGGATTGGAGTGTATTTGAGACAGTTCTGAATCGTATAAATGATTGGAATCAGAATTATTTGAAGCTTGAATGTCTTTCGGTTTCAAAAACCCAAAACTCGAAGTTCATTCAATCTGAACTTTAACTAGAAACCGATATTCATCGGTTATAAGTTAACTAAGCGAAACAAAACTGATTTGGCGATTCGGCTTACCGATTTCCGTTATTCAGATATCATTAACCGTTAATCCAAGTTTGTGTATAAAATTTAATTGTTTTCATAATACTAACAGAAAACAATTGGTGGCGGAGTGGTTTGGAGACGGAAAGATAAATTGTTGGAGGCAGTTGACCCGGGTTCGAGTCCGGTCAGCTCCAACTATTTTTTTATTTATTTTCTTTTAACTTTTTATCAAATATAATTTTTATAGCTTAGTTTATATATTAATTATGTAACGTTTAAACTCAAAATACTCATCAATACTTAATGTCATTTCATAACTTGGTATCTGATTACAAAACGGGGCGGGTTTTGGAAACCCGATTTATACAAATGTTACAGTATCCCCTACTTTTAGGAATTTCGTCCCGAAATTCAAACAGTTGAAGTAGTAGGGAAAAGATGAGGGTATTTTTCACGCATTGAGTCTTCACGTTCCCAAGTAAACTCAGGTCCCCGTTTCGACTCCCAGCGTACCCTAACAATAGGAATGCGACTTCGACGTAGACGCTTTTCTCCATAGTCCATAATCTCTACTGGCCTTTCGATAAAATGCATGGATTCATCAATCTGAATATCCTCCAGTGGAATATGAAGATTCTCATCAGCGAGGCACTTCTTCAAGTTCGACACGTGGAATGTGGGATGAATTATGTCGAGTTCTTCCGGTAGGTCAAGCTTGTAAGCTACAGGACCTACTCTTTCGAGTATCTTGAAAGGTCCTACGTAACGTGGTGCTAGCTTTCCCTTTTGACCAAAACGAACTACTCCCTTCTACGGTGACACTTTTAAAAGCACATGATCACCAACGCTAAACTCCAAGGGCTTCCGTCGTTTATCTGCGTAACTCTTTTGACGACTTTGAGCCGCTAGAAGATTGTTTCGGATTTGATGAATCTTATCTGTTGTTTCTTGGATCAATTCCGGACCAGTAATTTGAGCTTCCCCAATTTCGTGCCAACAAACAGGAGATCGACACTTTCGACCATATAAAGCTTCAAAAGGTGCCATGCCGATGCTAGAATGATAACTGTTGTTGTACGAAAATTCGACAATGGTAGGTGGGCGTCCCAATTTCCCTTGAAGTCTATGACACATGCTCTAAGCATATCCTCAAGGGTTTGAATGGTGCGCTCAGACTGTCCATCAGTTTGAGGATGATAGGCGGTACTGAGATCTAATCGAGTGCCCATAGCGGATTGTACTGCCTGCCATGTTCGTGAGGTGAAGTGACCATCCCGATCAGAAATAATACTTAACGGAACTCCATGTCGGCTGACGATTTCGTTGATATAAATACGAGCAAGCTTTTCGTTCTTGAAATCTTCTCGAATAGGAATAAAGTGAGCTGATTTTGTGAGTCGGTCTATAATCACCCATATAGTGTCATACCCAGTAGAAGTGCGAGGTAACCCGGTAATGAAATCCATGGTTATATTTTCCCACTTCCAGACAGGTATTTCTGGTTGGACCAGAAGTCCTGAGGGTCTTTGGTGTTCAGCCTTTACTTTAGAACAAGTGAGACACTTGGAAACAAAAACGGCAATATCTTTCTTCATTCCAGGCCACCAATAGGTGTACCGTAGGTCTTGATACATTTTATCGGCTCCTGGGTGTATAGAATATCGCGACTTATGGGCTTCATGCATGAGTGTTTCACGAAGATTGATGTGGTTAGGAATCCATATACGATCTAGGTAATACAAAATACCATCAGATTTAGTTTCCAGCTTTAGCTCGACTCCACAGGACATCTCTTTTGCACATTTTCTTCTGTTATGGAAACGAGTTGAGCTTCTCGAATTTGATCCTTAATATTGGTTATAATTTGCGAACATAGAAGATGAATGGAGTTCGCATAACCCTTTCGACTAAGTGCATCAGCCACCACATTTGCTTTACCAGGGTGGTATTTGATTTCACAGTCATAATCATTTAGGAGTTCGACCCATCTTCGTTGCCTCATATTTAACTCTTTCTGATTGAAGATATGCTGAAGACTCTTGTGGTCAGTGTATATTTCACACTTCGTACCATAAAGATAATGTCTCCATATCTTAAGAGCGAATACAACGGCTCCGAGTTCAAGGTCATGAGTGGTGTAGTTCTTTTCGTGGGTCTTGAGTTGCCTTGAGGCATAAGCTATGACTTTTCCTCTTTGCATGAGAACGCAACCTAATCCTTGTCCTGACGCGTCGCAATAGACTACAAAATCATCACAACCTTCAGGAAGAGTGAGGATTGGTGCATCACAAAGTTTTCGCTTGAGAGTCTGAAAAGCTTCTTCTTGCTTGGGCCCCCATACAAATGGTTTCCCTTTATGGGTTAAAGCCGTGAGTGGCACCGCAATGCGAGAGAAGTTTGAAATGAATCGACGATAGTAACCAGCAAGTCCAAGAAAAGACCTTACTTCAGTTGGCGTACGTGGAGCTTGCCATTCCTGAACTGCTTTGATCTTTGATGGGTCCACATGTATTCCTTTGTCATTGACTACATGCCCGAGAAATTGCACCTCTTTTAACCAGAATTCACATTTAGAGAATTTGGCATAAAGCTTTTCCTTTTCTAGAAGTGCAAGAACAAGTCGCAGATGACGCTCATGATCAGCTTTAGATTTTGAATAAATAAGAATATCGTCAATGAACACAATAACAAATCGATCAAGGTAAGGTTTGCAGACTCTATTCATTAGGTCCATGAAAACAGCTGGTGCGTTGGTTAATCCAAACGGCATAACCATGAATTCATAGTGACCATATCGAGTTCGAAAAGCAGTTTTAGGGACGTCTTCTTCATGCACCCTAAGCTGATGATAGCCCGATCGAAGGTCGATTTTCGAAAAACAACTGGCACCCTGTAGTTGGTCAAGAAGGTCATCTATACGAGGTAAAGGATATCGATTTTTGATAGTTAACTTGTTGAGCTCTTTGTAATCGATGCACATGCGAAAAGATCCATCCTTCTTCTTTACAAAAAGTACAGGTGCACCCCAAGGCGATGAGCTGGGGCGTATAAATCCCTTGTCAGTCAACTCTTGCAATTGACTGGCTAGCTCTTGCATTTCAGAGGGGGCTAACCTATATGGGGATTTTGCCACTGGTGTAGCACCAGGTATAAGATCGATACGAAATTCGACATCTCTGATTGGAGGAAGTCCTGAAATGTCGTCAGGGAAAACTTGTGGAAAATCTTTTACAACAGGAATATCTTCAAGTTTCTTTTCTGCGGTTCCCTTCTTGATGATATGGGCTAAAAACGCGACATAATTCTTGCGAAGGTATTTTTGAGCTTGAAGGCAAGACATTAAGTTGAGTCCTTTCGCCGAGGTTTCTCCAATAATTCGAAGAGTCTGACCGTTTGAAAGAGGAATGCGAATAAATTTCTCACGACATACAACTTCCGCATTATGCTGACTGAGCCAATCCATTCCGACTATGATGTCGAAACTTCCCAGCTTCATAGGAATAAGATCGACTGAGAAATCGTGGTCGTTTAGGGTGAGCGTACAGTTGCGTAAAATAGAGTCTAACGAAACTGGTTTTCCATCTGCAACTTCCACTGTTATGGATTCCGCGAGCTTATCTCGATTTTTACTTAAGATAGGTTCAAACTCTAATGACACGAAACTTCTATCCGCACCAGTATCAAATAACATAGAGGCATATCTACCATTTATAAGAAACGTACCGTTGACCATATTGCCGTCAGCTCTGGCCTGGTTTGCGTTAATATTGAAAGCCCTTCCTCTAGCAGGTGGAGGAGCTTGGTTTGCTTGGTTCACAGGGTTGGCTTGGGCCTGAGCATGAATAATATTGACTAGTCTTGGACATGAGTTCCTGAAATGACTTGGATCTCCACAATTGAAACATGCCCGCATAGGTTGGCCCATAGGGTAGTTGGGTTGATAGTATGTTTGGGCTAAATGTTGAGTGGGTGGAAATGGTTGTTGTTGTTGGACTTGACCCATAAATTGTTGGTGGGTTTGGGTTATAGGTTGGTGGCGATTTGTTCGTTGAGGTGCGCGGCAGTGTTGTACAATGTGTCCAGCGCGACCGCAGCTGGTACAGTACTGGCAAGGATAGTCAGGGGAGTGGTGATACTGACAACGGTTACATTTTGGTAGTGGTCCTGTGTATGGTCTTTTGTATGGCGCGGGTGGAGGAGTGGCTTGAGTGATGGGTGCAGCAGGAACAGGGGTGTTGGTGTAGGTGACTGCAAAGTTCCTGTTGTTACGCTTCCTCTTGTTAGCAAATTTAGAGGAAGGAGTGTGGTGGTTTGTGGTTTGTCCCTCAGCAGGGGTTTTCTTCTTTTCTTCCTTGAACTTCCCATTGCGAATTCGGTTTTCGGTTAGTTCTGTTGCCAACACCATGGCAGCTTCAAGTGTTACCGGTGAAACGCTGAGGACCGAATCTTGGATTTTCGAGGGAAGTCCTCGAATGTAATGTTCGATCAGACGGTAGGTTGGAGTGAATAAGTTTGGTACCATCTGGTTCAACTCCAAGAACCGTTTGTTGTAAGTAGTGTGATCACCATCTTTTTGCTTCAGGGCATGAAATTCATCTTCCAATTTCTTAATCTCACTCCTATGACAGAAACGCCTAGTCATGATTTCCCTTAACTCCTCCCAAGTTAAGGCCATCGCATCTTCCGTTCCCCTCTTTCCCTTCTCGGTATTCCACCAAGTGAGAGCTACCCCAAGTAGTCTCCCGGTGGCATAACGAACTTTGCGATCCTCAGGACAATCGCAGTTTAAGAAAACGTTTTCCATCTCCTCGAACCAACGCTGGAGAGCAGTGACTCCCTCAGTCCCTTCGAATTTTGGGGGATCGCAAGACTTAATATGTTTGTAGGTGCATTTGCTGGTAGGAGGGTCGTTGATGATCTGGTCCTGTTGTTGAGGAGGGTTAGTAGGATTTGCAGCAAGAGCTTGTTGTACTTGTACTACGATTGTCAGGTAATATCGTGGCCATTTGGTTGGCGATATGAGTGGCCAATCGTTCCTGAGACTCTTCCGATTTCCTACTCCTTCGATGCGATCTATACGACATCTACAGGATCATAAAATGAGAAGATTGTGAGTTTATGGTATCTTTTAGGTGTCATGTGTCTTTAAAAAAAATGAAATTAACATAAATATCAATAATGTAACTACATCCGAAGGATGTCTTGGGTTTGCTCATGTTGGGCCTCAAATGTCCCCCATACCTTCACCTATATAGTCATGTGGGCCCCCATGGCTATTGGTTTGGTAGGATTCACATTAGTATTGGCAATTTAACACTCGCATCCCCCGAATGCTAACCACAAAATATGTTCATGAGATGTTTGGTCGGAACGTGTCCAGGTGTAGACACAATGACAACTCAAAGTGGGATTAGCTCTCACGACGTTTGGTATAGCATGCTTTGGCCTAATAGGTATTTCGTACTCTCATCGTTGGTCCCCAGGTAGGCAAACTGGTCCTTTATTTTGGATTTATACGAATGCCAGCCTAGACAGGACGTTCCGACTACCGGTACTAGTACCCTTCCAGTTACTACATGCCCGTCATGAGAACTCACTTTGATGAGATTTGAAAACACGAAAATCGTTGTAAAAACAATCATGATGTGGTGTGTGCTTGCATGGATGTGATATATTATAATCATACGATTTCATGATAGGCATTACTTGATAATACATACTTATGAACATGCTTGAACAATATCAAATGTAACATTTTAACATAAACATATAAACATCATGAAATTTGGCATATAACACACAAAATTCTTATAAGTTTCTAATCGACTATAGTATAGGCTCTAAGGGTCTAATAACCTATCCTATATCCCTATAGTCATGGCTCTGATACCAATCTGTCACACCCCGACCCGCAGCGGAAATAAGAGTCGGGGCATAATTGGGTTATCACCAAAGCACATGACATTTACTATTATGTTTCATAATTAATTGAAGTGAAAGTTACATTTCTCAAACATTCAAACATGTTCATTCATTACAAAGGAAAATAACCAAACATAATAATCCAAATACTAAATCGTTTTATTTCTTCTAATCCAGGTCCTACGTGTTCCTAGCTGCTGCTGGTTCACCTGTATCATGTGTAAAATGGGAGGTTTTTGGGTCAACATAAGTTGGCGAGTGAACCTTATAGATAAACATTTTATAATGATTTTCTGGTTAGTTTATCAATAAAATATTGTGCATAATCATAAAAGAGCATATGTATGAAATCAAGCAATGGCAACATCAATTACAATAATAACATACATTAACAATCAATAGCATACATGAACATACCAACATCATATGATAATTAACATAAATGAACTGTGAGATCAAAGCTCAATCAAACGGAGCCGATCATATTGCATGAACTGAAAATGTAAATTGAACTGTGTGCTCAAGGCTCAATCAAACGGAGCCGAGAGTATTGCATGAACTGGAAATGTAAATTGAACTGTGCACTCAAGGCTCAATCAAACGGAGCCGAGCGTATTGCATGTATTGAAATGAGAATAAATGACCGATCAAGGCTCAATCAAACGGAGCCGATCGTGCGGGCACGCCCTGATCAACCGCATAATAAAATGGGGATCAAACTCAACCTCGAGGGATGGGGAGCTACGGCCTCAGCATTTGCATGTACTGAAATAATAATTTGCAAATAATAATAACTACTTATCAGCAACAACTAACACACATGTCATGATATGATATATGCACAATAATTTAGTTATAGTAAGTAAATGAACAAGACACATGATACACCCCAAAAATGTGATTAAAACGGGGAATTTGAAGGGTTCACTCACATTGGGTGCGTTGGATTTGAATTGGTGAGATGCGCACGATTTAGACGAAGCGAGTTAACGAGGAAACACTGACCTAAATAATAATGGGAAAAAATATATTAAATGGATGGATTTTATTAAAGATTTTTAATGGGATTTTTAGATATATTTTTGTGAGTTTATGGCTATTTTCTATCCTTAAAAATGTTATTTTTAAGTATTTTTAATTGATTTTTAATTTAAATAAAACAAATAATTATTTAAAAAAAATAATATTTTTTTACTGTTTGACCGTTGACCGTTGACCGTTGACCGGTTCGGTCAGCGGTAATTCTTGCGCCGAGCGGGATTCGAACCGGTGACCTTCCGTTCACGCGCACGTAGCTCTACCAACTGAGCTACGTGACTAACCCGTTAGTAATCCAGTTTTACTTATATTTATACACTTATTCGAATTTACCGAAAATTCCTTTATTTTGCAAAACGTTTTAATCTCATTGAACCGGTGTTCGTGACGGGACTCGATCGCGCGACGTGCAGTTTGATTTGCACATAGTCCACCGCTGGACTGTGTGTCTAACCCGGTTATATTCTTGAATTATATTATACTTAACAACTACTCGATCTAACCCGGTTAGTTTTATGAATAAAAAGGAATGTTTATTATGCAGAGTGTGTGTGGTAAGGATCGAACTCGGGACTTGTATATAACCTTTGCACACAATCCACCGCTGGACTGTGTGTCTAACCCGTTAATTATCCGAGTTTTATTTATTCTTATCCCGTTTTTAGATTCGTCTTCTTCATTACGATTACTGGTTTTTACTCAGACAACTGATTCATGGTTCTACTACTTAAAAATCATGCCTACTAGTTTGAATGAACAAACCGAACAGTTTGGGGAAAAGAGATACCGGACAGGTCGTCTTCTTCAGGAAGTCCGGCGAGAACAGGTAACTCTGTTTTTTGAACCTCCGACTGAGAGAGTCTAACAACAGAATTAAAGAATTAGATTTGAAATTGAACCAGAGTACATGGATTATTAGCACGATTGAATGTGTTTACCGTCAACTAGCGTGGTTCCGGCAAATTCCAGAATTTCTCCGGCGAAACCAGAAATCCAGCAAAGTCTTCTGTGACTGACTTTGAGTGACGGAATAATGTTAGTAGTGTCCTAACAATAGATTGAAACAGCAAGAGAGGAAATTCTTACTGGTTTATGTTGAACACGGTTTTCCGGCGAGAATTGCAGAGAATTCCGGCGACAGTTTTCTTGTGCTCAAAAGACTTGAAAACGCGACGAAAAGGGATTGGAGTGTATTTGAGACAGTTCTGAATCGTATAAATGATTGGAATCAGAATTATTTGAAGCTTGAATGTCTTTCGGTTTCAAAAACCCAAAACTCGAAGTTCATTCAATCTGAACTTTAACTAGAAACCGATATTCATCGGTTATAAGTTAACTAAGCGAAACAAAACTGATTTGGCGATTCGGCTTACCGATTTCCGTTATTCAGATATCATTAACCGTTAATCCAAGTTTGTGTATAAAATTTAATTGTTTTCATAATACTAACAGAAAACAATTGGTGGCGGAGTGGTTTGGAGACGGAAAGATAAATCGTTGGAGGCAGTTGACCCGGGTTCGAGTCCGGTCAGCTCCAACTATTTTTTATTTATTTTCTTTTAACTTTTTATCAAATATAATTTTTATAGCTTAGTTTATATATTAATTATGTAAAGTTTAAACTCAAAATACTCATCAATACTTAATGTCATTTCATAACTTGGTATCTGATTACAAAACGGAGCGGGTTTTGGAAACCCGATTTATACAAATGTTACAAGGATGATCTTCATAATGAGCATTTATGCAATCCCAAATCCCAATTAGCTCAGCTTGTATACCTAGAAAGATGCTTTTGGTGTATATCTTTAAAGCTTGATTCTCCAAACCATTTTAGTTACTTTTCAGTTTAGGGCGTTTGTAATGCATCTCATTTGTCATTTTTTTATGCGTATGACGATGTGCTTCTAGTTTTGTTTCATAATGCATCATAAACTCAATTAGATTAGATTTGGAATTACATACTTGACCAAAGAAATAGTTTTCACTCTCGATGGCTTACGCATAAGACCCGAAAAAAACTCCATCTTATAATATGTAGGGATCCATCATTCTGTTAGAGCAAAATATATCGAATAACTAGTTGTTCTTAGCTACATTGAACTCTTTGATAACTTATTCCTATCCTGATTCAAACTCTTTAGGTGTAAGTGCCTCGGTCAAGAGAACACTGAATATACGTTCCTTAAAATTGGTGGAGTTGAGTAGCCTTACACCCACCTACATAAGACGTAAACTGCACGTAAAATACAAATAATAAAATAGCACTGATAATCTCCTAAACATTATATATTGTAAAAACACCAAAACAATTGAAACGCCAAAACAGAAGACTTCATAAAACATTATTACCTTGAGTGAAAGTTTGTGCATCATGTGCCACGTACATGACCTATACCCGGTTTTAACAAATACAATAGAAATAGCTTTTTTCATTGTTCGATCTTGATCGGTGACAACTTTTGGTTGATCGCCAACAACTTTTAAAGAACTCTCAACAACCATATATAGGTATCACACGTTTCTTACGCCAATAATGCAGCACCAAAAGTGACATTGTTGTCGTGGTTATCTATAGCAGTATATGGTACAAGCACCATAGAGTATTTGTAAAAAAATACAACAAAAATAAACATAATATGAAAACATGAAAACGCCAAAGCTAGATTGTAATTTAGTTCATACTTGTTAGAACGTAAGTGGCGTCAAATGAAATCACAACGCCAAACAAATGACGATTACGTTTACATTGATTATCGCTTCAAAACTATCGATTCAAGCGATTGTCATCGTCTGTGAAATAATCGTACAAAATATTAGGTCAAGACTTTTTCTTTTCATGAAGGTATCTCACAAGCATGTCTTCATCGTATTCACCAATGAACAAATTAGTTTGTCTCTTGTAATTCTTAAAATCAACTTTACTTGCACCAACCTCTTCAAAGCCACCGAAAACAGTCTTAATAACATTAAACGTCTTAACATTACCCAAATTTAACTTAGACATGCTATGTATAAAATGCTTCTAAAGCTGAGTGGGGTGTCTTCTAATGGTAAGAAATGCTTATTAGGCTGATCAACAAATTAGTGATTATGCTCTTCAACAAACTTATACACCTTTCAAAATCCAACTTCAAACTCAAGACAAAATTGAGCTCCATAACCAGTCCTCTTAAAAAAAGTTGATCTAACACTTCTTTCCTTATGCTTCGGGTCCAATGTATCAACCTTCTTATTCTTATATGAGCCAGATTTCATACACATATACTACTTTAGGAGTTTTTCTCCCTTTACATTTATTTTTTAGTACCCTTTTTAACAGCAAAACCACCAGTCGTGGCATACATAAGATTCAAAGCATAAGAATCATCAAGGCTATCAAAAATCAATCATTAGATGTAGCAGGTTAACCTTTACCATATAGTAAAAAACGCCATGACACTAAGAAATTAATAGAAAGTACAGTAGAAGACGCCATGAAAAAATAATAGACACCATGAATGGAGTAAAGAAAAATAGATTAAAATGCCAAAGAAACGAATACAGCTTGAAAAATACACATTATGTGATAATACACGTCATGGTTATATTTTATTTATATATAATAATTCATTAAAAAAGGTAAACCTAATACAGATAGAAAACATCATGTAGTTAACGCCATGCATATACAACATTTATTAACAAAACCTAAAACCGATTGAAAAAACATTCATATTATTTTATCACTTGAAAACGCCTTAAAAACTGTAACTTGTATATGTAGAATGCCATTAACATAGTGAGTCATCTATATAATAAACAAGAACGCCAAAAAATAGAACTGGTCATGAACACCAAACATTTCTTGTGGCCAAACAATTGTTTGATACATTCCAACAACAATTTTGAAGAACAGAGGTTTCTCAATGTAACAGTACTTAGCTTAGAACAGACTTTTCATGTGACAGAATAGATGTTAGATCTCTACAAATGTTTGCTAACATTTGTGGAATCTTTTATGTTAGAAACGTAAGATGTCACTATCATGGTGACGTCAGCTGATTGCAAACATATTTTTTGTACTTAGTATAAATAGATCTTATCTGTTAGAGATCCATTTCATCACTTCATCTCATTTTCTTTTGTATGAAAAGATTTGTGAGTGAAAAGGCTGAGCGGGGGATTGTATAATCATTGTATTGTAATTGTAATCTTTGGATTTTAATATAAAACCAATTTTTTATATATCTTCCTGCTTGTGTGTTTACTTTATTTAAGTTACAATTTACAAATTGTTTGTTCTTCATGTCTTAAATACACAAGTTCTATACACTCAGATACTACAATTGGTAGCGGAGTTTGGTTACATTAAACTCGATTTCACAATCAGTTTAATATATAAAGATAGTTCGCATACATAACCAATTTTTTTGTAACTCAGAGTTGTAGAGTGTAGAATTCAAGAGTATTTCACACATACTATGTTTTTCTTCAAAAGAACAAAAGAAAATGACACAAAATGATCCCCATAATATCGGCTTTAGTAACAAGCCTCCTATGTTTGTCAGATCTGATTTAATATCTTGAAAAGTAGGATGGCTCTCGTGCTTGCTCAATAGAACACAAGGTGTTGGAAGTCCATTATATTTGAAACTCACATTCCAATGGTACCTAGTGTGGAAAACCTGAATGTTCAAGAGTCAAAGAAGCTGGAAAATTACTTAAAGAATGATTTTCAAAAATTTGAGCTAGATGAAAAAGCTTTTAGCATTGTGGCTATGGCTCTGCCAAATGTTATCTATGCTAGCCTGGTACAATGCAATAGTGCTAAAGAGTTGTGGGATACATTGAAGGAACAGTTTGGTGGAACTGAAGATGTTATCGAAAAGACTCAAGAAATTCTTAACCAACAATATGAGACTTTCACACATGTTAAGGGAGAAACCCTTACACAACAATTTGAAAGATTTCTTGTCTAATAAGTGAACTTAAGTTGGTAAATAAAGAATTTTCAAAATCAACTTTAAGTAACAGATTTGTTAGATCATTACCTAAAAAGTGGGATACAATAGCAATTGTGATGAGAATAACTCCTAATTTGAAGAGTATGACATTGACTCAGCTGCATGGAAAGCTCTTAATGTTTCAAAGAGAGTTTATAAAGTGTCGAAACGTTAAGAGCTTTCCATGAAGAGTTGATATCAATATAATGGCTAGGGTTATGGCCATTATATTGATATCAACTAGTATAAACTTTTCTCAATATTGATCCTACTAACCTTGAGGAGATAGATATTTTTCACCAAGTGACACTACATAGTCTTAGAGCAAACAACTTTTATAAAAGGACTGGTAGGAAATATCTAGGACTAAATGGTAGATCAAGGGTGGGGTTGGATATATCAAAGATAAACTGTTTCAAATGTTACAGATCGGATCATTTTGCAAAAAAATGCAGAAGTCAAATAAACAACTCTTCACTTGTGATAAGATACCCAAATTAAAGAGCTCAATTAAACAGTCAACAACAATTTTATCAAAATACCCAAAATACCCATGGACCAAATGTGTGAACCACTACCCATTTTGCATAAAGCATGAATCCTATGATTGTACATACATTCATGCAACACTTGTTCCTCAGGTTTAATGTGTTCAAATGCATGATGCACATGTTCAAGCACCTCCGGCTACTCCTACTCCTTCACCTGAAGAAGCCAAACAATAAAGCTTCTTCACACAAGGCTTTGTAGACTCGGGTAGATTCCAAGAGGACTTAACTGATGAAAATTTTGCGCTTATGGCAAAAGAAAATGATGAACATGAAAGTTTTTTTCTTTATGGCACTTGAATGTATTTTAGATAAAGTGGGTCAAGAGATAGAAAAGCATGTTGGTAAAAGTGTAGAAAACCTAGAGCAAACAAATATTTATGAAGAAGGATATGCAGAAAGAATGGAAGAATATCATCTCAAAAGTTCCACTGATAGACCTCATGTTTGTGTAGAAGAAGCTGCTACCAAAGTATCAGCTCACATTCTTAAAGAATCATGTTCAGACAAATGCATATTTGTATTTGGAAACATCAAATACAACCTTAGAGAAAAGGTTCAAGTTAGTGAATTGTTCTCTAGTTGATCTGAAGAATTGGGTACAAGCAACGGCAAACGAGAATGGTTATGTTATTATAGCCCGTCGATCGAAGAATATTGGTGGTATTACGGGGATGGTATGGCTTGTGTGCGCCGTGGTAGTGAGCACCGTAGTAAAGCAACTGTTAGGAAAGCTGGCAACAGAAAAATTGGTTGCCCATTTTCATTACTAGCAGTGCAGGACATGACGAATGACACCTGGGAGTTAGTAGTAGAAAACCCAAAACATAACCACGAACTAGTGTAGAGTTTGTTGGGCCACGCATTTGTGTGAAGATTTACTGAATGCGAATACAAGTTGCTAGAGCAGCAGACAGCTTAAAACATGGAGCCACGTAACAATTTTCAAACCGTAAGAAAGCCGTACCCTGAGATCCTCCATGTTTAGAGAGACGTCCAAAATGCGGTTCAGAAAATTACAGCGCCACAGATGGACAGAAAGACTCCCATGCAGGCACTAGAAACCATGATTTATGAAAACCAATTCGTTTACGAGACCCGGTATGAATCCAAAACATATGTCATAATAGAGCTTTTATTTGTTCATCCCTAGTAGAGAACTATCTGGCGTGCATTCCACACGTGTTGTTGATCAACATGATGTACAATACAAACATCTAAGACATGCCATTTGTGAAGGTTGTGGGTTTGAAGTCGACCGACAAGTTTTTTTTATCGCGCATGCTATTATTTGCAAAGAACAAAGTGATAACTTCGTGTGGGTGCTTGAAAGGATCATGTCAATGTTGCATGAATGTATACAACCATGTGTGATAGTAACGGATAGAGAGCTAGCTCTAATTAATGTGTGTGCTAAAGTATTCCTGAACGCCTCTAGGTATCTATGTCGGTTTCACATCGAACAGGATATCTATAAACATTGCAAGCAAGGCTTCAATAAAGAAGATTGGGAGAAATTTTTTCGTACTAGCGAACATTGTGCGAGTCTCCTGCAGAGCCCATATACGACTATAACTTGCACAAGATGTATAACTGCTTGTTTCTTGCAACAGTTTAAGTAAGTATGTCTTCAACAAATGACTCACACATTCAATTATATTTAATATATTATTTTACTTTAACAGGGATCTTTAGTTATGTGTACGATAACTGGCTCAAAGACTATAAAAAATGTTTGTTTTTTGCATGGACTAATAAGAGTCGCAACTTTGGCCAGCGCACCACTAACAAAATTGAGAGCCAGCACGCTAATTTAAAGAGATATGTTCGAGGTAGGAGTTCGTTGGACTGAATAGTGGGATGTGTCATGGATATAGTTACAACATACATTGGAGAAATAAATAAAAAGTTTCTAAGAAAGCATTAAAAAAACGATGAACCCCCGCAGACTACCATTGTTTGACAACCTACGTGGAAGGTTTCCCATAAAGCACTTGACTTGCTGGAAGGAGAGCTATTGAGGAAGCTAGAGGTGTTGTACAAACTTAATTCATCATGTGGTTGCCATATGTGGATTAGTTGTAGGTTGTTGTGTGCTTGTAGGCTACAAAAGTACAGATGTACTGTTAAAAAAATCTTAAACCTACAAACCTTTTTTGATTTGGTACAATTTTAGCTGCTTACACATTGTATTTGATTCAACTATGTAGAGCATTGATACAACTCGAAGACGTAGATGTATTCTGGTGTAAGCTTGACTTACTACCGTGAAAACTGATGGATGAGGAGAAACACCTCCTTTGGTGAGGGAAGAAACCTATATGCAGGTTCCCAACAAAATATGTATGATGCTCCCCGACACAACTCATACGTACCATCACAGGGCTCTCGTGGAGCTAGTTAGTTGTAAAGTCTAAAAAATCCAAACTACAAACGAAGGAGACATGGGATGATTATGGGTTTCTATTAATAAAGGGGGGAGAACTTGTTAACCATCAAAAGGTTTAAGCCATAGATTCCATCAGTGTTACGCCGTTACATATTGTATATACAAGATCTGAATCCAGACGGTCATTGTGGGTTTCGGTCTGTGGCTATCGAGTTAGGTTTTGGGAACACCAATGGCTCCATGTTCGAAAGGATCTAGTACTGAAGATGGATCATAACGTATCGACATGGTGGCGTATATTCGAAACATGGGGCAAAGGACATTTCAACCGGCTACGTAGGAGCCTAACTTGGCATTCAGGGAAGGTTGTCCCGAGAGTCACAGGATGGAAATGCCTCAAGCAGGGCTTTTCCTGACGTAAAGGTGCTCTATCGTCATCCACATGTTAAGCATTGAAGGGAGTTGTACTTTCTTCCCGTTATTGGATACTCCTGATGAGCCACAACCTCAAGCAATAACACTCATACGTGTTCACGGGGGACACTTCATACATGTAAATTTGGAAGGGGACTATCCCATGCCTTTAGTGAACCAACTATAGTCGATCAACCAATCAGTCCTTACGGAACATCAGGGAGAAATATATAGGCCGCGTTTACAACGCTATGCGTCGATGTTGGATCGAGAACCAGACCCAGACCGATTATAAATCTTATCGAAGCTTAAATGAAAATTTGTATTATTGTTGATATTTTTATCATTTTAAAATTATTAATGTTTTTATTATTGTTAATATATATTTGTAGTATTGTTAAAATAAAAATATTGATAATATTATAACATTACAAACAAAATATTATAACAATAATACACACATTTACAATTTATATTATTAACAGTATAAATTATAATCGTTTTTATAATTAAATACAGGATTAAAAAATATTAAATAAAACTGACATGCTATACACGTCGTGTATAACCCAGGATCAGACTGTGTATAACCATATACGAGGACAAAGAGATTCTCATCGAGGTTCAGTCATTGTTCGAGTTTCATCCACATCGGACAAACCAACTTATGGACCCAACACACCCTCTCCCCCGAGGTTTCTTTCTGCATGGCTAGCCAGGCGCGTGCGATCGGAGTGTCATGCACTGGTCAAAGATAATATTTATAATACCCAAATTACCCTTAACAATGCGTTAGTGGTAGTAAGGGGTCGAACCACGAAAAGTTTAGGTTTCCCTATGTACATGGTTGATTGTTAATGAGGTCACAATTTTTATGAAGCTTGCTACGAAAATGGTTAATTTGTTTGTTTATTGAGAAAGAGTGTTGGAATATACCGATGAGTTTTATGCTAAAATGATTAACTACTAAAACGTGATTGATTGCATGAAAACTTGATTAATGGTTTTAAAACAATACTTTAGAACAGTGTTCACACTCGGTTCGACAATTGTAGCACCTAGGGTTGCTACACGTTTTTAACTTGGTTTAATTGAATTAGTTCATCAAAGGGTTTAGAATCATGAAGCTAAGGTGCCAGTTGCTATCAACGTTCAAGACGGACCGCAATGCACTTCGTTAACTCGGACAAGTAAATCCTATCGAAAGATAAGGTATAATTGCAAATATTCATTCCATAAAGTCAAATTTTATCATCACTCGACAATTTATAGATTCAATGCAAATGCAAGACAATTATCTAACAATTCAAATGCAAATCAGTTTTTCCAAAAATCAAATGTTCAACAAGTTGCAAACCTTATAAATCCTTAAAAAAGTCTACACCAGGGTGAAACCTGAGAGATTTAGCCGCTCATGGAGAACTAAACGCGATCGCCCGATGAGAGTTGAATCTTGATCACGAACATCTTGAAGCCTTGAAAGTAATGGTGATGATGGTTAGGGTTTGGGATGGATGGTGAAAGTGAATGAATGATGGATGAGATGATGGTAGGTTAGAGTTAGGATTGAAGATTGTGATTTGGATGATTGGGTGTATTGGGTATGATTGAAGATAAAGGTGTTCTTGGATCCAACATGGTGTTTCAAACTCCAAAAATGCGTAACTCCTTTCCAAGACCCCAAAAATGGCTATATAACTTGTTCATAACATTCAAACCAACAAATCAGCATCATACACATAGAAGAGGCGTTGGCCACGGCATGTGGTTCGTAAAAATGCTCCTGACGGCCTAAAAGGCTGTCTACGAACAAATCTCCCGATAAGGCTTTCTAGAGGGCGTCGCCGACTAGCCCTCTAAAACATGTTTTTCTGATTCTGTTATTTCGCATGTCCTGTTGATCCGTTTTCCGTCACAATGGTCCGTAAAGCTCCAAAAAGCTCCTTAAACTTCGTTAACCTGCAAAAAACACAAATCACATCAAAGTAGGCAATTCGAAACTCAAGTTTATGTAAAAATACACACTTTACATACAATAAAACCTCGGTTTTCAATCACACATCACATCCCCACACTTGTCTTTTGCTTGTACTCAAGCAAGTTTGCTTTCACGTGGGTCAAACAAATGACAGACTACAAATTCTCGAGATTCAAGCTAAGGTCTAATGTCATGTCCAGTTCATATTTTTTTACTATTTATGGGTTATTTAGCGGTAAATTGAATATCACGTAAAATGGTTACCCAAGATTAACCCGCCTTTGAAACTAACACATCATACATATCACTCACAATATTCTCTCCGCTCGGTTTAAAAATATAGCTAATAATAATGAAATAGCAAGTCTCAAGTAAACACTCAAACGTATTAGAACATGTACCATGACAAAAACCAAATGGGTTGTGCCATCCCTTATTGAATTAGTTACTTATGCTTTTAGATTGCTCAAACGAGGACATTTTTGAAAAAAAATTGAAATTTTCCCCATCCTCACACTTGAGGTAAACATTGTTCTCAATGTGTAGTGTTTAAATGACGGGTCAAAATCTCATTTTTTTCTCCCCATCCCCACACTTGAGGTCAACATTATCCTTAACATGTAGGAATGAGAGCTTTTAAAATGCATTAGGGATGTGACACGACCAATCTCCCAAACTTCACCCAGTTAAATTTATACACAACACACTCTACTTATTCACTAACTAATAATCAAAGCTAAAAAGAAACATATGCACCTGGTTTTTGCTCATTACTCGTGTGCTCTTCGTTCTTCTATGAAAATGGTCATCTTCATGAACATAAGTGAATCAACAAGTCTTAATCCTCGTGTAGAAGCACGCTTCTTATAACCACTAAAACTTCTTAGTTAAAACATTTTTACCATTTTAATAAAGAATTTACCAAGCCATATTTTTATTTAACTTTAATTTTATGGAAAAGAAATTTACAACAACAACAAGCCTAACTCACATTCATAGGAATCACGGTTGCATTTAGCGTATTCAACAAGCCCTTCTAACCTCCCGATAGCTCGGGAGGACGAGTAGGTCTCGTGAGGGTTATATAGGGAACACACCAACAAAGTTTGTTTAACTTCTAAACAAAATACAAAAAGAAAGATAATACAAAAAGGTATTATATCAACTAAAATAAAAGAAAAGATAAAAAGAACGAAAAATATTATACAACAACAATAAACATACTACCTCAAGGTGGTGGAACGGAGTGCTTGTCGCCCACGAACTCTTCAGATCACCCAGTGATTCATACCATTTGGTTCCGAACATGCCAAAACTCCTTAATTCCTCCTCTTCCTTCTTCTCTTTAGGTGACTTCTTCACCTTCTTCTTCTAAACTGGTTTCTTTTTCGATTCTCTAAACCTACCAACCATATCAAATATCTTTTTGTTAGTATTCATGTCCTTCTTAGAACACTTATCCTCACTGAGTGGGTTAGTAATTTGGGAAAAAACATTCAAAATTAGTTCCCGGTCGCCAAATTTCATGCTTACCGTTCCCGTTGCACAATTTATTATGGCATTAGCAGTTGCTAGGAACGGTCTACCCAGCATGACTATCGGTTGTGTGTCTTCAACACATCCAACATAGTCTACTACCAAAAAGTCCATTTGGTAGTAGCAATCATCAACCTTCACTATCACATCTTCCACCATCCCTTTTGGATACGTGGGAGTTTGTTCGGCCAACATCGCAGAGGTGTCAAAATCTTTCAAAGGACCAAAATCATATTGGTCGTACAGACTCCTAGACAAGATACTCACACAAGCTCCAAGATCTAGGAGTGCTCTCTTAATTTTAAATTTTCCAATTTGGATTGGAATAAGAGGATCTCCCAGATCTTGAGCTCATAGGGAGATCACTCAATAAAACGGCACTAACGTGTGAGATTAAATCAAATTTTTTCAGTTTCTTAATGTGTCTTTTTCAGTGCTCAACTCTTTTAGACATTTAACATGAGACGGGACCTTTTTAATGTCATCAAGTAACGGATAACTATTTTTTGCTTGATTTAAAATTTTCCCACCTCTCATCCTTTGGTGGGCTCCGTTTTTCAAGCTTTGATTCATTAATTGGTTTTCATAGAGCCAATAGGTGTGGGATGGTATTAAACTCCACACCTATATCATCGGTCTTATCATGCAATTCATTTAACCAACTTTCACAAAAAGAGTTTTTTGACTTATTTTTTACAATTTTAGGTTGTGAAATTGTTTCTTGCTCATGGTTGCTTTCATCAATAAAATCCTCCACTAGACCGGTGATGGAGTACTCTCAACACTACAAACCTCATCATTTGTAAGAAGACTTACCGCGTTAATTTGCACATTCCTCACATTATTTGTGCTTGAACGTTAATGCTTCGGGTTCACCATAGTGTTGCTTGGGAGTCTTCCTCCACTTCCTTTGAGTTGGGCCACATCTTCCAGTAATTGACCCACTTGCCTCGCAAAAGCCTCATGAGATTATGCCTCATCTCATTCGCCTACTTCATTTCTTTGATGTCGTTATTTGATTCCTTCACCACACTCAACAGCACATCAATATTTGCATTCACCGACCCATTACCATTACCACCATTGTTGTGATTCCTTTGGTAACCCCCTTGGTTACTGCCTTGGAAATTTTGGTATGAAGACCCACCTTAATTTTTCGGTTGGAAATTCGGGTTCATTTGGTTGGAAACATTGCCATACCAAAACTTAGGATGGTTCCTCAACTCGGGCTGGTAAGTATTGGAGTTCATATCAAACTGCTTCCCATCTCTATACACTTGATTAACCCCGTTAGTGGTTTGGGCCATGTTAACAGTGCACTAAATCGCCTGATGACCCATGTCACCACAATCTTCACACACGGCAAATTGTACCACACCCACCTCTTTTCTCTTCATAGGGGTCAACTCCCATTCTAGTGTTTCAATCTGATCCTTGGAACTAACATCGCGGTCGGGCCAAGACTTTGAGGTTCGGTGCTTTTTGGCTCTATCTGTCGTAGCCATAGCTTGGAGTTCTTACTCATCCTCTCCAAGAACGCCCAATCATTCTTCTCATGATTATTCAATAAGGTCCCATTACTTGCGGATTGCAAGTACTTATGCTCTTCGGCATCCAACCTCCTCACGAATCATTTAAGCAATTCTAATCTCTTGATTTGATGATGAGGACATTTCTGAACTAATCTTTAAAATGAGTGAGAGCTTCACGCAATAACTCACCCGGGAATTGCAAAAATGACTGAATCTTATCTCTTGCATCATCGGTCTTCGCTATAGAATAGTACTCGTCAAGAAACACTTGTTGCAATTCAGCCCAAGTGTGAATACTATTCGTTGGAAGTGTGAGAAACCACCATTTGGCCTTGTCCTTCTACGAGAACTGAAATAACCTCAACCTCACTTCGTCTTGAGTGAAATCGTGACCCCCGATGGTTGAGAAATTGGGCTTCATTAGTGGGAATGCCATGATTTTGGTTAACCCCACGGTTGGGATTAACATTTCAGTTGTTGAGATCGGGTGGTAACCAGTTTTAACGATTATGGTTTTGAAGTGGATGTGTGGGTGTACGTTGGTTGATGTTTTGGTTTTGAGTATGGGTTGGAACGGTGGTGTTGGTGGTCTTGAGTTGTTACCACTCCCCGGGCGATCATTTGAACATTTTGGTTTTGGCGAGTGTAACTTTGGTATTGAAATTGGCGTGGGTTTTGGTTGTTGGGTTGGTTGGAGTTTTGGGGATCCATTTTAATGGGCCCAAAAGATTGTATAAGTGGTGAGTTGGTGTTGGGTTGATTAGAGACAAGCATTGTCTATAATCGGTTGGCTAAGTTTTTTCGCACTAACCGCTCAACCTCCAGTTCGGACACTAACGGAGAGGTCCTACCGGAGTTCCTCGTATGCATCACTACCTGTAACTTGCACAAGTAACATACCCGCGTAACAAAGAAATAGAGAATGTAGCAAAAAAACACCTTAAACAGATAACCACACAAATCAAACAATGTCCTAACACAAACGGCGCGAACTCCGCGGCAACGGCGCCAAAGTTTTATCAGAGTGTCGCGCCCCGCTCAAAGATAATATTTATAATACCCAAATTAACCTTAACAATGCGTTAGTGGTAAAAAGGGGTCGAACCACAAATAGTTGTGGCTTGCGTGATGGACATGATTGATTGTTAATGATGACATAAATTTTATGAAGCTTGCTACGAAAAAGGTTAATTTGTTTGTTTGTTGAAAAAGAGTGTTGGAATATACCGACGAGTTTTATGCTAAATTGATTAATTACTACAACTTGAATGATTGCACAAAAACTTGATTAATGGTTTTAAAACAATACTTTAGAACAAGGTTCACACCCAGTTCGATAATTGTATGATCTAGGGTTGCTACACGTTTATAACTTTGTTTAATTGAATTGGTTCATCAACGGTTTTAGAATCATGAAGCTTAGGTGCTAATTGCTATCAACGTTCAAGACGGACCGCAGTGCACTTCGTTATCTCGGACAAGTAAATCCTATAGAAAGCTAAGACATAATTGCACATATTCATTCCATAAAGTCAAATTTTATCATCACTCGACAATTTATAGATTCAATACAAATGCAAGACAATTATTCAACAAGTAGTAAACCCTAGTGAAGGGGTACGATCCCAGAAGCCCTGCGCCGGCGCAGGAGACCATACCATCAGAATGTTACAAGATCACTTAATAAACCTTGCACGCCTCACGCAATGGTACATATCCGAAAGCGCAGCTCTTATTAACCTCGCGCGAGGACAAAGAGCAAAACATCTAAACTTCATTTAATATCCTTGCGCGGATCTACGCAAGGGTATAGTTAAGCGTGAAGTAAGAAGAAACCATCAAAACTCTAAAGTCTGGTGCACAGACATCTTCCTACCGAGGTAACAAAGAACTGAGCTAAAGGAATCTTTTCTGTTATAACGCACTGGACAAGTGGCAACTAATCAAGGCTCCACAACCTTGGATCTTCTAGAAGCATTAAATGGGAATCATGCATGCCTCTATTCGGTAGTATCCGAATGTGACGTGGCAGCATCTGGGACGTCTATCTTACACCCAATGTCAACAGAATCTTCATGAAGACCTAAAGAAAACCACTTTCCACATGGCTCTTCCCCAACGGTTGATCATCTTCCAATCCATGTGCATGGATGGAGATATAACCACTAACGATGTGAAAGATTCCGTTACAAATCCATTAAATTTGGACACCCAAATCTCCGGCTATAAATAGAAGAATTGAGTTACAAGCTATTTCATTCACTCTCCACTACTTACACTTACACTTCGTCTTCTTCGAGTCACTGTACTTATTCTCACGCCAGAGGATGGTCACTCAGAGAACCCCCATTCTCCCCGAGGCGAGGCTAACGGCAGTTTTCTGTTTTGCAGTGATTTCAGACGAAGTTCTTTCCATCGAAAATCAATCAAGAGATTAACCCTTGTATGTAGAAACCATGTCCACAGGTCTAGATTTATTCCTATAAATCCCGGTTTGGTGTTTCTCCATTGGTGCCATCAGATCTTTCCTTTTTAATCTTCATCTCTTGTTTGTGTTTTGCGACCTTCAGTTGCTGATGGTCCGTCGAGTTTGCCATAAGGTCCTCGGGCCGAGGTCTGGAACGCAGTTCATGTTTCTCGGGTCGACGGGCAAGTGGAGGAAGAATTCTCTGAGCATGCTGATGTTCATCATGATTCTAGTCGTGTGAACATTCCAGTAACTCCGAGAGTTCAACCTGAATCTCCTTTTGTTCCATTCACGTCAATATTACCTCCTGGCGAGACTCTGATATCCTGGTTCATCAAATCTCAAACCGCTTTGAATGTTGTTTATGCGCAACTCTGTGCACAAACTAACGCATCGGCTGCACCGGTGCAAGTGCCGACAACTCATGTGCATGCTTCGCCTGCACCGCGAGTGTTGAGTTCTGATTCACCGACCAAAGAGCGTGTACCATCGCACGTGTTTGCAAGAGAGACAGAAGAATATTCTCAGTCCAGGACTAGATACGAGTCAACTACCTAGAAGCGAGCATCAGTCCATTCTCGTCTTGGCCCACGTCCATCTCAGGGGCGGGACACCCAGCACGAAGAAAATGACAAGCCATATGACGAAGGTGACAGTTTTAGTGTGTTTAACAGATTGTAGAAGGATCATGTTGCGTATAAACCAAAGTCATGCATGGTACACAATCCGGAGGCTGAACATGACTATCTGATCTATAGACCGGCTGAAGCAGTAGAACAATCCAAGTTTTTGAAGGAAATTGCATTGGCTCCGCTTGAGCACGCAAAGTTACCATCTAATGTGGGAAAATTTAATGGTATGTCAGATCCGGATGATCACATGCGCTTGTTTACTAGCGCATGACTCATTGGGGGATGGACGTTACCTATGGGGTGTCATTTGTTTGTTCAAACCCTCACAGGCGCCGCGCGCCTATGATTTGACAATCTACCAACAGGTAAACTTACTTCCTGGAAGGATCTCAAGGATAAGTTCTTAACTCACTTCAGCCAACAGCGGTGATATGTCAGAGACTGTTCGGATGTCATGAACATTTGGCGGAGAGATGACAAAAGTTTGGAAGATTTCATTACTTGTTATAATAAAGAGGTTCTTGAGATCGGTGATGTGCATGAAGACCTGATCCGCGCATAATTCAAGTATGCCATTCGATGTGATGAGATGATAAAAGTTTTATCGTGAAGCGTGCGTCTCTCGAAAAGTTGGGAAAAACTTATGGCAGCAGCCAAAGTTTATGCTCAAACTGAGCGCAATTTGAGTTCCAACAGACCTCCCATGCCTCAGTATTGTCCACAAGATATGAGCAGAATAATTGGTAAGAAAAACAAGAAGAATTGGAAAGAGTCGAACCAACGCGCAAGGGTTGTCATAAGAAAGGTTACACGACACATTGGTGCGAGCAGCAGGTAATTTTTCCTATAGTTCCTGGAGGTCCTCAAGAAGAAAGACTGGTAGTGATAACTGGCATTTTTTTGCCATTATCGCACTGATTATATGTTTATTGATCTGGGCAGTTCTATGGATATCATTTATGAGCAATGTTTTAAGCAGCTAGACCCAAAGGATAAGGCGCGCTTAGAACCGGTTGATTTCCCATTAACTGGTTTCTGTAATGAACCCGTTTTCCTCTCGGAAAGATCTCTTTCTCGGTCACTCTTTCGGATGGGAAACATTCGCGAACGATTCAGGTTAACTTTATGGTTATGTCTGCAACACCTCGCCATGACGTATTACTGGGCCGTCGTGCACAAACAAATTTCAATATGATTACTTCACTCCTCATGCTGCATGTGGTTTTCCAACGAAAACCAGTGTGGCAATTATGTATTCAAGAAAAGAAGTTATGACCATCCATGAGGAACCACCAGTGAAAGTTGTGCAGCAATCTCCGGTTAATGAACCAGAAAAATGGGTGCTTAACATCAAATACCCAGAGCAAACGGTTTTGTTGGGCCTCGCTATGACCCTCTCAGTCAGGGCACAACTTAAACAGCTTCTTTTTCACAACATGGATATTTTGCTTGGTCACTGGCGGACATGACAGGGGTACCAAGGGACGTCACAGAGTATGCACTAAACACATTTCCATCTGTTGAACCAGTTGTGCAGATTAAGCGCAACTTTGGTACAGAAAAAACTCGTGGAATGAATGAACAAGTCTCTGAGCTTCTCCAAGTTGGTATTCTAAGAGAGGTGCGCTATCAAACTTGGGTAGCAAACCTAGTTATGGTACAAAAACACAACGGTGGTTGGTGCATGTGTTTATTTCAAAGACCTGAACAAAGCGTGCCCGAAGGATTGTTACTCTTTACTGGAGATTGATAAGAAAGTGGATTCTCTTGCTTCTTTTCATTGGAAATGCTTCCTAGATTGCTACAAGGGCTATCACAGATCCAGATGAAAAAGAAAGATGAGGATAAAACGGCATTCCGCACAGACAAAGGAATCTTTTGTTACACAAAAATGTCATTCGGGTTAGAAATGCGGGAGCTACTTATCAACACCTAATGGACCAAGTCTTTGGTGACGACATAGGCGTGACCTTTGAGGTATACCTTGTCATTATGAGTCCAGATGAAGAATTGATGTTAACAAATATTCAAAGAACCTTCGCGTCCCTACGCAAGGTTAACCTACATTAAATCCAGGAAAATGTTCATTCGGAATGGAAAAAGGGAAATTCCGGGGTTTATCGTCAAGCGAGATGGTTTTAAGGTCAACCCAGAGAAAGCTGAAGCAATCCAGCGCATGCCTTCACCGTCAACCATTAAAGAAATGCAACGGTTGGCCGGTCGACTGGCTACGCTGAACCTATTCTTGGAAAATCACGTGACAAAATCCTTTCCATTCATCATCAAATTACGAAGTTGTGAAAAACAAAATCAGTTCCATGGACTCCAGATGCATAGAAAGCTTTTTAGCAAATGAAAGAATGTTTGATTCAGTTACCCACTCTCATCACTCAAAGAAAAGAAGAACCAATGATCTTGTATCTTTCCGCCTCTAATCGCAATTGGCGCAGTCTTACTAGTGGAGCGCGCAGGGGTCGAAACCCCAATCTATTACGTCAGTAAAATGTTAACCAATCTGGAAACACGATATTCAATGATGGAAAAACTTGTATTAGCATTGGTTCATGCTTCGTGTCGATTACGCAGGTATTTCTCTGGACATGTGATTATAGTTCTTACAAATTACCATCTGCATTAAGTCTTGTCTAAACCCGATGTTTCCGGCCGGTTAGCAAAGTGGGCTATCGAATTGGGGGGACATAATATTGTTTATAATCCACGACCAACCATCAAGGGCCAAATCTTAGCTGATTTTATTACGGAGGTTCCAAGTAACAAGGTTCAAGAATGTGAAGCCATTCAAAACCTAGTACCTATCATGGATGATAGCTTATGGACCTTACACATTGATGGTGCATCTAATGAGGATGGCGCAGGGGGTAGTCTTCGCTTAGTTAGTCCCGATAATCACGAATTTACTTACGCCATCAGGTTAATTTCAAAAGCACTAACAACAAAGCAGAATATGAAGCATTTCTCGCTGGTCTTCGTCTAGCAATCAAAATGGGTGCGAAAAATCTAGGGGGCACGTAGATTCTCTTTTAGTTGCCGGACAAATCAACGGCTTTTATGATGCGAAAGGCGAGACAATGGCTCGGTATCTTGAGCAGGCAAATTCTTTAATTAGCAAATTTCAAACTTTTAAAGTCATTCACATCAATCGCAGTCTAAGCAAACACGCAGATGCGCTTAGAATATTGGCAGCAACTAGTTTCAAACACATCGCAAAAGAAGTGCGCATAGAAGTGCTGAAAAACCCCTCCGTGCCATTACATCAAGTTACTGTGGTAGAAATGGGAAATCCCTCCTGGTTGTCTCCACTTATCATGTTCTTACAGTCTGGCGTTCTCCCAGAAAACAAAGCGGAGGCTAGTAAAATCCAGAACAAAGCGCTAAATTACGAAATGGTAGATGGGATACTTTTACAGAAGTCATATTCGCTGTGTTGAACCACAAGACGCTCAGTATTTGATCCGCGAGATTTATGAACGGCTTTGTGGGATTCATGCTGGTCCTCGCATGGTAGTCGCGAAAGTTATTAATGTTGGGTATTATTGGCCAGGCATGCATTTAGACGCAGTTGAGACTTAGAGGAAGTGCGCATCATGCCAACGACACGCTCCCAAAACACTGCGTCCCAAAAATGTTACCAGATCATTAGAATGTTACTAGATCACATAATAAACCTTGCGCGCCTCGCACAACGGTAAGACAGACCCGAAAGCGCAGCTCTTATTAACCTCGCGCGAGGACAAAGAGCAAAAGATCTAAACTTCATTTCACATCCTTGGGCGAATCCACACAAGGGTATAGTTAAGCTTGAAGTAAGAAAGAACCATCAAAACTCTTAAGTCTGGTGCACAGACATCTTCGTGCGCAGGTAACAAAGAACTGAGCTAAAGGAATCTTTTCTATTATAACCCACTAGAGAAGTGGCAACAGATCAAGGCTCCACAACATTGGGTCTTCTAGAAGCATTAAATGGCAATCATGCATGCATCTATTCGGTTGTAACCGAATGTGACGTGGCAGCATCTGGGACGTCTATCTTACACCCGATGTTAGCACAATCTTCATGAAGACCCAAAGAAAACCACTTTCCATGTGGCTCTTTCCCAACGGTTGATCATCTCCAATCCGTGTGCATGGATGGAGATGTAACCACTAACGATGAGAAAGATTCCGTTACAACTCCGTTAAATCTAGACACCCAAATCTCCGGCTATAAATAGAAGACTTGAGGTACAAGCTATTTCATTCACTCTACACTACTTACACTTACACTTCGTCTTCTTTGTGTCACTGTACTTATTCTCACGACAGAGGGTGGTCACAGAGAGAACCCCCATTCCCCGTGGCGAGGCTAACGGCAGTTTTCTGTTTTGCAGTGATTTCAAACAAAGTTCTTTCCATCGACAATCAAACAAGAGATTAACCCTTGTATGCACAAACCATGTCCACAGATCTAGATCTATTCTTATAGGTCCTGGTTTGGTGTTTCTCCACCTAGAAATCCTTACAAAATTCTACATCGGGATGAAACCCGAGAGATTTAGCCACTCATGGTGAATTGAACACGATCACCGGATGAGAGTTGAATCTTGATCACGAACATCTTAAGGCCTTGAAAGTAATGGTGATGATGGTTAAGGTTTGGGATGGACGGTGAAAGTGAATGGATGATGGATGATTGATGAAATGATGGTAGGTTAGGGTTAGGATTGAAGATTGTGATTCGGATGATTGGATGGATTGGGTATGATTGAAGATGAAGGTGTTCTTGACTCCAAGATGGTGTTTCAAATTCCGAACTGTGTAACTCCTTTTCAAGACCCCAAAAATGGCTATATAACTCGTTCATAACATTCAAACCAACAAATCAGCGTCATACACACAGAAGAGGCGTCGATGACGGCCCAGGAGGGCGTCGATGACGGCCTGTGGTTCGTCAAAATGCTCCCGACGGCCTAAAAAGCTGTCTACCAACAAATCTCCCATCGAGGCTTTCTGGAGGGCGTTGTCGACTAGCATCTAGGTCGTCGGCGACTAGCCTTCTAAAACTTGTTTTTCTGATTTTGTTGTTTTGCATGTTTTTTATCTGTTTTCCTTCCCGATGCTCCGTAAAGCTCCGAAATGCTCCTTAAACTTCGTTAACCTACAAAAACACAAATCACATCAAAGTAGGCAATTCAAAACTCAAGTTTATGTAAAAACACAAACTTTACATACAATAAAACATCAGTTTTTAATCACACATCAGCATGCTATGTCGCTTTCAGAGTTTGCGACTCGTTGCGGTTTATACAAGGAGGCTGAGATCGCTACGGATCTTTATACATAGGTACGTTTAATACTAATGTTTGTATTGTTCTTATTATTTTAATATATATAATTTAACATTTAATATCAATAACGTTTAATAAATATACGTGTAAACTAGGGTTAGTAATTGTTGATAAACCTACGCTATTAGGGTTTTGGGCTGGATTGCAGAAACGAGTCTTAGGACACGTGAACTCCTGGGGGAGGGTTTCATGTATTATTGACTTGCTTTACAGGTACATTAGTTATTATTGTTAATATTACTTATAATTGTGTGATTTTTGTTACTGACTAGTCTCCTTTGTGTAGGTGTCTTTATAGGATGATCTTCTCTTCCATCACTGCTCGTGGGAAGAGCCAAGAGTAGTGTACGAGTGGGGATCTATTTTTCATTTGTTGCCTCTTGTACAAGAGGTCATGCACTCTCACCCACGGGTTGGGGCAATACATTGCCTCAACATATCATCAGCAAGAGCGTAGATTATTATACAGTTGCGTCTACGTCACTGTGATAGCCCTTTTGTTTAGCTATTACACGGAGGGTGATCAACAGTTACTACCGGTGATACAACCGAAGAGGTTGGGGATGAGCACGATATCTAGGATGAAGATTGTTCGGAAGTTCCCACCCCACGGGAAGCATTTGCATGGTAAGGATGGCCACCCCTTCGTGTCGAGCCAACTGCCAGAACAGTTCGACCCGGTATATGCACCACCTATGCCGGGAGAGGTGGAGAGCCTGTGCCAGATATGGACATTCTGGACATGCCACAGCCACGCGGGCGCCTGAGGCGTCTCAGTTTCCACATCATGTTGGCCCCGGTCCTGCCCTAGAAACAGCGGCGTATCAGCAGGTACGACACGATGCTGACAGGTTTTCATATGCGTTGAAGGGGTTATTTGACTAGGCGCAGGAGCTTCGATAGCGTGATGGGTTACCTCCATGACCGTACCATCCGCCTCCAGCACGGTATCTGTAGCAGCAGCAACAGCAGGATCTGCTACCATAGTATTTTATCTTTTGTCATGTATTTGGTATTTAGTTACATTTTATCTTTTGTTATGTATGTACAAACTTATGTTGTATATATCAAACTTACGTTATATATATCATATTCAGTTGCATTCAAACAGTATAGTATGGAAACGGTATAATATATTCGAAGCGTACCCGAGTATTTCAAAATAATTAACGATATAAAATTTTTAAAGTAGTATAATATTTTAATTTAAACGGTATAGTGTGGAAACGGTATAATATATACAACTGTACCCGAGTATTTTTCAAGATAATTAACGGTATAAAGTAGTATAATATTTTAATTTAAACGGTATAGTGTGGAAACGGTATAATTTATACAACTGTACCCGAGTATTTTTCAAGATAATTAATGGTATATTTATTCGAACCGCACCCAGACTTGGTATAATATTTTAATTAAACGGTATAATATATTCGAACCGTACCCGGACATTTCAAAATATTTAACGCTATAATATTTAAACGTTATAGTATTCGAACCACACCTAGACTTGATATAGTATATTAATTTAAACAGTATAGTATTCAAATGATATAATATATTCAAACCGTACACTAGTATTTTCAAAATAATTAACGGTATAATATTGTAAACGCGTATAGTATTCGAATCGCACCCAGACTTGGTATAATATTCTAATTTAAACGATAACGATATAAATATATTCGAACCTTACCGGAGTTTTTCAAAAAAAATTAACAGTATATAATATTAACGGTATAATAGTAATGGTATTGTATTTTAAACAATTTAATGTTGGAACTGTGTGAGAATTTATAACACCAAATTCACAAAATATAATTCTGATGAGTTATATTCGCTGCGTATAGCTTTATACGTCTCGTATATAAACTCCAGTATTCAGTGCTGACGAGCAAACACTAAAATCCATATATTCTAGAGACTGCGTTTATAAAACACAAATGTACAAATAGGCGACAACAGTGTGCCATTAGTTTGAACGAGCCTTATTCGTAGATGTTTTGAGATATAAAGTATGTAACTTCAAGTAACTTATTTTGTTAGGATGAATTCTGTTTTATAGAAAAAAGTGACTTTGTCATCAAAATTAGTTTATCTTGTGATAGACTTATCTAAAATAAAAACTTTTAAAAACAAAAAGACAAAAAAAATTATTTTTACTACTTGTAATTTAAATCTATAACCTTCAATTTAGGTGTTTATAGAAAGTTTATTTCTCCACTTATACCTCCAACCTCAAATAATAATAATAATAATAATAATAATAATAATAATAATAATAATAATAATAATAATAATAATAATAATAATAATAATAATAATAATAATAATAATAATAATAATAATAATAATATAATAATAATAATAATAATAATAATAATAATAATAATAATAATAATAATAATAATAATAATAATAATAATAATAATAATAATAATAATAATAATAATAATAATAATTAAATTATCTGACAATATTTTTAACAAGATAATATGGTTAGTATCTAAAATAATCATAAATACTTTGTTTCGTGGCTTAGGTGTTGGTGATGTAAGCGCATTTAGAAAGACATCTTTTTGGGTGTTTGTGGCTGATTAATCTTCTACTCCAAAGTGGTTTGAATCCGTGTTTCCTGAATTTACTATATACACCACTACCATCATTTACCAACTATCTATTTATGACTATTTGTGCTTAAAAGCAAACACATTCTTTATCTTAGTTAAAAAAGATAGATATCTTAACGCACTTATCTAAAATTTATAGGTGCTGGCCATGGTTCATTTTTTAAGCAAGACTTTTAAAGGTTTAAAAATTTATAATTATTGGGCAAAGGTTAGTTGCAAACAATTCAGACATGTTAAATTAGTTTTCTATTTGTGGCCGGTATCGAGTAGGTAAAACTCAATCAAAGTGTAAAGATTCACTAGGTATGTTTCTTGTTTAGATGGAGCATGATCCTTTAGAGTTTTCGGTTTTTGTATTTGGTAATCCAAAAATAAATAAATTTGTCAGCGAGAACCAAAGATAACTAGATTAGAACGAAAGGATTCAAGATAATCGCGTGAAAAATAAAAAAGACATCTTGGTTGTCTTGCATGGTTGTAAAAATCCAGACTAGTCCCCAATTAGTCTTCGATTAATTACTAATCGGAGATTCACTGATTAATGGCCGATTATTCGGTAGGCTTGTGGCCAAATTTTGGCTGGATTTCGGCCAAATTTTGACCAAAGCTTATAAATTCCCGCTAACTACTCAAAATTGGGCCAATGATAGGTCAAAACATTTCTACTTTAAAAGATTACATATAAAAATGTGTTTGTATATATATTAACTAAAAACTACGTATAAAAATCACAATAGGATTAATTCCTGTTAATCCTAATTAATTGCTAGTCGCTACCGCACCGATCGACTAGTGCCTAATGATTCTTTCATTTTCTTGTGATTGTTTCTATAACATTTGTGAATTCTCCTGTAATCAAAGAACATAAGCCACACCTTTTCTAGACTAATTTTCTCTACGTACGTTCTAGATTTTTTTTCATATTTTTTTGCTACTTTCTTCTTCTCTTCTACATATATACAAAATAAACTGATCAAGGTATTCTTCTATGATTTAAAGTACAAGTATGAATCGACAAGAATCAAGGCCAAAATATGATACTCTACTTTTTTTATATTCATGTTAGAAACCACTCTTTAGATACATAAATTTCGAGATCGAACTTACAAATTCTCGTGATTTTTACGTAGATGCAAATATTTACGGTGTGTTAGTGTGTGTCTATCAGTCTATATGTATGTATTTATGTATAAGTTTATTAGATCTGCACGTGAGATGTACATACAAGCACTTTTGATAAATCCGTTGTTATTCACTTATTTGAGCATGGAACGCATGTTAGTTGAGTTATACCGGTTATTAGGAAATCCCAAAACCCACATGGTTTTTACGTAGGTGTCATACATATGTATATCAGTAGCTGTCATTTAAGTCAATCCCAACTTTTCTGACAAAATCCATCGTAGTTGTCGTTTCCAGAATAACATAACCGTCACCGTCAAACCCAAAAGCACCTTCTTCTGCAGCGGCCTGATTCAGGTCGCATACACCTGAGGACCGACTTATGCAACTCCCGGAGGGGAAACAACTGCTATTGGGTTATCATTAACCCTAACCGATTTAGCAACGTCCAAATTACCAACGTTGGCATGATTGAACACCGGAGCTTCAACCACTACAGGATCCGCCTGACAAGTTAGGTTCTTTTTACGCCCCAATTTCATCTCTGCTACGGAGACTTTTCTAATAATCTCATCTAATCCAAACGTGACCTCTGGATCTATTCCTTTAATTTGGGATTTGGGCCTCTAGAACTTGGTTTTTAAGGCCTTGAAACCCTGAATCCTATAGAATAACTAAGCCCACCACAAGAGGCAATAGGCCTTGGCTCTTGAAAGGAAGGCTAGAAGAAGGGAAAGACCCATTAGACATAGGAGACTTCCCAGCTTTCACGGTATGGATCCCACCCCTCTCGACATCATTACTTCTCCCATCTTCATAATTCGCATACGCCATAAAAGACTAAGAGTGGTCCAAATTACGAGGATGATCCTCAATGGTCGGAAACCCATCACCTTTCTTCTTCCACGTTGTTAAGATGGACTGGATCGGCAAGCAAAACCTTCGACACCCTCCTCATTGAGTCCGACCAAGTCCGAGGGAACCTAAGGGGTAGAATCTTCCAAAACCCACACCACAAAATCTAAGTCCCCCGAGGATACCAAAGTCCAACCAAGTCCGAGGGAACCTAGGGGGCGCTCCACTTTTAATAATTACCACCATTGTAGCAAAGTAAAATTTTTCATGATCTGGAGAAATATCAGACGCTTTAACTAGGTGACCAAAGTGCTCCCCAATGCAGTTGAAGGTGTGTTGGTCTGAAAGGCTTAGAGGCACCCCTTTGAAATTGAACTAGGTCAGGCTTTAAAAAAACAACAACTGACCCTCCAAGAAGCACAAAGTAGATAACCATTGAACCTAGAGGTGATGCTCCCTTTAGAGGAAAAAGCATGTCGACTGCGCATCCAGGAACACCAGTAAAACTCACATCCGCTAACATAAAAGACTTATGTATTCACGGGGATTGGAACCAAAAACAAATTCCTGAGGTTGATTAAGATATCAAAACTAAGAACATTACCAACAGTGACATGCCATTCCATGCAAGCCTTGTTGTAGTTACCATAGAGTCCAAATGAATTTTCAAGGGGTTATTAGTCACCTTCCAATGCCTAAAAGAGCACTGTTGAACGAGCCACCTGCCTGAAAACTATCCGTGTGACCTTATTTCCTAGAAATGAAGAGCTTCGGACATTCTCATGAAGCTTCTCACCCTTCGGACCAAGCCTTGCCACATTAGCGTCCACCACCTTCACTAACTTTATTAGGCAAATCGCCTCTTCTTCATATTCCAGCTACTTCTTATAGCCAGAGGACACCAAAAGCATTCTTGCCAGCATCTTGTTGTTTTGGAATGAATACATCCACGATGTTGTGAATATGACTAAAAGTTTTCCAAACATTGTCCATATTACAGCCATCAGGAAGGTTTGAGACATAGAAAGTCATAGCTCTGCGTACTTCTTTCCTATCAAAAGGTTTTCAAAAGTTGTTCTTCCTGCGTGTCAATGCTACTAGCTTCCTCTCATCCGTCCTCCTATACACTTGCACTTGGATTGCACTTCTGCTTCTCAATCTCCGCCGTCGCCTATTCGTCCTCTCATGTTCGGTTAACTACCTAATTCTTTTTTGGTTAATTATATTCACAACCCTCTACCTTCCTTATGTTTTAATTTCACTCCTTATACATTAATTAAATAATATACATTATTACAACAAGTTAATTTTTAATAATATAATTGAACTTGACTCCTAATTATATTATATTATAAATAACATAGCTCTTTAACCCATTTATTTTTTTTATACTATTTTGTTTATTATTTAATTTTATTTTCCTTTAATAATTTTTCTTTGTTAATTTTTTTGTTTAATTTCTAAAACAATAATATGTTTGATGTTCCCTAATATTTCAATATAAATCTTATTAAAAATACTGTTATATTTAAACTAGAATGTTTCTGTATCATATAAATTTGGAATATTCTTTGATATGTTAGATTTTAGATTAACTTAAAAAAATGTCTTATTGCATGGCCACTCCAACTAGATTACTATATTTAATAAATCTTCTTATACTAATAAATAAAAATCTTTGTAGACACATGTTATTTTCTGTTGATTTCTCATCTTATTTTCATATTTATCTCTCATACTAAATATTAATAATAATGATAATAATAATATTAATAATAATTCTAAACAAAATATTAGATATTTAGATTAGGATAAATATTTGTTTTTATTATAATCATGCTAAATAATAATTATAATTTTAAACAAAAAGTTAGATACGAATATAAACGTTGTTTTATGATCACGTTAAATAATAATAATAATATAATAATAATAAGAATAATTTTAAATAAAAAATTAGCTAAGACTAAATATATGTTTTCCTATAAATAATTGTTTTCTTAGTTTGTTTGTGTTTATTTTTTATCCAACTTGACAGATTACTATAATTATGCGTTAAATAGGGTGTATGAATGTAACACCTCGTAAAATCGTGTCCAATAATATAGTGACACGTGTTGTATTTTTAATTTAGTCTATTAAAGAACAATAAGGACTAAAGGTGTCAACATACTCAAAACTTTGCCTCTGAGTGACTGATATGTCAACATGCCTAGCCTCTGAGTGACTGATATGTCAACATGCTTAAACATTGGCCTCTGAGTGACTGATATGTCAACATGCCTAGCCTCTGAGTGAGTGACATGTCAACATGCATAAAATGAGCCTCTGAATGATCATTTACAAAGTCCTAACTCTCATGCGTGCCAGTTATTTGACGAGAGAGGATAATTCTGTGAAAATATGAAAGTTGGATTATAGAGGGATTAAAAGTGTCAACATGTTAATTTATACCTTTTGAGTGACCTTTTAACGAACCGAGAGCTCTACAATGTCCTGGCATAATCCCGAGTACGCCAAATATTGGCTACGGAGGGCTAAATATGCCAAAAAGGTGTTTTAGGAAGGTTTAAAGGGTTTTAATAAGTTGAGGGCTAAATGTGGCAAATTTTGAAACCTGGCATGGGGCGCGAGAGGCTAAGGCATGGCCTCCCGCGGGGCGCGAGAGGCCTGTGTCTGCAGAAAATTAACTTTGCCACCACATAAAGGTGCCAAAAACCATGTATTCGAAACCAGGGATTTTTAAACAGCTATGTCACGTTTTAGGACACTTGTAAGCTTCCTCTTACACCCCTTAACACCTGGCATCACCTCCTTCAAGCTCTCCAACTATAAATAGGTGCCAAGGTTCACCATTTGAACTTGCACCTTTCTCATTCACAACTCTATCTCTCTCCTCTGGAAGTTCCTAACTGAAAGGAGAATCCAACTTAATTCTATTTCCTTCTAGGAACCACTTGTAAGTGTTCTTTGCTCTTGCATTTTCGTTTATAGGCTTTTATAGCCAAAAGTCAAGTGTTTTATGGAAAACGCCTTGACTTTCGGTTAAGACCATTATGGTCCAGCCATTGTTCGTAATGAACATGGCTAAGTGATCGTAATAAGGTAGGTGTTAATCCCTATAAAGAGCACCTCCTGAAGATCACGTTTGCTAGCCAATTGACGGGTCAAAGTTATGATATTAAAAAGTCAAACATGCCATTTTTTGGAAAAAATCATAAATTGATCTTATATATGTTATGAAACATGTTTTGACACTTATACAAGTTGGTAATAATTCTTAGAACATGTAAGAACATGTTCAGCTCATCAATTTCAGTTATAGGATCGGTTCGCAACTGAAAGTCGCAAAGTTTGACTTCTACTTTGACTTTCGATTCTGACCCGATTTAGATTAGTTAGCCACTGATCTAAAGTTGCATTATGATCGTAATATAATGTAGCATAACCCTCTGAGGTTATATTACATGATCATAATCAGACGCTAAGTTTATGCACAAGTTCCGTAATTATGCCATTTTGACTAAAATGCCCTTTTTGCATAAAATACGGTTGAAAAGATAATGAAGTTGAAAATGGGTTTCATACTGATGTAATATTATAAGTAGGATTATTTGGATGTTAAATCAGATTATAAACTGAGTTTACGAACAAGTCCTTGTAATATGTCGGTAAATGACGATAAAGCCCTTATGGCTTATAAAATGGTTTTAATCATATCTTTTCAAGGTAAATCTTTTTACCTACTGATAACATATCTAAGACATTTTAATCTGACCTTAACATCAGTTTTCATTAAACATCGCATAAATAGTCATTTTACGACATAAACGTCGTTTCGGCGCATAGTATGGTTTTTAAACCATAACTATCAATCAAGACTTGTTACCTAATGATTTTAAAACTTATTTTAAATATTTTTACAGTAGGTACATGATACAAACTCAGAATCCCAAATAATTTATAAACTATGTGTAAAATGACCAAATACCCCTTTGGTGCATAGTTTGGTCATAAAAGATAAATTACACATATAATTAATATCCTACTGATATTATATCATAAATAATTTATTTTTCCAGAATACTTATAGTTATAACATTAAATTACATTTAAGTTCCTTTTATAAGGTATGAAATTATCAAAATGCCCTTATGAGGCATAATTTCATTTTAAAACCATAACGGGCATATAAGTTGATATCCTACTGATATTACAACTTATTTAAAGTATAATGGTATATAGAACTTGTGCATGACTTATCCGGTTACCCGATGTCGCTGATATGTAACTAGTTTACGAAAATTAACCGAAACGGGTCTAACCTTGTCATTGAAGTCTCAAAATCCAGAATGTTTATAGTTTATCCATATCACACAAATCAAGGTACTTGTTGGGATTAAACTACATTCTATCAATCATCGTTTAATCTAGCGTTATACGTTTTGATCAAGTACGCTAGTCGGTCTAAGTCTATGACTTAAATAAGTCCGTGAGTATTTAATTGGTTAGTTTATGCCATAATCCAGACTAGAGACTTCCAGTAAATGCTATCTGCACTTAGTACTTTTGTGTACGACTGAGTTACTAAATTAAAAGAAGACTAGCTCAGGTAAATACTCTCGACTTATTTCCCCTATACGGGCTTGGGTTACAGTAAATTATTACCGCTTGATCGGAAATGGGATCAATCGAATGCCGGATTGTGGCTAGTAAATCCGCATATTCTGTTTTAGTTAGTTTTGTTTGATAACTTAAACATCGGGGGTTAACTACCGTGTCCTGGATATCCTCGGCTCATTACAATAGATAATGGCCACGACCTTGGTGCGGGTGTAGGCATACACCCGATAGACGCTCAATATGCATTACCCACAAGGTTGGGAAGAAATGGCTCCTTCGTGAGTCCAAAGTGGTGTGTAGGTTAATCATGTCTCGGTTTTCGTACCGGGCCCTGTATGTATGGACAAACATGTAAATCTGTTAACAAGGTTGGACGGTCAACTTTCCCAAGTTATAAAAGATTTTGTGCTGATACGCATTAAAACATATTTTAAATGTTTTCAAAATGAGCCAGTTGGATGTATTTACCAGCAAAAACTGATGTATTTTCAAAAGACTAAGCTTGCAGGTACAATACGAAAATAGGCTGGAAGTGCTCGGTAGTGATAGAGGATCTTGCAAATCCTAGATCTGCCAAAGTCTGTTTTACATTTTTTCTTTGTACAATTTATGATCCGCCTGTGGATCTTCTATTACGAGCCTGTATATTATTTTGTATTTCGAACATTTGGTTTGTAATAGTAATTTTACTCCAAGACTTCCGCTATGCCGTGTTTAATTGACAATGATGTTTTCAACTGACGTCACGATACTCCCCACCCGGGCCCACCGGTGTATGGATTTGGATTGGAAATCCGGGGTGTGACAATTAACCATGTTGTTTTCGATCTTTATAATAGGGTTTTAAATTTTGATGATTGTTTGTGTTAACATATGACATTATATTTTATTTGGCACATGTACTATACGAGTTTTTTTAAGATATATATTTTTATTATTAATTATATAAAATTATATTTATGCAACCCGTGTAATACACGGGATTCTAACTTAGTTATAATAATATATAAATAGTGGTTGGATCATATACAAAACAAGCTTATCATACAAAACATAGGAGACAATCTTAGTGTGGCAAGTGTCCTTTTTAATTTAAGGGGCAAAGGGTATTATGCTCTTTTCATCGCATGACCTACTTCACCTTGATTTTCAATTGACTCTAACTTTTTCATACAATAATATTTTTTTCCAAATATTACACCATATTAACGAGCATTTTATTTTCTTAAATTTAAGTAGGTTGTTTCTATAATTTTCTTAATTTCAAATTTTTTTTTATTTTATAAGCTATAAAGTTAGGTGATTATGTTCAATACGTAATTATGTACCATATGTGCAAGTTGTAACAAATGCTAAATGTGCCCTTACATCTAATATCATGTACAATATGTAACAAGTGTAATGTCACGTGATTATGTATCAGTATGTAATTACGATATAAATTTTGTTGATTGTATAATGTTTTTTACTAAAGCTATGCTTATTACGTAATTATATATGCAATATAAAAAGAAATTAATTTTTTTAAACTATAACGTAATTAGATCTGTAATGTAAGTTGTTACGTGATTATATATGTGGTGTTACATTGAGCATTAGTTACTATTTACACACATTTTTTAATAGCAAATAGGACCACTTTATTAATAATTAAAGACAACAAACCAAACCCCCAGCCAGAAGCTAGAAACCGAGATACAGTGATACAGAAATTAAAAAAAAACATAAACAAAACATGATTTCACACAACAAATTAAAGCTGAAATCTCTCTAATCTTCCTGTGTTGAGCATTTGTTACTTCTTTTTCACACATGGTACATGATTCTTGATTTAGGTATATAATAAGTATCTGGTATATGATTTAGGCATTTATTAATCACTGATACGTGATTATAGATGTAGTGTTACCCTAAGAATTTTTTATTGTTTGCACATATGGTACATGATTTAGGTATTCACTGATTATGTACCAATAGGTAATAATGTATTGGACTATAATCACGTAACTTTATAGCTTATAAAAATAATTTATTTTAAATAAAGAAAACTACAGAAATATCCTACTCAAATTAAAGAACATAAAATGCTCTATTCTTTAATAGATTGTAAGTTTTTTTTTAAAGTATTGTATGAAAAGTTATAAACTTCTAAAAATCCGAGACGATGGGGGTGGAAGTAGGTCACTCGAGAATATACCATAATACTCTTTTCCAATTTGTGTTTCCATATGTAGATTCATTGTATTTACAATACTGCCACTACATCATTTAAATCTATTGATATCTTGCAAATCGAAAAACCAGATTGCCTCCTATCTTTTGTACATAACATTCACCTATATAAGTATATTGCTATAATTAAAGTTTAATTTATGTTTGAGAAACAATTTGGAAGCCTATACACTCCGAGTATGCTTGTTTAACATATATTTATTCAATTCACCTTTTGTATTTATTTAAATGGTTTGTTTAAAAAATAAGAAAATTTAATTTATCAAACACTAATTAATCCTCTCACTTGTTATAATTAAAGTTTAATTTATGTTTAAGAAACAATTTGGAAGCCTATACACTCCGAGTATGCTTGTTTAACATATATTTATTCAATTCACCTTTTATATTTATTAAATGGTTTGTTTAAAAAATAAGAAAATTTAATTTATCAAACATTAAATTAATCCTCTCACTTGTAGTCTAATGGTAGAATACTTGGTTTTTCAATTGATATTTAAGTTCAATTCTTATTTGTTTCATATTGTGATGGATATAGGTAATAAAGGATTTGGTAGGCCTTGTGTGAGGATGTTAGTTCGATTCCCGAGCCTAACCGGGTTTTCATCCCACCGAATGTTACACTAGAGAGTTCTGCTCTTGTGGTGGCATAACGGCTGTCAAGTGGCAGCCGACAGTATGGTTTCCTGTGGTAACGCCCAAAAAAGCCAAACTTAGCCAGCATGGGCGCGGTTAATACAACATAGTATGGCCAAAGTAAGACAATATGGGACTCTCCGATTTGAAGAATGTGATAACCTTATATATAAAGTTAATCGTTAAAAAATCACATTAAAATTAAAGTTATATATCATTTAACAATTGACGAACTTACAATCGCATATATTTTATTACGTATGGAAAGAGCACTAGCGATAAATTGTGATAAAAAGATGTTTGCTAAGTGGAATTTGGACCCAAAGCAAATGTCTCGCTCACCCTACGATTTCAAATACATGCTCTTTCTTCTTCTTTAAAAAGAAAAAGAAAATTTGTTTAGTACCTTTTAAAAGTATTTTTGATAGATAACTAATTTAAGTAGAGAAAAATAATAAACGTATAACACCCTTATAGATGTGTATGATTCAATTAAAAAGAGAAAAAGTGAGGCAATGAGCTCAAGAGTGTATCATAGTCAATGTTTTAATATCCAGACAGGTTGGTTATAGAATCAACTAACCTTGTCAGAGACGCGTAACTAGTGTTAGGAGCCGTAGCATGGGTTATGACTCAACTCTTTATTCGTGGTGATTTTTTTTTATACAAAGGATACCTATAAAAAAATATGAGGACGCTAACAAAAAAATAGGATACATAATTTTACTAAAATCTCATTGTTTTTATAAGTCTAAACGTTTTACAACACGAAAAATTTTAAATAATTAAGCCTAAATGATAAAATAAGCCTAAATTTTAACAATAATAGAATTGATAGTAGACCCTAAATATAATTGGTTAAGTTAGCCCAAGACCTAAACAATAATCTATTAAGTATTTATTTTACTTTAACTAGTGGGTTACACCCGCGCTCTGCGGAAGGGCGACCCAATTTTTAATGGAAACGTAGACGCAATAGTAAATATAACGTTAAGGGCAGGAATTCGTTTGATATTGGTTCGGTTAATTAAGATACCGACACTTACCAAAAGAGAAACAAAAAAAGTCATGATACGACCAAAAAATACCGAGATGTGTTTACATTAATCGAAACTATAAAAACAAATATCAATTCCGGTACTAACGGTTCGGTCAGCATTAGACCGTTCGTTTTGTTATACATGGTTCGATTGAAACTTAAAAAAGAAAAACCAACAAATAGAAAAGAAAAAGAAAAGATGAAAAAAATTCACAAAATACAAAAAAACAAAAATCACTGTAGCTAAGAAATTCAAAAAAATATATATAATAATTATTATCGTTAATTTTATTATTGTACAATTGCACGATAAAAGAATTTAAGATACCCCTAAATTAAGGGGTTAACTACACCACTGCTTGTCAATCTATCAGTTTGACCTGTTCTAAAAATCGGATGATGTTTAAAACATGAATCAAATAATATATGGAAGCTAAAATGGTAATTAAAAACATGAGATTTTAGAATATATATAATAAAATATATATATCGATAAATAAACAAAACTTTGAAATGGGGTCTAATTAGTTGGTTCATCTGCCAGTTCAATAAGGCCAACCAGTAGCAGAACGTTTCACATACAAGTGGTTCATTGTTCATTAAAAATAACAAATACGTTTGTTTATGTAGTTATCTGTAAAATTGATTTGTGTTTAATATGTTCCTAAATATTGATTGTGTTTAATATGTTTCTAAATATTAATTTGCATTAAAATATAGTTTTTTTAATTCATTGTTTAGTTTAATCTATTAATATTGGCATAACAAACGTTCTCTGAGAAGCAAAATATAAATATTTTCCTTTTTGGTTTTTACTACATTTGATTTCTTACAAGTTTTATTAACTTACAATATATAATGTATATTTTTTGTTTATTTATCTTACCATATAATAATGCATATTTTTTTTTTATAATTTATACTTAAATGTATCGTTTCTCATTAAGCTGATTTTCATTCTTCACCTCATTTTTAGAAAGGGATATTGGACTTAAATAATATCAACTTTCACCAATTGGCCGATGACACTTCCAACTTTCTATTTCTGCACCATAACTCCTAATTTTCAACTTATTTTCCGATAACACTCCCTAACTAACTGAACCGTAACCTAGTTAGCTGATATCAGTTGCCACGTCATCAAAAAATGTCACATCAACTACCATATCATCAAAAAAGCCACATCAGCGCCACATTATCAAAAAAAGCCACATCAGCTGCCATGCCATATACCACGTTAGATGCCACATCAGTAAAAACTAATTAGGTTAAAGTTCCGTTAGTTAGGAAAAATTATCAGGTAATATGTTGAAAGTTATGAATGATGGTGTACAAATAAAAAATTAAGAGTATTATCAGCCAATTACTAAAAGTTAAAACTATTTAAATCTAATATTCTCTTTAAAAATAGCTTTCTCGTGTACTCTCTATGTTTATATTTTAGCAATCGTTGCTCTCTTCTGACTACGTTATATCTCGACAAGATATTGATGATTCGCAATGCTTTCAATAATTAGTAACCACTAGCTAGTTTTATTAGTTTCAAGTTAGACACGTGTGAAGTTGTTACTCGGTAAATAAGAACCACTAGAAATATAAATCATTTCAATGTCGGATCTTCTTGGTAATATCTTTAGACGGTGACATTTCAATATAAGAATTGAAGAAAGGTAAAAAAACGTTAGGTCATCAATTGATTCGTCAAAAATATACAATATGTTTACATTGACAGTCTTCAATGATGAAATGCATGTGTTTACAAAAAGATACATTTAATTTCTAACAACTAATTTGTTAGTGTTTACTCGGTGAATACAATATATACTACAAATACTACGCGTTAATATGTAATCGCATCAGAAAACACTATGTATCTAAATATTCAGTATTCACCAGTGAATTATAGGTTTTTACATTAATTACTAAAGTATCACCACATGAAAAAATCTACATTCATCATCATTATACTTAATAAATTCCACAATAACAAAGCTATGGTAGAGTCTGAATAAGGTAAAATATAGACAGTCTTACCTCTACCCTGTAGGAATAGAGAGTTTGCTTCCAGTGAGACCCCCGACCCGATAGTAGTTTTGCATCAAGCATTGGACATAAGGCACATAACACTCGGCAATTAAGACAAAGGTCAATTAGTGCATGTACTCACTTGACTTTCGGCAATCAACACCACCAAATGATGCATGATTAACCATGTCCCTCTTTTAACACAATTTTCACGAAATTAGTAAAATAACGTTAAAATTAGTGCACTTTCACTTCCCCCCCCCCCGAGCGCCTACACATATATACAATATATGCGCATATCGCAAGCGGGGTGGGACAAGTATATTAACAAAAAGGTGTGTGTATATAGTCAAGGAAAGAGGAAGTTCCCAGGGTGGGACAAGTATAATTTTGTTGATGCATATGTCGGTTGCCTACGTTATTAAGTCATATCCAGTCTGTGATAGGATCAGCATGTTAGATTGTGTATTTGTAATGGTCACTTCGTACGAAGGTAAGTGATCAACTTCGTACAAAGGTAACGTTGTCACTTCGCAGAAATTGATTCACTTCGTACGAAGTGAGCTAGTCCACTCCGCACGGAGTTGGATATCTATAAATAGGTGGATTGACTAGTTCATTTGTAACTGTTTTGGTAGACTGGACTGCGAGTGTTTTTAGGATCTTGTAAACGTTGAACTATTAATGAAAACAGATAAATTGAGGAAATATAATCTTGTAGAACATGTCGCCTAGTATAAAACGGATTCCGCACGTTATAGACTAGGTTAATTAGATCAGACCTGAGCTAATCGGATCCGAGCATGGACCTACAAGTGGTATCAGGAGCCTGAAGGGCTGATTCGAAGACATTTCAACAAGATTCAACTTCTTTTCTACTCATTTTTCTCATCTTTTATCATTTTTCAAAGATTAAACGGTCGAAATAGACTGATTTTCTCAAGGATTACATAAAATCATGTTTTAACAAACCGTTGAAAGAATTGGACCTAAAATCAACTGAAATCATGATCAAAATAGCAAAAAAATGTGAAATTTTGAAACTCACTTCGCACGATCTAAACTCTCACTTCGCAAGAAGAGAAAATTATCTTCGCACGAAGTGAATTTTTGTCAAGTTATAAATTCTTACTTCGTACAAAGTGAAATCTACCTTCGTACGAAGTAAACCATTGAAAATTTTGGATTTTATCTTTGCACGAAAAATATCTGAATTTGGTATTTTTAACTTCATACGAACTGGAATTTAATTTATTTTTGTGTTATCTTCGTACCAGGTCCACTTCGCACCAAGCTTAACTTCGCACCAAGCTGATTTTGAACAAATTTCGTGACAAAATGGAGAAAGAATTTTATAATTCCTTCGCTACATCGTCAACCTCAACTTCCACGAAACTTACTTAAAGTCTAAACTTAAATAATATAATGGGGACGATGCAAAAACCACCAAAGTTGATGAACCTGGAATATTATGGAGGTTGGAATGAAAGATTTGTGAACTTGGTACAAGCCATTGCTGGTATGCTATTAAGGAGAAGTATGTTGTTCCTACTGGTGATAATGGGCTCGTAAAAACGGTTACACAACTTACAACAGCAGAGAAAGATAAATTCGAGAGAGAAAAGAAGATGATGATATCTTGCAACAAGCCGTAAAAGAAGACATATTTACTTTGCTACAATACGATGGAGATGCTTAGTCAGTCTGGAACACATTAAAAGTAAAATGTCAAGGTAGCACACAAATGATAAAAAGTAAAGCAACGCTACTCAAGAAAGAGGTCGACATCTTCACAGCTTTTAGAGGAAAGATGATGAAACAAGTTATTGAGAGATATTGTCATTTGGTCATGGAAACGAACGGTTGGGTAGACGTAAAGAAGATAAAGAATGGGTTGACAAGTTAGCGACACATTGCCTCAAGTAGAATGGTCGACTTATCTAACCATTTAGAAAAAACAATTCAGAATATGGTACTTTGAGTTTAAGTAAATTCATTGAAAAACTTAAAGGGCATGAACTTGAAATGCAAATAATGGCTAAATCAAAAAATGTTAATACTCAACAAAATGTTAATCTTTACTACAAAGGAAGTCCGACAGCCAACCTTCAAGGCCCAAAGATTCAAACAGCTTACAGTATAGAAAGTTCATCTTGTTATTCAACAGTTACTTCCAACTGTGATACTGGTTTGTCATCTTATACGAGTTTTGAGCCAAATACTCCGATCAGAGCCCCCAGTCATCTCAAAGCTCAAACAGCTACAACAACCAGAATATCTCTAATCCTCATATCCTATAGTGCAACATTGCTGTAAATCTTCAAAATGCTCAAGATTTCACTAAACACATGGCTAAATAGCACATGGGATTACTTGCCTCAGTATTGGAATCTTATGAGTGTTTAGTAGCAGGAAATCGGGAATCCTGAAATGTCAAAAGAGAATTACGATCAAATTAATTCAGAGGAATTGGAGCTAATGGATATAAATTGGTGTTTAGCTAGTATAATTCGAAGATCGAAGAAATTCTTGGAAATTACTGGGAGGAAATGTCTCGTAGGTTCTGACACAAAATTGTTATTTGATAAATCGAGAGTGACTTGCTGCAAGTGTAGGGAAAATGGCTATTTCAAAGGAGAATGTCCGAATAGAGAAGTTCATGGAAGTTATCAAAATCCTTTGATGATTATTGTTAAAAGGCAATATATCATTAACTACTCCACAACCTCAAAATCAATCAAATCTTTTATAGTTAGATGAGGATTCGGCAAGATAAAAAATAAAGCCCGGGTCGCTACACAAGAAGATGAAGGTTTTAACTGGGATTAATATATTTCGAAAACCGAAGCTCATGCACTGTTGGTAGAAATTATTAAAGAGCCAGAACCAGAAATGGAAGAAAATTGTGCTGAGATTGTTTACAATGAAGTTCCAGAAGAATCTGAGCATTGTTATTATTCTGGTGAAGAAATTTTATAAAATGCTTTTCAAGCATTTGTGCCTCTGATGTTTATAATGCTTTCTTCGGTGAATATAGAGATTATCAGAATATACAATGCGAAGAAGAAATGATTGCTGAGAAAGTAATAATGGATCAGTTAATAAGGAAGATGAAACTTTTAGAGTTAATCAGAAATTCATGGCCGAATAAGTCAAAGAAGAGAGAAAAATTGAGAAAGCTGAGACAGAAATACAGTGCAAAAATTGTTTGGAACCATGCAAGGCTTGTTTGGAAAAGATGAGAAGTATAGGGAGTTAAAGCGTCATATGGATAATTGTCAAATGATTTCAAAGAGACAAAAGAGGCCTATAACAAGCTAAGTTACACAATTAATATACATCGTGATGCAAGTAGGGAAGATAGCACTACAATTTCAATGTTAAAGGCAACACTCATGGACAAACAGATGACCATTAACATTCATATTGATACAATTGCCTAATTGAAGCGTGATCTAGAAGCAATGAAGATAGAAACTAAAAGAGTTGATAAAAAGTTATTAAGTTATTCAACTGCTTCATATGTTCTGGATCATATCCTACCAAAACCTACTAGAAAGGATAAAAATGGGGAAGATGTTTACGGCTATCAGGATAGAGGTCTAGGCTACAATCGATGTCCACCCCCCGATTTGAAACAGTTATTCAAGGTGAAATCCTAAGGGGGAGGAATAGACACTGAATATGAAATTGAAAACAGTAAAAACATAAAAGAAAGATCAGTTGCCTGACAACATCGATGTGACCTATTCAAAATCTGATGAAGACGATGGATCAAATGCGATTAAAAATGTGGTTGAGAATGTTTTAGGAGAAGAACATGACAAAATCAAAGGTTGAAAAAGATAGTTCAAGTTCACAACTTGAAAGTGATGAAAACTTTCATGATGCTTATCTTAGAAAATTACAACATAGTTCAAATGATGATCCAAATTTTTTGATGTACAAAATGTGTGGCTCTGATAAACTATATTCTGATTTGGAATTTCCGATTCAGAATTTGAACTTGGACAGAGTTGAAAAGGTTTTTAAACTTGTCGAAATCGAAATTTCATAAATTGAAAGTTTGATAAATGAAAAAGAAGTTTCGAGTTTTAAAAGAGATAAATCTTACTATTCCAAACCCAAACGTTCTTATTCAAATAACTATCAGAAAATTATAATGTTTGGAATGGGTCAGGGAATGATAAGAGAAATTAAAACAAGTTTGGAAAGTCGAAATTTTTGAAGAAAGTGAACTTTATTCCTAGCAAAAGTTTGAAAACTCAAAAGAAAGTCGAATTTTCAAACATTGTAATGAAGAATTTTCGTTCAACAAAAACAATATGAACATGTTGATGGATCCTCCGTTAAAAATGACAGGAGGACGTGTTTTAAATGTAACAAAACTGGACACATTGCTAAGAATGTCCAGAGAAAAATTCTAAACCTGTTCATAATATTAAGAAAAATTCTGAGGATTTGAAACAAAAATCACCAATGCTTGTACCAATTCAGGTTTGGAAACAAAGTAAAGAATCTAAAAATAAAGTGAAACCAGTTAATATTAAAGTCTAAAATTATGAAACTGGTGAATCTTCAAACACTAAAAACAAAAAGATTCTACTTTGTATTTCAAGAAAACTTTAATGAAAGACAAACATGGGTGATGAAAGAAAAAAAATTGTTGTTGAAGAAGTTAAAACATCAGTGTCAAGTGTCAACTGAAAGTTTAGAGTACTTTACTAAACATGGGAAAGTAACAAATACATCTGATTGTGTAAAGGAAATTAAAGTTGAAGAATTTCTACCTAAGACTAAAAAGACTTAGGTGTCTCTATTCAACTAATTGTGTATGTTTGTGTGTAGGAATTTTTAAGATTAAAGTACATCATGAAGAGCGAAGTTCCTTGACACATGAAAAAGAGTTTGGCTGGAATAATATGAAATATTTTCAGAAATGGCCATGATGGATTTATTAAAATGTTCTTCTTTTGAAAAAGATTGAAAATTTTCACAGAACCCTCACTATTGAACAGACAAAACTAGTTGAAAAGACAAGAATTGTAAATGTTTTTAAAATCGAAAGTGTCAAAATTTTGACATCATGAGGGAGAAAGTATAAAAGGAAAATGTGAAGTAGCAATTGATGGCGAATTGAATTAATTCTCATAGGTCGGTTAATGTTTCTTTCTTTAAAAACCAAAAATATAAAAAAAAATATGTTTTTGATTTTCGGGGTAGAAAAAATTTGAGAAAATACAAAAACATATGAAATGCAAAAAGTACAAAAACATGAAAAAGACAAAAAATGTTTTGTGTAAAAAAAGGAAATGATAGTATATCAGTGGACTATCACAATATGCTAAAGAAATGCAATGTTTACAAAGTCTAAACAGGTCTAAAAAGTGTTAAACAGGTCACTGATGATGTGTCAGTAGGCTTCGCACATTCATTAAATTATTTCTGAGATATAAACATAAAGAAAAACTTCTTAATTAGTGGGTTAACATCTCTCTGATATATGGTCTTAGTACACTGAAATTTCCTTTGAGAGATTGCCGGATTCTAAGTACTAGGTCTTTATGGATAATTGATATACGGGGTATTATATCAAGTTCTTCTGATTTTGCGTCAGCAATGGCCTAGAACTTGTAGAATATTTTTGCTTACTTTTGCTTTTAAACCAAAAATTTCAGCAAATTGAAAGTATTGAAAAATCAAACAATTGTAGTTCAAAAGATTCCAAATATGGAACACCACTTTTAACTCGAGCCTTCATCTCTCTGTCTGTACGGTGGTACTAACCTAGGATCTCAAGGTCTCGCACAACCCAGATATAGATATCAGTTAGATATATTCACCTGTAAGATGAAATCCAAGGAATCTTGTTACGAGAGTATATTCTAAGATGGGAAACACTTAAAGATTAAGTTCTAAGACATCTAATATAGTATCTCGAAGCAATTGGGAAATGCGTAGAGGTTTAAGTGGATCAGTACATTGACAATCTAAGTGAATCTATTTAGAACTTAAAGTTTTCAAGATCAACGGTACTAGTGACATGTCTCAAAAACTAATATGATCCTCTAATACAAACTCACAAAAAATGTCTTTACACATGTTTGTACGTAAAGATTTCATTTCATAAACTCAAAAATGTTTTATATTCATATTATTTTGAAATAGTTTTGAAATTATTAAAAGTTCATTAATTTGAAACTTAAAATTGTCTAAAAACATCAGTTTGTTCACAAAGAGATCAATCAAGGTCATTCATTTGAACTTGGTAGAAAAATCAGATAATCAAGGTCATTAACTTGGACTTGGTTAACTGAGAGGGTTATTAAAACTGATAAGATGTTTAAAGTTTGAAATTTGAAAATGATGATATGTGTTTAATCTGAAAGGTTTATTTGAATAATAATATGTTTGAATAGGAAGTTCATAGAAAGGGGGAGCAAAAATGAAACGTTGATCAAAGAAAAAGAAGCTCAAGGAAATGGGGAGCATGCTAATGATTAACGTCTACTATACAAACTCATGGTAAGGGGGAGATTTTATATAAAGATTATTGTGCTGAAAACGTCAAAGATATTAAAATTCTGAAGATTGTTCAAGACTACTACTTAGAGACTGCGGCAACATCCTAGCGGGAGATTGTTAATGCATATGTCTGTTACCTTCGTCATTAAGTCGTATCGAGTCTGTAATAGGATCAACATGTTAGATTGTGTATTTGTAATGGTCACTTCGTACGAAGGTAAGTGATCAACTTCATACGAAGGTAACATTGTCACTTCTCACGAAGTTGATTCACTTCGTACGAAGTGAGTAGTCCACTCCGCACGGAGCTAGATGTCTATAAATAGGTGGATTGACTAGTTCATTTGTAACTATTTTGGTGGATGGGACGGCGGGGCTCTGTCCGAGTGTTTTAAGGATCTTGTAAACGTTGAACTATTAATGAAAACAAATCAATTGAGGAAATATAATCTTGTAAAACATGTCGCCTAATCTAAAACGGATTCCACACGTTATGGACTAGGTTAATTAGATCAGACTTGAGCTAATCAGATCCGAGCACGACCTACAAATTTAATGAGGGCTATATGTATCCAGATAAAAATACACTAAAAATATGTATCATGTGTTTACAGTTACACAACATAAGAATATAACAAGGCATGATTATTTGTATAACTACGCGCTGAAATATACATACATATATATATATATATATGTGTGTGTGTGTGTGTGTATAGGGGTTAGTTCGGTACACAATATTCTTAACCTAGCAAATGTAGAAACCTGGGTCAAACGGACTTTGATGGAACTCATTCCAGCAGCGTTGGAACCGATTCATTGAACCATAACTAGAAACCCTAACCATTAACCCTAAAGTTAAACCATAACCTTAATTTTAAACCCTAAGGCCGAACCCTTAAATCAAAATTATTAACCCTAAAAATCAAACATTAAGCTAAAGCTTAAAGCTAAACCCTAATGCTAAGCTCTAAAGGTAAACCCTAAAAGTTAAACCCAAAACCCCAAAGTTGAACCCTAAGTATATTAGATTATGGTTCAACAGTCGATTCCAACGTCACTGGATGAGTTTAATTGAAGTTATTTTGACACGATTTCCTATTTTCTTAGGTTGAGATCTTTTTGTTTGATCATACTTTTATATGTATGTATGTATGTATATATATATATTCCATACTATATATAATATGCATATTCGAAAGGGAAACTTTTGTCATTTACACATTTTTGAGTGGTATAATATCGAATGCATCATGTACACCTCCACTAAAAAAACATGGATACATGTGATGATTAGGGTTTTTTGATATCACATCTCACGTTTCAAAAGAACCTTATCAGCCTCCATCTGCTCTCAATCTCTCTCTCTCTATAGCGATATAAGAAGTTCAAGGAGATTCAAGGAAATTAATGATTATTTCACCAGATCCATAATAGTTCTATCTTCTCGATTTCGATTAGGTTCTGACCACTCGACAAACCCTAAGGAAGATCCTGAGTTTTCATCACTCATTGCATGTTTTGGTTCATGTTAGTAATCGTATTTCGGCTAGAAGAAACCATTTCCCAAAAGGCTGGGAGTTGAGCCCAATGTAAGAAGTGGCCCTCAAAGTTAACAGGGACGGTTCTCAAAGACATCTATCCTCCATGGGAACAAGCTTGTAGACAACTAATACAGGTATCCCCCTCCTTAAACACATAATTTTTGTATAGTTATAGTAGGTATATGATTGCTATTTGAACTTTTTTCAGCTGCATAGTGAGTTTTGTAATATTTGGTTATTTATGTTATGTATATTCAGGTCACAACTACCAATTTCTAGATAAAGGATCCATCTACATGCCACTTAATGTTCTTAGACTTATTGGTATGATTACTTGATTTTTTCTCAAGTCTAAGTGATGGTACTCTGTAACATCCGATTTCCAGTGTATCATAAAAGTGATATTTATTAGTCGCTAGAAGTTATTTATGAGGAGAAAGAACTTGATGGATAGCAATGTATTTTATTGGAGTATTTTTTAGTAATATACATAAATACATCAAGAAATATGTTAAATTTGCTTCAAGGTAATACTGCTACCTCATATTGTAACTTAGTAGAACCTGAAGGGCCAATCTTGTAAACCCCAACCATGAGGGGTGTCTTATGCACTTAGCCAAAATTTATATGTATAAAAGAGCATTTTTATGCTCATTTGTTTCAGATCTCTCTAGAGTTAGAGAGAGAAATAAGAGAGAGAAAAGGAACTAGAGAGATAAGGGTGGCCCTTGGTGATGTTTTGCGGCGGTTGATGGTGTCCGAAGGCAACCGAACTTGTGGGTTTAAACCTAGAACCATTTTGTGATGCTAAAAGCTCAATGGTAAGCTTCGATTTGCCTTTGATTTTATTCGTTAATGGAGTTGAAAACAAATCTGTCCTGATTGTTTAATTTATGCACGGTTGTAAAGAACAGACTGATCCAAGAAATCTGACCGTTGGATCGTCTTGATTTTTGTATACAAGGCTTATAACATATAAATGATCCCTTTGAATGATGGAAATGTAAAATTAGAGGTGTTAAGCTCGAGATTTAAACTTATTTTGATAGCAGCTCGTATTTGCGTTTTTATAAAAACACAACCCCTTAGAATCGATTTTTCCGGAGATCGACCGTTGGTTCAGGCTGAAATTTGGACAGAAGCTTTCTGGGATATGTCTTTCAAATCCCACAAGAGGAAATTTCGATTAGAAGTTGATAACTATGGGTTTGTCACTTATCATTTTGTAATAGATTGTTTGTGCTAAAATTCAGAATTTGATTGTGCTGCATGAATAGTTTAGTGCAATTATATGTTCTATTTGGTCATCTCTAATAGTTTAGTGATGAGTCTTGATGTTAATTGGGTTTTGATGGTATGGTGGAATTGATGTTATGTTAGTTTTATCATCATACTTTTTCATATGTGTGATTTACTTAAACATCTTAGAGATTTGGTTAGTATTCATACATACAATGAAGTGGGTTTTGACCTAGGCATGAAACCCAAATCCTTATATGATTAAATTGATATCATGCTTGAACAAATGAAGAAGTTAGGTTAGTTAAATATGAGAAATATATGAACTTGTTGAGTTGTTGATACATGGTGACTTTGGTAGGACAAATTTAGCTAAACTGTTGGTGTAAAAGTGATGCCTACCAAGTGTTCGATAAAGTGCCTAAATGAGTTTATTGATCTTGTTAGTGCAAATATGTGTGTCAACTGGCAGTTTGCCTTTTTGAAAGTCAAACTGACTTATAACAAAATCGAATGAGAAACACGGTAAAAAGGTCCATAAGGTGTGATGGTCATGATGTAGGATGAATAATCTAACCATCTTGTGGATGTTATGTTATAGTTTAACTCTTGACAAGTTAGGTGGGAGCTTGAAAAGGAATGGTTCAAGCGGGTTAAAGACGCGAGAAAACAAGATCGGACGCAAGGTAAGTAAAACTTACACCTCCTAGAGTAAAACCATTACATAAGTGATAGGAAGTATATATGACTTAGAACGGTTCCGGTTAGACAACAAAAATGTCATAATTAGACCCCATGGTGTAAACCATGAAATGGGTCAAAAGGGATAACTTATGATGAACTAATGTTCGCGACAAAGGAGAAATGTAAAGATGAGACTTCCATGGCGAAAGCCATGAAACATGTTAAAATAGGTAGAATTAGTTATACTATAAATCGGCAATAAACAAAGAATCTTAGAAATAGGACCCCATGATGTAAACTATAACGAGTCAAAGAAATGAAATAGCGAATAACTATATATCGGTTATAAACATAATGAATTTTCGAAACAGGACCCTATGGTGCGAACCATAACAGATTAAACGAATAAAAATGAGTTTTTGATGAAAATACTCGCTGACGCGCACCAAAACGGGTCAAACGAACAAAATGGTGAATAATCATACATCGGTTATTAATATAATAAAAAAATTATAAACGGAACCCTATGGTACAGCCATAGCGGGTCAAACGAAATAAACAGTAAGTAAATATCCTTTTTACAGTAAACAATGTTCGGTTATACCGATATGTAAAAAGGTTGAGCCAAGAAACAAGTCAAATGGATCATGGGTCAAAAGGTGATGTTATCACCATTTGAAAAATGATATTTAATATTTCGTTTGTTAAGTTTCATGCTTACAGGTAAGCATGATTTGTGGGCATGCATTGCCATGAGTTAATATATAGAATCGCAAAGTATTGCTAACGGGTCAATACTTTGACCTGCACCAGGTATGTGTAGGGGTCATGCTCTTAATGAAGGTTTGCGGTACGACTAAAGTTAGTCGAGTTAAGGGTGGACACTAGATCACCTCAAGTGAGGTATATTTAGTGTTTGGGTAAAACGACCATTAGAGTCTAAGACATGTTTATAGTGAAAAGTGCATTTAAGTGAGTTTATAACATTAAACGATGGGAGGCTTTTCTATTTTTAAGAACATAATAAATTTTAAATGAAATACGGGTTAAAGGAGTCCACTTGGTAAGAACAGACTTTTAAATGTCCTTCGTAGTTAAAAGGACTAAAATTGACCAAAATACCCCCGGACGATGAATCGGGTAAACAATCATTATGGTTAATTAATAATGAATTTTATAATTAGTTAGACTTCTCCGGTAGTATAAAAGTGAGAGGCGTAAGCTTTTATGGCTTAATGCCTCCAAACGAGGTATTGTCGTAAACTAACAAACCGGATGGTAAATCCAGAATATAATAATTTTTCGATAACAACCCACCACAAGTAAAGTTGCGGTGTAAGATAAGTAGAAGCCTGAAGGAGATATGAAGAGAATGGGTGAGATTTGAGTTTAGTGCCCAAATCTTAAAATAAGTCGAAATTAATATGCTCATAAACCGGGTAACAGTTACGTAATTCATAAAATTTACGAATCCGGGTTAAAGATTTTGAGTTAATAATGTAGGCAAATGTTTTATGGTCAATTAGAAACAAGTTTGAAGCAAAACGAATGAGTTTTCGCGAAGTTACGGAGTTTTTAGGTACAAAGGGCAAGTCCCGAGTCGTGTTTAATGTACGGGACTTGAAACGGGTCAAACGGACAAACAAAACAACGCAGCAGCAAAATTGGTCACTAAGTGGCGTCACCGACGCCATGTTTGACTGTCGCCGACGCAGCATAGTTGTCCGGCACCCAATAGTACTGCCTACGACAGTTTGTCCCGACGCAACAAAATATAAGGCGTCACTGACGCGGCTAAATGCCGTCGCCAACGCCACCTCAGAATTTGTTTCTTTTTCTGATTTGATTGTTTTGTTAAGTTGGTTATGTTGTGCTTTCTATTATTCACTATAATACTAATAAATTGTAAATTTCTAGTTTATGTTGGATGATGATCAAGCAAACAAAAAGGAACCGAACATGATGGAGATTTAGTTTCTGCATCTTTTGTAAACCATACATTTATAAAAAAAAAGTAATAATAATATGTCAATGGTGTTTCTTTTACATGATACGTCTTTATGTAACTCTTTATATTAAATATAATATGAGTGCAACAGGTTATTAGTTTCAACTAAGTGTGTGTGGATATTTAGTTACCCAGAAGTTATCAATAACCATTTTTTTACATACGGTAAATAAAATGCACACGTTTGAGGTTGGTGCAATACAAGTCTGTGATAATATTTGATGCTTGCTTTATATTGTTTAGGCCAATCTGAAAATGCAATAATTTAGCGTCCCAATGGTCCACAAGGAGCACCTTCCACCAATGGTATGTCACACTCAATGCATTTTGATTTTAAACTATTAAGTTTAGAACAGGCTGATTCTGGTTATGTTAAATCTCCTACGTGTCAAAAGGGTAATATAAATAATAACTTATAATGAATCGGGAGAAATGCCTTGAATAGTTCTTGCCCAAAGCATATTTATAATACATAACCTGCAAAGAGTTTCTAAGGATTCGAAGATGACGAAGAGACCTTCTAGCGCCTTCTTTGTATTCATGTATGTAATTGTTGTTATTTACGAGATAGCCTTAGATGACGGAAATTGACATTTATTCATTTACTTGCTTCTGGTCACATAAGTGTATTCTTTGATTTACTTATTCGTTTAATTTTTAATTAATAGACCAGTTGCTTATAAAAGAAACTAGCAAGAAACTACTTTGGGTGAACCAACGAGATAGCCTTAGATGACGGAAATTGACATTTATTCATTTTTAATTGATGTACCCTTGTATGTACTCAACGGCTCTTTGCGTTTCTCCCTTCTGCGTGGTTTTGTCAGTGTTTTCTGGCTAGCGAAGGGTTCTAGGGATTAAGTCCTTTTATTCTTAAGACTGAGTTGCTCTCATGTTGGTCTTGGCCTTGTGCAAGGTTTTAGGACTTAGCGGCTAAAGGGTTTTTTGATCCGCGCAGGGTTAAGGGACCTGCGCTTATAGGTCTAACTTGCCGTTGCGCCAAGTACGCAAGGTTCGTTGTGCAACCTGCTAGTATTAAAGTTGTCGCACCGTTGCGTGTTGCGCGCAAGGTTTGTTTATCAGCACAGGATCAAGGGTGTGACCTGCTTGTTTCAAGAATGGCGCACCATTGCGCATTGCGCGCAAGTTATTCTTGTGATCTGTTCATTATGTGGATATGGTCCCTTGCGCAGGCGTAAAGTTTTTGGGACATACCCCTCCAAGTCCCCCAGTCCAGTGGTGCTTCTATGCACATGTTGTCAAGTAGGTAGACTGCTGGACTATAAAATTCACATATGCGGGCTTATTTCAACGGCAGGAATTTAATATGGAGGAAACCTTTGTGTGAGGGAAACTTTGCTCATGATGAGGTCTTTGAAATTTGAATTTTGGTCATGCTGATATGAAAGCGAGTTGGTGAGAAAAAAAGGTGCCCTGAAGGTGACATTTGACAGCTGTGGCATGCTGTCAACAGTGCAGTCTCTTTTTCATTAATGAATTGGCAGAGAATGTACCAGCCAAGCGCGCGTGACAACCGTTAGTTGCCACTTGCCTTCCACGCGTCCTGCGCGGATTGGTTGTTGATTCTACGTGTGCTTCACAGTTCCCCGTCGCATTAAATGCGATGGGTATAAATAAGGAAACCGTCTAGGGTTTCCATTCACGCTTTCAAACTTCATCTTTGAAATTCTCTGAATTCTTGAGTTCTTGTTCTCTTCTTTCTTCAATCTTTTTGTGTTTTCTTCTCTGAGATCTTCTAATGGCAACCAGGGGTCTTGAAAGTGCATCTGCCATGGAGGCGTCGACATCTTTGCCGGCGTTGAAGTGGTCTGTTGCGAGTTTCCAACGCTTGGTCTCCGGCTTCCGGTTCCTTACGAACTGGGATGCCCGGTTTTTGGCGGAGGGTGACACTGCCGCCGATGCTTCGGCAGGCTATGTTACTTTATTTTTTGATTTTTTCGCCGATGGTAACTTCCGGTTACCGGCAACCAATTTTTTTCTTGAAATTATTGAATACTACCAATTCCACATCTCTCAACTCAATCCAATGGGGATGTTGAGAATAAAACATTTTGAGTTTTTGTGCCGCTCTATGGGCATTATCCCAAACGTTAACCTATTTAGGGTTTTTACCACCTACATTGTTCCTTGGGATTCTACTCTTTCCAACACAGAATACAGGCGAAAAAGATTTTGCACACGCCTCAAAAGTCTTACCATGACGTGAAGAAATTTCTTTTTACATAAAGGCTGGCCTTATACCCCTCCGGATGCACTTCCGGGGGTGGAGGACATTGCTATCGAGACCTTTCCTATACCAGTGGCAGAGTCCTGGTATAAGGATATCAAGGAGATCCCAGCGGTTCAGTTTCCGGAGAGGGCGCTAATGGCGGCGGGCATGAGTTTGGTGTGGAAGCTCAATCGTCGGGAGAAGCCTGTTTACATGGAGGGAGAGAAGAGTAAGTATTCTTTGTCTCATTTTTCCATTATTTCTTGATTTCTCCTTGTGCGCAGACTAATTGTATGCGCTTTTTTGCAGGGGTGGCATTGTATGTGGTGGCGTTCCAAAGGGAGAAGGGGAGGATAGAAAATATCGCCTTTGGCTTGGAGGAGCCCACATGGTACGCGCAAATCCTGGGGAATTTGAACTTCCCAGGAGTGAGGATTTGATGGCCCCCGTGCCTGAGAGTGGTAAGCCTTCATAATTTTGATTGTTCTCTTTTCAAACTGCTTATTGTGTTGTGCGTTGATGCAGGTGCATTGAAAAATTTGGACATTGGCCCGGACCCCAAGAAGAAGAGGCGCGCGGGGCCAAGCGCGATGGTGGAGAGGAAGGTGGCTCAGCCTAGGGCAGACCACCCGAAGGTATGTGTTCTATGCTAGACACTTGGAATGACTATGTAGTAGTCTCTGATTCCTTGGAGGGTCTTGCGCCTGTAGGTTTGCGGAAGCCAAAGCAAGAGTCGCGGGAGGTGGTGGATATCCCGGTTTCCAACCCGGACGAGCTGATAGACGTAGAGTCTAGCCGGAGCCCCTCAAAAGGAAGAGGGCTCCAAAAAGTGATATCTCCGCTCAGCCCCCTAAAAAGGTTACGCGGAAGATTATAGGGAAGCGCGAGAGTTTAGACGCGCTCGCCGTTAAAATTTACTTAAGTAAACACCTTTTGTGTTTTACACCACTTTTCTTCCTGTTGCACTTGTTTAACTGTTTATCATCCTGCAGGGGGAAGTGAAACAGTTTTTGTTGCTCCACCACTCCGGGCGCCGGCTCTGCTGCATGAGCCCCCTACGGAGCATCTTCTTCAACAAAAAACAACACCTTCACCACCACCAACTTCCTCCACCACCTTCTCAGGCTCAACAGCCTCAACCTCCACCTGCACCTTCGCCGCCCCGGCAGTTGTTTCCCCACCCTGTGCACTTGACACTTACGCTGTCTCATCCACAGGTAGGGTGAAGGTGCTGTGGTTGAAGAAGATGCTCCACAGGGGGCTCATGCTGCAGAGCCGGCGTCCGGGGGTGAAATCGGAGGATCTAAGGAGCACCGTTCTGATGAAGGGTCCTCGATCCTCCCGAACGAAACCCCGAGTGATTACTATTACAGGTCATATACTAACGCCCGCGCTGAAAAGATCCACACCCCTGTGTGGAAGCTAAAGAAAGGTGATGATTTTTCTCACTTGCTGGCGTACCGTGAGTGGTTCAAAGGTGCATTCCCCCCAGCAGAGGTGCGGGCACGCGTGGAGCAAAACTATGAACAAACATATCGCGCGTACCTCCATACAGCTGCTAGCTACGCCTCCAACACACACAAGATTATCCGGGAGTGGCGGACCATGCATAAAGAAGAGTAAAAATTTGAAGCTACTAAGAAGGACCTGGTCCACGAGCGAGCCCAAGTGGCTGCGCAAAAATCAGAGCTGGAGGCGGACAAAGCTAAATTTGCCGAAGCTTAACGGACCGAAGAGTGGTCCGTTTTGGGGTGGAAGAAAAAGTCGGAGAGCTCCAGTGCCATGCTTGCGGAGGAGCGCAAGCTATGGAGGGAGTCTTATGACTAGGACAACAACGAGAAAAATATTTAAGGGATGAAATCGTGAGCCTATGCACCGAGGCTGCACGTTTGAAGGCGGAGAAGGAGGCGACGGATGCTGCGGCCGCGAAGGCCAGGGTGCACTGCTGAGGTTAGAAATTTGCCTTTCGCTTATTTTGCATTGATCAAAGATTGCCAGACAACCTTGTATGTAAACAGGTGGAGGTTTGTGCAACGTTTGAAGCATGAAGAAGGATCTCTAGGTGGCCTTGGTGGAAAAAGCCGAACTTCAGTGCAGGCACCTGGAGGACAAGGAGAGGTACGCTTGGCGGAGGCCAAGGTAGGTGCGGGTGAGAAAAAAACTAGAAGATTCTGAAGCCGCCCACGCCATCTCCGTAAGTCTGGTGGAGTCGCTGACCAACAACATGCTGTGGATGGAACAACATGAAGCTGTCAATGTAAGTTCTCCGTTGTCATTTTGATCGCTTTGTCTTGATTCTCATCCTGTTTCCTTGTATTGCAGATCACGAACTCTATCCTTAATTTGGTGGAGTTGGACGGCGTAGTGGCCAAGATGATGGTCACTGCGCGCCATGATGGATACGCGCAGGGCTACGCTCAGTATGCACACCATGTCACTCATGCGGTGGACATTCAATTGGATACTAGCCGCGCTACCACTCGTGGAGTCGATACCGAAGCTGCGTTCTCCTAGGCCAGGCACGAGTATGACCGTCTTCAACTCCCAGTTATGGATTTGGTGAGCGAAGCGCTCCCCAGCACGACGAGTATGTTGATTGCCTAAAAGACATATTCCCAGATGCAGCCGAAGTTGAAGAGAGTGATGAGTGATGTTTGTAGGATCTTGATTGTAATATCTTGAATGTAACTGCGCGTCGCGCATGCTTGTACATATCTTTTATCTTTTAATGAAAAGGATTTTTTTTATTTCAAGTTACAATATTTGCGTGAAGATAACGACTTTGTGTAGGTAGAGCAAATAAAACTGGTAATGAACTCGTGTATGAACGTTACATCCCATGCGCATGCAGTAAGAAGTGAATTCTGTTCATGAGTCTGTGTACCATGGTGTTTTCGCGTAGACCCAAAGTAGTTTCGCTCATTTGTAATAAAACATCTCGATAAAGAAATTCATGTATCCATTGTCTTCATTAACAATAAGGCATAAGAGCCATGTACAGAGTAGATAGTAAGATCATAGGTTTGCTAATTTACATGTAACACCGCCTTAGCTGTTGCACATTCCAGGTCCTAGGAATGTTTGTGCCGTCCAAACGTTTGAGGGTGTATGCACGCTTTCCTAGGACTTCATGGATTATGTAAGGTCCTTCCCACTTAGGTGCGAATTTTCCAGGACTTTCAGTGTTGGACGCTTCATTGTCTAGTAGAACGAATCGCCAGGTAGGAAGGTACATATGCAGACTCGCGCGTTGTAGTATTTCTCAAGCTTGGACTTGTACTTTGCTTCGTTGATTGCGGCGTTTTCACGCCTTTCTTCAAGGAGGTCCAAGTCGAGTCTACACTTGTCTTCATTATTCTGGTTTTGCACAACTAGCATGCGCGGTGATGGGAGGCCTATTTCCGCGGTAATCACTGCCTCCGTCCCATAAACAAGGCTTAATGGAGTTTCGCCGGTGCTGGTTTTTGGCATGGTTCGATGAGCCCAAAGGATACTTGGCAACTCATCTACCCAGCCTCTCCGCATCGTCCCCAATCTCGTCTAAAACCCTTCGATGATACTCTTGTTTATGCTTTCCACTTGGCCGTTCCCTTGGGAATGCATTACCGAAGTGAACACATGTTCGATATCCATTTCCTCCATCCACCATTGTAGTTATTCCTCTGCAAAATTGGGTCGTTATCACTGACAATGTGTAGGGGTAACCCGAAACGGCAAATGATATGCTCCCAAATGAATTTGCGCATTACAGTTGCTGTGGTGGATGCAAGGGGCTTTGCTTCCACCCACTTGGTGAAGTAATCGATGACTATGATTATGAACTTCACCGCGCCTGGGGCATCTGGGAAAGGTCCCACCATATCGATTGCCCATTGTTGGAAGGGTCATGCTGTTGTCACCGGGATCAAGGGATTCTTGGGGCGCAACGTCTTCGGCGCATTGGCGTTGGCATGATGTGCATTTTCGCAGCGTTTCGACTGCATCTAAGTGCCGGCCAGGCCAGTAGTAGCCGGCGTTCATGATCTTTGCAACGACCATGTGCGGACTGTCGTAAATTCCGCATAACCCTTCATGTATTCTTGCAGATCAAGTATTGTGCGTCTTGCGGGTCAACGTAGCGAAGAAGAGGTCCAAGGTATGACTTCCGGTAAAGGATACCGTCCGCCATTTCATAGTTGAGTGCCTTGTTCTGGACTTTTCTTGCTTCCGCCATGTTTTCGGGAGGGTCCCGTACTGCAAGAACATGACGATGTGAGACATCCAGGAAGGATTCAACCATTTCGATGATGTTTACTTGACGCACAGAAGGGTTCTTGAGTACCTCAATGCACACTTCACGCGCGAGGTGCTTGAAGCTTGTAGCAGCCAATTTGCTGAGCACGTCGGCATGTCTATTCTCACTTCGGTTGACATGGGTTATTTTGAAACTTTGGAATTTAGTTATTAAGGCTTGCGCCTGTTCAAGATACATGATCATCGTTTTGCCCTTTGCATCATACAGGCCATTGATCTATCCTGCGACCAAAAGGGAATCGACGTGTGTTTCCAAATTCCTGGCCCCCATTTTGATGGCTAACCGAAGGCCTGCCAGAAACGCTTCATACTCAGCTTCATTATTCGTGCTTTTGAAATCTAACCAGATGGCATAGGTGAACTCTTGGTTATCGGGGCTTATTAGGCGGAGACCTGCCCCAGCGCCATCATCATTGGATGCGCCGTCTGTGTGAAGTATCCATGTGCGGTCGTCTGTGACTGCCGCTGGGTTCTGTACAGCTTCACACTCTTGCGCTTTATTGCTTGGTACCTCTGTAACAAAATCGGCTAATATTTGGCCTTTTATTGCTTGGCGTGATTTGTACACGATATTGTGTCCACCAAGCTCAATCGCCCACTTTGCCAAATGACAAGATATGTCCGGTTTAGACAAAATTTGGCCTAAGTGATAGTTCGTGAGAACTGTTATCACATGGCCGGAAATATACCAACACAACCTGCGGGATGCGTGGACTAAAGCAAGAGCAAGCTTGTCCATCATGGGATATCTTGTCTCTGGATAAGTTAGCATTTTGCTGACGTAGTATATTGGAGTTTGGACTCTCGCGCACTCAACTAGCAAGACTGCGCCCAGAGCGATATCCAAAGCGGAAAGGAAAAGGATCAGTGGCTCGTTATTTTGCGGTGTCGTGAGCGTAGGCAGCTGAATCAAGCACTCCTTCATTTGTGTGAAGGCTTTCTCCGCATCCGGAGTCCACTGAAACTTGTTTTGCTTGACACAATTCGACAAAGTGCTGATGAATGAGAAGGACTTCATCGCGTGGTTGGCCAAGAACCTGTTCAGCGCAGTTAATCGCCCCGCCAACCGTTGCATTTGTTCGATGGTCGAGGGGGAAGGCATACGTTGAATCGCTTCCACTTTCTCGGGATTGACTTTGAAACCGTCGCGCGTGATGATGAATCCCAAAAAATTGCCTTCTTCCATTCTAAACGAGCACTTACTGGGTTCAGCTTCAGATTTGCCTTGCGCAAGGATGCAAATGTTTACTAAACGTTTGTCAGCATCTTCTCCTCATCCGAGCTCATGATGACAAGGTCATAAATGTACACTTCTACGGTTTCGCTAATGTCGTCTCCAAAGACATGGTCCGTCAAACGCTGGTAGGTGGCTCATGCGTTGCGCAATTCGAAGGGCATCTTTGTGTAGCAAGATTCCTTTGTCAGTGCGGAATGCGGTTTTGTCTTCATCCTCTTTCTTCATTTGTATCTGGTGGTAGCCTTTGTAACAGTCAAGAAAGCATTTCCACCTGAATGAAGCGAGGGAGTCCACCTTTTTGTCGATTTCGGGTAAAGAGTAGTAGTCTTTGGGACATGCTTTGTTTAGATCTTTGAAATCGACGCACATGCGCCAGCTGTCGTTGTGCTTCTGGAACATGACTGGATTGGCTACCCATGTCTGATTGTGTACTTCTCTGATGATGCTGTCTTGGAGGAGCTCTGAAACTTGCTCGTTCAGTGCGCTGGTTTTTTAAGGACCAAAACTGCGTTTTTCTGAACGATAGACTGAATTGAAGGGAATGTGTGCAGCGCATGCTCAGCAATTTCCCTTAGTACCCCTGTCATATCCGCTGGCTTGCTAAGCGAAAATATCTATATTGTGGAACAAAAGTTATATTAACCGCGCCTTGACTACAGGAGTCATGGCGGGTCCTAACAGTATTGTTTGTTCCGGGTACTTGTTGTTTAGTACCCGTTTCCCCAGCTCGCCATTGGATGATGATTTCGGTATCTTCGTCGGTGGTTCCTCTTTGATGGATATGATCTCTTTCCTCGTGTACATGATAGCCACCCAGGTTTCTCTAGGAAAACTGCAGGAAACATGAAGAGTGCAGGTGATCATACTGAACTCTCTTTAGGCGCGCCTGCCAAGCAGCACGTCATGGCGCGATGTAGCGGGCATAACCATGAAGTTGACTGAGACCTTGCGCGAGTGTCGCCTATCGGAAAGAGTTACCGGGAATGCGATCTGACCCAATGGAAAGACGGCTTCGTTGCAAAAACCCGTCAGTGGAAAGTCGACCGGTTCTAAGCGCGCCTTGTCCTCTGGGTCCAACTGTTGGAAGCATTGTTCGTATATGATGTCCATAGAGCTTCCCGGGTCTATGAACATGTAGTCGGTGAGATAATGGCCAAAGATGCCAGTTATCACGACCGGACGTTCTTCTTGCGGACCCCCGGGAACTTTGGGGAGGATGACCTGTTGTTCGCGCCAGTGAGGCGTACAACTCTTCTGATGGCCGCGCTTGTGCGACAGGCCACCTTAGATCATATGAACAAATGCCATCATCTTCTTGTTACTCTGGCCTTCTTCGCCTCGAGTAATCTAGCGCACCTCCTTGCACACGTTTTGAAGTAAGTGGGTGAGCTTCCCAGTTTTAAGCGCCTTCTCAATCTCCGTGCGAAAGGAGATGCAGTTGTCAGTTATATGCCCTGTATCTTTGTGATAATCACAAAAAAAGGTTAGAGTCTTGGCCTTTTTTTATGTGCATCAGCGGTGGCTGTTTGAATTGGTGATCTTCTGTGCACCTCCGCTGGGCTCTTCGTCAATGGCGTCACTGACGATCACGATTATCTTTCTTGATTGCTCTTTGGGTAGCAATCTTATTTATGGTCAGGTGTGCGTTGACTGGCGAGTAGGATGGATTTTGGTTGGAATCCTCCAATTCTTCTTATTCTTTTTCGCAAAACTCCTACTCATGTCTTGCGAATGATATTGGGGGAGGGGAGGTATGCTGGAGTTTAGGTTGCGCTCCATCTGCGCGTATACCTTTGCTGCCACCATTAGTTACTCCCAACTTTTTTGGAGGGCAGTAGTTCCGAACAAGATTTTGATCATCTCGTCGCAGCGGACAACTTACTTGAATTGTGCGCAAATCAAGTCTTCGTGCACGTCTCCAATCTCCAACACCTCTTTATTGTATCGGGTGATGAAATCTTCGAGATTTCCATTATCCCGCCTCCATATGTTCATGACGTCAGAAGAATCTCTGACGTACTGCCGTTGTTGGCTGAAATGTGTCAGGAACTTTTCTTCGAGGTCGTTCCATGACGTGAGCTTACCCGTGGGTAAGTTGTCAAACCATAGGCGCGCATCGCCTGTAAGAGTTTGAACAAATAAATTACACCACATGGGCAGCGTCCAACCTCCTGTTAGACCTGCGCCTGTTCATCTGGGTCTGTCAACCCGTTGTACTTTCCCACGTTCGAGAGAAGTTTTGCGCGCTCCAGTGATGCGAGTGCGATCTCCTTGATGAACTTTGAGTGTTCGGCTGTTTCAGCCAGCCTGTAGATCAGGTTATAATTGTACTCCGCCTCCGGGTTGTATACAGCCCGTGGCGCAGACTTGTAAGCAGCATAATCTTATGATAGCCGGTGAAACACACTTGCTCTATCACCCTCGCCATATGTTCGATCCTCCTCACGCTGAGTGTCCCGCCCCTCTAGAGGATGCGAGCCCAACCGTGAGTGGATGGATGCTCGCCTATGAGTGTGAGACTTCTGTTTAGTCAGCGATTGAGAATACTCTGTTTTCCTGGTACGGAGGTGTGATGGGACACTCGCTCCAGCCGACGAGTCATAACTGAGTACTCGTGGTGCAGGCAAAGCATGCACATAAGTAGTGGGTGGCTGTGCCGGAGCAGCGGATGCATTTGTTTGTGCGCAAAGTTGCGCGTAGATGACATTCAGGGTCGTTTAAGATTTGATGTACCAAGACACCGGAGTCTCACCCGGGGGTAAGACCGATATGATTTGTACGAAGTGAGTCTCCATTTGAACTTCGGGAGTTACTCGGATATTCACACGACCTGAGTCGTGATGAACACTAGCATTTCCGGAAGAACTTTCTTCCACTTGTCCGTCGGGTCGAGGATCATTAACTGGGTTCTTGCCCTCACCTGAGGACCTCGTGGTGTGTTTGATGGAAAAGTAGCCATTTGAAAGTGAGGTTTGTGGAAAAACAAACGAGAAACGGATGTAAGAGTGAGTAAAAAGTGGATGGCGCCAATGAAGAAACACCAGTTTAACAAGGAGAATATCCGGGGATATCTTTGTTACAACTTTATGTCTCTGCATGAAAGGTAGTATCTCGTTTGCTCTTCTGGATGATCTCACTTCAAACTATCTGCAAAACTAGCAACTCCGTGACCACACTCCAACATGAGAATAAGTATTTGGGATGCAAGATAATTAGCAAGTAGTAACTAGTGAGTGAGCTAGAAAGCATATTTGTTACCTTGTGGTATGATCCTTAATTTATAGCCGAAGATAGGTGTGTAGGAGACGGGCTGATGGGCCTTGGGCCCGGCCCAGACGACCATGGATATCCTTTCTGTCTCCTCTGCATCGATCATTAATGATCTCTGGTAGGAGGTGCGCTTTGTCGGATGTTGAATGGAGCCACGTGTCATGCCAGCTGTCCCTAGTGTTAAATATGTAATCAACCGAAAGTGGAGATCGTGTGACAGTCGCTAGCATGAGTTTGATTGGTGTGTAGTCTGCCTCTGCATTACTGTTCATGCGACACAGTCTGACACAACCTGCCGTGCGGCTATTGGGTCACAGCTCTGCCACTTTGTACCCTTGTATGTAGTTAACGCCTCTTTGCACTTCTCCCTTCTGCGTGGCTTTATCAGTGCTTTCTGGCCAACGCAGGGTTGTAAGGATTAAGTCCTTTTGTTCGCAAGACTAAGTTGCTGGTCTTGGCCTTGTGCATGGTTTTAGGACTTAGCGGCTAGAGGGTTGTTTGATCCGCGCAGGGTCAAGGGACCTGCGCTTCTAGGTCTAATTTGCTAGTATTAAAGTTGTAGCACCGTTGCGTGTTGCGCGCAAGATTTGTCTATCAGCACAGTGTCAAGGGACCTGCGCTTCTAGGTCTAACTTACCGTTACGCAGAATGCGCAAGGTTCGTTGTGTGACATGCTAGTTTTAAGAATGACACATCATTGCGCATTATGCGCAAGTTGTTCTTGTGATCTGTTCATTATGAGGATATGGTCCTTTGCGTAGACGCAAAGTTTTTAGAACCATACACCTCTATTAAAGGTTTGCAGTGAGAACAACTTTATATGGGTTATGATTATTGATGTTTTTAACTCCATCTAGAACCTAGAGACCAATAGTCATTTAGTTAGTTCTTACTCATGACACATGACACGAGGTTCCATCACCTGTTAGAGTCACTGATAAGCATTCATCTTCTTTCCTATTTTATTATTTGGTTAGTTTCTCTTTTCGGATTTTAGGATATAAATTAAAATGGCTAAAGAATTAAAATGGGTGCAAATTGAAGCGATGTTGAGTTGTTTAACATGTATTACAGTAGTGGAGAGTTTAAATGAGAACTCTAAATATCGTAAAAACTGTGAGAACGAATGAAAAAACCATTAGAACTTGGTAAAAACAAGTGAAATTCAAAAATTCTTTTTACACTTATCATTATTATTCGAATACAATTCTAGAAATTTAATTTAAACATTTAAATTTACATCAATTCGGAAATAAAAAAAATTTACACATATGTAAGTTTGCCATTTACACATGTGTAAAAAATGTAATAAAAGTGATTTTAAGAGGTGAAATGAATTATTTGATGTTTTAATTTTTTTTGATGTTGTCTTTTAATTAAAATAATGATTGTATTAAAAAATGGTTTTCATTGGTTTTCTCATTCGTTCTCACGGTTCTCGCAATATTTAGCGTTCTCAAGATAATCCTCCTCTATTACAGTAATAATGTAAATCATCGAATATATATATATATATATATATATATATATATATATAGAAAAGAGGTGTGTACTAAAAGTTGACTTTTGATGACTGAGACCACATTTTGGTTACTTTTTATGTTTTTATGCACGTGGAAGCGATGATCTTGGGTAAATAGTTATTTCTTTGTTAATTTTTTATGTTTTATCCACATTTTGGATAATATGTTTTTGTATAAACCAACTATGAGATTTGGTTAAGTAATTATTTATTTCTTAATTTTTTATAGCTTTGAAGATCATGGTTCACATGGAAGAGGGCGGTACTCGATCAATGAGAATCTGATCCTTGACTACGTTGAGTTTTATATTGAATTAAGGAAAACCATTTGAGGAAGGTAGTAGAAAGGGCCAATGAGAATCGGATGAATTTGATTGGATGCTATGGCCATGGACATACTGATTTATTTTAACACGAAGAAAGCTGTAACGACAAGTTTACTATTAGGGTTGGGCAAGTCCTAGACATTGCTGGTAAGGCTTCTTATTCATGAATTTGCTACCAAATTTAGGTGTATAATTGTATAATATTTTAGTTAACTAGCATTAAAAACTTAGTTTCAACCAATGTTGGTTAACTGGGTGTGTTATACAGACACATAAAAAGAACTATAAGCTTTAGTTTCTAGTTCAAACTTATGATATTTCTATGTACTTTCTAAAATATGTGACCAGGACTATAAGGAGCATGAACATGTACCATTTTCACTGATAAATGATGTATAGTTTTACAATAATTATTGGAAATCTGATATCAAAAAGTAAATACTTTTCTTTCTCCTGGTCTTTTTATTATTCTCTTTACTGTATAGGGGTAAAATGGATATGGGCTTGACTGGTTGGGTTGGCACATATCCATTCATTTGACCCATTCTGATTTAGTTAAGTTTTTACAGTTGCCAAATACTACCCTTTTAAATACTAACCCTTTAAATAAAAATCTTTTGATATCTTTTATTGTTGTCCTTTTCCATCACAAACTTTTGATATTTCAAAATTAAATACTACTAACCATTTTAGAAGACTTGCTTTTACAGGTGTAAAGCATACATGGTGAACAATGGTGGTAAAACATGATTTAGAACTCTACGACTTCTATCATGTCTTTGACATTGGCACTCTACAATGCTCAACATCAAGCCTGACATTATATCCTACAATACTTCTTATTTAACATTATATCATCCATGTGAAACTTTACAACACTACTTATTTGGCATTATATTCACTTTTGTCCTTCATTTTTCAATACATGCGTTTTAGGATTAACTTCCAACATTATTATTTATTGTTTATTATTACCACTAGTCAATTGTGCTTCAAGATTCTTGAGTTCTTCTTATTATTTGATAAGATCTGAGTTTGATACTTGGGGTTTAAGCAAAAATAAGAACAAACAACTTTATCAACTAAAAGACAAATAAATGCAAACACACAAGAAGGAAGATATATCAGCAATCATTTTCCATTGAAATGAAATTATTACAAATTACAATATGATGATTATACAATCTCCCCCTTAGCCTGATCACTCACAAATCTGTTCATACAAAAATGTGTGTGAATTGATAAATAGATATCTAACAAGTGAGATCTATTTATGTTAAGTTCAAAAGGTCTGTTTGCAATCAGTTGACGTCACTCCGATATTGACATCTAACATATCTAATAAAAAAGATTCCATAGATGTTGCAAACATCTGTGGAGATCTATCATATGATCTATTACATCTAAACTATGTTCTAAGCAAGTACTGTTGTATTGAAACCTCTAATCTTTAAACCGCTGTTGATGTATTCCAAACATCTGTTTGGCCATAATAGATATTTAGTCTTCCTTGGTAGTGCTTTGCTTCAATAGAGCTTGGTCTTGATCAATGCTTCTACTTCTTCAAAAGTGGTTCTCAAGGCTTGAACAGATGTTAGCATGTCTTTAATAGATTATCAAATTAGTATTCAAGATTCACTATCTTTGGGAGGAGAATGCTTCATCTATTGTTTATTTCTTGATCAGATGGTCATGCTTTGGCTTTTGCATATCATATGTTCTTTTGTAGGTCTAATAATCTCCCCCTAAAACAGATGATGCCAAAACAACTGTTTATTAGATCAACTTTTATTCCTCATCAACTTCTCTCTGATTTGTCCCTTGAATTGTAATTCAAAGTTTAGAGATAGTGTCTTCTGGATCCCTTTATAGTGGAAGACTTATTAAGTCTTGCAAATCTTCAATTTTCAGTCTGGAAGCACTATTCATTGAGATCTTTTGCACCTAACTGGCCCTAAGAAGAGTCAATTCATGGCTGATCTTGTCTGGTTTCCATTTTAGAATTTTGAGGCAAGGAGGGTTTGCTAGGACCAGAGTTATTGGAGATGAGTTTGGGGATACATGTATTCCCATGATTATGTCAATTCGATCTTCTTTTGTGAGTTCACCCTTCCGTATTGTCAACTCAATTTGTCTTTTGAAATAGTTTCTAACAACTACTGAGTTATGTCATGCTGATGGAAACTCTGAATGTTTAACCAAAGTCTTTATAAGGAAGTCTAAGGGATCGTTTGGTTCACATAATTATTTGTAAGGGAATTGAAATTGGAAATGGAATTGCGATTTGAATGGAATCCATTAGAATTTGATAAGGTGTTTGGTTGGTAAATTTGTTAATGGTATTAGAATGTAAAAAATCTAAAAGACAAAATTACCCTTAGATTAAAGCATTCCTTTAAAAAATCTGCAATAGTTCTTCTTCGTCTTTAAATTCACTAACACTGGTTCGCTGGTTTGAATTTAAGGTTTTTAGATCTCATGTGATTAAATGGAACACAAGATGTCATTTTGATAAAAGAACTAATGGAACAAACGAATGAAAGAGAATTTCATTTGATTAAAAAAAGTTATTCGATTTTGATAGGATATAGTTAGAAAAAAAATCAAAAATTGATGGTAATTTGGAAATGTTGGTTTAAGAAAAAAAATATATAAAATAATCATGAAGTGATGAACAATGATCCGTGTAAAAAATCGGAAGATAGGGACAAGGAGTTTTTAGTTATTAGTGATTTCCTTCCTTATGTAAAGGATTGTTGAAATCCAATGAATTAAGGAATTAACACAAATTCAATTCAATCCATGTCAACCAAACATAATTTTTAATAGAATTAATTCAAATTCCAATTTCAAATCCTCTAAATTCTTCGAACCAAACGAGCCCTAATTGCTCATACTTTGGCTTTTTAGGTACTAAGGGATCATTTTCTCTTAAGATTTCAAGTCTTTGGTAGTTTTGAAAGGTTGTTGGCACATACCATTTTACCATTGATTTAATGGTGCCCATGTTAGTAGCAACGATTTCTTCCTTCATCCTTCTCAACTTTAGTGCCCTTTAATCATTGGGTTTTCTATCAGTTTTCAAGTCCAGAGGAGTAAGATTGATATTAGGAAAGAACTTCAACTTTTCAATCCTTACTACTTCATCTAGAAGGGATTCAGTTGGTCATCCTATGAATTGATCTTTGTTTGCATCATATGGCTTCTTTTCCATGATGTGGTTTATGTAATCTTCCCTTAACAACTTTTTTGATATCTGGATCAGTTATTGGATCATGGGAGAGGTCTCTACAAATCGTTGTAGCATAACCTTCTAAGGCATCTACACTTCTGTATTCTTCAGATAAGATAAGATTTCCTGGAATTGTTTGTCTTCCTTTCCTTGGTTTCTTTCCAAAACCATCATCTTAGCATGCTTGTTTTTGAGCTCAAGATATTCTTTGACACTGGATGGCCTTGGAGGGTTTGTATATGGAAGTGATGATTTAACTTTGATAGAAGGTTTGATGGGTGAGGTTATTGCTTTTCTTTTTCTAGTTTGTGGGATAGGTATGGCTACTGATGATGTGGTAGGTGTTGTTGTAACATCTTGACACTTTTGAAATGCCAACAAATGTTTGGTGTGAATAATCAATGGTTTGGATGGGTTGGCCTTTTTGGCTGCAAATGTATCAGATTGTTGTGGAGGAAGTTTTCTTAAGCTATCGCTCTCCCCCTTTTTGGCATCATCTACAGGATACATGGGTTTTGGAGTAGTGCCTGTTGCTTGAAGAAGATGATCTTTAATGGCTTGGATCTCAACTTGAGTATCATTGTATCATGCTTCAATCATATTCCTGATCATTTCCATGTGCGCATCTACAGGCAACTTTTGAAGTTGGAGATAGGATTGGGCATGAAACCAAACCTTTTCTGTAATTCTACATTAGTTGGTGGAGGCTTAGAGTTTTGTACCAACTTGGCTACCATATCGTTGATTTGATCAATTAAGGATTTCAAGGTTGTTACTCTGTCTGTCAAATCTTTATATTTTAATTCATTACCTAAATGAATAGGATCAACGTATTCCCACTAGAGGTGATTATACTTGGTTTTTGTTGGATCTATTGAACCCATAAAAGAACAGATGATTGAAAGCCAAAACAACCTACAACATCTGATCACTAATAAAGATCTGTTGCTACAAACTCTACTGATACTTAAAGACTTTTCACAAGATCTGTTAAGAGACAAAGCTCTACTGAAGCTAAAGTCTGCTAGAGAGAAACTCTGATGAAGCATAAAGGTTGTTGAAGTAAAGGTCTGCTGAAGACCAATAGAGGATACCTCAACAATTGTTATTCGACAGAGTTTTACTATGTAATTAATGTAACAATGTTTAGGTCTAGAAGATGTTAGAGTTTGTGAGCTTGTTAAATGTCACTTTATAAGTGATGTCAGCCAAAGATGCTTAGTGGTTTGTAATGTACTACAATTAGACAATGGTTGTTAGATCTATCTATCACTTCTACCACATTCTGTGTAACAGCCCAACATAACCGCACCATGATACTGTCCGCTTTGGCAGCCAGCACGCCCTCAGCGCCTGCCCCTCACGGTTTTAAAACGTGTCATGATTGTGAAGGTATCAAGCCTCTTATAAGGAAGCCTTGTTCCCCTTCACAACCGATGTGGGATATCACAATCCACCCCCCTTAAGGGGTCCAGCGTCCTCGCAGGACCTGACACCACCGGTCCGGCCCTGGCTCTGATACCATCTGTAAACCATGTCGCGAATGGATTTCAATAAACTCAAATGATTTATGAAAGGTTTATGCTCAACATACCGGTTTTTACAAAACACGCGCGTTTTTTCGAAACATGCATTGGTTTCATGACTAGGGACGGGATGGTCCTAGTTACAACGGGACTTGGTGTCCTGCATGCAAATAAGAGGTCTGGTTGGTCCTGCTTTTAGACTCAAACGGGCTAGGCCCATTCTCACTTGTGCGAGGCATAAAGACTCTGTGAGTTCATGTCCCCCTTTTCTTTTAAATGTTTCCGATTTATAACTCTCGGGGGGAAATACATGTTTTCGATGGTATGGTTTAGCTATGGAATGGAATATTAGATCATGTGCGACAAGGCTTTCTCTTAAGTGCCATTAATCTTTTATAAGACCGAGGAACAAGAGTGGTAGATCTATCGGGTGTAGCGAGCCCCACTCATGGGTCCTTGTGTGGCCCATGTAGTGCTTTTGTTGTCCCAGCCAGGTGGATCGGAAGAAATCGTCTAGGGTTGAGTACTTCCTATGTCGTCACACATATTAATGTCCTTGCAAAACATTAATGATCATCAAGTTCATTGACGCTTTACATACCACCTAATTTTATATACGAACTCTCAAATGTTAACGGTACGCAAACGTTGACAGTTATACAAGTTTTACATATACAAAGTTTTCAGTTAATCATGCCAATGAAAATGGTTTTATTACATTTTCTCAAACATATTTAAACCGGTTATCAAAAAGATTTATTTTAAATCTTTTCTAACAAACTATGAACTCGCCAACTTTATGTTGATTTTTCGCATGTTCTTTCTCATGTTATGATTACAAGTATGGCACGGTTGGAATAGGAGAACCCATGGGGATTTGAGTATTCAGGGGGCGTTCATTTATTAGAAGTTTTAGCACTCATAACACTTCCGCTGTGCAATGAAGATACCAGTCAGATCACACCCAGCTCTGATGTAATCGATTTATCGGGGTGTGACATTCTGTACGAACAAATTCGAGTGATCTTAGGCTGAGGGGGAGTTTGTAATTGCATGCATACATGATTAATATTACAAAAGCATTGTCGTTGAAAACAATCTTCCAATTGGTGTGAATCAAAGTTTACATTTCCGCTGCATTTATCTTTGATTTATCTTCATTCATTACTTTCCATCTTTAAACTTTCTCAACAATTCAAACTCAGATCCTAACAATTGGTATCAGAGCTTGGTTGTTCAAACTAGGTTTAACAATCAATTTGATATAAACTGGTCATCTCTCATAGCTAATTCGTTTGTTCGTTTGTATTGAAGAAAGAGTAAAAGTTTATTTACATTAACAAAACCTGTTAGTAAACAATCAGAATGTCTCAAAATCCACAAGATCCACACAACATTGGCACCATGTACAAACCTCTGATACTTGTCAGATCAGAGTACAATATCTAGCAACGTCGGATGGGTCACATACTTGCACAATAGAGTATGGGTTGCTAGAAATCGGTTATCTTCGGACCACATGTTCTGATGGTACCGAGTGTCGAAGACCCGAAAGTTCAAGTTCCAAAGAGTCCTAAACATTACTCCGAGCAAGATTTGTAGAAAATTGAGCTAGATGCAAAGGCATTTAGTATCGTGACAACTGCTTTGCCTAATGAGATCTATGCTGGCCTATTGCACTGCAACAATGCAAAGGAGTTATGGGATGCTCTGAAAGAACAATTTGGTGGCACTGAAGATGAAGAGAAGTTTTGAACCAACAATATGAAACATTTTGTCATGTGAAAGGAGAATCATTAACCCGACAATTTGAAAGGTTTAGTTATCTCATTAGTGAGTTGAGTTAAAACTGGTAGAATTTGAATATCCAAATTACACATTGAATAGTCGATTTCTTAGATCACTACTAGAAAAATGGGACACTATTGCCTTTGTAACTAGAGTCGTTGTTGGGTTCAAAGACATGAGTTTGACTCAACTTCATGGTAGGCTTCTCACCTATGAGAGAGAGCTTAACTAGAAAAAGAAGCTACAAGAGTTAGGAAAAGTGACTGATGATTATTCTTTTGGTAGTACAACACTTTTTGGTCAAGAAGAAACCTCTGGTAATAGCAAGGAAAAATTTATGATCTTTTTATTGACATAACATCTGGTGGGAATTCAACTGTGATTCTTGCTCCCAACTTATCTTTTGCAACAAATGGGGAAAACCAAGTTTCTGACAACTTATCCTTTGAACTTAATGATCTTCAACATTTTGATCCAACTGATTTAGAAGAAATGGACATATTACACCAACTGGCATTGCTGAGTGTGAGGACCAACAAGTTCTATAAAAAAACTGGTAGAAAATTCCTAGGGTTGCATGGAGGGTTAAAAGTTGGGTTGGATAAGTCAAAGATTAAATGCTACAAGTGCAACAGGTTAGGTCATTTTTCTAGGGAGTGTAAGAGTTAACAAATGGTCCAATTATCACTCACCCAAGTCCTAGACCTCAAAACACATAAACAACTGTCCATTATTCCCAATATACCTGTGCTTCTCATATGCAAAACACTGCTCATTTTGCACATCCTGTAACCACTGTTCCAGTTCAATATGTCAAACCACTGTTCCTCAGATACAGTATGTTCAAGCCCAAGTCCTCAGGTTCATGTGCAACATGCACTACAAGTTACACAAACCTCTGCTCCTGTAGAGATCAGTCAATAAAGCTTCTTTACACAAGTTTTTGTTGATTGGAGTAGCTTACCTGAAGAATTGACTGATGAGAATTTTGCTCTAGTTGCTAATACTGAAAAGAAACATGATGATTTTTGTTTCATGGCACTAGACACTATAATTAAAGGGGATGAGTTTGAAGAAATAGTGTTAAATTCTAATGATATTTGTGAAAATGTTGTGGCAAATGTTTCAGAAGAGAAAGTTGGTGAAGAAAGTGTGATCTCAGTGTCAGACCTATGGGAAACTAGTGTTTGTGATGGTAAATGTGATTGTGCCAAGATGGCTGCTGCTAAGTTATCACCTTAGGTCATTAAAGACTTATGTTCTAATAAATGCATTATTACTTTTGCTAACATAAAAGAGGTGAATGAAAATATTAGAAACAAAATTTTGGATGATTTTCACTTCAAAAAACTTGCAAAAGAGTTAAAAACAAAACTATTTGAAAAAGATTAGTAGTCTCAAACATGAGTCCAGTATAACCAAGGATCAACTCCAAACTATGATAGAAACATATCAAAGTTGTAAAGGGAGCTTGAATCTACCCAAATTACTTGTGAAAAGTGGATAGAATCCTGTAAAGGTTATGAGATTATGTTAGAATCACAAATCAAAAGCAATGTAAAATTCGGTGTAGGTTTTAGAAAACATGACCAAGTTTCTCAAAAACACTGCTATAAATGATTGTGAGTTGTTTGAAATTATACCAACAAATTTGTCTGGTCAAGAAATTAAAGTCACTATATCAAATGGTAAGAAAATTGTTTTAGAAAGACTAGCAGGATCCTCAAGTTTTGAGAAAATTGAAAAATATCAATTCAAACCTACTTGGTCAGATGAGTGTAACATTCTTGACAACTTTAAGCCAATGGATTTTTCAACCATTGAAGGTGTAAGGCATCACAAGTCAAGATCATTCCCTTAAAAGATTTTCTAGCAGATGTTACAACATCTGCAGACAAAAAGACATAAAAATGGAAGAAAAAAGAGAAAATATCAAAATTCATTTGTGATTTTTGTGAAAAGAAGAACCGTGTCACTAAAAACTGCTTTCTTCTAAAAACCTATGATATAAACAAAACAAGTATGATCATTGATTCACCAAATTGCACCATTTGTGGCAGATCAAACCACAAAACTCAAAGAGTGAGTTTATCTCAAAATTTTGATGTCAAAAGAAATGAGTATAAATCTAAAACACTTGAGAGTTCAAGAAATGAAAAGACCAAACAGATCTTTGTCCCTGTCCAAACATCTGTTACCAACACAATTGAATATATCCTCTACTCCCAGAAAGGTTCAGGTAACAGATGCATCACCAGCTAATAAATTTCCCAGAGGATATGGCCAACCTGCTTACAAAAGTGTACCACTTGGCTATGAGGTCTACAAAAGACCATCTAAACCAAGAGTTAACAAGCATCCTCATGGTTATGATCAATTTATAGGAAATGGTCCACCGCAGATGTTATCAAAATATGTTCAAAACACTGACCATATTCTTGGACTTGAGGCTGGAATGTCTATGACCGCATCCAAAGCCATCCTTGCTTTGGAAACTCACCTAAACTAATTATTTATTAATGTGTAGGGAGCTTTTACTTGCCTTGATAGTTTATGGTATATAGATAGTGGAGGCTCAAGGCACATGACAGGATTTAGAGCCCTACTCAAATATTTCATGGCACATGGAAGGGTAATATATCCTTTGTAACAATTCAAAAGGGAAGCTGTTAAGGTCAGGGACAGTCCAGGCTGAGAAACTCGAGTTTGAACATGTCAATCTTATTGACAATCTAAAATTCAATCTTCTTAGTGTATCTCAAATCAGTGACAAAGGTTATCGGTCATTCTTCACTAAGAAAACTTGTCATATTGTTGGGCCAGAAGTGGTTAAAAATATTGATCAAATCATATCTGAGAGCAAAGCACAACTTGTTGCTCACAGAAGTGGCAATGTGTATGTAGTTGATATGTTGAAAGATAATCCAATGTCTAATGCATGTCTGTTCTCAGTTGCTTCTAACAAAGAGACAGAACTATGGCATAGAAGACTTAGTCACACAAATCTTAAAACTATCACTACATTCTCCAAACAAGGTCTTATAAGAGGTCTTCCATCAAACAATTCACATGTGTTGAAAATTGTGTTTCCTATTTAAAAGGTAAACAACATAAAATTCATACAAATCAATTGAAGAGTCCAAAACAAGCAAGTGTTTGCAATTGCTACACATGGACCTGTTTGGGCCTGTAAACATCATAAGTCTTCAAAAGAAGAGATATTGTCTTGTAATAGTTGATGATTTTTTAAGGTTTACATGGACCTACTTCATGCACTCCAAAGATGAGACTGCATATATTTTGCAAAATTTTGTTAAACAAGTTTAAAGCAATTTGACCTGCCAGTAAAGTCTTTAGGAGTGACAATGGGACAGAGTTTAAAAATAATGAGTTGGATGATTTCTGTGTATCTAAAGGGATTGTTAGGCAATACAGCATCCCAAGGACACCAGAACAAAATGGGGTGGCTGAAAGGAAAAATAGAACTATGATTGAAGCTGCTAAAACAATGCTTGCAGACTTAGGTTTACCCTTGTCTTTTTTAGCAAAGGCTGTAAATACTACTTGCTAAGTACAGAATAGAGTTTTGATTAACCCCAGGCATCAAAAGACTGCCTATGAAATTTTATACAAAATTAAACCTCTGATCTCATATTTCAAAATCTTTGGCTGCCCATGTTTCATTTTAAACTTAAAAGATTCAATTTCAAAATTTGCACCCAAAGTAAATTGTGGTTATTTTTTGGGATACTCAACCATTGCAAAAGCCTACAGAGTCTTTAATTCAAGGACTAGGTGTATGGAAGAGACCTTGAATGTAAAGTTCAATGAACTTCTTTATTAAAAATCCCAGCATATCCTGCTAAACTGTGTGATTTAGATAAATTTACATTTGAAGACGTGCCTATCAAGACTAACAATGTAGGTACACCACAGTCTTCACATCCAGATTATGGATATGACATTGTGATTCCACAATACAAAGTCATTTCATCCACCAGAGAAACAAATGTTATTAACAACTGTGAAAACTCTGCCATTGCTGGATCAACAATTGTTGATCCCCAAACCTCTGCCAGCTCATCTAATTAAACCTCTGTTTATAAAAGTTCACTTTCTATGAACAAAAGTCAATCTATCTTTACCCCCATTCCACCTATACCTCCACCTCCATTCCAACAGATGTTGGTTCTTCAAAATTTCCAATAGATGTTAGCTCAGATGATTCCCATCTGCAGCTTTCACCTCAAAATGCCATCATTCCATACAAGGGAGATCTAATCTACCTTAAAAACCATCCATCTGACCAAATCATTAGCAACATCAATGAAGGGGTTCTCACAAGAAGTCAATCCCAACACATTGGTCTTTTTGTTGGTTTTCTATCACTCACACAACCTATCAAGTACCAAGAGGCTTAAAATACAACAGTTGGTTAGAGGCCATGCAAGAAGAGCTCCTACAGTTTAAAAGACAACAAGTATGGGAACTTTTACCATTGCCTCAGGATGTATGCCCATAGGCACAAAATGGGTCTTCAAGAACAAAACTATTGAAAGGGGCATTGTTGTCAAAAATAAAGCTAGGCTTGTGGTTTAAGGCTATAGACAAGAAGAAGGCATCAATAAAGATGAAACCTTTGCTCCTATTGTAAGAGTAGAAGCCATCAGACTGTTTTTAGCCTTTGCTGCCAACCACAACATCAAGGTGTATCAAATGGATATCAAGTGTGCATTCTTAAATGGCAAGATCAAGGAAGAGGTATATGTATGCCAACCCCCTGGTTTTGAAGATACTTTTTATCCATATCATGTTTACAAGCAAAACAAAGCTTTATATGGTTTGAAACAAGCACCTTTCTCTTATCCATAGGTTTTACAAGACGTAAAATTGATAAAACCTTGTTTTTTAAAATGGAGAGGAAAGGATTTGATGCTTGCCCAAATTTATGTGGATGGCATCATTTTTGGATCCACATGCAATGGTATGTGTGAAGAGTTTAGAAAACTCATGATAGTAGAGTTTGAATGAGTGCTATGGGTGAACTCCAATGCTTTCATGGTCTTCAAGTTAAGCAATTGCAAAATGGTACTTTCATTCTTCAAAGTAAGTATGTCAAAAAAACTACTTACAAATTTGATATGAATGATTGTAAACCATGTAGTACACCATGGCTACATCTAAGCTGGTCACTATTAATGACAAAGATACATCTAAGCTGGTCACTATTGATGACAAAGATGACTTGGTTGATCAAACTCTTTATACAAGCATGATTGGGTCTTTATTGTACCTAACTGCATCTAGGCTAGATATCATGTTTGCTACATGTGTCTGTGCCAGATCCCAGTCAGCACCTAGAAAGTTAAATCTTATTGCTGTGAAAAGGATATTCAGATACATAAAAGGTGCTCCCACATTTGGTATCTGGTATCCTGTTAATGGGAATATTGAGCTTTCAGGTTACTCAGATAGTGTTTTTGCTGGATGCCATGCCACAAGGAAGTCAGCTTCAGGAGATTGTCAATTTCTAGGAAATTGCTTAGTTTCTTGGCAAGCAAGCCACGGTTTCAACATCCACAGCTGAGGCTGAGTATATTGCTACTGCAAGTTGCACTACTCAGCTCCTATGTCTTCAAAATCAATTACTTGATTTTGGTGTAACTGGTGTAAAGACTCCTCTCATGTTAGATAGTCAAGTAGCTGAAAACATCATTAAAACTCTAGTCTCCCATTCCACCATAAAGCACATTAACATCAGACATCACTTTGTGAGGGATTGCTATGAAAAAGGTTTGATTTCTCTACATCATGTTCCAAATAAAGATCAACTAGAAGATGTTTTAACCAAAGCATTAGATACATCTACCTTTGAAAGTCTAATCTTTAGGATTTGAATGCTAAACATGGATTAAAAGCAAAAGTTTAATTCTCCATGTGTAAATAGCATTAAAATGTTTTCAGATAATCAAAAATCCATCCTTAAAAATAGCTAAAATTGAAAATTTTCAATAAATCTCTAAAGTCTGTTCCAAACCACTGTTTCTCAAAAACCTCTGTTTGGCTAAGAAAATCTATCCACTGTTAAAAGTGTATCCTCTATTCATGTCTACTATTCACATCCACTGCTTAGGCTAAACCACTGTTTAGCCTTATCCACGGATATCTATCCTTTGATTATGTAAAATCACCACTATTCATGTCCACTGTTAGCAACCATTGCTGGTTTCCAGCAGAGGTTTTCAAACAACTGTCATCCATTATCAAAACAGAGTTTACACGTGGACAAATGTTAGCCATCAGATATTTGAAACTGATGTAACGTCAGCATTCACTTTTTGCCATTTATAAATCCTTGTTCCATCCAAATAGAGCTTTTCACTTGTCGTCTCAAATTCAAAATTCCACAAAGCTGTTTCCATTACTCTCATCTTCTTCTTTCTTCACTTCCATCTCCGATTATGGCTCTGCAAATCAAAACTCCACACAACTACCTTCTCATTTTCGAGAAAAATGAAAATAACACTTCCTTTCACTCAATAATCGATGTTCTCACATCTTCAAATTACAAAACAATTCTACTTGTAAACACACTTGTCTATGTAGATACTCTTCGATAGTTCTTGCAAAATGCTAAAACTGAAATTCTAAACAAAAAGTCGTATGCTATACTTCTAGAGTCGGAGAAACCCTTGTCCAAATTTCACCATTTTCAATTACCACAACATTTGGTCTGAATGACCTAAAAGGTAAGACTTCTTTTCCTAAAATAAACCTACACACTAAATTCATAGAACATGGGTATGAAGGTGAATTGACTAGTGTTACAATGTTTAAACTAAAATTCCCTGCTGAAATGAGGTTTTTTTCCATACCCTACTTTTATTTCTTTCAGCAAAGACCACCTCCTTTAATGAGATTCCACAAAATATTCAGTATCTGGGATATGCTATTTTGACAAAATCTAATTTTAATCTATCCCAGACATTGTTTATGGATTTGGTGGCAAATTTTAATAAAATATCAAAATATAAAGCTTTTCTTATCTATCCTAGACTTTTGAGTTACTATCTTCAAAAACAAGTTCCTGAAAAAGATTTTCAAGTGGGAGTTGTTTTTGAAATGAATAGTTTAACAAATGAAACCTTTACAAGAATTTTAAATCAAGTCAAAGGTTTTTAAAACACAAGCAAAGGGGGATGAGTAAAATTTAGATAAGTCCACATCACAAGCTCAAACCTCTGTTGCTGAGCCACTTCTCTTGGTGATCATAACACCACCACCGGTGTTGTGAAACCCACACCAACAAAAACCAAAAAGAAACCTTCCCAATCCAAAATGCCCACCAAACAGAAACCCAAAAAGGTAACTCTGGAAGATGAGATCCCAGAGGTTATACGTGTGACAACACAAAAGTCACCTGAAACCACTTCTGCTACATCCTCACAACAGTTGGAACAAAGATCTCCACCCAACCATACTCCTCTTGATTCCTCACAAAATGAACATGTTTTAAGCACAGGGACACCACACTATGAGGCAAATATTTCACTTGAAAGTTTGTTCTCAAGGCCCTCTCCCAGGGAAAATTCTATTTTTACTCCACAACCCTCCACTCCAATACCCCCTACTATCATACCTCTGTTTCATGCAATTAAGATAACTTAGACACAAATCAGTTGTAGCATCGTCGAAAAAATGGTTTTCAAAACCCACTTCGTTTATTAATCGAATAGTCAGTTACATTTTTCGTTGCTTATTTAATGTTCTTTATAATTTTAAACAATGCATAATTAATAAATATATTAGAATTTATAAACTATAAGTAATAAACAATAAAAAAACGGTCGAAAAAAAATAAATGTCCTGCCGGGTTTCGAACCCGGGTCAGCCGGCTTATTTAACACACAAACACTTAACCACTCCGCCACTTGGTTCTTATGTGTAATCAATAAAACAAATAAAACTTAACTTCTACCCGTGAACTCATCTGTTTGCGCCAAAACTGAAACCGCTCATCGGCTTTCAACTATCCAGACCTTTGAGTGATCGCTAATTACTGATTGTAACCGATAAATCAATTGCTGCCCACGTTCTTAATCAATTCGTTCTTCAATTGCCTCGATTGATATGATTTTTGGGAGTTGAAAACCGAAAATATTTACTTCCTGATTTACACTGATATATCATCGTCTCATAACTTGGAAACACTCACAGAACCTTCAATTTCATTTGCGCTCTAATTTCTGTTCGTCGGAAACGTTATCTGCTATCGCCGGACTTTCGCCGGAAAACCGGGACATACGTCAAATCGGTAAATTTCTCGATTCTTTCATTCTCAATCCATTGTTAGACTTTCACTAACTTAAATCCTTCAACCAGAATCGGTCCCAGACGACGTTACCGGATACTCATACGCTCGCCGGAAATCTCTGGACATTTCCGAAAAACGCTGTGAATCGGTACAAACATCTAAACCCTTTGATAATCTTTGTTTAGTAACTCAATTTCACAATTAGTTGATCAAAACTGTTAATTGATCCGATCAGACGGAATTCACCAAACAGAGCCGACGATCTTTGCCGGAGTTCTGAGAAAAAACATCTGTTTCGGTACATTCATTTCCAAAACCCTCTCTATCCATTACATTCAATCATTTATAAGTTTCGTTAATCGAATTAAACAAGAACAGTCGAATAATCGTTGTTCTGTGTCTTTGAATGAAGAAGACGAAGTCGACGTTGTGTATAAGTATAATATAAATTGAATATTAAACCGGGTTAGACACACAGTCCAGCGGTGGACTGTGTGCAAACACATAGCGCACGTCACGAGTTCGAATCTTACAAACGCACCGGCTTTCCGAATTAAAACCAATTTTTTTTAAACTGAATCAGAGTAAGTCCCAGGATGTTTTTAAGATTAATATAAACTATAAGTTTAACAGATAAAACACACAGCCCAACTGGTTGGGCTGTGCGCTTACAAACCAAGGGGCCTGAGTTCGACCCGGTTTCCCTGCAACCGGTTCAACTATTTAAATTCTTTTAATATAAAACCAAATAAATTAAACATTTAATTAATATGTATATATAATTAAAATATAGAATATTTCGGGTTAGACACGTAGCTAGTTGGTAGAGCTGCGTGCACGCGTACGAGAGGTCTCGGGTTCGAGCCTCACCCACGCACACATAAGTCACTGTCCGACCGGTCAACGGTCCGGTCAAACGGTCAACTCACCAAAAAGTCAACATTTTTTTTATATTTTTATTTTTTATTTAATTTAAAAATCAATTAAAAATACTTAAAAATAATATTTTTAAAGTTAGAAAATGACCTTAAACTCACAAAAATAAATCTAAAAATCCTATTAAAATTGTTAATAAAATCCACTTATTTACCGTACCTTTTCGTTATTATTTAGGTTAGTTATTCCTCGTCGATCAACTCTCTAAATCGTGCGCATTCAACATCATCAAACGAACGCACCCAATGTGAGTGAATCTCTACAAATTCCCCGTTTTAATCACATTTTGGGGTGTATCATGTGTCATTTATTATTTATTACATTTAAACACTTGTGCATCCATCATATCCATGATCAAACGTGTATCCAATATGTATCAATTGTTTGTGTGGTTAATGTTTAGATTAAATTTATCATTTTCAGTACATACATCATCATAGGCTCGTCTGTTCCCCATTACCTATGAGCAGAACCGTTCCCCATTACCTATGAGCGGAACGTGGCATTGCCAACATACGATCGGCTCCGTTTGATTGAGCCTTGATCGCACATACATCATCATAGGCCGACCGTTCCCCATTACCTATGAGCGGAACGTGGCGTTGCCAACATACGATCACTCCGTTTGATTGAGCCTTGATCGCACATACATCATCATAGGCCGCCCGTTCCCCATTACCTATGAGCGAACGGGACGTTGCCAACATATACATTATCATTCATGTCATATACTCATGCAAGGTGGTTTGTTATTGTATGTTTATTTACGTTTGCTCACATATGATTATTGCACAATTTTTCCATATTAAATACAACAAGAAATCAATAACAAATGTTTTCTAACAAGGTTCACTCGCTAACTTTTGTTGACCCAAAAACCCCCATTTTTACACATGATACAGGTGATCCAGTTGCAGCAAGAAACATATAGGACGGCCTAGAAGAATAAATCAGTTTTGGCTTTGGATTGTTTATTTAGTTACTTTTTTCCTTGTAATTGTATGGACTTGTTTGGAATATTGAAGTTGTAATTTGAATTTAATATATATGAAACATTTTAGTAAACATCATGAGCTTTGGTGATAACCCAATTATGCCCCGACTCTTATTCCGCTGCGGGTCGGGGTGTGATAGATTGGTATTAGAGCCATGACTATAGGGATATAGGATAGGTTATTAGACCCTTAGAACCTATACTATAGTTGATTAGAATTTTAAAATTGTTAATGTGTTACATACAAAATTCATGATGTTTATATGCTTTATGTTTACTGTTACATTCAATGTTATGCAAGCATGTTCATAAGTACATATTACTATACAATGCTCATCATGAATCATATCCTCATAACATATCATATCCATGAGAGCACACACCACACAATTTCCATGATTTTTGCAACGATTTTTTTATTTTTTTCAAATCACATCAAAGTGAGTTCTCATGACGGGCATGTAGTAACTGGAAGGGTACAAGTACCGGTAGTCGGAACGCCCTGTCTAGGCTTGACATTCATACCAAAATAAAGGACCAGTTTGCCTACCTGGGGACTAACGATGAGAGTACGAAGGACCTATTAGGCCAAAGCATGCTATACCAAACGTCGTGTGAGCTAACCCCACTTTGAGTTGTCATTGTGTCTACACCTGGACACCCTCCGACCATACATCTCGCAAACATATTTCATGGTTTTCATTCGGTGATGCGAGTGTTAAACCGCCAACACCAATGTGAATCCTACTAAGCCAATAGCCATGGGGGCCCACATGACTATACAGGCGATGGTATGGGGGACATTGGAGGCCCAAACATGAGCAAACCCAAGACATCCTATGGATGTAGTTGCATCATTGATGTTTATGTTATTTTTTTAAACGACACATGACACCTAAAAAGACTCCTTAAACTCACCATCTTCTTATGTATGTTCCTGTAGATGTCGGCTAGGCAGCAACGTGGAGGTAGAAGGTCAGGAAGGTCAAACGAACGCTTGGCCACCCAAATCGCAAAACAAATGGCCGCGGTGCTTCCTGACATCGTAATTCAAGTCCAACAAGCTCTCGCCGCAAATCCCATCAACCCTCCCAATCAAGAAGACCAGAACGTCGACAACCCTCCCTCCAAAAAGTGCTCTTACAAACACTTCAAGTCTTGCGATCCCCCGAAATATGAAGGGACCGAAGGTGTCACTGCTCTCCTCCGCTGGTTTGAGGAAATGGAAAACACCTTCCTCAATTGCGGTTGTCCCGAGGATCGCAAGGTACGTTACGCAACCGGGAGACTATTTGGAGTAGCTCTTACCTGGTGGAATATAGAAAAAGGTAAGAGAGGAATCGAAGATGCAATGGCCTTAACATGGGAGGAGTTAAGGGAAATCATGACGAGACGCTTCTGTCCAAGAAGCGAGATCAAAAAGTTAGAGGATGAATTTCACTCGTTAAAGCAAAAGGAGGGAGATCATACTTCCTACAACAAAAGGTTTTTAGAGTTGAACCAAATGATCCCCAACTTGTTCACCCTAGTATACCGCTTAGTCGAATACTATATTCGAGGCCTCCCCTCGAAAATTCAAGACTCAGTTCTAAGCACTTCGCCTGCAATACTTGAAGCTGCTATGGAACTAGCTACCAAGCTTACCGAGAATCGCATCCGAAACGGCAAATTTAAGGATGAGAAAAAGAAAGCCCCCATTGAGGGCCAAACTTCAAACCATTCCACCTCCTCCTCAAAGTTTGCTAGTAAGAGGAAACGAAACACCAGAAACTTTGATGTCACTCAAACAAATTCCCCTATCCCTGCTGCACCCATTACTCAAGTTGCCCCCTCATCAGCACCATATAAAAGGCCATACTCCGGCCCATACCCAAAATGCAACCGTTGCCAATACCATCACTTTCCTGATCATCCCTGCCAACATTGCACCGGCTGTGGCCGCGCAGGTCACACCATTCAAACCTGTCACGCACTTCAGCGAACGAACCGCAATCAACCCTCAACCCAAACCCACCATCAGATAGTGGGTCAAGCCCAACAACCTTTACTCCTACCACCTGCCCAACATGTAGCCCAATCCTACTACCAACCCAACTATCCCATGGTGCAACCTATGCGGGCTTGTTACAACTGTGGAGACCCGAACCATTTCCGGAACACCTGTCCACGCTTGGTGAACATCATCCATGCCCAAGCACAAGCAAATCCAGTAAATCGGGCTAACCAAGCTCCTCCACCTGCTAGGGGAAGAGCTTTCAACATCAACGCCAATGAAGCTAGGGCTGACAACAATGTGGTTAACGGTACGTTTCTCATCAATGGTAGTTATGTATCCATGTTATTTGATACTGGCGTGGATAAGAGTTTTGTGTCCTTAGAATTTGAACCCATCCTCAACCAAACTCGTGATAAACTCATGGAATCCATAACGGTAGAAGTTGCTTACGGAAAACCGGTCTCATTAAACTTTATTATACGCAATTGTACTCTCACCCTAAACGATCACGATTTTCCAGTTGACCTCATACCTATGAAGTTGGGAAGTTTCGACATTATAATTGCTATGGACTGGCTCAGCCAACATCATGCTGAAGTTGTATGCCGCGAAAAGTTTATTCGCATTCCTCTTTCAAACGGTCAGACTCTACGAATCTTTGGAGAAACCCCTTCGAAAGGACTCAAATTAATGTCCTGTCTTCAAGCCCGAAAATATCTCCGCAAGAATTATGTCGCATTCCTAACTCATGTCGTCAAAAAGGGAACCAAGGAGAAGAAACTAGAAGACATCCCAGTAGTAAAAGATTTTCCGCAAGTTTTTCCTGACGACATTTCAGGACGTCCTCCCGTGAGAGAAGTCGAATTCCGCATTGATCTTATACCTGGAGCTACACTAGTTGCAAAATCTCCTTATAGGTTAGCCCCATCCGAAATGCAAGAGCTGGCCAGTCAACTGCAAGAGCTGACTGACAAAGGATTCATACGTCCTAGCTCATCGCCTTGGGGTGCACCTGTCCTTTTTGTGAAAAAGAAAGATGGAACGTTTCGCATGTGTATTGACTACAGAGAACTCAACAAGTTAACGGTCAAGAACCGTTACCCATTACCTCGCATCGATGATCTTCTTGACCAACTTCAAGGCGCCACCTGTTTTTCAAAAATCGACCTTCGTTCTGGTTATCATCAACTCAGAGTACATGAAGAAGACGTCCCAAAGACCGCCTTCCGAACTCGTTATGGTCATTACGAATTCATGGTCATGCCATTTGGTTTAACCAACGCTCCAGCAGTATTTATGGATTTAATGAATAGGGTATGTAAACCCTACCTCGACCGCTTTGTCATAGTCTTCATTGACGACATCCTCATCTACTCAAAGTCTAAGTCTGATCATGAACGACACCTTCGACTCATCCTTACACTCTTAAGTACAGAAAAGCTGTACGCTAAATTCTCGAAATGTGAATTCTGGTTAAGGGAAGTACAATTCCTTGGACACGTCGTCAATGACAAGGGTTTTCATGTTGATCCCTCAAAAATCAAGGCAGTACAGGAATGGCAAGCGCCACGTACACCTACCGAAGTAAGATCATTTCTTGGTTTGGCTGGTTATTATCGCCGTTTCATTGCAAATTTCTCCCATATTGCTGTACCACTCACAGCTTTAACACATAAAGGAAAACCCTTCATATGAGGATCCAAACAAGAAGAAGCCTTCCAAACCCTTAAACAAAAACTATGTGACGCACCTATCTCACACTTCCTGAAGGTTGTGATGACTTCGTGGTTTATTGCGACGCGTCAGGGCAAGGACTAGGCTGTGTACTGATGCAAAGAGGAAAAGTGATAGCTTATGCTTCTAGACAACTCAAAATTCATGAGAAGAATTACACCACCCACGACCTGGAACTTGGAGCCGTTGTGTTCGCTCTTAAGATATGGAGACATTACCTCTACGGTACTAAGTGTGAAATATACACTGATCACAAGAGCCTCCAACATATCTTTAACCAAAAGGAGTTGAACATGAGGCAACGAAGATGGGTTGAACTTCTTAATGACTACGACTGTGAAATTCGGTATCATCCTGGCAAGGCAAACGTGGTGGCCGATGCGCTCAGTCGAAAGAGTTATGCGAACTCCATTCGTCTTCTATGTTCGCAAATCATAACCGACATCAAAGATCAAATCCGAGAAGCCCAACATGTTTCAGTAACGGAAAATGATGTACGCAAGGAGCTGTCTTGTGGAGCTGAACTTAAAATCGAAACTAAATCCGACGGTATTCTGTACTATCTAGATCGCATATGGATTCCCGATCACAATAACCTTCGTGATTTCCTTATGAATGAGGCGCACAAAACACGATACTCTATACACCCAGGAGCCGACAAGATGTATCAAGACCTTCGATACACCTACTGGTGGCCTGGAATGAAAAAGGATATTGTTGTTTTTGTTTCCAAGTGCCTTACATGTTCCAAAGTAAAAGCTGAACATCAAAGACCCTCAGGACTTCTAGTCCAACCCGAAATACCTGTATGGAAGTGGGAAAACATAACTATGGATTTCATTACCGGGTTACCTCGCACCTCTAGTGGATATGACACTATATGGGTAATCATTGATCGTCTTACAAAAGCTCACTTCATTCCGATTCGCGAGGACTTCAAGAATGAGAAGTTAGCTCGTATCTGCATCAGCGAGATCGTAAGCCGTCATGGTGTACCTTTAAGCATTATTTCAGACCGTGATGTTCGTTTCACTTCACGAACATGGCAAGCCGTACAAGCCGCTTTGGGTACACGATTAGACCTCAGTACCGCTTATCATCCTCAAACTGATGGACAATCTGAACGCACCATCTAAACTCTTGAAGATATGCTTCGAGCATGTGTCATAGACTTCAAAGGGAATTGGGACGCTCATCTACCATTAGTTAAATTTCGTACAACAATAGTTACCACTCAAGTATCGGCATGGCTCCTTTCGAAGCGTTATATGGCCGTAAGTGCCGATCTCCAGTATGTTGGCACGAAATTAGGGAAGCTCAAATCACCGGTCCAGAATTGATTCAAGAAACAACAGATAAGATCCATCAAATTCGAAACAATCTTCTAGCGGCACAAAGTCGTCAAAGAGTTATGCAGACAAACGACGAAAGCCCTTGGAGTTTAACATTGGTGATCAAGTACTTTTAAAAGTATCACCGTGGAGAGGAGTAGTTCGTTTTGGCCAGAAGGGCAAGCTAGCACCACGCTACGTAGGACCTTTCAAGATACTCGAAAGAGTAGGACCTGTAGCATACAAGCTTGACTTACCAGAAGAACTCAACAGAATTCACCCCACGTTCCACGTACCAAACTTAAAGAAGTGTCTCGCCGATGAAAACCTCCATATTCCCCTAGAAGATATTCAGATCGATGAATCTATGCACTTCATTGAAAGACCAGTAGAGATCATGGACTTTGGAGAAAACCGTTTAAAACGGAGTCGTATTCCAATTGTTAGGGTACGCTGGGAGTCGAAACGAGGACCTGAGTTTACTTGGGAACGTGAAGACTCCATGCGCGAAAAATACCCGCATCTTTTTCCTGTTACCACTACTACTTAAATTTCGGGACGAAATTTCTAAAAGTAGGGGATACTGTAGCATCCGTCGAAAAACGGGTTTTCAAAACCTACTTCGTTTATTAATCGAAGTCAGTTACATTTTTCGTTGCTTATTTAATGTTCTTTATAATTTTAAACAATGCATAATTAATAAATATATTAGAATTTATAAACAATAATTAATAAACAATAAAAAAACGGTCGGAAAAAAATAAATGTCGCTGCCGGGTTTCGAACCCGGGTCAGCCGGCTTATTTAACACACAAACACTTAACCGCTCCGCCACTTGGTTCTTATGTGTAATCAATAAAACAAATAAAACTTAACTTCTACCCGTGAACTCATCTGTTTGCGCCAAAACTGAAACCGCTCATCGGCTTTCAACTATCCAGACCTTTGAGTGATCGCTAATTACTGATTATAACCGATAAATCAATTGCTGCCCACGTTCTTAATCAATTCGGTCTTCAATTGCCTCGCTTCATATGATTTTTGGGAGTTGAAAACCGAAATCATTTACTTCCTGATTTACACTGATAATATCATCGTCTCATAACTTGGAAACACTCACAGAACCTTCAATTTCATTTGCGATCTAATTTCTGTTCGTCGGAAACGTTATCTGCTATCGCCGGACTTTCGCCGGAAAACCGGGACATACGTCAAATCGGTAAATTTCTCGATTCTTTCATTCTCAATCCATTGTTAGACTTTCACTAACTTAAATCCTTCAACCAGAATATGTCCCAGACGACGTTACCGGATACTCTACGCTCGCCGGAAAATCTCTAGACATTTCCGAAAAACGCTGTGAATCAGTACAAACATCTAAACCCTTTGATAATCTTTGTTTAGTAACTCAATTTCACAATTAGTTGATCAAAACTGTTAATTGATCCGATCAGACGGAATTCACAAAACAGAGCCGAAGATCTTTGCCGGAGTTCTGAGAAAAACATCTGTTTCGGTACATTCATTTCCAAAACCCTCTCTATCCATTACATTTCAATCATTTATAAGTTTCGTTAATCGAATTAAACAAGAACAGTCGAATAATCGTTGTTCTGTGTCTTTGAATGAAGAAGACGAAGTCGACGTTGTGTATAAGTATAATATAAATTGAATATTAAACCGGGTTAGACACACAGTCCAGCGGTGGACTGTGTGCAAACACATAGCGCACGTCACGAGTTCGAATCTTACAAACGCACCGGCTTTCCGAATTAAAACCAATTTTTTTTTAAACTGAATCAGAGTAGGTCCCAGGATGTTTTTAAGATTAATATAAACTATAAGTTTAACAGATAAAACACACAGCCCAACTGGTTGGGCTGTGCGCTTACAAACCAAGGGACCCGAGTTCGACCCGGTTTCCCTGCAACCGGTTCAACCATTTAAATTCTTTTAATATAAAACCAAATAAATTAAACATTTAATTAGTATATATATATATAATTAAAACATAGAATATTTCGGGTTAGACACGTAGCTCAGTTGGTAGAGCTGCGTGCACGCGTACGAGAGGTCTCGGGTTCGAGCCTCACCCAACGCACACATAAGTCACTGTCCGACCGGTCAACGGACCGGTCAACGGTCAACCCAAAAAGTCAACATTTTTTTATATTTTTATTTATTTATTTAATTTAAAAATCAATTAAAAATACTTAAAAATAATATTTTTAAAGTTAGAAAATGACCTTAAACTCACAAAAATAAATCTAAAAATCCTATTAAAATTGTTAATAAAATCCACTTATTTACCGTACCTTTTCGTTATTATTTAGGTTAGTTATTCCTCGTCGATCAACTCTCTAAACTCGTGCGCATTCAACATCATCAAACGAACGCACCCAATGTGAGTGAATCTCTACAAATTCCCCGTTTTAATCACATTTTGGGGTGTATCATGTGTCATTTATTATTTATTACATTTAAACACTTGTGCATCCATCATATCCATGATCAAACGTGTATCCAATATGTATCAATTGTTTGGGTGGTTAATGTTTAGATTAAATTTATCATTTTCAGTTATACATCATCATAGGCTCGTCTGTTCCCCATTACCTATGAGCGGAACCGTTCCCTATTACCTATGAGCAGAACATGGCGTTGCCAACATACGATCGGCTCCGTTTGATTAAGCCTTGATCGCACATACATCATCATAGGCCGACCGTTCCCCATTACCTATGAGCGGAACGTGGCGTTGCCAACATACGATCGGCTCCGTTTGATTGAGCCTTGATCGCACATACATCATCATAGGCCGCCCGTTCCCCATTACCTATGAGCGCAACGTGATGTTGCCAACATATACATTATCATTCATGTCATATACTCATGCAAGGTGGTTTGTTATTGTATGTTTATTTACGTTTGCTCACATATGATTATTGCACAATTTTTCCATATTAAATACAACAAGAAATCAATAACAAATGTTTTCTAACAAGGTTCACTCGCCAACTTTTGTTGACCCAAAAACCCCCATTTTTACACATGATACAGGTGATCCAGTTGCAGCAAGAAACATATAGGACGGCCTAGAAGAATAAATCAGTTTAGGCTTTGGATTGTTTATTTAGTTACTTTTTTCCTTGTAATTGTATGGACTTGTTTGGAATATTGAAGTTGTAATTTGAATTTAATAAATATGAAACATTTTAGTAAATATCATGAGCTTTGGTGATAACCTAATTATGCCCCGACTCTTATTCCGCTGCGGGTCGGGGTGTGACATCAGTTCCTCTCAATCACCTGTTCGTGAAAGTTCACCTCCACACATGACTGAGTCTGAGTTAAATGTCTTTGATGTCCCAAAAACAGATGAGGAGGTTACAACCCCTGAGTTACAAGTAACTCTTGGTGGTAGTTCAAGTGAAGCAGCTACTACAATTGGTGAAACAAATATTTCTCAATTGGATAGCAGTTATATTCATAAGACTTCTGTTATATCCTAACTGTTTGTTGAAATTAATAAAAGGTTTCGTGTTTCATTCAGATAACCAAATTTCAAAAAGTTATATCAAGTACGGTTTTCTGTTACACCATATTATATTTAAATTTATAAGCGCATGGTTTACAAAAAGATGCAGAAACTGAATCTTGTTGATGACTTGGTCTTCGTCCGAGGATGCTTGCGATTTCCTTTAACTAAAAAATTGCAATTAATCAGTATTATAATGAATAAGGGGAGCACAACATAACTAACTAAACAGAAGAGGGATTGATGAGACCTTAAATAAAAAGGCAGAAGATATTATTGAGGAAAAGCAGAAGAGGCAAGATACACTAGAGGTCAAAGCCACAAAGCTCATTGAAGAAGAAAAAGCCAAGCAGATGGAAAAAGAAGATCTTGGCAATTCAAAAAGGAGAAAGTCTGCTAGAAAAGTTAGACAATCAAGAACAACCTGTCATAAAACCACTGTTGGGCAAACACTAAGTGTATCATCTGCTCCAACTAAACCAACATCACCACCTCAAATGAAACAAAGATCCACAACAAAGAAACCATCACCAACTCATCCAACAAATATTGGAGCAGTAGATGCTGCAGCAGATGCTATCATAACAAATGTTGTAGCAGATATTGCTTCAACAGATGTTACCCAATCCACTACTCAACTCACTTTTCCAACTTTAACTCAGCCATTATCCACACCACTAAGAATTCCAACACGACCACCTTCACCACAAATCAAATTCCAACGCAAAAGTAAAACTTCTTTTGTTGAAGATGATGAAGAGATCCCATCACCAATCCCTTTTTCATCAAAACCTATCACTTCATCACCATCCTCATTATCTTCACCTAAACCACTTCACTTCCAATAATTTATCAACCACCATCCATCATACCTTTTGTTGCCACATATCCTCTTGAAATGATAGTTGTGCAAAAAGAAATTGAATCATTCTTCACAGCAGAGGATAATACAAAACTTGACTTTCCATCTCTTTTTTATTACAGAAAGACAAGAAATTTAGATGAATATCCAAAGTCGAAGGCTAGACAGGCTGAGAATATTCCCAAAGAGAGGAGCAAAGGAAAAGATGTCAGGACTACTCAAAGCATTTTGTCTTATGAACCGAGCAAAGTAAGAAAGATTGAAGACTTTGCTAAAGATATGAGTAAGTCTATGTCAGAAAGTTCTGTAAATGTTGAGCTTGACCACATTATGTAACACAAACCATACAAAGTAACAAGAGCACAATTCAAGGATTGGTCTACAAATGAGCTTAAAGAAGAAATTGATAGAATTTAGGCTATGCTCAAGGATCCATTACACAAGCCAACTCCACTTGATTGGAAAAAGACTAAACATGTTGATCAAAATCAATACCTTGAAAATTAAAAGGATGAAAGATGAGCTAGTTGCTGCAAACTATGGCTCATCAAGGTCTGTTGCAAGATGGTCTGAGTCTAAGGTAGTTGATACCTACAAAAGACTTGAAGAGCTTAGAAAGAAAGATTCTTCAGTTCCAAGAAAGCCAACATATCCACCAACACCAATCCCTCAACAAACCCAAGCCTCCAAAAAGCATATTTCAACCATTGTCTTACCCACACTTGCCTTAAATCAAGTAAAAAGGCAAAAGCAGATTGAAGAGATGATGAGCAGAGATTTGAAGAGCACAGAAAAGAGGGAATCAAAAATCAGTTGTTTTCCCATATAGATGTTGCAAGTGATAAGCTTAAGGAAATTATCTAAAACCTTGTTAGTTGACCTCAATCGCCAAACTCATCAAGAATAACTCTTCACCCACAAAAACCATCTGGGCCAAAAATTCTTAAGCGGAAGTCATCCTCAGACACCCACGAATTGTCCTTACTCAGATCAGATGGTAAAGTTCAAAAGCTTACTTGTAGGATGCATATGGTCTTGATGCATCTACCTCCAAGATCTGATGAACCTTGAACGTCAAAGGGATTTTGATGACAAGATTTCCTTTGACTTTGAATTACAATTCAAAGGAAAGATTAAGGAAATGCTGATGAGAAATAAAGATCAGAAATAAAGAAGGGTTTTCACATCATCTATTCTAGGGGGAGATTGTTGGATCTATTAAACCCTATAAAAGAACAGATGATTGAAAGCCAAAACAATCTACAACATCCGATCACTAATAAAGATCTGTTGCTACAAACTCTGTTGATACTGACTGTTCACAAGATCTGTTAAGAGACAAAAGTCTGCTAGAGAGAAACTCTGATGAAGCATAAAGGCTATAGAGCAATGGTCTGCTGAAGACCAACAGAGGATACCTCAACAGTTATTATTCAATAGAGTTTTACTATGTAATTAATGCAACAATGTTTAGGTCTAGCAGAGGTTAGAGTTTGTTAGTTTGTTAAATGTCACTTTCATAAGTGACGTCAGCCAAATATGCTCGGTGGTTTGTAATGTACTATAAATAGAACAATGCCTATACCGTTCTCTCTATCACTTCTACACATTCTGCATGAACAAATTCGAGTGACCTTAGGCTGAGGGAGAGTTTGTAATTGCATGCATACGTGATTAATATTACAAAAGCATTATCAATGAAAACATTCTTCCAATTGCTGTGAATCGAAGTTTACATTTCCGCTGCATTTATCTTTGATTTATCTTCATTCATTACTTTCCATCTTTAAACTTTCACAACAATTCAAACCCAGATCCTAACAGTTTTGAACCAAGTGCCCCTTTTAGTACTAGGGACGTCCAACTATTATTGAATGAACTATTATTGATTCAACAATTGTTGCCTTTAAGGAGGTCTTAGCTATGTAACTACTATACAACTATGAGACTGTTGTCTCAATAGTTGTGGTAGTTGTCTCACTTGAACAATCACCAAGTCACTTGTTACACATGGGGTGTAACCTCCTCTCTTTGTGGTTCGCAAAGACATGACTTGGCCCAGTCACTTGTAGTGGTGTGTTCATAGTAATAGGTAAATGGGAGGAATTGGTTCTGTCAAAATCACTTTGGTCTAATGCATTAAACAATGGGTGGATAGTGGATAAGAAAAGTTTTGTGGGTGATAGAGTGATAATAGAAGCAACCCTGGGAGAGGGGCTTGAGAAAAAATATTCAAAAGAATTATCTCCCTCTTGATTTATTTCCCCTTTGCTTACAACACTATCCTTTTATGAGGATAAGTAAGAAGTTTGGCTCGGTGGAAATGCTTGCATCTATTGTGAAGAAGTAACAAAAGATGTTTGCTGCTTTTGTGTTACAGTAAGTTCCTCTGGCATCTCAACCTCAAGAGTGACCGTTTTGTGGTTTTTCTTTTGGATTTAGGCTTTTGGATGGAAATGGTCTTTGTGGGGATAACTGGTGTGTGTTCCACTATGCTTGGTTGTGCACTATAGTCACCAGGGATTGTGGGCTCAACAACAGATGTTGTAACATATGTTGCTTGATTTTCTAAAACATTTTACTCATCCACGCTTTCTTGACTCTTTGTCATCATGCGGGTGAATGTTTCATTTGAAAGACTATTAATTTGTAGGTCTTCATAGTATGCAAAAATGTTTATGCCAAGACCCGTTATAAGATGTAGCTTAAAAATCTAGGGTATAAAAGAAAAGCTTTAGCTTTACCTCCTTTCTTGGCTTTTACATTTGCAACCATGTCTAGAAATAAGGTTTTGGATAGCTAATAATTTGTATTTGTCAAAATAGCATATTCCAAGTATTGTGTTTTTAATGAAATTTCATTATATGATGTGATTTTTGCTAACAGACATATGAGTAAGGTATGGAAGAAAAATTTCATTGCAGGTGGAAAATTTGGTTTAAAAATTATTGCCCTCACCATGTGAGCATCATACCCCCTCTCTATGAATTCAGTATGGAGATCAAGTTTAGAGAAAGTCTATGTACTTGTCTCATCATTTAGGGCGAAGGTGGTTGGAATTAACTCTGATGTGATATGGACATCAATGTTTTTGAATTTTGAAGTGATGATAAAGGACTTTTTATCGTGGAGCAAAAATTCTGAATTTGCCTAAAATTCACGAAGAATGTCTAGGTGTATGGGTGCATTAGTGGTGAGAATGGTAAGGTATTTTGATGATAAGACAATATCAATGATTATATGAAATTTTGTGTTGGCGTTGGTTCTAACTAGATATGGTAGGTAGTTGTGTGCTAGTTTTAAGTTGAGGTCTATTATGAAAATGAAATCTTTCTCAAAGATCCTTTGAGAAAGATGGAAATGAAGAGATCTTTTAGAAAATCTTTAAGCAGATGATCTTTATGATTGTTTATGAAGATGATAATGTGAAAATGTCTGTAATTTGGGGGTTTTATAGGATTTAAGGAACAGTGGTGATAACGTGGCCAACAATTACTTTTTGAGTGACATGGCACATTTCTATTTGTGTAAACCAAACCTCCATTTTGATACAAAGTTATGTTTTTATAGTATGGCCCACTGAGAAAACACTTTGGTTGAGTAATGGAAGGTCTGTTTGCTAATGATCTGTTTTGAAAACGCTGTTTGTTCTTAACAGATGTTCGGATGTATAAAATAGTAGTTGTTACATCCGTTTGACTTTGGTCAACATACGGATGGAAACATATGTCACACCCTAGTCGTAGCGGAAGCGCAAGTGTGTGACTATTACGTAATCATTGCATCCAATTAAGTAAGCAAGTATAAATTAACAACGATGCCATGCCGATATAAATTTGCATTTCAATATTTACAACCAACCAAAAGTAATTTCATAGTTTTCACTGTTTTTAACTTGTCATCATAAACGTAGTTGAGAGTACATTACTTCAAAATAAGATATTGTTTTTATCATAAAGGCATAATGAGGTTTTAACCCCTATATACCCATACTAGGTTGGGATATAAGAGGCAAATCCTCCAAAATATAGCACTCGTTGTCTTGACATTTTCCCATATCCCAAAATGTATCACCGGCTCATGCCTTGCGTCCTGAAATACATGTAATTTTAAAAAGTCAACAAAAGTTGGCCAGTTCATGTAGTTAATGTTTTCGTATAAAATGTCATCCTTGTAATCTAGTAATGAAATCTGAGTAAGTCAACAAAAGGATCTATCAGTGTGTCGGGAGCACCCTGACATATGTGCCATAAGTAAGCAACCAAACCGAGAAAACTTTGACATCATTGGGATCACAAAAGCACTCCGAAGGGTATACTAACAAGGAGTGGGGCGCGCCTCAAACTCTATAGATCTATACCTTTTGCATCTTGGTCACTAAGTGATTAGTGGCTACTCTTGTCATCATCCTACTTATGCACATTGATCGTGTTATCATCTAACCCCCTAGCTAACATACCGTTTGTTATGACATGTATTTCCCCTCGATATTTTTTAAAATAAAACTTTAAATAATTGAAAGGAGGGACATGAACTTACAACTTTGCTTTCCGTACGTCGTACTTATCAAGGTTCGGTATCCGCACACATGTATAACCTACATGTGTAATAACTTCATTAGACACCTCTCGTTGGACCTCGTACCAGTTGTTCATCTTGATTTCTTGTTATGTTTATATTTATAACTTTAGAACAACTTTTAATGTTATCATAGTGTTGGTAGTTCATTTGTTTGATAAATATTATTATACACACATTTCTCAAATATATATACTTTGTTATTCTTAGATCGTGTGTGAACGGGACTCACCCTTCGCTTGTCCTCGTGCCTTGCACGCGCGTCATTGGGCCTAGCCCATGTCATTTATTTCATTGGGCCTAGCCCATTTCTTCATATGATTGGGTCTAGCCCATGTAATTTATGTCATTGGGCCTAGCCCATGTCTTTATGTTATTGGGCCTAGCCCATGTAATTTATGTCATTGGGCCTAGCCCATGTCTTTATGTGATTGGGCCTAGCCCACGTAATTTATGTGATTGGGCCTAGCCCATGTCTTTATGTGATTGGGCCTAGCCCATGTAATTTATGTCATTGGGCCTAGCCCATGTCTTTATGTGATTGGGACTAGCCTATGTAATTTATGCCATTAGCCCTAGCCCATGTCTTTATGTCATTGGGCCTAGCCCATGTATTTTATACCTTTGCAATTCAATCCATGTTAACCAAACATAATTTTTAATAGAATTAATTCAAATTCCAATTTCAAATCCTCTAAATTCTTAGAACCCTAATTGCTCATACTTTGGCTTTTTAGGTACTAAGAGATCATTTTCTCTTAAGATTTCAAGTCTTTGGTAGTTTTGAAAGGTTGTTGGCATTGATTTAATGGTGCCCATTTTAGTAGCAACCATTTCTTCCTTCATCCTTCTCAACTTTAGTGCCCTTTAATCATTGGGTTTTCTACCAGTTTTCCAGTCCGGAGGAGTAAGATTGATATTAGGAAAGAACTTCAACTTTTCAATCCTTGCTACTTTATCTAGAAGGGATTCAGCTGGTCATCCTATGAATTGATCTTTGTTTGCATCATATGGCTTCTTTTCCATGATGTGGTTTATGTAATCTTCCCTTAACAAGTTTTTTTATATCTAGATCTGTTATTGGATCATGGGAGAGGTCTCTACAAATCGTTGTTGAAACATCCGTAAAAAAACCGGATTTACCAACCCGCTTCGTTTATTAACCGAACAACCAGTTAAAAATTTCGTTGCGTATTTAATGCCCAAATTAATTTTAAACGATACATAATTAATAAGTATATTAGATATAAAATTTATTTTTAAAAATGTATTAAAAATAGTAAATTAAAAATAATATGCTGAAGCCGGGACTCGAACCCGGGTCAGCCGAGAGCCAGCAAAGCCTTAACACACATCCCTACAACCGCTCCGCCACTTGTGATTTTTGTTGATTATTTGAAACAAATAATACATAAAATAAAGTTGGAAATCAAACCCAGTCACTCTCGCCGGAAATCCCGATAAAATCGTCAATCATTGACGTTATACTTTGGCGTAACGAATACAATTAAACTAGCGTCGGTTATAACTGAAAACTTTAAGTCTTTTATTCAAAACATCAAATTGTAACCGACGAACTTGAATTTGAAACCGGAAATACACTTAAACCTGAGTTATACCTTATTCATTCAGTGAGCTCGCGAGTTTTATCAAAATCACACTCTTCTTTTCGCTCAGAAAACTTCGCCGGAAGTCGCCGGAATTCTCTGAAAATTTACCGGAAATTTTCGCCGGAAAACCGAGTTCAATCCATCTTTTCTTCTTACCCAAAAATAAGATCATAGGACTCATACTGACATCACTCCCACTCACCTTAAACCTTTGAAGAATCTCTGTCGCAAGAAATTTCACTCGCCGGAATTCTCTGCAAGTCGCCGGAAAACCGAGACTTTCATCTACACGGTAATTACCTCGATGTTTCTGTTTCATTCCATTAGAAGACGAATTCTAACACCATTTCATCGCTCAGAATCAACCTCAGACGACATTGCCGGACTTTCTGTTTTCACCGGAAACTTCTGGATTTTTCGGAAACTCGCTGTTAACCGGTATGACCATTCAAACATATTGATAATCATTACTCATTAGTTCAATTTCACATCTAATCCCTCCAAACTGTTAATTGATTCTAACAGCCGAAGGTCACCAAAACAGAGCCGACGAGCTTTCGCCGGATTTTCTGAAGAAGACGATCTGTTCGGTACTTTCTTTCCCCAAACTCTTCGGTTCAATACTTTTCAGTTGTTCATCTTGTTCATTAACCGAATTAATCAAGTAACAGTTGCTTTGACCGATGTCTGTGTTTTGAACTAAGAAGACGAGTTCAGTTATGTTATAAGATTAATTAAAATCAGTTTTATTAACGGGTTAGACACACAGTCCAGCGGTGGACTGTGTGCAAACAAATACGTACACGTCCCGAGTTTGATTCTTGACACACGCACCTTCGCAGTAATAAAATGTCCTTTTTTTTTAAAACTGAACCGGGTTAACTCCGTGAGATGTTAAGTATAATAAAAATCTGTATTTTAACCAAGTTAGACACACAGTCCAGCGGTGGACTGTGTGTAACATTAAGTCACAGGTCCCGGGTTCGAGACCTGTTGACGACACCGGTCCGACGATTTAAAACATTTTTGAAAATAAAAGAATTTTGAATAAACTGAGTTAGTATATATAAATATAATTAAAAACAGAATTATTTCGGGTTAGACACGTAGCTCAGTTGGTAGAGCTGCGTGCACGCGAACGGGAGGTCTCGGGTTCGAGCCTCACCCGGCGCATACACTTACACAATAAAACCGGTCAATAAGTCAACGGTCCACGGTCAACAAGTCAACGATCAAAAAGTCAACATTTTTTTATTATTTTTATTTATTTATTTTATTTAAAGATCAATTAAAAATACTTAAAAATAACATTTTTAAAGTTAGAAAATAGCCTAAAACTCACAAAAATATATCCAAAAATCCTATTAAAGTTGTTAATAAAATCCATTTATTTACCTTACTTTTCTTTACTAATTAGGTTAGTTATTCCTCGACGATCAATCCTCTAAACTCGTGCGCATTCATCATCATTCACCGAACGCACCCACTGTAAGTGAATCTCTACAAATTCCCCGTTTAAATCACGCTTTTGGGGTGTATCATGTGTCTTACTATCTATTATATTTAAATCATTGTGCATACATCATATCATGAATAAATGTGTATCCAGCCTGTGTAAACTGTTTGTGTGATTATTGTTTAGATTTAATTTATTATTTTCAGTAGATGCAATTTCATAGGCCGCCGCTCCCCATTACATTATGAGCGTTGAGCAGTTCCCCATTTCATTATGAGCGTGAACCTGGCGTTGCCAACATACGATCGGCTCCGTTTGATTGAGCCTTGATCGCACAGACATTTATCATTTTAAGTACATGCAATACGATCGGCTCCGTTTGATTGAGCCTTGATCGCACAGTTTCATTCATGTTATATATTTATGCAAGTTGATATGTTATTATATGTTGTTGGTTTGTTAATGTATGTTATTGTTTGTTGTTGTTTGATATCGTATGCTAATGGTTTGTTATTGTATGCTAATTCTTGTTATTGTATGTTTATTTACGTTTGTTCATATATGAATATTGCACAATTTTTTTTCCATATTAAATACAACTAGAAATAAATAATAAATGTTTTCTAACAAGGTTCACTCGCCAACTTTTTGTTGATCCAAAAACCATTTTTACACATGATACAGGTGAACAGGATGAAGCAAGGAAAACATAGGAAATTGCCTTAGAAGAAAAATAATGAAGTTTAGAAGGATGAATAGAGCATGTTGTATTTGTTTGATATGATTGTATGATCTCTTTTAAATTGAAATAATAAATTTGAAACCTTATAATAAATGTCATGAGCTTTGATGAAAACCCAATCATGCCCCGGTCACCTTTTCCGCTGCGGGTCGGGGTGTGACAGTTGTAGCATAACCTTCTAAGGCATCTACACTTCTGTATCCTTCAGATAAGATAAGATTTCCTGGAATTGTTTGTCTTCCTTTCCTTGGTTTCTTTCCAAAACTTTCATCTTAGCATGCTTGTTTTTGAGCTCAAGATATTCTTTGACATTGGATGGCCTTGGAGGGTTTGTATATGGAAGTGATGATTTAACTTTGATGGAAGATTTGATGGGTGAGGTTATTGCTTTTCTTTTTCTAGTTTGTGGGAAAGGTATGGCTACTGATGATGTGGTAGGTGTTGTTGTAACATCTTGACACTTTTAAAATGCCAACAAATGTTTGGTGTGAATGATCAATGGTTTGGATGGGTTGGCCTTTTTGGCTGCAAATGTATCAGATTGTTGTGGAGGAAGTTTTCTTAAGCTATCACTCTCCCCCTTTTTGGCATCATCTACAGGATACATGGGTTTTGGAGTAGTGCCTGTTGCTTGAAGAAAATGATCTTTAATGGCTTAGATCTCAACTTGAGTATCATTGTATCATGCTTCAATCATATTCCTGATCATTTCCATGTGCAAGTTGTGAGTGGTATCTACAGGCTACTTTTGAAGTTGGAGATAGGATTGGGCATGAAACCAAACCTTTTCTGTAAGTCTACATTAGTTGGTGGAGGCTTAGAGTTTTGTACCAACTTGGCTACCATATCGTTGATTTGATCAATTAAGGATTTCAAGGTTGTTACTTTGTTCGTCAAATCTTTATATTTTAATTCATTACCTAAATGAATAGGATCAACTGTATTCCCACTAGAGGTGATTATACTTGGTTTTTGTTGGATCTATTAAACCCATAAAAGAACAGATGATTGAAAGCCAAAATAACCTACAACATCTGATCACTAATAAAGATATGTTGCTACAAACTCTGCTGATACTTAAAGACTTTTCACAAGATCTGTTAAGAGACAAAGCTCTACTGGAAGCTAAAGTCTACTAGAGAGAAACTCCGATGAAGCGTAAAGGTTGTTGAAGCAAAGGTCTACTGAAGACCAACAGAGGATACCTCAACAGTTGTTATTCGACAGAGTTTTACTATGTAGTTAATGTAACAATGTTTAGGTCTAAAAGAGGTTAGAGTTTGTGAGCTTGTTAAATGTCACTTTTATAAGTGATGTCAGCCAAAGATGCTTAGTGGTTTGTAATGTACTACATATAGACAGTGGTTGTTAGATCTATCTATCACTTCTACCACATTCTGTGTAACAGCCCAACGTAACCGCACCATGATACTGTCCGCTTTGGCAGCCCAGTACGCCCTCAGCGCTCCCCCTCACGGTTTTTAAATGTGTCATGATGGTGAAGGTATCAAGCCTCTTATAAGGAAGCCTTCATTCCCCTTCACAACCGATGTGGGATATCACAATCCACCCCCCTTAAGGGGTCCAGCATCCTCGCAGGACCTGACACCACCGGTCCGGCCCTGGCTCTGATACCATCTGTAAACCATGTCGCGAATGGATTTCAATAAACTCAAATGGTTTACGAAAGGTTTATGCTTAACATACCGGTTTTTACAAAACACGCGCGTATTTTTGAAACGTGCATTGGTTTCATGACTAGGGATGGGATGGTCCTAGTTACAATGGGACTTGGTGTCCTGCATGCAAATAAGAGGTCTGGTTGGTCCTGCTTTTAGACTTAAATGGGCTAGGCCCATTCTCACTTGTGCGAGGCACAAAGACTCTGTGAGTTCATGTCCCCTTTTCTTTTAAATGTTTCCGGTTTTTAACTCTCGGGGGGAATACATGTTTTCGATGGTATGGTTTAGCTATGGAATGGAATATTAGATCACGTGCGACAAGGATTTCTCTTAAGTGTCATTAATCTTTTATAAGACAACAAGAGTAGTAGATCTATCGGGTGTAGCGAGCCCCACTCATGGGTCCTTGTGTGGCCGCATGTAGTGCTTTTGTTGTCCCAGCCAGGTGGACCGGAAGAAATCGTCTAGGGTTGAGTACTTCCTATGTCATCACACATATTAATGTCCTTGCAAAACATTAATGATCATCAAGTTCATTGACGCTTTACATACCACCTAATTTTATATACGAACTCTCAAATGTTAACGCGACGCGAACGTTGGCAGTTATACAAGTTTTACATATACAAAGTTTTCAGTTAATCATGCCAATGAGAATGATTTTATTACATTTTCTCAAACATATTTAAACCGGTTATCAAAAAGATTTATTTTAAATTTTTTTAACAAACTATGAACTCGCCAAGTTTATGTTGATTTTTCGCATGTTCTTTCTCATGTTATGATTACAAGTATGGCACGGTTGGAATAGGAGAACCCATGGGGATTCGAGTATTTAGGGGGCGTTAATTATAGAAGTTTTAGCACTCATAACACTTCCGCTGTGCAATGAAGATACAAGTCAGATCACACCCAGCTCGGATGTAATCGATTTATCAGGGTGTGACATTCTGTACGAACAAATTCGAGTGATCTTAGGCTGAGGGGGAGTTTGTAATTGCATGCATACATGATTAATATTACAAAAGCATTGTCGTTGAAAACATTCCTCCAATTGTTGTGAATCAAAGTTTACATTTTCGCTGCATTTATCTTTGATTTATCTTCATTCATTACTTTCCATCTTTAAACTTTCTCAACAATTCAAACTCAGATCCTCACAATTGGTATCAGAGCTTGGTCGTTCAAACTTGGTTTAACAATCAATTTGATATAAACTGGTCAGCGCTCATAGCTAATTCGTTTGTTCGTTTGTATTGAAGACAGAGAAAAAGTTATTTACATTCAAAGTTTTTAAACAAAACCTGTTAGTAAACAATCAGAATGTCTCAAAATCCACAAGATCCACACAACATTGGCACCATGTACAAACCTCTGATACTTGTCAGATCAGAGTACAATATCTAGCAACGTCGGATGGGTCACATACTTGCACAATAGAGTATGGGTTGCTAGAATTATCTTTGGACCACATGTTCTGATGGTACCGAGTGTCGAAGACCCGAAAGTTCAAGTTCCAAAGAGTCCTAAACATTACTCCAAGCAAGATTTGCAGAAAATTGAGCTAGATGCAAGGGCATTTAGTATCGTGACAACTGCTTTGCCTAATGATATCTATGCTGGCCTATTGCACTACAACAGTGCAAAGGAGTTATGGGATGCTCGGAAAGAACAATTTGGTGGCACTAAAGATGAAGGGAAGTTTTGAACCAACAGTATGAAACATTTTGTCATGTGAAAGGAGAATCATTAACCTGACAATTTGAAAGTTTTAGTTATCTCATTAGTGAGTTGAGTTAAAACTGGTAAAAGTTGAATATCCAAATTACACATTGAATAGTCGATTTCTTAGATCACTACTAGAAAAATGGGACACTATTGCCTTTGTAACTAGAGCCGTTGTTGGGTTCAAAGAGATGAGTTTGACTCAGCTTCATGGTAGGCTTCTCGCCTATGAGAGAGAGCTTAACTAGAAAAAGAAACTACAAGAGTTAGGAAAAGTGGCTGATGATTATTCTTTTGGTGATACAACACTTTTTGGTCAAGAAGAAACCTCTGGTAATAGCAAGGAACAAATTTATGATCTTTTTATTGACATAACATCTGGTGGGAATTCAACTGTGATTCTTGCTCCCAACTTATCTTTTGCAACAAATGGGGAAAACCAAGTTTCTGACAACTTATCCTTTGAACTTAATGATCTTCAACATTTTGATCCAACTGATTTAGAAGAAATGGACATATTACACCAACTGGCATTGCTGAGTGTGAGGACCAACAAGTTCTATAAAAGAACTGCTAGAAAATTCCTAGGGTTGCATGGAGGGTTAAAAGTTGGGTTGGATAACTCAAAGATTAAATGCTACAAGTGCAACAGGTTAGGTCATTTTGCTAGGGAGTGTAAGAGTTAAACAAATGGTCCAATTATCACACACCCAAGTCCTAGACCTCAAAACACATAAACAACTGTCCATTATTCCCAATATACCTGTGCTTATCATATGCAAAACACTGCTCATTTTGCACACCCTGTAACCACTGTTCCAGTTCAATATGTCAAACCACTATTCCTCAGATACAGTATGTTTAAGCCCAAGTCCTCAGGTTCATGTGCAACATGCACTACAAGTTACACAAACCTCTGCTCCTGTAGAGATCAGTCAATAAAGCTTCTTTACACAAGTTTTTGTTGATTGGAGTAGCTTACCTGAAGAATTGACTGATGAGAATTTTGCTCTAGTTGCTAATACTGAAAAGAAACATGATGATTTTTGTTTCATGGCACTAGACACTATAATTAAAGGGGATGAGTTTGAGGAAATAGTGTTAAATTCTAATGATATTTGTGAAAATGTTGTGGAAAATGTTTCAGAAGAGAAAGTTGGTGAAGAAAGTGTGATCTCAGTGTCAGACCTATAGGAAACTAGTGTTTGTGATGGTAAATGTGATTGTGCCAAGATGGCTGCTACTAAGTTATCACCTCAGGTCATTAAAGACTTATGTTCTAATAAATGCATTATTACTTTTGCTAACATAAAAGAGGTGAATGAAAATATTAGAAACAAACTTTTGGATGATTTTCATTTCAAAAAACTTGCAAAAGAGTTATTTGAAAAAGATTAGTAGTCTCAAACATGAGTCTAGTATAACCATGGATCAACTCCAAACTATGATAGAAACATATCAAAGTTGTAAAGGGAGCTTGAATCTACCCAAATTACTTGTGAAAAGTGGATAGAATCCTGTAAAGGTTATGAGATTATGTTAGAATCACAAATCAAAAGCAATGTAAAATTCGGTGTAGGTTTTAGAAAACATGACCAAGTTTCTCAAAACACTGCTATAAATGATTGTGAGTTGTTTGAAATTATACCAACAAATTTGTCTGGTCAAGAAATTAAAGTCACTATATCAAATGGTAAGAAAATTGTTTTAGAAAGACCAGCAGGATCCTCAAGTTTTGAGAAAATTGAAAAATATCAATTCAAACCTACTTGGTCAGATGAGTGTAACATTCTTGACAACTTTAAGCCAATGGATTTTTCAACCATTGAAGGTGTAAGGCATCACAAGTCAAGATCATTCCCTTAAAAGATTTTCTAGCAGATGTTACAACATCTGCTGACAAAAAGACAGAAAAATGGAAGAAAAAAGAGAAAATATCAAAATTCTTTTGTGATTTGTGTGAAAAGAAGAATCGTGTCACTAAAAACGGCTTTCTTCTAAAAACCTATGATATAAACAAAACAAGTATGATCATTGATTCACCAAATTGCACCATTTGTGGGAGATCAAACCACAAAACTCAAAGAGTGAGTTTATCTCAAAATTTTGATGTCAAAAGAAATGAGTATAAATCTAAAACACTTGAGAGTTCAAGAAATGAAAAGACCAAACAGATTTTGTCCCTGTCCAAACATCTGTTACCAACACAATTGAATATAACCTTTACTCCCAAAAAGGTTCAGGTAACAGATGCACCACCAGCTAATAAATTTCCTAGGGGATATGGCCAACCTGCTTACAAAAGTGTACCACTTGGCTATGAGGTCTACAAAAGACCATCTAAACCAAGAGTTAACAAGCATCCTCATTTATGATCAATTCATAGGAAATGGTCCACCGCAGATGTTATCAAAATATGTTCAAAACACTGACCATATTCTTGGACTTGAGGCTGGAATGTCTATGACCGCATCCAAAGCCATCCTTGCTTTCGAAACTCACCTAAACTAATTATTTATTAATGTGTAGGGAGCTTTTACTTGCCTTGATAGTTTATGGTATATAGATAGTGGAGGCTCAAGGCACATGACATGATTTAGAGCCCTACTCAAATATTTCATGGCACATGGAAGGGGTAATATATCCTTTGGTAACAATTCAAAAGGGAAGGTGTTAAGGTCAGGGACAGTCCAGGCTGGGAAACTCGAGTTTGAAAATGTCAATCTTATTGACAATCTAAAATTCAATCTTCTTAGTGTATCTCAAATGAGTGACAAAGGTTATCGGTCATTCTTCACTAAGAAAACTTGTCATATTGTTGGGCCAGAAGTGGTTAAAAAGATTGATCAAATCACATCTGAGAGCAAAGCACAACTTGTTGCTCATAGAAGTGGCAATGTGTATGTAGTTGATATGTTGAAAGATAATCCAATGTCTAATGCATGTCTGTTCTCAGTTGCTTCTAACAAAGAGACAGAACTATGGCATAGAAGACTTAGTCACACAAATCTTAAAACTATCGCTACACTCTCCAAACAAGGTCTTGTAAGAGGTCTTCCATCAAAACAATTCACATGTGATGAAAATTGTGTTTCCTGTTTAAAAGGTAAACAACATAAAAGTTCATACGACTCAATTGAAGAGTCCAAAACAAGAAAGTGTTTTCAATTGCTACACATGGACCTGTTTGGGCCCGTAAACATAATAAGTCTTCAAAAGAAGAGATATTGTCTTGTAAGAGTTGATGATTTTTTAAGGTTTACATGGACCTACTTCATGCACTCCAAAGATGAGACTGCAGATATTTTGTAAAATTTTGTTAAACAAGTTGAAAGAAATTTGACCTGCCAGTAAAAGTCTTTAGGAGTGACAATGGGACAGAGTTTAAAAATAAGGAGTTGGATGATTTCTGTATATCTAAATGGATTGTTAGGCAATACAGCATCCTAAGGACGCCAGAACAAAATGGGGTGGTTGAAAGGAAAAATAGAACTATGATTGAAGCTGCTAAAACAATGCTTGCAGACTTAAGTTTACCCTTGTCTTTTTTAGCAAAGGCTGTAAACACTACTTGCTAAGTACAGAATAGAGTTTTGATTAACCCCAGGCATCAAAAGACTGCCTATGAAATTTTATACAAAATTAAACCTCTGATCTCATATTTCAAAATCTTTGGCTGCCCATGTTTCATTTTAACTTAAAAGATTCAAATTCATGATTTTCACCCAAAGTAGATTGTGGTTATTTTCTAGGATACTCAACCACTGCAAAAGCCTACAGAGTCTTTAATTCAAGGACTAGGTGTATGGAAGAGACCTTGAATGTAAAGTTCAATGAACTTTCTTTATTAAAGATCCCAGCAAATCCTGCTAAAGTGTGTGATTTAGATAAATTTACATTTGAAGATGTGCCTATCAAGACTAACAATGTAGGTACACCACAGTCTTCACATCCAGATTATGGATATGACATTGTGATTCCACAATACAAAGTCATTTCATCCACCAGAGAAACAGATGTTATTAACAAATGTGAAAACTCTGCCATTGCTGGATCAACAGTTGTTGATTCCCAAACCTCTGCCAGTTCATCTAATTAAACCTTTGTTGATAAAAGTTCACTTTCTATGAACAAAAGTCAATCTATCTTTACCCCCATTCCACCTATACCTCCACCTCCATTCCAAACAGATGTTGGTTCTTCAAAATTTCCAATAGATGTTAGCTCAGATGATTCCCATCTGCAGCTTTCACCTCAAAATGCCATCATTCCATACAAGGGAGATCTAATCTACCTTAAAAACCATCCATCTGACCAAATCATTAGCAACATCAATGAAGGGGTTCTCACAAGAAGTCAATCCCAACACATTGGTCTTCTTGTTGGTTTTCTATCACTCACACAACCTATCAAGTACCAAGAGGCATAAAATACAACAGTTGGTTAGAGGCCATGCAAGAAGAGCTCCTACAGTTTAAAAGACAACAAGTATGGGAACTTGTACCATTGCCTCAGGATGTATGTCCCATAGGCACAAAATGGGTCTTCAAGAACAAAACTATTGAAAGGGGCATTGTTGTCAAAAATAAAGCTAGGCTTGTGGTTCAAGGCTATAGACAAGAAGAAGGCATCAATTGTGATGAAACCTTTGCTCCTATTGTAAGACTAGAAGCCATCAGACTGTTTTTAGCCTTTGCTGCCAACCACAACATCAATGTGTATCAAATGGATATCAAGTGTGCATTCTTAAATGGCAAGATCAAGGAAGAGGTATATGTATGCCAACCCCCTGGTTTTGAAGATACTTTTTATCCATATCATGTTTACAAGCAAAACAAAGCTTTATATGGTTTGAAACAAGCACCTTTCTCTTATCCATAGGTTTTACAAGACGTAAAATTGATAAAACCTTGATTTTTAAAATGGAGAGGAAAGGATTTGATGCTTGCCCAAATTTATGTGGATGTCATCATTTTTGGATCCACATGCAATGGTATGTGTGAAGGGTTTAGAAAACTCATGATAGCAGAGTTTGAAATGAGTGCTATGGGTGAACTCCAACGCTTTCATGGTCTTCAAGTTAAGTAATTACAAAATGGTACTTTCATTCTTCAAAGTAAGTATGTCAAAAAACTACTTACCAAATTTGATATGAATGATTGTAAACCATGTAGTACACCATGGCTACATCTAAGCTGGTCACTATTGATGACAAAGATACATCTAAGCTGGTCATTATTGATGACAAAGATAACTTGGTTGATCAAACTCTTTATACAAGCATGATTGGGTCTTTATTGTACCTAACTGCATCTAGGCTAGATATCATGTTTGCTACATGTGTCTGTGCCAGATCCCAGTCAGCACCTAGAAAGTTAAATCTTATTGTTGTGAAAAGGATATTCAGATACATAAAAGGTGCTCCCACATTTGGTATCTGGTATCCTGTTAATGGGAATATTGAGCTTTCAGGTTACTCAGATAGTGTTTTTGCTGGATGCCATGCCACAAGGAAGTCAGCTTCAGGAGGTTGTCAATTTCTAGGAAATTGCTTAGTTTCTTGGCAAAACAAAAAAGCAAGCCATGGTTTCAACATCCACAGCTGAGGCTGAGTATATTGCTACTGCAAGTTGCACTACTCAACTCCTATGTCTTCAAAATCAATTACTTGATTTCGGTGTAACTGGTGTAAAGACTCCTTTCATGTTAGATAGTCAAGTAGCTGAAAACATCATTAAAACTCTAGTCTCTCATTCCACCATAAAGCACATTAACATCAGACATCACTTTGTGAGGGATTGCTATGAAAAAGGTTTGATTTCTCTGCATCATGTTCCAAATAAAGATCAACTAGAAGATGTTTTAACCAAAGCATTAGATACATCTACCTTTGAAAGTCTAATCTCTAGGATTGGAATGCTAAACATGGATTAAAAGAAAAAGTTTAATTCTCCATGTGTAAATAGCATTAAAATGTTTTAAGATAATCAAAAATCCATCTTTAAAAATAGCTAAAATTGAAATTTTTCAATAAATCTCTAAAGTCTGTTCCTAACCACTGTTTCTCAAAAACCTCTGTTTGGCTAAGAAAATCTATCCACTGTTAAAAGTGTATCCTCTATTCATGTCTACTATTCACATCCACTGCTTAGGCTAAACCACTGTTTAGCCTTATCCACAGATATCTATCCTTTGATTATGTAAAATCACCACTATTCATGTCCACTGTTAACAACCACTGCGGGTTTCCAGCAGAGGTTTTCAAACAACTGTCATCCATTATCAAAACAGAGTTTACACGTGGACAAATGTTAGCCATCAGATATTTGAAACTGATGCAACGTCAGCATTCACTTTTTGCCATTTATAAATCCTTGTTCCATCCAAATAGAGCTTTTCACTTGTAGTCTCAAATTCAAAATTCCACAAAGCGGTTTCCATTACTCTCATCTTCTTCTTTCTTCACTTCCATCTCCGATTATGGCTCTGCAAATCAAAACTCCACACAACTACCTTCTCATTTTCGAGAAAAATGAAAATAACACTTCCTTCCACTCAATAATCGATGTTCTCACATCCTCAAAATACAAAACAATTCTACTTGTAAACACACTTGTCTATGTAGATACTCTTCGATAGTTCTTGCAAAATGCTAAAACTGAAATTCAAAGCAAAAAGTCGTATGCTATTACTTCTAGAGTCGGAGAAACCCTTGTCCAAATTTCCCCATTTTCAATTACCACAACATTTGGTCTGAATGACCTAAAAGGTAAGACTTCTTTTCCTAAAATAAACCTACACACTAAATTCATAGAACATGGGTATGAAGGTGAATTGACTAGTGTTACAATGTTTAAACCAAAATTCCCTTCTGAAATGAGGTTTTTTTCCATACCCTACTTTTATTTCTTTCAGCAAAGACCACCTCCTTTAATGAGATTCCACAAAATATTCAGTATCTGGGATATGCTATTTTGACAAAATTTAATTTTAATCTATCCCAGACATTGTTTATGGATTTGGTGGCAAATTTTAATAAAATATCAAAATATAAAGCTTTTCATATCTATCCTAGATTTTTGAGTTACTATCTTCAAAAACAAGTTCCTGAAAAAGATTTTCAAGTAGGAGTTGTTTTTGAAATGAATAGTTTAACAAATGAAACCTTTACAAGAATTTTAAATCAAGAGTCAAAGGTTTTTAAAACACAAGCAAAGGGGATGAGCAAAATTTAGATAAGTCCACATCACAAGCTCAAACCTCTGTTGCTGAGCCACTTCTCTTGGTGATCATAACACCACCACCGGTGTTGTGAAACCCACACCAACAAAAACCAAAAAGAAACCTTCCCAATCCAAAAAGCCCACCAAACAGAAACCCAAAAAGGTAACTCTGGAAGATGAGATCCCAGAGGTTATACGTGTGACAACACAAAAGTCACCTGAAACCACTTCTGCTACATCCTCACAACAGTTGGAACAAAGATCTCACACTAACCATACTCCTCTTGATTCCTCACAAAAGGAACATGTTTTAAGCACAGGGACACCACACTATGAGGCATATATTTCACTTGAAAGTTTGTTCTCAAGGCCCTCTCCCAGGGCAAATTCTCTTTTTACTCCACAACCCTCCACTCCAATACCCCCTCCTATCATACCTCTATTTCGTGCAATTAAGATAACTTAGACACAAATAAGTTCCTCTCAATCATCTGTTCGTGAAAGTTCACCTCCACACATGACTGTGTCTGAGTTAAATCTCTTTGATGTCCCAAAAACAGCTGAGGAGGTTACACCCCCTGAGTTACAAGTAACTCTTGGTGGTAGTTCAAGTGAAGCAGCTACTACAATTGGTGAAACAACTATTTCTCAATTGGATAGCAGTTATATTCATAAGACTTCTGTTATATCCTAACTGTTTGTTGAAATTAATAAAAGGTTTCGTGTTTCATTCAGATAACGAAATTTAAAATGTTATATCAAGTACGGTTTTCTGTTACACAATATTATATTTAAATTTATAAGCGCATGGTTTACAAAAAGATGCGGAAACTGAATCTTCATTATGTTCGGTTCCTTGTTGATGACTTGGTCTTCGTCCGAGGATGCTTGCGATTTCCTTAAACTAAAAAATTGCAATTAATCAGTATTATATTGAATAAGGGGAGCACAACATAACTAACTAAACAGAAGAGGGATTGATGAGACCTTAAATAAAAAGGCAGAAGATATTGTTGAGGAAAAGCAGAAGAGGCAAGATACACTAGAGGTCAAAGCCACAAAGCTCGTTGAAGAAGAAAAAGCCAAGCAGATGGAAAAAGAAGATCTTGGCACTTCAAAAAGGAGCAAGTCTGCTAGAAAAGTTATACAATCAAGAACCACCCTTCATAAAACCACTGTTGGGCAAACACTAAGTGTATCATCTACTCCAACTAAACCAACATCACCACCTCAAATGAAACAAAGATCCACAACTAAGAAACCTTACCAACTCATCCAACAAATATTGGAGCAGTAGATGCTGCAGCAGATGCTATCATAACAAATGTTGTAGCAGATATTGCTTCAACATATGTTACCCAATCCACTACTCAACTCACTTTTTCAACTTTAACTCAGCCATTATCCACACCACCAAGAATTCCAACACGACCACCTCACCACAAATCAAATTCCAACGCAAAAGGAAAACTTCTTTTGTTGAAGATGATGAAGAGATCCCATCACCAATCCCTTTTTCATCAAAACCTATCACTTCATCACCATCCTCATTATCTTCACCTAAAACCACTTCACTTCCAATAATTTATCAACCACCATCCATCATACCTTTTGTTGCCACATATCCTCTTGAAATGATAGTTGTGCGAAAAGAAATTGAATCATTCTTCACAGCAGAGGATAATACAAAACTTGACTTTCCATCTCTTTTTTATTACAGAAAGACAAGAAATTTAGATGAATATCCAAAGTCGAAGGCTAGACAGGCTGAGAATATTCCCAAAGAGAGGAGCAAAGGAAAAGATGACAGGACTACTCAAAGCATTTTGTCTTATGAACCGAGCAAAGTAAGAAAGATTGAAGACTTTGCTAAAGATATGAGTAAGTCTATGTCAGAAAGGTCTGTAAATGTTGAGCTTGACCACATTATGTAACACAAACCATACAAAGTAACAAGAGCACAATTCAAGGATTGGTCTACAAATGAGCTTAAAGAAGAAATTGATAAAATTTAGGCTATGCTCAAGGATCCATTACACAAGCCAACTCCACTTGATTGGAAAAAGACTAAACATGTTGATCAAAATCAATACATTGAAAATTAAAAGGATGAAAGATGAGCTAGTTGCTGCAAACTATGGCTCATCAAGGTCTGTTGCAAGATGGTCAGAGTCTAGGGTAGTTGATACCTACAAAAGACTTGAAGAGCTTAGAAAGAAAGATTCTTCAGTTCCAAGAAAGCCAACATATCCACCAACACCAATCCCTCAACAGACCCAAGCCTCCAAAAAGCATACTTCAACCATTGTCTTACCCACACTTGCCTTAAATCAAGTAAAAAGAAAAAAGCAGATTGAAGAGATGATGAGTAGAGATTTGAAGAGCATAGAAAAGAGGGAATCAAAAATCAATTGTTTTCCCATACAGATGCTGCAAGTGATAAGCTTAAGGAAATTATCTAAAACCTTGTTAGCAGACCTCAATCGCCAAACTCATCAAGAATAACTCTTCACCCACAAAAACCATCTGGTCCAAAAATTCTTAAGTGGAAGTCATCCTCAGACACCCACGAATTGTCCTTGCTCAGATCAGATGGTAAAGTTCAAAAGCTTACTTGGAGGATGCATATGGTCTTGATGCATCTACCTCCAAGATCTGATGAACCTTGAACTTCAAAGGGATTTTGATGACAGGATTTCCTTTGACTTTGAATTACAATTCAAAGGAAAGATTAAGGAAATGCTGATGAGAAATAAATATCAAAAATAAAGAAGGGTTTTCACATCATCTATTCTAGGGGGAGATTGTTGGATCTATTGAACCCTATAAAAGAACAGATGATTGAAAGCCAAAACAATCTACAACATCCGGTCACTAATAAAGATCTATTGCTACAAACTCTGTTGATACTGACTGTTCACAATATCTGTTAAGAGTCAAAAGTCTGCTGGAAGCTAAAGTCTGCTAGAGAGAAACTCTGATGAAGCATAAAGGCTATAGAGCAAAGGTCTGCTGAAGACCAACAGAGGATACCTCAGCAGTTGTTATTCAATAGAGTTTTACTATGTAATTAACGCAACAATGTTTAGGTCTAGCAGAGGTTAGAGTTTGTTAGTTTGTTAAATGTCACTTTCATAAGTGACGTCAGCCTGATATGCCCAGTGGTTTGTAATGTACTACAAATAGAACAATGCCTATACCGTTCTCTCTATCACTTCTACACATTCTGCATGAACAATTCGAGTGACCTTAGGCTGAGGGAGAGTTTGTAATTGCAAGCATACGTGATTAATATTAGAAAAGCATTATCAATGAAAACATTCTTCCAGTTGCTGTGAATCAAAGTTTACATTTCCGCTGCATTTATCTTTGATTTATCTTCATTCATTACTTTCCATCTTTAAACTTTCACAACAATTCAAACCCAGATCCTAACAGTTTGGAACCAAGTGCCCCTTTTTCTTGGTACTAGGGACGTCCAACTATTATTGAATGAACTATTATTGATTCAACAATTGTTGCCTTCAAGGAGGTCTTAGCTATGTAACTACTATACAACTATGAGACTGTTCTCTCAATAGTTGTGGTAGCTGCCTCACTTGAACAACCACCAAGTCACTTGTTACACATGGGGTGTAACCTCCTCTCTTTGTGGTTCGCAAACATGGCCCAGTCACTTGTAGTGGTGTGTTCCTAGTAATAGGTAAATGGGAGGAATTGGTTCTTTCTAAATCACTTTGGTCTATTGCATTAAACCATGGGTGGATAGTGGATAAGAAAAGTTTTGTGGGTGATAGAATGATAAGGAAGCAACCCTGGGAGAGGGGCTTGAGAAAAAAATATTCAAAAGAATTATCTCCCTCTTGATTTATTTCCCCTTTGCTTTCAACACTATCCTTTTGTGAGGATAAGTAAGAAGTTTGGATGGGTGGAAATGCTTGCATCTATTGTGAGGAAGTATCAAAAGATGTTTGTTGCTTTTTTGTTACAGTAAGTTCCTCTGGCATCTCAACCTCCAGAATGACCGTTTTGTGGTTTTTCTTTTGGATTTAGGCTTATGGATGGAAATGGTCTTTGTGGGGATAGCTGGTGTGTGTTCCACTATGCTTGGTTGTGCACTATAGTCACCAGGGATTGTGGGCTCAACAACAGATGTTGTAACATATGTTGCGTGATTTTCTAAAACATTTTACTCATCCACGCTTTCTTGACTCTTTGTCATCATGCGGGTGAATGTTTCATTTGAAAGACTTTTAATTTGTAGGTCTTCATCGTATGCAAAAATGTTTATGCCAAGATCCTTTATAAGATGTAGCTTAAAAGTCTAGGGTACAAGAGAAAAGCTTTAGCTTTACCTCCTTTCTTGGCTTTTACATTTGCAACCATGTCTAGAAATAAAGTTTTGGATAGCTAATAATTTGTATTTGTCAAAATAGCATATTCCAAGTATTGTGTTTTTAATGAAATTTCATTATATGATGTGATATTTGCTAACAGACATATGAGTAAGGTATGGAAGAAAAATTTCATTGCAGGTGGAAAATTTGGTTTAAAAATTGTTGCCCCCACCATGTGAGCATCATACCCCCTCTCTATGAATTCAGTATGGAGATCAATTTTAGAGAAAGTCTATGTACTTGTCTCATCATTTAGGGCGAAGGTGGTTGAAATTAACTCTGATGTGATATGGACATCAATGTTTTTGAATTTTCAAGTGATGATAAAGGACTATTATCGTGGAGCAAAAATTCTGAATTTGCCTAAAATTCACGAAGAATGTCTAGGTGTATGGGTGCATCAGTGGTGAGAATGGTAAGGTATTTTGATGATAAGACAATATCAATGATTATATGAAATTTTGTGTTGGCGTTGGTTCTAACTAGATATGGTAGGTATTTGTGTGTTAGTTTTAAGTTGAGGTCTATTATGAAAATGAAATCTTTCCCAAAGATCCTCAGAGAAAGATGGAAATGAAGAGATCTTTTACAAAATCTTTAAGCAGATGATCTTTATGATTGTTTATGAAGATGATAATGTGAAAACCTCTGTAATTTGGGGGTTTTATAGGATTTAAGGAACAGTGGTGATAACGTGGCCAACAATTACTTTTTGAGTGACATGGCACATTTCTATTTGTGTGAACCAAACCTCCATTTTGATACAAAGTTATGTTTTTTAAGTATGGCCCACTGAGAAAACACTTTGGTTAAGTAATGAAAGGTATGTTTGCTAATGATCTGTTTTGAAAACGATGTTTGTTCTTAAAAGATGTTCGGATGTATAAAATAGTAGTTGTTACATCCGTTTGACTTTGGTCAACATACGGATGGAAACATATATCACACCCTAGTCGTAGCGGAAGAGCAAGTGTGTGACTATTACGTAATCATTGCATCCAATTAAGTAAGCAAGTATAAATTAACAACGATGCCATGCCGATATAAATTTGCATTTCAATATTTACATCCAACCAAAAGTAATTTCATAGTTTTCACTTTTTTTAACTTGTCATCATAAACGTAGTTAAGAGTACATTACTTCAAAATAAGATGTTGTTTTCATCATAAATGCATAATGAGGTTTTGACCCCTATATACCCATACTAGGTTGGGATATAAGAGGCAAATCCTCCAAAATATAGCACTCGTTGTCTTGACATTTTCCCATATCCCAAAATGTATCACCAGCTCATGCCTTGCGTCCTGAAATACATGTAATTTTAAGAAGTCAACAAAAGTTGGCGAGTTCATGTAGTTAATGTTTTCGTATAAAATGTAATCCTTGTAATCTAGTAATGAAATCTGAGTAACTCAACAAAAGGATCTATCAGCGCGCGAGCACCCTGACATATGTGCCATAAGTAAGCAACCAAACCGAGAAAACTTTGACATCATTGGGATCACAAAAGCACTCCAAAGGGTATACTAATAAGGAGTGGGGCGCGCCTCAAACTCTATAGATCTATACCTTTTGCATCTTGGTCACTAAGTGATTAGTGGTTACTCTTGTCATCATCATACTTATGCACATTGATCGTGTTATCATCTAACCCCATAGCTAACATACCGTTTGTTATGACATGTATTTCCCCTCGATATTTTTTAAAATAAAACTTTAAATAATTGAAAGGAGGGACATGAACTCACAGCTTTGCTTTCCGTACGTCGTACTTATCAAGGTTCGGTATCCGCACACATGTATAACCTATATGTGTATTAACTTCATTAGACACCTAGGTCTCGTTGGACCTCGTACCAGTTGTTCATCTTGATTTCTTGTTATGTTTATATTTATAACTTTAGAACAACTTTTAATGTTATCATAGTGTTGGTAGTTCGTTTGTTTGATAAATATTTTTATACACACATTTCTCAAATATATATACTTTGTTATTCTTAGATCATATGTGAACGGGCCTCGCCCTTCGCTTGTCCTCGTGCCTTGCACGCGCGTTATTGGGCCTAGCCCATGTCATGTATTTCATTGGGCCTAGCCCATTTCTTCATATGATTGGGTCTAGCCCATGCAATATATGTCATTGGGCCTAGCCCATGTCTTTATGTTATTGGGCCTAGCCCTTGTAATTATGTCATTGGGCCTAGCCCATGTCTTTATGTGATTGGGCCTAGCCCATGTCTTTATGTGATTGGGCCTAGCCCATGTAATTTATGTCATTGGGCCTAGCCCATATCTTTATGTGATTGGGCCTAGCCTATGTAATTTATGCCATTAGCCCTAGCCCATGTCTTTATGTCATTGGGCCTAGCCCATGTATTTTATACCTTTGGGCTTAGCCCATATATTTTATGTAATTGGGCCTTGACCATGTCTTTTGTATAATGGGCCTAGCCCAATTCATTTTCAAGAGTCCAATATTTATATGTCTTTTATAAAACCCACTTAGTAAATTCTTATACATTTTAAACTTTCCGGATTTTTGATATTGTTAAAATATATACGTTAAGTGTCCAAATATATTATTTTAGACATGATGTCGTTGTCGTTTATATACTTTTTCGCGTCGAAATCGCATTTCGTCATAGTAACTCTTCGTGTTGGCGATTTGTTCTTGATCGACGACGCGACGGTGTATTGTGTACGTTCCCCCATCGTCCGCATTGCTCTGTTTGCCCGATCATTGTTTTGACATATTGTAAAAGTGTATGAACTTTACGTCATTTACACTTGGTAATTCTTTCAAGTATTGTAGTATTTGTATAAGTTGGGTATTTTGTGGTATATACCCTAAACTTCTAGATACATACACATTCATACACATGTATTAGCACATAACTTTTGGTGACAAAATATACATATACATATGTTTTTATTTCCACAAGTATATATATAATATATATATATGTAAGAATTTCTTATTTTTAACTTGTAAAAATATATATATACACTTATTGAACTCTTGGGTGGTTAGGGTTTAACCTTTGTCATTAAAACTTCCTTAATGACGGTTTAGGTCATTAATCGCGTTTAGTCCCGTTAATCACCGCGTTAATCATACTTTAATCGCGATTAGATTTTTAGAAAATTTCTGTAGGTCCACCTGCGGATGGTGTTAAACCAGTTCCTTTTTCATATGACATACATACAAGTGCGGAATCCAAGTGTGCATGCAACCAAAGCAAAGTAAAGAACACAGGGTAACCAAAGATTCACTGTCTTGATTAATGATTGAGAACAAGTACAAACATATACACATAATGCTCGTATAACTCAAACAAACTTGTTGTGTTCCTGTGTCTTCGTCTTCAGAGATAACCAACTCAAAGGGTAATAAGCTCTCTGGTTTGACCAACTCTCACATGCGAGTCAACTAGTTAACCCTCACTGAGAGGTGCATGACTGCTTATATAGTGTCTGCCTAGATGTTTCGTACTAACCACAAATCTAGACATACTGAACACAATATTTCACAAGAAACACATCTCCAGAATTTGGTACGAGTCAGTGTTTCGTACGAAATACTCTTTGTTTCGTATGAAAGCTATGTTTCGTACAAAATTTCTTGATTCGCACAGAATCCTTAAAACTGGAGAACGTGTGTAGACTTGAAGTACACAAGACTTATCAGTATGCACACATGCAACTGATTAACACAGACAAGCAAGATGTCATACTAGATCAAGATAGAAGGATATCTCAATCTATTCGACATGACCAAACCTATACAGACACTTGATCAAAGACCGTACAGTTACAACTGTAATTAAGAACAAGCGACAGACACAAAATTGTATCAACAAACTCCCCCTTGGATGTTGCTTGGTCTTCGTTCTTTGGTCTTTAGACTTTGGTCTTCTCATAGAATGGTTTGGAGTATCAACAAACTCCCCCTTAAGATCTGCTATCCACTGATAGATCTGCTATCCAATGATTAGAGCATCAGGTCTTCGAACTTCTAAGAAACTTCAAATCTTTCTTGTTTCCTCCTCTGACTTGTCAGATTTCTTCGTTGCTGGTCTTTGTTCATGTTATTATGTATCAATCTGTACTCAATAGACAAATATAATTAGAACACAACTTTCTCAGGGAATACACACGAAAGACTTATCATAAATTCTTTGTATGATTGTATTCCCTAAACGAGATACACACACTCATATCAATTCCAGCAGCAGATTTGATAAAAACAAGTGACCAAGTCAAATCAAATGACTAGGTTCATTTGTATGAGATACACACACTCAAACGAATTTCAGATTTTGGACTTCTTTTGATGAGTTACTTGTTGCAAGATATTACTTTATGAAGTTGCAATATCAAACAAATGGTTTTCTGGTGTATCTTGGTAGAAAACTTTCGAGTATCAACTTTGGCTAACCTTCAAAAAGTAATTACATAAGCAACTAAGTAAAACTAGACATAAAATCTAAATATACAGATAAACTACAATCTTTTTCGAGTTTCAAGGTAAAGGAATCATACCAGCATTTAATCTTTGTCAAAAACGATTATCGGTATTGTTGTCCACGTAAACTCAGACTTATCAGATGTAATCATGATTAGGAGATATGATTAAGGTATGAATTATAGTTACTACCCGGTGTTTAACCACATCACGACACATTCTCGTATCAAGATATGCACGAGAGAAAATCTTACCGGTGAGTATACTGCTTTATCATCTGTTTTGACGTATATGAATGATGTGAGATACTCACTTATTTTTGATTGAAAACTAGCCCTTTGTGATTTAATCACTTATTGATGAGGAACTTGATTTTCATATGCATGCAGGGCACAGGAGTAAGTCTATGAACAGGTTAGTACCATCGTACCGACAAAGAGACGAACTTAGCTCCCGCATAAAGCTGTGATATTTTATCACTTATTTTGGGGATGTGATATTTTTATCACTTATTTGATGGTCAAATGCAGTATGTACACGTATGTATGATATCATGGAAGTTCTAGACTTGCGCCACCATTATTTTTCGGCAAAATATTCAACCATGATACCCAGATGATAAGCCAGCATAAAGACCGTATATCTCAGAACCTCGGCACTATATCAAATGAAATTTCGGTACCAAGACCATATGCCAATGAATGATTCCCACCTTGCGTTCTGTCTGTTAAGTGTATATCAACCTACACATTTTAGTCTGATTGTGAGCCTACCGATACATCATTAGTAAGACTACTTATCAATCTTCTTTCTATGCCTTTTAACCATTCCTGACAGATTTACCGGTGAATTTCATCATCTTCAACTTATCCAAGAAACTCATTTTTGATTTTTCTAATGTTTTTGTTTTTTCTGAATTTTTCTCCCCCTTAAATAAAAATGTAAATAAAAGACATATTTTTGTATTTTCTTAAACTTACTCCCCCTAAAATATAAAACTGAAAATCTTTTTGTAGTTTTAGATTTTTAGAAAAGGATATACAAAAATAGTTAGCCATGGTTCAGTTACTCGGGCTTCACCTTGATGCCACTGACCAAAATTAAATAATCAAAATGTGATTTATCAAAGGCTTTAGTAAAAAGGTCGGCACGTTGGTGATCAGTGTGGATTTTAACAAAATCGATAAGTCTCTTTTCATACAATCACGTATGAAATGATACTTAATCTCAATGTGTTTTGTTTTTGAATGCTGTATAGGATTCCAAGTGAACTGTAAAGCAGCTTCATTATCAACAAAAATAGGAGTAGTAAGAAATTCAAAACTGTAGTCCCGCATTTGCTGTTGAATCCATAGAACTTGAGAGCAGCAACTAGAAGCTGATATATACTCAGCCTCACATGTTGATGTAGCTACACAACTTTGCTTTTTGCATTGCCACGTGACTAGGCGATTTCCCAATAACTGACATCCCGCTGTTGTTGACTTTGCATCGATTTTGCATCCGCCATGATCAGAATCACTGAATGTTGTCAGATCAAAGTTATCATCCTTAGGGTACCATAGACCAGTGTCAGGGCCTTTACATAACGAATGATCCTTTTCACAGCCATCAAATGAGAAACCTTCGGACTAGACTGATAGCGCACCAGAAGGCATGTTGGGTACATTATGTCGGGTCTTGAAGTAGTAAGATACATGAGAGATCCGATCATAGCACGATAGAGAGATTGTTCTACATGTTCACCCATTCCGTCTGGAGTAATCCCATGATTTTGAGCTAATGGAGTTCCCAAAGGCTTTGAGTCGTCCATCTGAAATCGTTTGAGAATATCTCCGACGTACTTGGTTTGATGGATAAATCCCTTCCTTTGATTGCTGAACCTGCAAACCTAAAAAGAAAGCCATTTCTCCCGTAGCACTCATCTCGAACTTCTCCTGCATAACCTGTTCGAATTCTTTGCACATTCGAGTGTTAGTAGACCCAAATATAATATCATCAACATAAACTTGTACTAACACCAAATCCTCGTCATGTTCCTTGATGAAGAGAGTACAGTCGATCAGGCCTTGTCGAAAACCATTCTTCAACAGATAGGTAGACAACGTTTCATACCAATCCCTCGGAGCTTGATGAAGACCATATAACGCCTTGTTGAGAAGCTAAACCTTGTCAGGATGGAGTGGGTCTTCAAAACCTGGCGGTTGCTCAACATATACCTCTTCTTCTACCACACCATGAAGAAATGTACTCTTCAAATCCATCTGATAAACGGTGAATTTCTTGAAGGACGCATAAGCCAAAAAGATTCTTATGGCCTCAAGTCGTGCAACCGGTGCATAAACTTCATTGTAATCGATCCCTTACCTGATTAAACCTTGAACAACCAATCGCGCTTTGTTTCTCACAACAACACCTTGGTCATCCTTCTTGCATTTGTACACCCATCGTGTACCAATCTTCTTGTAGCTGTCAGGCCTGTCAACCAATTTCCGACGCCTAACTTCTAAAACTGCGAAAGTTCTTCCTGCATGGCTTCAACCCACGAGTCTTCTTTCATTGCCTCTTTCCAAGATTTTGTTCTACTTGGCATACATAGCAGGCAAAAGACCAATCATTCAGACCACCAGATTCCCTGATTTCCGAATACAATCCAGCATTCTGGTTGTTTCGCAGCTGATTACGAGTCTGCACACCACTCTGGACATCTCCAATAATATGCTACTGAGGATGGATATTATGAATTCGAGTTTCTGGCACATCAGGAACTCGAGAACTGATACCCTAATTGTTGATATTCAGATCAACAGTTACATCGAGAGCTGGATTTGATGATGTTGTAGATGCCTGACTTTCGGTTGTTCCTTGAGGTTGAATATTTGACGTACCATCTGAAATTCCAGGAACCGCACCAGAGGCAGCTTCATTTGCATCATGAAACTCATCATCTTCTGATGAAACATTATAATCCGCAGCGTCTTCGAATTCCTCATTTTGAACAAGATTATTAACCGAAGTCGACACTTGAGGGTTAACAATAATTCGTCGAACTAATGACGAGTCTACTGCAGTATCACTTTCCAATAACATCTGAGGAGCAGCTGTTGCATCATCAAAAGTTGGCAGATTAAAGGAGTCAAATAGCCCTACGTAGTCGAACATCCATGGAGCACCCGGAGCTCTTGTAGCTTCTGTATATATCTGAACCTTGACTTCACCCCATTCTTCAATCTTCTTCGAAGACAAATTCCACACCCGGAAATTCGGAGTAGCATATGCAAGAAAGAAACCTTCGATAGCCTTGGGACCAAACTTTCCATGTGGATCAATCATAGTGCATGGAGCTCCAAAAGGTTCTAAGAAAGAAATATCTGGTTTCCTTTTATGTAACAACTCAAAGCATGTCTTCCCATGTCTCTTCACCGTCAGAACTCTATTCATCGTGTAGCACGCAGTAGCAACATCTTCTCCCCAAAATTGAACAGGAAGTTCTGATTCTACTAACATGGTTCTTGCAGTTTCAATAAGAGTTCTATTCTTCCTCTCAGCAACACCATGCAGAATACCTTTTGAGGAACAGTACTCATCCATAACTTGATTCTTAAATTCCGTGCCATTGTCGCTTCTGATTCTCCTTAGTTTCTAAAATTCTCTTAAATTCCGTGCCATTGTCAGGAGATTCTTGAGGATAGTAGGAACTTCACTCTTGTGTGCCAACATGTTTACCCATGAAAATCTGGAATAGTCATCAGTAACTACCAGACAATAAGAATCACCAAAGGTTGTCTTGTGTTTCATAGGTCCAAAGAGGTCCATATGAAGACGTTCCAGTGGCATATTCACATTGTTGATCTTCTTCACAGGATGGGACTTTCTTGCTTGCTTCCCTTTCTGGCATGATACACAAACGTCTTGAAGATGAAAGTTCTTCACTGGTACACCATTCGCTAGATTGTTCTTCACCAAATAGTTCATTTTTCTCAGGTGAATGTGTCCCATACGTCTGTGCCAAGATATTGATTCCTTCTCGGTGGCTTTGGAGACAAAACATGTGACTTGTGCAGATTTTGTAATAGCTTGGCTCATATCAAGAATATACAAATCATTAAGTCTTGGAGCCGACAGGAGAATCCATTCCTTGGGGATCTTGAATCTAGGCTTCAGCACATAAAATCCAGCATCATCAAAATGTACCGTGAACTTCTTATCGCAGATTTGAGACACGCTAAGAAATTGTGATCAATTTGCCGCACATAATTGATCTTGTCGAAGCTCACAACACATTGGAGACCATTCCTTCTACAGTGATGTATCCACCTTTGTCACCAGAAAAGGCAACATAACCACCCCTTATGCTTTTCACATGATATAGGAGCCGCAAGTTGCCCGTCATGTGCCTTGATGCTCCACTATCAACAATCCAATGATTGTTTACAGTTCCTCCTGGAACACCCTGCACATTGCACAAACAAGATTAGTTTGAGATGGGGACCCAAGCCTTAGTGGTCTTGGGTCGTCCTTTATCATCGAGAAATGTAATCTCAATTTCTTGATGATTATCAAACTGAGAAACTACTTTTGAACCATTACCGGTCTTCTGTTTCCAAGATCCTTGTTTATTACCAGATTTACTATTATTTACAGTTTTAACAGTGTCTGGTTTTATTGACTTTGAAGATCTTTGATCCTTTTTCGAAGAATCGATTTTAAAGCTTTCTAAACTGCTTTTACTTGTTGACGTTTTTTTTCTCTTTTTGATCTTTAATAATTCGTTTATCTTGTGTCGGAGAAACAGATTTACATTTGCAAGTTGGTTCATGAGGGGTTTTCTCTATACTTCTTGATTTCGCTGGATTTTGACAATCCTTTATAATGTGGCCAAATCTCCACATTTAAAACAAGTTCTCCTTTCAACAAAACTAGGAGATCGTGTTTCTCGGCTTGATGTTGAACTTATGGGTCTTGAGGTACTGGGTTCATTACATCTATCAGTGCGTTGGGTGTAATTGTTTTGACTATTTCTTTTCAAAATCTTAACTTTCTTTACAAAATCAACATTAGATTTTCCTTGAAAAGTTTCGACTTTATCGGTACCTTTAGAACTCACAAATTAACAGTTTTAGCTTTATCTGGTAATGAGAGCCTTTTGCTTCAACCTTCGGTTGAGAAGTTGTGGGCTTTTCAACTCGCTTCCATTCTTTTTCTTTTGAAGTGATAATGGTTGTGTTTTGGTGGGCTTTTCTTCTCTAAAGGTTTGGTTTTTGACTTTTCAAACACCTGATCTATAGAGATTGGATTTACGTTTTTAATTGGAAAATCTTTGTTTGAATAGATTTTCTTATTTCCAACCAAGGTATACAACACATTATCTACTTCTTGTGTAGACACACTTGTCTTCACAGATTTCTTAGGAATAGTCTCTTGATTCTCAACAAATTGAGTACTAAGAGTAGCAGACGATTCTACTCTTTTCCTTTCATCAAGAGGCTGATCCTGATCATCATTTCTTGATTCATCATCGGATGTATCATCCTCTTCTTCATCAGATGGAGTTTGAACAACATCAGACTATGAATTTTCTGGCTTGCATGGTTCTTGAGAGGATTTGTCTAATTTGAACCCTAACCCTGCTACGAATTCCTCAGGATTCAAAGGTACAGAGGGTTCAAAATGAGGCATCTCCTCTTCATCAGGCATTTTGGTATACTTGTGTTTCATTGGGAGTGGACACGACTTATACCCTATGCATTGAGCATCTCCCTTTAGTTTTTGAACTTCAATGATATGATCAAGCACATATTGGAAGTTAGAATAACTTTCCAATTTGCATTTGATCGAATCATATTCGCATTTGGCAATGGCTAACTCTTTCTTTGCTTCTTCTAGGAGATTAATGTAGTTATTAATTCCTGTATGTTTATTCAAAACTGTTTTTGCAATTCAGAAACACTTTTCTTAAGGGTTTCTATTAAGATTTGAATTCTTTTTCATTTCTAGTTAGCGCCAAATTCGCCTCTTTGCATTTTGATAATTCAATAACTAAATTTTGATTATGACTGTTGACGGTTTCATACTTTATTTTCAATTCAACACAGTCATTGCAAATAGCAGGAGGGTCAGAATTTACCTGTTTTGAAGAACCTTCAACATTTTCCATAAAGGCAGTGTGATGAGGAAAAGCTGCACCATCTGTAGAGAGTGTCTCTGTCTCTTTTTCCGCAGCTTCTGCATTCCTCATCATGCCTACCTTTTCATATTTCAACATCTCAGCTTCACTCAGCAATTCTTCAACCTCAGCATCACTTCCTTTCTTCACATCAGAATCAGATCCATAACCATCTGAACTTGAACATTCTTCATCAGAACTACCAGCATCCCCAGATGTATCATCGTTATTTAGAGTGTTGATGCTGTGATCATGCTTGATTTGATCCACGATCTTTGCATAGCATGCAGTTTTTCGTTGTTCTCAGTTCCCAACTGTACTGACCAATCGCATCCTTCATTAGATTGAACTACCAAAGCTCTATGCGTGTTTGAAGGTCCTGATTGATTGGTGTTGTTAGAGTTGCCAACAGCTACTAGTCTTCTTTCATTGTTGTACTGTGCTGTGTTGGATGGTTGAGACTGATTTCGAAAGGGGTTGTGATTTCCTTCCTTGCTGGGTCTTGCGCATTCCCGCTTAAAGTGACCTCTTTCTCCGTAGTTGAAGAAAGTGATGGCGGTTTTGTCAAAGCCGTATTTTGTATCCTTCTTACTTTCCAAACTGGTTCTACCCGTTCTTCTCATATAATCTTCACTCTTCTCATAGCACTTGCAAATGCCCACTTGATGTCCATCAGCTCCATTTCATCTCGGTCAATTTGTTCATAATCTTCGTTTGTCAAATTGATGTTCCCTATTTGACCTGCAACTAAACCACAATACGCACTGACCATGGTATTTAGAAGTTTCGCATGTTCCTGTGCAACTTCTACGTTGATTTTGGAGAGATTTGACGTGTCAAGTTTGACAGTGTTGGGATTTACCGATTGACTGTTGCTTCCATAGAAAGCTTGTTGAGGAGCCTGCTATGGAGCTTTATGCGCTAAATCCCTTGGCTGTGGAAGGAAGGCTTTCGGATCAAAAGTCTGTCCATAGGCTTGATTACTCGAACATGTAGACTGACTTGATTGAACTGGTTGGGGTAGAAAAGGGTTCACGTTTGACACAAACGCGGTTTGCAGCTTCGGTTGCTGGCTTGGGCTTGTACCTGCATTTATACCTCCAAAATACATTTAAGGGTTTTGTGGAACAGAGACTCGTTGTGCCTTCTGGAGTTCTTCTTCATTCTTGTTCTCCAGTTTCTGCACAAATTCATAAATACTTATTGAGTCCAAAACACCTGTATGTTTTAAAAGATCAATAAGTTGACCCCATTTCGGTGGTAAAGTATCAGCAAATCGCATCACAATTTCTTGTGGTGCTGCTAACACTTTATACGAGTACATTTCGCTGAGAAGATGATAAAACCGAGTGGTCATATCATTCAAGGTTTCGTTCTCCATGAACATGAAACCTTCAAACTCTTTCTTGAGCAGATCATGCCGAATCTTCCTGGTAGCAGCGTTACCTTCACCTCTTGCTTCCAAAGTGTCCCATAAATTTTTCGTTGTAGTACAATACACAAACTGATGATAAATGTCTTTATGCAGAGCTTGTGTGAGGATAGCAAATGCCTTTTCTCTAGATCGTAAGCTTTCCTGTCACTTTCGACTAGATTGGCCAATGTGGTTGGATTTGATCCAGCTTCTTCAAGTGCTTCTTTATAGGGAGTAGTGTAACATGTCCACAGTTTTGTGTTTTGACCGAGAACATATGTATGAAAACGACTTTTCCATGAAGGATAATCGTTCATGTGATTTAACTTCGGCGGTCGGTTATTGCTTCATGTTTCACTTTCGCTCATTAACAGATTTCGAGGCTTTGATTCCGATTCGCAACACACGCCCATTGATTTGTAGAGATCATTGTTGTATGTTCAGGCATCAAAGATTTTACCCATGATGTTGCGGAGCTTTGCGAAGACTCCTGATTTGAGCTTGAACAACTCTAATCCCACGGGTTAGAACTCATTATATTTTCTTGTTTTATGAAAATTTAAAGGTTTTAAAGTTTCACAATTATAATTACCTTTTAAAAATTCACATATCTGAAAATATGACAAATTCTTAAAATCACAAAGCTTTGAAAAACACGAAAAACAAACAATAACTATTTCGTGCGAAACAATGATGTTTCGTGCGAGACAGGAGTTTTGTGCGAGACAGGTCTTTCGTGCGGGTCAGATGATTCGGATGAAATAACTCAGTCGCACCAAATGTTTTGATCAGCGTTTTTCAAAGGAATCTTTTCAGAAATGGTTTGGTGAGAAATTTCCTTTCTTGTGTAGACCTGCTTTTTCGAAAATACCTGTTGTCTTACCCACTTTTAGTTAAAACACATATTTTTAACAATCAACAGTCCAAGTCCAGATCCAAGTCAGAAAATGACAGCCCTACCAAACTAATCAGATTCAAATTTTTGCAGATTTCTTCTACAAGGTTGTTCTTCAGAAAAATTTTACCATAACATTTTCTGCATGCAGCAGATTTTAACCAAGTTTTAAGTTAGTTAACTATCCAAAACTTATGTTTTCTACTGGAGGCTCAAGAACACTTCAGAAATCTTCAAACTAGCTCAGACACAACTAAGATCGGTTTGAACAAGGAAAGAGCCAAAGCTCTGATACCACTTGTAGGTCCAGCTACGGATGGTGTTAAACCAGTTCCTTGTTCATATGACATACACACAAGTGCGGAATCCAAGTGTGCATGCAACCAAAGCAAAGTAAAGAACACGCGGTAACCAAAGATTCACTATCTTGATTAATGATTGAAACAAGTACAAACATATACACACAATGCTCGTATGACTCAAACAAACTTGTTGTGTTCTTGTGTCTTCGTCTTCAGAGATAACCAACTCAAAGGGTAACAAGCTCTCTGGTCTGACCAACTCTCACACACGAGTCAACTAGTTAACCCTCACTGAGAGGTGCATGACTGCTTATATAGTGTCTGCCTAGATGTTTCGTATGAACCACGAATCTAGACATACTAAACACAATATTTCACAATAAACACATCTCCAGAATTTTGTACGAGTCAGTGTTTCGTATGAAATTCTCTTTGTTTCGTATGAAAGCTGTGTTTCGTACGAAATCTCTTGATTCGCACAGAATCCTTAAAACTGGAGAACGTGTGTAGACTTGACGTACACAAGACTTATCAGTATGCACACATGCAACTGATTAACACAGACAAGCTAAGATGTCATACTAGATCAAGATAGAAGGATATCTCAATCTATTCGACACGACCAAACCTATACAAACACTTGAGCAAAGACCGTACAATTACAACTGTAATTAAGAACAAGCGACAGACACAAAACTGTATCAACAATTTCGCCATAGTTTCCCCTAAACTATGGTGTTTTCCACGTTTTAAAAACGTATTTAAACCATGTTTAAACCCATAATCAAGATCAACTATCAACTTAAGATCACATTCTATCTTGTTTACAACTTATGCACCTCATCTTCCATGATTTTTGTAATTATATTCTTACTACTTTTCTTAAAAATAATGAGATTTCAATATATTTATTAGAATTTCTAAGCCACCACTTTTGTTATATCTTTAAATCAAGTCTTCCATTCTAAACCCCCTTTGTTTACTACACTTTTTAAGATGATCACATCTTAAATCATTGTGTTTATTCTTTATAAAAATTATTCATATGTAGTAAATCACTTTTTAGTTTCTAGATACATACACATGTATTAACACGTAACTTTTGGTGACAAAATATACATATACATTGTTTTTATTCCCACAAGTATATATATATATTGTATATATATATTGTATATGTAAGAATTTCTTATTTCTAACTTGTAGAAAATATATATATACACGTTGTTGAACTCTTGGGTGGTTAGGGTTTGACTCTTGTCATTAAAACTTCCTTAATGACGGTTTAGGTCACTAATAGCGTTTAGTCCTGTTAATCACCGCGTTAATCATACTTTAATCGCGATTAGATTTTTAGAAAATTTCGCCATAGTTTCTCCTAAACTATGGTGTTTTCCACGTTTTAAAAACGTATTTAAACCATGTTTAAACCATAATCAAGATCAACTATCAACTTAAGATCACATACTATCTTGTTTACAACTTATGCACCTCATCTTCCATGATTTTTGTAATTATATTCTTTCTACTTTTCTTAAAAATAATGAGATTTCAATATATTTATTAGAATTTCTAAGCCACCACTTTTGTTATATCTTTAAATCAAGTCTTCCATTCTAAAACCCCTTTGTTTACTACACTTTTTAAGATGATCACATCTTAAATCATGTTGTTTATTCTTTATAAAAATTATTCATATGTAGTAAATCACTTATAAGTTGTAGTAATCTTCATGGATCATGAGGTTGATGATCTTGTTTAGATTTAAACATCATCATGTTTAAATCATCATTTATATTCTTATTCATACAAGATCATCTACGTTAAACACCTTACTTTATTATAATCAACATCATCATGCTAACTAGTTAACAAATAAACACATAATCAACACATAATAACTATATTTAGTGTTATTATTATGGTGAGGTTTAGGGTTTTTGAGTTATATTTTCTTTACTTTCAAGGTGATCAACTTGTACTTCCTTAAACTAGACATTGTAAGAAGCTAAAATATGAAGAAATTTATCTTACAAAGTTTTAAAAGGTTAGTGAAGATTTAGGAAGAAGATGAAGCTCCAAGAAAGCCCTAATGATCCTCCATCCTTGCAAGCACCTTGGATGATCTTGAAATGGCTTTAAAGTGTATGAAACGAGGTATTTAATTGTGGAAATGTGGTGGATTAGTGGTGGTTGCTTGAGCCGTGGGGTAAGAGGGAGAAGGAGGAGAGTTGTGTGTGTTTTTTTTTTTTGAAGGTGAAAATGATAAGATATGTGAAATAGTTGTTATATAAAGAAATGATCATGTTTCACAAATCTTTCATCCATCAATATAAGATCTAATGACCATGCTTAGACTTGCGTATTTTCAACACAAATCAAGTGGGTGTGGGACCCACTTGAATCCGCCAAATGAAAGGGGGGTTAAGTGTAACATTTTTTATAACATGTGTTTGTTTATTAGATATTTAGGTAATTAACTTAAGTATGGTGATTAGGGGTTGATCTTGTATCATTAATAAGCAATTAGGGTTTAGGGTGTTTAATCCATGTTAATTAGTCCTCTTGACTAATTGGTATAAGTTTCAGATAACGAAAACGTCACCAGTTCGCTCATCGGCACAATATTGGCTAATATACGAACTTTATTATTTCGTACCGGAAGCTTTGGTTTTTTACCACCACAAGTGTCATGGCGTTTATTTAGGGCACTTCAGATCTAGAAATATGCTTAACTTGTTCGCTAGCCGAATATGTGTTGAGTTAGGATGGCCGAAAAGCCTTCCGTTCAATCGTTCGCTCGATATCGGCACTTATATATTTTGCCATCGAACATTTCTGGAAGTTGTGTTTCCGCGACCTCAAGATAGTTGAAAGGACTTCAAGTCCCAAATGAGGCTTAACTAGTTCTCTAGACGGATGCATGAGGCTGCCGACCACTAAAATGTTCGTCGGTTCGACAAACGGTCGCTTTCCGGTCAAGTTGTGCAAAACGATGTATTTTATGTATTTATGCTATTCTCATATTGTTTTAGGGTGTTCAACATTGTTTTGTTATAATTCTGGAAATCCAGAACTACCGAATTATTGTTGCGGACAAACTGAAATTATCGCCTTTTTGGTCGAAACGGGCAATTTCGCAATTTAGGCGTTGTACCGGAAAGTTATATATTTTTGTAATAGGTGTCCCCACATTAGTGTTTTCATATATATATATATGGATTCAATTGTGGCATCATCATGCCGTTATTCATTGTTTTGTTTCGTTTTAGGGCATTGTTTGGTTTGTTTCGGGTCGTAATGGAAACCAGTATATGTTATGACCTGATTTACTTGTCTTAATACTTGTAATATGACATACGACTCAGTTAGGAAATCAACTTTCAATAAAATGCATGAGTTTATGTAATACAAATAGTGATTAGATTGTACAGAATTACCGGTTATTTGCCATTTGTCACATACTCCCCCATTAAAAAGAATTTTATCCCAAAATTCACTTTGATGCATCCTCTGAAGGAGTCTTCTTGAACAGGTAGGGGTACTTTGCCTTGATCTGATCTTCACATTCCCACGTGTGCTCGGGACCATGACGTGAGTTCCAGCGAACTTTTACCAGTTTGATTTGACTTCTCCTCGTCTTTTGAACTTTCCAGTCATGACTTCAACGGGTTCTTCGGTAAATTGGAGTTTGTCATCAACATGAATCTCATCTGCTGGAATGATAATTGTGTCATTAGTCGGGCTTTTCTTTAGATTAGACACATGAAATGTGTCATGTACATTGTTGGGTTCCTCTGGCAGTTTCAACTTGTAAGCCACTATACCGACCTTTGCCAGGATTTCGAAAGGCCCAATGTATCTCGGGTTTAGTTTTCCGCGCTTCCCGAATCTAACTACGCCTTTCCAAGGTGAGACCTTTTGTAGGTCCCCTAGCCCTTATGGATCTTGACAGAATCGTCTATCCAATCAAGAGTGCGGAATCCCCTAGATCAGATTTCACAGAAAACACAAGAACACGAACAAGAATTCCTTTCAAACAGTCTTCTATTGATTATCGAACACAAATTGTTTACAACCAATTCAAGACTCTCTAGAAATCTCTCAGCCACTCTCTGTAGATTTCTCACAACCAACCAACTCTCTGTTCTGACTGTCTAACCTAAAACCCTAATGCACAACATGTATATATACTACATGTCTGCATACTAGGCTTTCTACTGGGCTAGGCCATTCTCCAAGCCCATTACAACTCTAAACAAGCTAAACACAAATGCTAAGCCCAATACAAAATATCCAAAGACTAAACTATTAAACTATTAAGCTGTTGTCACCAATATGCACCAACAGACTCCCCTTGACAATAGCTTCATAGTGTAACTTTGTCTTCAAACATCTTGTGATGTTTTTGCACTTTGAATAACTTCAGCTACATGTAGATTCTGACAACAACAGACTCCCCCTAAGCTGATGCTTCCAATCTCCAAACTTTCATTTGCTATAGATTAGCAAACAAGCATTCTCTGGTTAAGCTTTTATATCCAAATACCTCCATATCTCCCTTTGCAATGTAGTAGAAGGATCCTACCATGCACCATCACACATTCTGCACTCCACTCTTAATATGTACTTTACTTGAATTTTGCACTTCATTTTGATAACTGCATCAATCTGTTTAGAAACACAAGCAAGTAACTTGAAAAACCATTAATTCTTTTCCACATTAAAGATAACCCAATATTTTATCTTATCATGCAAAAATAAACAACTTATCATATCAAACTGTGAGACTTTAAAAACAAATCTTTTGTATTTTTATATTTTCTGAAAACAAATAACTAACAAGAAAATAAACACTCTATTTTTGCGAGATTCACCGTTAAGAAGATCATATCAGCACCATCAAACTGTTTTCACACTATCTGATTATTCAATATGCAATATTCATGAAAAGCAGTTCAAAACGATTACCAGTATTGTTTATCCACTTAAACAAAATACAGGAACATTTCAAGTACCATTACCTTGTGATCTGCTTAGATAATTTATTACTGATATACTAGAGTGTCCCACTTCAGGATATACCCCCGCGATCAAGGTATGCACAAAAATTCATCGTAGTAGGTGAGTATACCGAAATCCATCCTTTTTTATTTACAACGTTAGATAATTGGTGATCAGGTTAGTACTTCCGTACAGCAAAGAGACCAATATCCAACGAGGGTTCATACCAAATTTTGGTAAGAATAATGCATTTTGCACATTGGAATGACTCTCTAGGAGAGCTTCTTCAATTTTTGGGATTTGGCATTTTTTTCTCTTTTAAGATATCCCGGTTTTGCCTAGGTCAGCATATATCTGGATGCAGCAGAAGGACAACCTGGATACCCTGGATGAATTAACAATATAAAGACCTAAAACCTCAGATATTGGCAATCTATTAACGCAAGATTTAAGGTTATAAAACCACACGCCACTGATATGTTACCCACTCATACACAGTTTAGTATATTTGTATCACAAAAGTAAGTTGATTATTTCATGCCTTTTGCCTACTGGTACATCATATGATGAAGCTGCTATCACACTTAAGCAATTTTAAATTTAATTTCAGTGTGACAGTCTAACTTGCTGATGTACTATCATTTCTTCCTTTTGACACACTGAAAAACTCATTTTTGATTTTCTATTTTTTTATGTTTTTGATTTTTGAAAACACTTTAAACTTTTCAACTTACTCCCCCTAAACTCACGCACAAACTAAAACTCTTTTTGGCTTAGGGAAATTTCTCCCCTAAATTTTTGTTTTTATGGAGTAAAGTTTTAAAAACAAAATTTAAACACAAACAGACTCTCGCTTTTACCTGACAAGTAGGTTTTTCACATTTAGTAAACATTTTCTATCATAGAAGTAAATAATTCGTTACCATGTGTAACCTACTATTCACCTCAGATGATTTACAGGAATAACCACTGTTGAACACATCAACAATCCTTCTTGGTCATCCTGCACACACGCAACAACTTAGTTAGACTGGGGGACCCAAGCCTTAAAGGTCTTGGGTCGTCCAGATTTATCAACCACTGGAACATCCATTCAATATCCATCACACCTTACTGGTATCTTGGATCTCTTCCAAGCTGTTGAACAAGATTTATAATTTCCACGAGACCTTTGATCATGAGAATTCCAATAAACTCTCGGATTTTCCAACCTTTGAAAATTATTATCTTGAAACGTTCTTCTCCCATTATCATAATCTGATCTTTGAAAAAATTTTGGATGGTTTTGAACATTCAAGTTACTAAAACCCCTATATTCGTTTCTTCTTTGAAAGTTTCGATTACCAGAAGTTTGGTATCGATTTCGATATCCAAAATTTTTCCTTGTAAAACAATTTGATTGTCCATTTACATTACTTGATTTAGGTGAAAATTTTCTTGGACTATCAAACCTTCTTGATGTTGGTGATTTAGATTGAAATCTTGGTTGATTTGTCTGAGAACTTGGTTTAACATTCTTATTTGACCCAACTGATTTCCATCCTTAACCTCAACCTCAGACTCCACTTTCTTACCCTTTTTAAAAGGACAACAACTAGCCACATGTCCTTTGTTGTGACATTTAAAACAAGATCTCTTCTTAAAAGTTTTCTTTCTGTTAGATCCCTTTTTAAATGATTTGACTGTCTTGTCTTTAGTATCCTCATCCACTTTATGAGGTGTACTATTAGACCTAACTGATTCTTTCAAAGAGCCTAGACTATTAGGTATGTCAACTGTTATCAGAACCACTACATCTGGTGTAGTAGGCACAAACTCTGTTAGCTCTTCTTCATTTGGTAAAAAGGAGTAATCCTTATCCTCTGAAGATGGAGCTTTACTAAACCCCACTCCTGTTTTATCACTACTCCTTTTCAAACTTTTCTGAATTTGAGTCTTGACTAACGAGGATTCTCCAAATTTGTCTAACTTTCTATGAAGTTCAATAATTTTGGCCTATGTACTAGCCAATTCTGTGCACTTTTCAGAAAGCTCGTTAGTCTTATCCTTCACAGTTTCACGAGCCAAAACAATGATCTGTAAAAGTTCATTGACTTTGCTGGTCAAACTGATGATTTCTCGTTCATTTGAATTAAGTGTATTTAAAAAAATTGACTCTCTTTTTACTCAAAAGAACATATGACTCTTTCAGTTTTTCTAATTCAACTAACAAAATTTTGTTTTACTCTAATAATTTGTCAACTTTACCTTGTAGTTCAGTGAAATTATGACAAGTATGACTTACAGTTTGAAATTGTACCTGTACCTCTGATGTAAGCTCATCTGTATCATCCATGCACACTGTAGCTTTTGCATCCTTGAGTTCCATTCTCTCCTACTCAACCTCCTTCTTCTCTTCTATCTTAGCAGCTTCTTCACCAATCTTCACAGCTGCAGACTCACTCACACATATACTATGTCTTGAAGAACTCTGATAACGTTTTTCTAAAGCTTCCCACAGCTCTCTAGACAATCCATACCTATTACAAATGTTTTTCATATCAAATGGCAAGGACATTTTATCGCTGCTAAAGCCTTCTTCTCATCATCATATATACGTTTCTCAGAATCTTCCATCTTCTCATATGAGAGAACCATAATTCTTCCATTCACCCGACGTGTGGGAGCAGTGTACCCATCAATCATACAATTCCACATCTTAGTATCTTCACTTTGAACAAATGCCTCAAACTGCTTCTTCCATTCTACATATTGTTCAGCATTCATCAACTTCGGGCAGTTATTAAGACACTCACTACTGTTCTTCATTCTGACCATCTTTACCACGCAAAGTATCAGTTTAAATGGATTTTGGTATACCTGTATCAAACCCAAATCTAACCTCTCTTCTGGTCCTTCTTCGTGTTTTACCGTAACCGTACAGTTAAAAATGTTCAAAAATTTGTCCGAAAAGTGTGATTACTGTCACACCCCGACCCGCAGCGGAATAAGAGTCGGGGCATAATTGGGTTATCACCAAAGCTCATGACATTTACTAATATGTTTCATATTTAATAAAGTCAAAGTTACATTTCCAAAAATCCAAACATGTTCATTCAATACAAAGAAAATAAACCAAACATAACAATCCCAACTCTAAATCGTTTTATTCTTCTAGTCCGAGTCCTATGTGTTCCTAGCTGCTGCTGGTTCACCTGTATCATGTGTAAAATGGGGGTTTTTGGGTCAACATAAGTTGGCGAGTGAACCTTATTAGATAAACATTTATTAATGAATTAATTGTTAGTTTATCAATGAAAATTTGTGCATAATCATAGATGAGCAATGTAAATAATCAAGCAATGGCAAATAGCAGTCACAACTATAACATACAATAACATATGACAGCATACATGAACATACCAACATCATACTGTAAATAACATAAATGAAACTGTGCGATCAAGGCTCAATCAAACGGAGCCGATCTATTGCATGTACTGAAAATGAAAATGTCTGTGCGATCAAGGCTCAATCAAACGGAGCCGATCGTATGTGGGCACGCCAGGTTCAACCTCATAATGAAATGGGGAACATGCTCAATGCTCATAATGTAATGGGGAGCGGCGGCTTATGAAATTGCATGTACTGAAAATAATAAACTTGCATCGAACAATAACTACACAACAGAAGCAAACTAATACACTAGTTCATGATATGATGTATGCACAATGGTTTAAGTATAATATATATATCAAGACACATGATACACCCCAAAACGTGATTAAACGGGGAATTTGTAAAGATTCACTCACCTTGGGTGCGTTTGGATTAGAGATGGTGAGATGCGCACGAATTAGATGAGCGGAACAACGAGAAATACTAACCTAAATAATGACGGAAAAATATATTAAATGAGTGGATTTTATTAAGGATTTTAATGAAATTTTTAGATATATTTTTGTGAGTTTAAGGCTATTTTCTATCTTTAAAATGTTATTTTTAAGTATTTTTAATTGATTTTTAAATTAAATTAAATAAATAAAAATATAAAAAAAATTGTTTATTTTGCGTTGACCGTTGACCGTTGACCTGTTGACTTGTTGACCGGTTCGGTCAGGACATGGTTTGCGCTGGGTGAGGCTCGAACCCGAGACCTCCGTACGCGTGCACGCAGCTCTACCAACTGAGCTACGTGTCTAACCCGAAATAATCTTGTTTTTAATTATATTTATACACTTATTCAGTTTAACCGAAATCCTTTTTAATTTTTCAAAAACATTTATTTCAACGGACCGGTGTTAGTGACGGGTTTCGAACGCGCGACGTATGGATAAATGTTGCACACAGTCCACCGCTGGACTGTGTGTCTAACCTGGTTATTATCTCGGTTTTTATTATACTTAACAACTAACTGAGTTAACCGGTTTAGTTTATAAGCAAAAGGCATTTTATTACATAAGGAGTGCGTATAGCAGGAATCGAACTCGGGACGTGTATGTTTTTTTTTGTTTGCACACAGTCCACCGCTGGACTGTGTGTCTAACCCGTTTATAATTCCTATTTTAATTAATCTTATGTCATCTCTGAACTCGTCTTCTTCATTACAAACACAGACATCAATCAAAATAACTGATACGCGTTTAATTTAGTTAATGAACATGATGAACAATTTGAATGCATTGAACCGAAAAGTTTGGGGAAACGAAAATACCGAACAGATCGTCTTCTTCAGAGAATCCGGCGAAACTCGTCGGCTCTGTTTTGGAACCTTCGGCTGTGAGAATCAATTAACAGGTTTAAGGGATTAGATGTGAAATTGAACTAATGAGTATTGATTATCAGCACGTTGAATGAGCATACCGGTAATCAGCGAGTTTCCGGCAATTCCAGAAGTTTTCCGGTGAAAACAGAAAGTCCAGCAATGTCGTCTGTGGTTGATTATGAGCGATGGGTTAATGTTAGTAAGGTTCTAAAATTGATTGAAACAGTAAAGTAGAGGTATTTTACCGGTTTGAGTTGAATACGGTTTTCCGGCGACTTTTGCAGAAAATTCCGGCGAGCTGATTTAGGCGTTCTGATGGTTGAAAATGCGACGAAAATGAAATGGAGTGTTGGTATGATATTTCTGAGTCGCGAGAGTGGTCTAAGTTGAAGAACTCTGACTTGATGATTTTTCGGTTTTAAAAACCGATAATGATGAGGCTTTATGTTTAATCAATTCCGACTTGATTAAAAACCGTCGGTGCATCGGTTATAAACTGAATGTGCGAATAACAAACGAATTAACGATTGGTTTGCCGATTACCGTTTCTCAGATGGCGCAACCGGTTTTAACCGAGTTTGTGTATAAATCTCATTTGTTTCCTAGATATAACAGAAAACACAAAGCGGCGGAGTGGTGATGTGAGTGTGTGTTAAGGCGTTGGAGTGTGTCTTGGCTGACCCGGGTTCGAGTCCCGGCAGCAACATAATTTTTTTATTTATTTTATTTTAACTTTTATCAAGTATAATTTTTATAGTTTAGTCTATTTATTAATTATGTATCGTCTTATATCAAAATAATCATAAATATTCAACGTAACTTTTATAACTTGACATTCGATTACAAAACGGAGCGGGTTTTGAAAACCCGATTTTTACAAATGTTACAGTATCCCCTACTTTTAGGAATTTCGTCCGAAATTTAAGTAGTTGAAGTAGTAGGAAAAAGATGCGGGTATTTTTCACGCATTAAGTCTTCACGTTCCCAAGTAAACTCAGGTCCCCGTTTCGACTCCCAGCGTACCCTAACAATTGGAATGCGACTTCGTCGTAGACGTTTCTCTCCGTAGTCCATGATCTCCACTGGTCTTTCAATAAAATGCATAGATTCATCAATCTGAATATCTTCCAGCGGAATATGGAGATTCTCATCAGCGAGGCACTTCTTCAAGTTCGACACGTGGAATGTGGGATGAATCCTGTTGAGTTCTTCTGGTAGGTCAAGCTTGTATGCTACAGGACCTACTCTTTCGAGTATCTTGAAAGGTCCTACGTAACGAGGTGCTAGCTTCCCCTTCTGACCAAAACGAACTACTCCCTTCCACGGTGATACTTTTAAAAGCACATGATCACCAATGTTAAACTCTAAGGGCTTCCGTCGTTTATCTGCATAACTCTTTTGACGACTTTGAGCCGCTAGAAGATTGTTTCGAATTTGATGGATCTTGTCTGTGGTTTCTTGGATCAATTCTGGACAGTAATTTGTGCTTCCCCAATTTCGTGCCAACATACAGGAGATCGGCACTTACGACCATAAGCTTCAAGTCCATGCGATGCGAAGATAGCTGTTGTTACGAAATTCATAATAGGTGGGCGTCCCAATTTCCCTTGAAGTCTATGACACATGCTCTAAGCATATCTTCAAGAGTTTGAATGGTGCGCTCAGACTGTCCATCAGTTTGAGGATGATAGGCGGTACTGAGATCTAATCGTGTGCCCATAGCGGATTGTACTGCTTGCCATGTTCGTGAGGTGAAACGACCATCACGATCAGAAATAATACTTAACGGTACCCCATGTCGGCTTACGATTTCGTTGATATAAATACGTGCAAGCTTTTCGTTCTTGAAATCTTCACGGATAGGAATAAAGTGAGCTGATTTTGTAAGTCGGTCTATAATTACCCATATAGTGTCATACCCACCAGAAGTGCGAGGTAACTCGGTAATGAAATCCATGGTTATATTTTCCCACTTCCATACAGGTATTTCCGGTTGGACTAGAAGTCCTGAAGGTCTTTGGTGTTCAGCCTTCACCTTGGAACATGTGAGGCACTTGGAAACAAAAACAGCAATATCCTTCTTCATTCCAGGCCACCAGTAGGTGTATCGTAGGTCTTGATACATCTTATCGGCTCCTGGGTGTATAGAATATCGCGTTTTGTGAGCTTCATTCATAAGAGTTTCACGAAGATTGTTGTGGTTAGGAATCCAGATACGATCTAGGTAATACAGAATACCGTCTGATTTAGTTTCAAGTTTTAGCTCGGCTCCACAGGACATCTCCATTCGTACATCTTCTTCTGTTATTGAAACGTGTTGGGCTTCTCGAATTTGATCTTTAATGTCGGTTATAATTTGCGAACATAGAAGATGAATGGAGTTCGCATAACCCTTTCGACTAAGTGCTTCAGCCACCACATTAGCTTTACCAGGGTGGTATCTAATTTCACAGTCGTAATCATTTAGAAGTTCGACCCATCTTTGTTGCCTCATGTTTAGCTCTTTTTGATTGAAGATATGTTGAAGACTCTTGTGGTCAGTGTATATTTCACACTTAGTACCATAGAGATAATGTCTCCATATCTTAAGAGCGAACACAACAGCTCCAAGTTCTAGGTCATGAGTGGTGTAGTCTTTTCATGTGTCTTGAGTTGTCTCGAAGCATAAGCTATGACTTTTCCTCTTTGCATAAGAACGCAGCCTAATCCTTGTCCTGACACGTCGCAATAGACTACAAAATCATCACAACCTTCAGGAAGAGTGAGGATTGGTGCATCACAAAGTTTCTGTTTAAGAGTTTGAAAGGCTTCTTCTTGCTTGGGTCCCCATATGAAAGGTTTTCCCTTATGAGTTAAAGCCGTGAGTGGTACAGCAATGCGAGAGAAGTTTGAAATGAACCGACGATAATAGCCAGCTAGTCCAAGAAAATATCTTACTTCAGTTGGTGTACTGGAGCTTGCCATTCTTGAACCGCTTTGATCTTTGAAGGGTCAACATGTATTCCCTTGTCATTGACTACATGCCGAGGAATTGCACCTCTTTTAACCAGAATTTACATTTGGAGAATTTGGCATAAAGCTTTTCCTTTTCTAGAAGTGCAAGAACGAGTCGAAGATGACGCTCATGATCAGATTTAGATTTTGAATAAATAAGAATATCGTCGATGAAGACTATAACAAATCGATCAAGATAAGGTTTGCAGACTCTGTTCATTAGGTCCATGAAGACAGCTGGTGCGTTGGTTAATCCAAATGGCATAATCATGAATTCATAGTGACCATAACGAGTTCGAAAACCAGTCTTAGGGACGTCTTCTTCATGCACTCTAAGTTGATGATAGCCAGATCGAAGATCGATTTTTGAAAAGCAGCTGGCACCTTGTAGTTGGTCACGAAGATCGTCAATGCGAGGTAAAGGATAGCGATTCTTGATTGTTAACTTGTTGAGCTCTCTGTAGTCGATGCACATACGAAAAGATCCATCTTTCTTCTTTACAAAAAGGACAGGTGCACCCCAAGGCGACGAGCTAGGACGTATAAATCCCTTGTCAGTCAACTCTTGTAATTGACTGGCTAGCTCTTGCATTTCAGAGGGGGCTAACCTATAAGGAGACTTTGCAACTGGTGTAGCACCAGGTATAAGATCAATACGAAACTCGACGTCTCTAACTGGAGGAAGTCCTGAAATGTCGTCAGGAAAAACTTGTGGGAAGTCTTTTACTACAGGAATGTCTTCAAACTTCTTCTCCATGGTTCCCTTCTTGATGATATGAGCTAAAAACGCGACATAATTCTTGCGAAGATATTTTTGAGCTTGGAGACAAGACATTAAGCTGAGCCCTTTCGACGAGGTTTCTCCAATGATTCGAAGAGTCTGACCGTTTGAAAGAGGAATACGAATAAATTTTTACGACATACAACTTCTGCCTGATGCTGACTGAGCCAATCCATACCGATTATGATATCAAAACTTCCCAGCTTCATAGGTATAAGGTCGACTGAGAAATCGTGGTCGTTTAAGGTAAGTGTACAGTTGCGTATAATAGAGTTTAATGAAACTGGTTTCCCGTCCGAAACTTCTACCGTTATGGATTCCGTGAGCTTATCCCGATTTTTGCTTAAGATAGGTTCAAATTCTAAAGACACAAAACTTCTATCCGCACCAGTATCAAATAACATAGAGGCATATCTAACATTTATAAGGAACGTACCGTTGACCACATTGCCGTCAGCTCTGGCCTGGTTAGCGTTGATATTGAAAGCTCTCCCTCTTGCAGGTGGGGGAGCTTGGTTTGCTTGGTTCCCGAGTTGGCTTGGGCCTGAGCATGAATAATATTAACCAACCTTGGACAAGTGTTTCGGAAATGGCTTGGGTCGCCGCAATTGTAGCAAGCCCGCATTGGTTGACCCATAGGATAATTGGGTTGGTAATATGTTTGGCTAAATGTTGGGTGGGTGGTAGTAGTAAGGGTTGTTGGGCTTGGCCCATTATTGTTGGTGGGTTTGGGTTAAGGGTTGGTGACGGTTCGTTCGTTGAGGCATGTGGCAAGTTTGAACAGTATGACCTGCGCGACCGCAGCCGGTGCAATATTGGCAAGGATGATCAGGGGAATGGTGATATTGGCAACGATTACATTTTGGTAACGGGCCAGTGTAGGGTCTTCTGTATGGTGCGGGTGAAGGAGTGACTTGAGTAATGGGTGCAGCAGGAATAGGGGAGTTGGTTTGAGTAACTGCAAAATTTCTGGTGTTGCGCTTCCTCTTGTTAGCAAACTTAGAGGAAGGAATGGGGTGGTTTGAAGTTTGTCCCTCAACAGGGGCTTTCTTCTTCTCTTCTTTGAACTTCCCGTTGCGAATTCGGTTTTCGGTCAGTTCAGTTGCTAACTCCATAGCAGCTTCAAGTGTTACTGGTGAAACGCTGAGAACTGAATCTTGGATTTTCGAGGGAAGTCCTCGAATATAGTGCTCGATCAGACGATAGGTTGGGGTGAACAAATTTGGAACCATTTGGTTCAACTCCAAGAACCTCTTGTTATATGGAGTGTGATCACCCTCCTTTTGCTTTAGAGAATGAAATTCGTCCTCCAGCTTTTTAATTTCACTTCTAGGACAGAAACGCCTAGTCATGATTTCCCTTAACTCCTCCCAAGTTAAGGCCATCGCATCTTCAATTCCCCTCTTCCCTTTCTCAGTATTCCACCAAGTGAGAGCTACCCTAAATAGTCTCCGGTGGCGTATCGAACCTTGCGATCCTCAGGACAATCGCAGTTTAGAAAGGTGTTTTCCATCTCCTCGAACAAATGTAGGAGAGCAGTGACACCCTCGGTCCCTTCAAATTTAGGAGGATCACAGGACTTAAAATGTTTGTAAGAGCACTTGCTGGTAGGAGGGTTGTCGATGTTCTGGTCTTGTTGTTGGGGAGGGTTAGTAGGATTTGTAGCAAGGGCTTGTTATACTTGGACCACAATGTCAGGCAGTATCGTGGCCATTTGTTTCGCGATCTGAGTGGCCAAACGTTCCTGAGACCTTCCTGATCTTCTACCCCTTCGTTGCTGTCTAGACGACATCTACAGGATCATAAAATGAGAAGATTGTGAGTTTATGGTGTCTTTTTAGGTGTCATGTGTCTTTAAAAAATGAAAATAACATAAATATCAATAATGCAACTACATCCATAGGATGTCTTGGGTTCGCTCATGTTGGGCCTCAAATGTCCCCCATACCTTCACCTACATAGTCATGTGGGCCCCATGGTTATTGGCTTGGTAGGATTCACATTAGTATTGGCAATTTAACACTCGCATCCCCCGAATGCAAACCACAAAATATGTTCATGAGATGTTTGGTCGGAACGTGTCCAGGTGTAGACACAATGACAACTCAAAGTGGGGTTACTCACACGACGTTTGGTATAGCATGCTTTGGCCTAATAGGTACTTCGTACTCTCATCGTTAGTCCCCAGGTAGGCAAACTGGTCCTTTATTTTGGATTTATACGAATGTCAGCCTAGACAGGACGTTCCGACTACCGGTACTGGTACCCTTCCAGTTACTACATGCCCGTCATGAGAACTCACTTTGATGAGATTTGAAAACACGAAAATCATTGTAAAAGCAATCATGATGTGGTGTGTGCTTTCATGGATGTGATATGTTATGAGCATACGATTCATGATAGGCATTATATGATAATACATACTTATGAACATGCTTGCACAATATCAAATGTAACATTTAACATAAAACATATAAACATCATGAAATTTGGCATGTAACACACAAAAATCTTATAAGTTTCTAATCGACTATAGTATAGGCTCTAAGGGTCTAATAACCTATCCTATATCCCTATAGTCATGGCTCTGATACCAATCTGTCACAACCCGACCCACAGCGGAATAAGAGTCGGGGCATAATTGGGTTATAACAAAGCTAATGACATTTACTAATATGTTTCATATTTAATAAAGTCAAAGTTACATTTCCAAAAATCCAAACATGTTCATTCAATACAAAGAAAATAAACCAAACATAACAATCCCAACTCTAAATCGTTTTATTCTTCTAGTCTGAGTCCTATGTGTTCCTAGCTGCTGCTGGTTCACCTGTATCATGTGTAAAATGGGGGTTTTTGGGTCAACATAAGTTGGCGAGTGAACCTTATTAGATAAACATTTATTAATGAATTAATTGTTAGTTTATCAATGAAAATTTGTGCATAATCATAGATGAGCAATGTAAATAATCAAGCAATGGCAAATAGCAGTCACAACTATAACATACAATAACATATGACAGCATACATGAACATACCAACATCATACTGTAAATAACATAAATGAAACTGTGCGATCAAGGCTCAATCAAACGGAGCCGATCGTATTGCATGTACTGAAAATGAAAATGTCTGTGCGATCAAGGCTCAATCAAACGGAGCCGATCGTATGTGGGCACGCCAGGTTCAACCTCATAATGAAATGGGGAACATGCTCAACGCTCATAATGTAATGGGGAGCGGCGGCCTATGAAATTGCATGTACTGAAAATAATAAACTTGCATCCAACAATAACTACACAACAGAAACAAACTGAATACACTAGTTCATGATATGATGTATGCACAATGGTTTAAGTATAATATATATATCAAGACACATGATACACCCAAAACGTGATTAAAACGGGGAATTTGTAAAGATTCACTCACCTTGGGTGCGTTGGATTAGAGATGGTGAGATGCGCACGAATTAGATGAGCGGAACAACGAGAAATACTAACCTAAAATGACGGAAAAATATATTAAATGAGTGGATTTTATTAAGGTTTTTAATGAAATTTTTAGATATATTTTTGTGAGTTTAAGGCTATTTTCTATCTTTAAAAATGTTATTTTTAAGTATTTTTAATTGATTTTTAAATTAAATTAAATAAATAAAAATATAAAAAAATTGTTTATTTTGCGTTGACCGTTGACCTGTTGACTTGTTGACCGGTTCGGTCAGGACATGGTTTGCGCTGGGTGTGGCTCGAACCCGAGACCTCCCGTACGCGTGCACGTAGCTCTACCAACTGAGCTACGTGTCTAACCCGAAATAATCTTGTTTTTAATTATATTTATACACTTATTCAGTTTAACCGAAATCCTTTTTAATTTCAAAACTTTTCAACGGACCGGTGTTAGTGACGGGTTTCGAACGCGCGACGTATGGCTAAATGTTGCACACAGTCCACCGCTGGACTGTGTGTCTAACCTGGTTATTATCTCGGTTTTTATTATACTAACAACTAACTGAGTTAACCCGTTTAGTTTATAAGCAAAAAGGCATTTTATTACATAAGGAGTGGGTATAGCAGGAATCGAACTCGGGACGTGTATGTTTTTTTTTGTTTGCACACAGTCCACCGCTGGACTGTGTGTCTAACCCGTTTATAATTCCTATTTTAATTAATCTTATGTCATCTCTGAACTCGTCTTCTTCATTACAAACACAGACATCAATCAAAATAATTAGTTAATGAACATGATGAACAATTTGAATGCATTGAACCGAAAAGTTTGGGGAATCGAAAATACCGAAAAGATCGTCTTCTTCAGAGAATCCGGCAAGCTCGTCGGCTCTGTTTTGGAACCTTCGGCTGTGAGAATCAATTAACAGGTTTAAGGGTTTAGATGTGAAATTGAACTAATGATTATTGATTATCAGCACGTTGGAATGAGCATACCGGTAATCAGCGAGTTTCCGGCAATTCCAGAAGTTTTCCGGTGAAAACAGAAAGTCCAGCAATGTCGTCTGTGGTTGATTATGAGCGATGGGTTAATGTTAGTAAGGTTCTAACAATTGATTGAAAAGTAAAGTAGAGGTATTTTATCGGTTTGAGTTGAATACGGTTTTCCGGCGAATTTTGCAGAAAATTCCGGCGAGCTGATTTAGGCGTTCTGATGGTCTGAAAATGCGACGAAAATGAAATGGAGTGTTGGTATGATATTTCTGAGTCGCGAGAGTGGTCTGAAGTTGAAGAACTCTGGACTTGATGATTTTTCGGTTTTAAAAACCGATAATGATGAGGCTTTATGTTTAATCAATTCCGACTTGATTAAAAACCGTCGGTGCATCGGTTATAAACTGAATGTGCGAATAACAAACGAATTGACGATTGGTTTGCCGATTACCGTTTCTCAGATGGCGCAACCGGTTTTAACCGAGTTTGTGTATAAATCTCATTTGTTTCCTAGAGATAACAGAAAACACAAAGCGGCGGAGTGGTGATGTGAGTGTGTGTTAAGGCGTTAGAGTGTGTCTTGGCTGACCCGGGTTCGAGTCCCGGCAGCAACATAATTTTTTTATTTATTTTATTTTAACTTTTTATCAAGTATAATTTTTATAGTTTAGTCTATTTATTAATTATGTATCGTCTTATATCAAAATAATCATAAATATTCAACGTAACTTTTATAACTTGACATTCGATTACAAAACGGAGCGGGTTTTGAAAACCCGATTTTTACAAATGTTACAATTACCAATTTGTACCGTTAAACTTGTCTCGACTATAGAATTCAATGATATATTGTCTGATAGTGATTTTAGGATTTTCCGTGCCTTTTTTTACCCTAAAAATCACACGAGTCTAACCATGCAGTCGGTTTGTTATATAGTTTACAGATCAACTTCTATGTTTCGAAAACGTTTAACTCCGGTTATGTCAGCTGGTTAACTTTCCACCTAACTCGGAATAGTACCAAATCCAGAACAGTAACTCAGATTTACAATCCGAAATGACAATCCGGAACAGTAATCCGAAATGTGATCCGGAATAGTGATCCGAGATGAAATCCGGAATGCACTGTTCTGATCCGAAATGGAAATCCGGAATAGACTACTCTGATCCGAGATGGAATCCGGAATATTTCTAATCCAAGATGGAATCTGGAATGCACTTCTGATCCGAAATGCAATCCGAAATAGCTTCTGATCCGAATTTTAGTCCGAAATGACTTTTTTGAAATCCGGAATACACTTCTGATCCGAATTTGAATCTGAAATGGAATCCGAAATGGCTTTTCTGATCCGAATTGCACTGTTTTCCAGATCCGAATTGCAGATTCTGATCCGAAATTCAAGTCTTCAATCCGAAATACTTTGCTTTTTGATCCGGAATGCCTTTCTTCAATCCGAATTGCTTGCTGTTAATCCGAAATACCTGCGAAAAATCCGAAATACCTACAAAAACCCTAAAACAGCCATCAAAACCCTAATTCAGCCGTCACAAACTTCAAGAACAGCCTCCAAAACGCCCAAAAATCCAATTTTTCTGCTGTCACGATTCTGAACCGAGCAATGATCAAGAGCCGAACGCTCTAATACCAATTGTAGGTCCCCTAGTCTTATGGATCTTGATAGAATCGTCTATCCAATCTAGAGTGCGGAATCCCCTAGATCAGATTTCACAGAAAACACAAGAACACGAACAAGAATTCCTTTCAAACAGTCTTCTATTGATTATCGAACACAAAGTGTTTACAACCAATTCAAGACTCTCTAGAAATCTCTCAGCCACTCTCTGTAGATTTCTCACAACCAACCAACCCTCTGTTCCGACTGTCTAACCTAAAACCCTAATGCACAACATGTATATATACTACATATCTACATACTAGGCTTTCTACTGGGCTAGGCCATTCTCCAAGCCCATTACAACTCTAAACAAGCTAAACACAAATGCTAAGCCCAATACAAAATATCCAAAGACTAAACTATTAAACTATTAAGCTGTTGTCACCAATATGCACCAACACCTTTAGTAACACTTTATCTCCCACCTCGAAGGATAATGGTTTGCGTCTCCGATCTGCGTAGCTCTTTTGTCTATCTTGGGCTGCTTTGATACGCTCACGAATATTGAATATTTTGTCTGTGGTCTCTTGGACTAGTTCGGGACCAATGAGTTGTCTGTCACCGACTTCCGCCCAACATAGCGGAGATCGGCACTTTCGACAATATAGTGCTTCGAACGGCACGGCCTTGATACTGGTGTGATAACTGTTATTGCAAGAAAACCCTACCAACGTAAATGAGTATCCCGGTTTCCGCCTAAATCATCACACTGGCCTGAAGCTATGTCTTCCAACGTTTGGATGGTTCGCTCTCTTTGACCATTGGTCTGCGGGTGAAAAGCTATGCTTAAATCTAAGCGAGAACCAAACAAAGTTTGAAATGATTGCCAAATCCGTGATACAAGGCGACCATCTCTATTAGAGATTATCGAGATTGGCACTCCATGACGTGCCACAATTTCCTTAAGATACAGTTCAGCTAATTTCTCGGTACTGTCTTTCTCATGAATTGGTAAGAAGTGAGTATTGGTTGACCGATCAATGATAACCCAGATCATGTCATGATCTCGAGAGGTCCGTGGTAATTTTGTAATGAAATCCATGGAGATTTGTTCCCACTTCCAAACAGGGATCTCAGGTTCTTGTAATAGACAAGATGGTTTTTGGTATTCGGCCTTGACCTTTGCACAAGTTAGGAATTTCCCAACATAGGTCGCAATATCTCCCTTAATATTAGGCAACCAATAATACTCTTTTAAATCCTGATACATTTTATCAGATCCTGTGTGTATCGAGTATTTGGACTTGTGTGTTTCATCCAGCACCAAGTCTCACAAATCACCAAAATAGGGAATCCAGATCCTTCCCATGAAATATAAAGTTCCATCCTTGTTCGGTTCTATTTGTTTCTCCATTCCTGTAAGGATTCGCTGAATGTTTTCTTGTTTTAAAGCTTCTTGTTGTTCATCTGCACTCGAGCTCTAAAGTTTGTCTGGATCGTCATTTCTAAAGCTCGTACCCGTAAAGTTTTGACTCGTTCCTTCTGGTTCAAAGCATCTGCTACTACATTTGCCTTGCCGGGTGATACTTGATCTCACAATCATAATCATTCAACAATTCCACCGAACGTCGTTGGCGCATATTCAGATCCTTTTGGTTAAATATATGTTGAAGACTTTTATGATCGTGAATATGGTACACTTAGTGCCATATAAATAATGACGCCAGATTTTTACAGCAAATACCACTACGCCAAATTCTAGGTCTTGTGTGGTATAATTCCTTTCGTGACTTTCAACTGTCGTGACGCATACACGATAACTTTTTTCACATTGCATTAACAAGCAACCCAAGCCTTGATGCGATGCATCACAGTACACCACAAAATCATCGGTACCGTCTAGGAGTGATAATATCGGCGCCTTACATAATTTTTCTTTTAATACTTGAAATGCGATTCTTGTTTTTCTCCCCAATCAAACTTTTTATCGTTTTGTGTAAGTGAGGTTAGCAGTTGAGCAACTTTTGAGAAGTTCTCAATAAATCTCCTGTAGTATCCCGCTAAACCTAGGAATTGTCGTATTTCTGTGGGGGTTCTTGGCGTGGTCCAATTCTTTATAGCCTCGATTTTCGAGGGGTCAACATGATTCCATTCTCGTTCACCACATGACCGAGATATTGTACCTCGTGAATCCAAAATTCGCATTTCGAGAACTTGGCATATAATTGCTCCTTCTTTAGCAACTCCCGTATACTCCTCAAGTGTTCTCATGTTCTTCATGGGTTCACGAGTAAATCAATATGTCATCTATAAAAACATCACGAACTTGTCGAGGTATGACTTACATACCCGGTTCATCAAATCCATAAATACTGCAGGGCGTTCGTAAGGCCAAAAGGCATAATAAGGAACTCGTAATGACCGTAGCGAGTCCTAAACGCCTGCTTAGGAATGCTTTCCTCTTGGATTCTCAATGATGATACCCGGATCTTAAATCAATCTTTGAGTAAAAACTCGACCCTTGCAACTAATCGAATAGGTTGTCGATCCTTGGTAATGGGTACTGGTTCTTGATGGTTAACTTAGTTTGGTTCTCGGTAGTCGATGCACATTCGAAAGGTTCCGTCCTTCTTTTTCACAAACAGCACCGGAGCTCCCAAAGGCGAGAAACTCGGTCTTATGAAACCTTTGTCAAGCAACTCTTGCAGCTGAGTAGATAATTCCTGCATCTCTGAGGGCGCTAGTCGATATGGGGCCTTCACCACAGGTGCAGCTCCTGGCACTAAATCAATACGGAACTCAACTTGTCGTTGTGGAAGTAGTCCCGGTAAGTCTTCCAGAAAGACCTCGGGTTATTCCTTTACTACTGGTCTGTCCTCCACCTTGCGCTCCTTGGACTTTTTATCCACCACATGGGTAAGAAAGGCGATGCATCCTTTCCTCAAACATTTTTGAGCTTTCATGCAGTTTATGATTCATAGTGGCGTGTCATGCTTCTCACCGTGAATCTTCAAATGTTCTCCGTCGGATAGGGGGATGCGAATGACTTTTTGTGACATATGACTTCGTCTCGATTATTGGATAGCCAATCCATACCAGTAACGACATCGAAACTACCTATTTTAACTGGTAATAGATCTATATCAAACTTTCGTTCACCCAGTTCTAAGGTACACTTCCTTATAATTTCCCCCGACTCTGCCAATATCCCATTAGCTAGCTCAATCGAGTATGGAACATCTAACTCACTCGACTCTACCCCAAGTATATCTCTAAATTATTTAGAAATAAAACTAAAATCTGCCCCGATATCAAAAAGAATAGATGCAAAGTGATCGTTGATAGGGAACGTACCGGTGACCACGTTCGGGTCCTGGCGAGCATCCTTAGCTCCAATCACGAACGCTCTTCCCCGAGCTTGGTTTTCTTTAGGGAAATCTTTCTTGAAATGCCCTTTGTCTCCACATCCAAAAAACCTTGATCTTTGGCATTTGTCACCTGGCACGCATCGGTGCGATGCCTAAAGCTACCACATTTGCCACACTTGGGGCCTCGGCATTCCCCATAGTGGTGGAAAGGGCATTTGGGGCATTTCGGTGCGCCCCTAGTATAAGATTTCTTAACAGCAGTGTTTGTAGTAGTGGTAACATATGCCTTTGTTTCTTTGACTTCTTTCATGGCTTGCTTCTTGTTACTGTTATTATTTCCTCGCAAGCCTTTCTTGAAATGGGAGAATTTTCTTTTATTGGAGTCATAGTCTCCTCAGTAGTTTCCTTTTTATTCACACCACTTTTAGGTAACTTCCCTTGACGTACAGCCTCCTCAATAAGGCTTACAGCTAGATCAATTTGGGTTCTCCAATTTCAGTGGGTTTAGAAGAGGTAACCAGACTTAGAATTTCAGGGGCAAGTCCCCAGATGTACCTCTCAATCCACTTAAATTCGGGTTCCACCAAGTATGGCACCACTCGAAATAAATTATGAAATCGTTGTGTGTACCCGACAATATCTGAACCAACCATCTTTAAATTCTAGAACTCCGTTTCCAACTTCTGAATTTCTGACCTCGAGCAATACTTCTTTCTCATCATTTCCTTAAGCTCCTCCCAGGTCAGGGCGTATGCAGCATCGTCGCCCTTAGTTTGGACTGGAGATTCCACCAAGATAATGCTACGTCTGCGAAGAGTCCAGTAACATAAGTGACTCTTTGTTCAACAGGGCACTTGCTCATCCGGATTACCGAGTCAGTCTTCTCAGTCCAACGTACGAAGGCTATAGCACCTCCGATACCGTCATAACTCAGAGGTTTGCAGTCTAGAAACTACTTGTAAGTGCAACCTGAAATCATTGGATACACCATTTATGTGTGAGTAACCAAAAGCATGAATAGAATAGATGAGAGTATCGTGCGGTTTTACAAATAACCGTGTACTACCAGTTGGAGGGTTTCCTCCGGTTAAACCTCCAGTGCCACCGCTATTTCGGAGCGGTTAGCTTCGTATTGTGCGATTTTTGATAAATGCACTCGTCTAACTCCTCTTGTGTTGTCGGTAGTGCGTTATTTTTGGAACTCCTTCGGCGGGGCGGCATCTTCTTCTAGTATAAAATGTCGCTCATAATTAACCGAATTATTTAATAATAAATACATATTATTTATTTTTATTTTTTTCAAACATATATGTATAAGCACATCGAGTATATAATAACTAAAAAAATATATGTATATGACATACGTACACCAATCATAACCATAAACACGTAACTCATCGCATAGATAGTCGCCACCTCACAAGACATCAATCATAGTTTCACCACACACTAATACATCAACCATAATATCACCACATCATTGATACTAACAACCATAACATAAAAGAGATACAATATGAAATAAAGAAAATACGCTTTTATACAATGACAACTTGTTACATTGTGTTCACAGAGATCAAATAGACTTAGGGATACATAACCCTACTCATTACAAGTTTTACATTACAAAAGTAAGATTTCTTTCTACATTGTTTCTTCATGTCTCAAGTTTCTTCAAAAGTCGGGATCTTCAAAGCTGAGTCTTCATGAGCTAGATCATCAAAAGCAAGTCTGATCCCCAAAAGATAATCATAAACATACTACTGCGATGGAGGGGGTGGTGGGGATGGTGGTCGGTGGAGAAAGTCGCGATGGTAAGCCACCTCCTCCTCTAGGCCAGAAATGCGCCTAGTGGCAACAGTCTGAAACTGCTCTAACTCATGCACTCGCGCCTCAGATGGGTAGGACGAGTGGTGAAATGGACAGTAGAAGGGTGGGGTCGGTGGTGGTGATAGTGGTAGTGGTGGGTATGATGGTGGGGGTGGTAGTGGTGACGATAGTAATGGGGTGTAGCTCTTGCAGCGGCATGAGTAGTACGTTGGGTCTCTAGCTCCTAGATCCTTCAAAAGATCAAGGAGAGCTGAAGGTCATGCGACGTCACCCTCTCCTCCACAGGAATCAGAGGAAGTGTGAGGGATGGTAGGGATTAGAAGGGCTCATGCCCGGTGGGGGTATCGGGGTAGACATACCTGCAATAGGTGGTATGGGGCGTGTGGCATAAATGGGAGGTGGTCCAGCTGAGAATGAAGGTCCAGCCATGTGAGAGGGTCCAGCTGCAAATGGATCGTATATAGGATGATAAGTAGACCTTCCAGAGAAGAATCGTGGGTAGCTGCTCAGGGGCACGTGGGGTACCGCTCAGTGAGTAGTGTCGTGTGGGTCCAGAATATGGAGCGGGTCCAGTATATGGAGCGGGTCCATGAGTAGGGGTACTATCAGGAAAAGAGCTAACATGGACAGGTGAGGCTGCAAGGCGGTTAGTGCATCGTATGGGTGAATCTGGGGTGGTGGAAGAGGCACCATCCGCCACATGCTCACTCTGGGTGGCGGCTGAGGATGACGAGATATGACAACTTATATGACAGGGGATGGTATCTCAAGTATGGCTATGTCATCGAAAATCTCGCCGTCTCCAAGCTCATCCTCCATATGGTCGACGTGAAACACCGGATGTCATCATCATCTAGGTCGATGACTGGAGGAACCATGGCTAGAGGTATGGCCAAGTGTACTATCGCTTGCTCGCCCTCTGGATGACCATAAACAATAACGTCGTGTGGAGGCTACGGAACAGCTAACACGTCATCTCCTTGTGGGGCATCATCCTCCATAGGATCAAGAAGAGCAAATGGCTGAAAGTCGTCAAAGTCCTCGTTGTCAGGGACCTTGTGGTCGGCTCCATCCTCATGGGGTATGGCCTCAGCGTCGGAGCCGTATCCATCATCGGATACGTACTCCATAGGATCCTCCTGGTAGCTTGACGAAGAAGACATAGTCCTTGCAAATAATTCGTACAATGCATATATATACATGTTAGTAATTTATTATTACTTATGAAATATTTTAGTTAATCACCACTTCTCATGCAAATGTGTTCTTTGTTTTCAAATGTAATCTTAATGTTTCGTGTCTATCCATTATAGACTAATCATGTATTGATCATTCCTATTACTTATAGTTGAGCTCGTGTGATAGATCCTCATGTTAATGTAAACCTTTCGTCATTTTTGGTCATAATTCCGAAAACATTTATGTTATGTTTTAAACTTTGTTTTCATGTGTGAGCCCTTAGTGATTGTAGACCAAACTTTAATAAAAGTTTTTCCTCGGTTCACTACAATCGGAGCTCTGATTCCAACATGTCATACCCTGGTCGTAGCGGAAGCGCAAATGTGTGACTATTAGGTAATCATTGCATCCAATTAAGTAAACAAGTATAAATTAACAACGATGTCGTGCCGATATAAATTTGCATTCCAATATTTACAACCAACTAAAAGTAATTTCATAGTTTTCACTGTTTTCAACTTGTCATCATAAACGTAGTTTAGAGTACATTACTTCAAAATAAGATATTGTTTTTGTCATAAATGCATAATGAGGTTTTGACCCCTATATACCCATACTAGGTGGGGATATCAGAGGCAAATCCTCCAAAGACGACACTCGTTGTCTTGACATTTTCCCATATCCCAAAATGTATCACCAGCTCATGCCTTGCATCCTGAAATACATGTAATTTTATAAATTCAACAAAAGTTGACGAGTTCATGTAGTTAATGCTTTCGTATAAAATGTCATCCTTGTAATCCAGTAATGAAATCTGAGTATGTTATTAGCAATCATGGATTTTTAAGGATCTATCAGCGTGTCGTGAGCACCCTGACATATGTGCCATAAGTAAGCAACCAAACCGAGACAACTTTGACATCATTAGGATCACAAAAGCACTCCGAAGGGTATACCAACCAGGAGCGGAGCGTGCCTCAAACTCTATAGATCTATACCTTTTGCATCTTGGTCACTAAGTGATTAGTGGTTACTCTTGTCATCATCCTACTTACGCACATTGATCGTGTTATCATCTAACCCCATAGCAAACATTCCGTTTGTTATGAAATGTATTTCCCCTCGATAGTTTTTTAAAAAATACTTTGAAATAATTGAAGGAGGGACATGAACTCACAGCTTTGCGTTCCGTACGTCGTACTTATCAAGGTTTAGTGTCCGCACACGTGTATAACCTACATGTGTATTAACTTCATTAGACACCAAGGTCTCCTTGGACCTCGTACCAGTTTTCATCTTGAATTCTTGTTGTGTTTATATTTATGACATTAGAACAACTTTTAATGTTATCATAGTGTTGGTAGTTCGTTTGTTCGATTAATATTTTTATACATATGTTTCTCAAATATATATATACTTTGTTATTCTTAGATCATGTGTGAAGGGGCCTCGCCCTTCACATGTCCTTGTGCCTTGCACGCGTGTCATTGGGCCTAGCCCATGTCTTCATATGATTGGGTCTAGCCCATGTAATTTATGTCATTGGGCCTAGCCCATGTCTGATTGGGCCTAGCCTATGTAATTTATGTCATTGGGCCTAGCCCATGTCTATGTGATTGGGTCTAGCCCATGTCTATGTGATTGGGTCTAGCCCATGTAATTTATGTCATTAGGCCTAGCCCATGTCTTTATGTGATTGGGCCTAGCCCATGTAATTTATGTCATTAGGCCTAGCCCATGTCTTTATGTGATTAGGCCTAGCCCATGTAATTTATGTCATTGGGCCTAGCCAATGTCTTTATTTCATTGGGCCTAACCCCATGTATTTTATACCTTTGGGCTTAGCCCATATATTTTATGTAATTGAGCCTTGCCCATGTCTTTTATATAATGGGCCTAGCCCTATTCATTTTCAAGAGTCCAATATTTATAAGTCTTACACTTATAAATTTTACTAAGTATAGATTTTCGTATTTATATACTTTTATAAAACCCACTTAGTAAATTCTTATACATTTTAAACTTTCGGATTTTTGATATCGTTAACATATATATACGTTAAGTGTCTAAAATATATTATTTTAGACATGACGTCGTTGTCGTTTATATACTTTTTCGGTCGAAAATCGCCTTTCGTCCTAGTAACTCTTCGTGTTGGCGGTTTGTTCGTTGGTCGACGACGCGATGGTGTATTGTGTACGTACGCCCATCGTCCGCATTGCTCCTGTTTGTCTGGTCATTATTTCGACATATTGTATAAGTGTATGTGCTTTATGTCATTTACACTTGGTAATTCTTTCAAGTGTTTGTAGTATTTGTATAAGTTGGGTATTTTGTGTATATACTGTAAAGTTCTAGATAATCAATTACTAGATTACAATATTGTTTTATCTAAATTTACTTAACTTATTTAATCTGTTAAAATATTTAATAGGTTTAGTTTAACTAATACGTTTAAATGTCCTTCGTTAATTCACGTTTTAATATACTTATTTAATCGCGATTAATACTTTTTAGAAAATTTCGCCATGTTTCCCTAACTTTTTGTCTTAAAACTATTTAGCCAGTTTAAACCCTAAAATTACAAATTAATTATCAATTGAAGATCACATACTATTTTATTTACAACTTATGCACTCATCTTCCATGATTTTTTAATTATATTCTTACTACTTTTCTTAAAAATAATGAGATTTCAATATATTTATTAGAATTTCTAAGCCACCACTTTTGTATATTTTAAATCAAATCTTCCATTCTAAACCCCCTTTGTTTTACTACACTTTTTAAGATGATCACATCTTAAATCATGGTGTTTATTCTTTATAAAAATTATTCATATATAGTAAATCACTTTTAAGTTGTAGTAATCTTCATGGATCATGAGGTTGATTATCTTGTTTAGATTTAAACATCACCATGTTTAAATCATCATTTATGTTCTTATTCATACAAGATCATCTACTTTAAACACCTTACTTTATCATAATCAACATCATCATGCTAACTAGTTAACAAATAAGCACATAATCAACATATAATAACTATATTTAGTGTTATTATTATGGTGAGGTTTAGGGTTGTTGAGTTATATTTTCTTTACTTTCAAGATGATCAACTTGTAAGAAGCTAAAACATGAAGAAATTTATTTTTCAAAGTTTGCACAAGATTAGTGAAGATTTAGGAAGAAGATGAAGCTACAAGAAATGTGGAAATGTGGTGGTGTAGTGGTGGTGGTTTGAGCCGTGGGGTGAGAGGGAGAAGGAGGAGAGTTGTGTGTGTGTGTGTTTTTTTATTTTTGAAGGTGAAAATGATAAGATATGTGATGTAATTATATAAGAAATGATCATGCTTAGACTTGCCTATTTTCAACACAAATCAAGTGGGTGTGGGACCCACTTGAATCCGCCAAATGAAAGGGGGGTTAAGTGTAACATTTTTTATAACATATGTTTGTTTATTAGATATTTAGGTAATTAACTTAAGTATTGTGATTAGGGGTTGATCTTGTATCATTAGGAAGTAATTAGGGTTTAGGGTGTTAATCCAGGTTAATTAGTCCTCTTGACTAATTGGTATAAGTTTCAGATAACGAAAACGTCACCAGTTCGCTCATCGGCACAATATTGGCTAATATACGAACTTTATTATTTCGTACCGGAAGCTTTGTTTTTTGACCACCACAAGTGTCATGGCGTTTATTTAAGTCACTTCAGATCTAGAAATATGCTTAACTAGTTCGCTAGCCGAATATGTGTTCAGTTAGGATGGTCGAAACCTCGTCAATCGTCGCTCGAATCGGCACTTATATATTTTGCCGTCGAATATTTTCGGAAGTTGTGTTTCCGCGACCTCAAGATAGTTGAAAGGACTCCAAGTCCCATATGAGGCTTAACTAGTTCTCTAGACGGATGCATGAGGCTGCCGGCCAATAAAATGTTCGTCGGTTCGACAAACGGTCGCTTTCCGGTCAAGTTGTGCACTGTTCGCCGTATGACCAAAAACGATATCTTTTATGTATTTCTGCTATTCTCATATTATTTTAGGGTGTTCAACATTGTTTTGTTATAATTTTGGAAATCCGGAACTACCAAAATAATGTTGCGGACAAACTGAAATTGTCGCCTTTTTGGTCGAAACGGACAATTTCGCAATGTAGGCGTTGTACCGGAAAGTTATTTATTTTTGTAATAGATGTCCCCACATTAGTGTTTTCATATATATATATATATATGGACTCAGTTATTGCATCAGCATGCCGTTATTCATTGTTTTGTTTCGTTTTAGCGGTTTTGCTGACATGAATAGTGCAACCACGAATAGTGCGCCCAACACTTTCTACCAACACTTTTAAGGCATGTTTTGGTTTGTTTCGTGTCATAACGGAAACCAGTATATGTTATGAACCGATTTACTTGTCCTAATACTTGTAATATGACGTACGACTCAGTTACGAAATCAAATTTCGATAAAATGCATGAGTTTATGTAATACAAATAGTGATTAGATTGTATGGAATTACCGGTTATTTGCCATTTGTCACAACATATGTTTGAAACCACCGTTGGGTTAAAAATAGAGTTTTGAATAGAACAATGGTTTCTTTTGCAAAAATAATGGTTATGTTTGATCTTTTTAATAAACGGTGGATAATGAAGGAGTGTTCTGTGTTACAAAAAATGGTTAACAAAGGTTAAACAGATCTTTGAACCACTGAAATAAATGTTTCACTCCTTTGAACAGAGATTTTGTTTTTGTTGATTTTTGTCCAATCTTTTAATGATTTTAAAGTACAATTTTGATTTTCAAAATAACATTTTAATTTATGAGATAGAGCAAAATTTTTCTTTATCCATGTTTAGCATCCTAATTCTGAAGATCAAATTTTCAAAAGTAGATTTGTCCAATGCTTTTGTCAACACATATACAAATTGATCTTCAATTGGGAACATTATTAAGAGAAACCAGAACCTTTTCTTAACATTCTTTTACAAAGTCATGACGGATGTCAATGTGCTTTATTTTTTAATGTGACACTAGGTTTTTGATAATGTTTTCAACTGCTTGACTGTCTAGCTTTAATAGTGTCTTCAGAGCAGTTATACCAAAATCAAGGAATTGGTTTTTTAAGCCACAGGGTTGTGTTGTGCAGCCGGGTACTCTCAACTCTCTGATCGACCGACTAGGGGCGTTTAGCGACTTTTACAACCATATTTATGGGATCTCAAGTTTAACCTTTATTGTTTCATCTATTTTATCTATAAACCTCTCAAATAATAATCTACTTTTCATTTTAACTACACTTTCTACATTATAGGTTAAAGACATAATGTTATTATGTTGTTTTATCTTATGTATGTATATATATTCCTTCAATTTTAATCATTAAACACAAATGTTCCAACCAAATTTGCTATTATGTTTTTTTTCACGTGGCTACAATTCCAGTTTGTCTTCCAACCAAATTTTTATTACCCAATTCGCAATTCACGTCAAGGACATATCAATTAAGTGCTATGGGTGATGATTGTCTAATTCTGGTTGAACCAACAAGACCTTCAAACCATGGATGATCATCTCGTTGTCGTTTAACCTTCCAATTTCAAACCCTCAAGTGGCAAACCCTTTTCGTCCGGTTGTCTTTCATCCTCCAACTTCAAACCCTCCTCTGGTGGCAAATCCTGCAGATGATGATCCTAATCCTTTGACGGATGATGAGCTGAATTGGTGTATGACTACACCTTTCATGCGTTCGGATATTTAATTTTATATTACTACGTTTATGATTGATATGATTTTATTCGCGTTTTTATTATTATATAATCGATGCTATGAATAAGAAAACGAATAGAAGTACAAACAATATATCACCGGGAATTGATAAACTAACAAAAAAAAAGAGTACTGCGTTGTAATTTGTAGGATGCGCCGTAAAGCGGGTTCCCAACTAGTATATATATACACACACACACACATAAGTATGATCAAATATAAATAGATCTTAACCTAAGAAACGTAGGAAATGTGTCAAACGAACTTCAATTGAATTCATTCCAGCGATGTTGGAACCGACTCATTGAACTTTATATATAGGAAACATTTGAACTGTAACATTTACTCTCTTATCCACTAAGAATCCTTTCTTATAATATAAGTAATCCACTCACATATATATAGGGAAACCATTGTGAATGCTCTTATATGTGACATAGAAAAACCATTGTGAATGCTCTTGTACGTGAAGATCGTAGTTTTCGTGAATAATTTCATGGGAAATGAGTATACTTTGTAAAGATAAGTGGTTCCAAATTCTATCTCATGAAAGACCCTTAATAGCAAAAAGATTTTGACTTTTTAAATTAAATTCATGAAAACCATGGCCTCTACCATGATCTCTCAATTTAACCTCATGAGTAATGAGTCAGTGTATAAAGGTCTTTTGATCAAAGGGTTGGAAAAATAATCCGTACCAACGATGGTGGTTTCTTAAGGAGAGTGGTGCAATACATCATCCACAATCCTAATTGGCAATCCATGACCCATCCAATACCCTTGTATCCCTTAACCTAAGCATGAAGCATAATGCATGTTTATGGGATATTGAATGTCATATAAAACCTTTATATCTGGAAATTAAACACTTGGTACTGGGTTTCTAAAAACCACTCAAAATCCTTCTACAATTAAAAAGGAGATGAAATAAAACTTAACAACGATCAATCCTCTATTATAATCTCATAATCTTGTTGGATTCAAGCAAAAATTTGGCAACTAGCTTAACTCCTAACTTCCTAGATTTTGGTCACTACCCTTGGCTTGGGTTAATAACACTCACCATAACACATACCCTCAATCAAGAAAATCTTCCATGGTTTTTTTTAGCCAACATCGGGCTTATGCAATAAATATCTAGTAAGGTGGCATTTAATAAGTGCAAAAGAAGTGTAATGCCCTATTTTTTATACACTTTAAATAAGATATTATGGCGTGGAAATGATGGTCCAAAAAAAAGTAGTTTATTTAGTTATGATAAAACATTAACAAAAATGTGTCTTTGTTATTTATTTATTTCTGTAAATTAAACCTGCTAAAAACAAACAAGACTCGTGTTCAATCCATCTTCTCCCAATACTTGATCAAAATAAAATTTTCTAGCTAACACAATTCACCTGAAAATCTATGTAAAAACATATAGGCTTACGCTAAGTGAGTCTACATCAATTCACATGTATGCCACTTAAGGTTCAGAATAATAAAATTCCCATATGGTTCAGAATCACAAAATCAGTGGTGATCCTTGATTTTTCGCTTTTAGTGTTAATTTTACAGAAAAATTTTGACTTTTCTAGTATAAAATATTGGATTTTTAAGAGTCTGTCTACCATTAATTTGGAATTTTGAGAGTTTGGACCCCACTTATTTTTTGTTCAAGCTTCACCACAATTCAAAACTCCCATGTGATTTTATTTGGATAAAAATAAACTTCAACCCTAGCCCGATAACACTGTGATGCATTTCAGATTGAGAACTCCGTGTAATCTAGTGTTAGATAAAAAAAAACTCCCATTTGATTCAACGTAACACCAATATAACATCCATATAGTTTAATCATACCAGAACTATAATAACACCCTCATGGTTCAGCATATAAATTACTGAACACACAAGCAATATACACAAGTAATTATAAGTTTGATACTTTGACACATTATTATTATTATATATGTAATTTATGAACTTTTTAGATATAGTGAATTTTGTCATTTTATGATTTTTGTCTAGTAAATTGTTTTTCATCTTTCCTTTTTATTTTCTATTTTTTAGTTTTTCTTTTTTAAGTTTCAATCGAACCTGGTATTGTATATGTAAAAAAACGAATTGCTAGTACTGACCGAACAACATCAGTATCGAAATTGATATTTGTTTTTATTGTTTCGATCGATGTAAACACATCTCGGTATTTTTTGGTCGTATCTTGACTATTTTTTGTTTCTCTTTCGTTAAGTGTCGGTATCTTAATGAACAGAACCAATATCAAACAAAATCCTGCCATTAACGTTATTTTTACTATTGCGTCTACGTTTCAATTAAAAATTGGGTCGCCCCGTCGTAAAGCGCGGGTGTAACCTACTAGTTAACTCATAAAAAATAAGAGTTTGAAATGATAATCAGTGTCAGCGGTTTTCTAGTTCTAACATGTCGGATGTATCATATAACAATTGTTTACATGTGTTGTAACAATTTTGCCATAATTATCAGTTGGATAATTTACAAATAAATTGAATTCACGATTATATTTTATTGGAATTAAATTCTCCTCGTGATGTATATAATAAGAGCACCCATACATCAAAGCAAACCCAAATGAATGGATGACGTGGATGCCACCGGTCATTTATTATTTCCATGACCACTTGGATCTTAAAATTTTTGTCCTCTTCTACACACGTCGTCTATGATCATGGTCTCAAAATACAAACATGCATACATATAGGAATATTCGCTATTTAGATATAATATAATTGTCCAATTGGTTTGATCTTTTGGTTTTTAATTGGTTTTGACCTAACTAGAATTATTAATTCGCTTTTCAAATCTCTTTTTTTTATCACTATGGTAACAATCGAAGAGTAGATAGATTGAATAGTAAAATTCTTTCTGTAAACGTCTACCTTTGTGTGATCGAGTTGGAAACGGATCATTAACCGGGCAATGTTTTTGTGATCTACTTTTCATATACAGAAATTAGATTTTAGTAATTCAAACTTTGGCTCATAGATCGATAATAATCCATACCAACTTATTGACTAATATCACTTCTAACTTTTACTTTCGTTGTCAAAAGAAATCTATTTAAGAAGTTAATAACCACATAATATAAATATATTTATATCACTGCCTCTTGGTTATCAACTTTATATACTTTGAGATGATGCCTTGTTAAAAACCTTAATAGGAAAACCCAATGGGCCAAAACTTTAGTTAAGGGAAAAATAGTGCAGTTCGTATTTTTGTCTCTTGTTGTCTTATAAAAAGCCTTACTAAGTAAACCTAATGGGTCAAAACTTAGTTAACATTTAAGCACTCAACTTCCTTAGGAAATTCACGAGGAGTTCCAGTTATATTCAACTCGATAAGATATAGAACAAATATAATGTATTCGGATCCAATTATGTATACAATAATAATGCCATTCTCGAGAACTTACTTTACATGACTGAGATAATTTTAATCCTTAACGTCCTTTTATGTAAACTTTTGGTATCACAATATTGATAAGACACAGATCAATTCTCTCTTTCTCCTACCAGGCTAGTATAAAATTGGAAAGTCACTATATCCACCACTAGCGAATGCATCTACTCATAATCTATAATGGGTCTCTGCAAAATCTTGTGCAACTAATTTTGCATGATATCATTTAATTTACAATTTATAAGAAAAACTCAAATCTTGATCCTCACCATTTTATTATTTCAAGAGCTACATTATATAGAAAACCATAACATCATTTGTTTGTATTTTGATTCCATATATGTCCCAAACATGATACAATAAAATAAGATCTCTTTATTTTTTCAGTTATATGAGGTTCTTCTGAAACGATCATGTATGGTGTCTCCTCAGGAGACCCATTTATTGTACCTCGACTTAAGCATCTTCATTACTTGCTCCATTTTTTTGGAGGAGTTTTATTCTTTGAATAAATTAATCTACTAGTCTTAGGCGTGCCATATACTCATTATCAATACATAGTTGTCCTTCTTGGACATATACTAATTGGAACATAAGCATTTGATTATTTGACTTACTTAGTCACTCTATTTAGGTCGTGAACACGTTTGGTAACTTGGTACATGAATTATATTTTAAAATTTTGGTTCACAAAGTTTAGTTTGAGGATCAAGGATAATTCATGCATCCTCATTCCTTTTCAACTTCCACTACTTTCCCCTAATGTTGAGAATGTTAAATCACTTAGAGTAAAACCCAATGAGTCGTCATTAATAGCTCAGAGTATTTAATCGCAGATAACATTATTTGAGCTCCCATCTTTGTGCATCATGATAGAGCAATTTCAATATATACCGCACAACAAAAAAAACCTTGACGGGAATATTTGCTTCCTAGCCCAAAACTAACTATAATGGGGAGGATGTATGATAACTTCTTGGCTTGATGTGATTTAATGCTACTTTATGTAATAACACATGTATCTATATACGAACATGAACTTTTTGCTCTTATGATCATTGGATTTGCATTCAGTTATACATGTCTAGTGGCCTTCATCAACAAAAGTAATGTGTGTATAGTTTAATACTTATTCCAATGATCATTCGTAACTTGGAAATTGAATTTAATGTTATAACCACCATATATATGATAATCTGGAACAATGTGCTTGGTATCTCATTAGCTAAGCTACATATCATACACCTTCAAGTTGTGAATTTGATAATCATTTAGACAATGCATCAATCCAAAACACCAAATGGGATCATGTTTGGATATTTATATCATTTAATCATTTCCAGTATATTCAAGGATTCACACCGTACATTTGTAAACAAATAATTAATTTTCCTTAAAAGCAAACATTACATTGTAATTCTCAGCTTGAAGAATCTTTCGGTTCTTCAAAATCTTTCAAATCTTAAATGACTCTGAATGATCTATCTGATCATGCCATTTATCTACATAACCAAGATCCATAGAATATATGAGAGAATAATGTATTATAATTTCAAACTATCATATTATTGCTTTCATCTTTGCCACATATTATTCTCATATAATCACTCTTTTAGTTTGTCAGTTCTAATGATCTATCTCATTATGAACATGGCAATTACTACAATTTCTTCAGCTACGTCCATGATCACAAACTTTACAATAATCGTTGTATAATCACATCCACTTCAGTGATTGTAGTAGAATCAAACAAGTTTCATGATTTTCTATTACATACGAATGTAACTCACTTCATAGCTTTCATACAATTAATAAAATTGCTATTTTAGGATCAATTTGAGGTATGATAAATGAAAATTGATTTATCCATATTGTTACCTTTTACACGGTAGACACTTCAACTTTCGATAGTTGACACTTTTGCCCCTTGCACATTTTTAATAATCCAAGACTTTTATTTTCAGATTTTATACTTTTAGCCCTTGCACTATTAATTCTCTTTTATAATTTACACTTTTGGACCTTTCACTATTAATTCACTTTACACCCCTTAAGTTTCAAACTTTCCATTTGCGTATTTACCTCTAAATTATTTTTTAACGTGCGCATTTTTATGTACGTGCCCATATAGATTCGACTTGGTTTATGTGTCGAGTTAGCACAAATATAGTACATTTCCGTTCGACGGCATAAATTATAGTTAGTATATGTTTTGACCCGTCACAATGCGATATAGGAAAATTTTCAACACGTGTCAGTTTTCACTTTATAAAGGATTTATGTTTTTTTACTTTAGATTTTAATCCAACCGCAATACTATTGAGTTAAATCGGAGGTTTTCATATGGTTAACACATCATATAACGCTTCGACTAACCTATTATGTGTTTTCAATGTATCCGCGCCGCAACGCGAGCGAGTCGAATTACTAGTTTTCTTTATAAATAAACTTCCTTACCCATAACCTCAATTGAGAACTAATAGTTTGTCCGAATTACATATGATTTATCAGTCTAAAATTGTATGAACTTTTACAAACTGATAATGAGATATAGTGAGTATGTCATATCGGGTTTCAAATCTAGGCATGTCTATATTTTATCATGAAAGTGATTATAAGATTAGTAACTTTTGTCTTTTATTTGCTTTATTGTCTTCTATTACTAGTTACTGAAAAATAAAGTAAACTTACTTGTATAGTTTCATCCAACTCTAAAAGTAACTTGACACAGCTCTAAAAGCAATTCGTATTAATAATGTGTTGTGAAGCTAGCATAATAGCATAGAAATATGAGAAGAATTATCAGGAGAAAATAACTGATATTTGATTGATTAGATGTGTAAAACATTGAGATACAATGATATATATATATATATATATATATAAGAAGTCTTGGAGAACAAACTAATCTATTTAATGAGTTGATAACCTTATAACATAGAATATTTATAACATTCACGAGAAATTATGATTAATATAGGTTTTTGAAACATTAAACAGTTACAAAATTGTACAACACAAATTTAATATTATTCACAAAAGTAACAAAAGGAAAAAGATTAAGATGGATTGAAATCGACGGTGTCGAAACATACACGACCCCCACCCAATCAATGTACTAAACCTAACATCTATGTGAAAAAAAAATATTACCTTTTAAGCGTGAGGGTCCAACAAGTCTGTAAGAGGGGAAATACGTTTAGTTTAGCGACATACTTAACCCTTCCTCAACTAAAACTTAAATTTATTCACAAGCATAAGGAAATTGAGCAAGTTACACATAAGGAGTCAACAATTATTTTTTTTCCATATCATCACATCATGAACGAAATAAAACTAACCGGGTTAGACATCAATTAAAAAAAGCATAATTGAAGAAAAATTGTTGAAAGTTAGGTTTATCCTTAAATATTTCTTTAATTGAGATTAATGTCGGCCAAGTAACAAAGTTTGGATTATTAAATTCGCTTTTCCCAAAAAATATTGATTGACCCTCCCATCTCCCATGTACTAAACGTACTTCTATGTAAGAGAGATATTACTTTTCTAATTCTAAGTGGGAGAGTCCATTAAATGTGCGAGAGAAGAGTACGTTTAGCTGCATCCTTAATAATTTAAAAACAACTCTTCACTAAAATTCACATTTGTTGTCCATTCAATGATGATTAGGCATGTCATCAATTCCGGAGAAAACCCGCCGCTTGAAAACTCATTGTGGTAAAATCACATGCTCAATATGATATTTTGTCACAAACGAGACAATTATTAGTGACCACCCCTAGAGATAGTCATCTTGATAACGCTATAGCACTACTTTGATTCTTGCATAGTAACTTGTGCATCCTAATGTATAGAAGTTGTACATGGTAACCGATGATTCTCCTTAACATATAAAATTATGATTGTTTTTTTATCTTTTATTATTTACCGTGCTTCTCAGATAATGACCAGCCTAGTAAAATGGATTATTCTATTTATAACTCATAACACCACCTTGGAAACGAGAAACGATATATATTTATCTTTCACAAAACTAGTAAATATTTTTGCTTTTTGTACTTGTGTGGAAGTTTTGAAAGCCGCCTTAGTATGAGTATTCAACAAAAGCCCATACTAAGTCCACCCGAAGTAGCCCAATAAAATAAAGAAATCCATGAGGTTATCATATACGTTGCAAACGATCATACATATTCTATTTTCAAACGTAAACACTAATAATTCATTATTGTCTTTATTGTCTTTGTGTGGAAATAATTTTACAAGTACATAATACTATTGATTTTGTTTTCTTTAGTTAATTTACTTTTTTTACTTATATAACACTATTGATTTTGTTTTCTTTAGTTAATTTATTTTTTTCAACCGTGAATTTTAATAGAGTATACATATGATTCCTAAACTTTAATAATTATTTTTATATAAATGATTTATGTTTATATTTTAAACTTTAATAGATTAATCATAGAAAGTTTAACAATAATTATTTTTCAATAAATGATTTACGGTTCAGCCCTCGAACTATAATAGAGAAACTATATGACCTTAAAGTTTAATAAAGTTAATTTCTTTATTGTTTTTTAACAAATATTTGCTCATTATCTTTTTAATAAGTTTAATTCTATTTTTATTTTGCTTATTATCTATTAAACTTATCGTAATTCAAGCTAACTTTTAACTGTGTTGCTTGCTTATTTTTATCATTCTTTAGATTAAAGCATACATGGTCTAAATTAACCCTTTAATATAACAGGTTACAAATTTAATTATTTTTATCTTATAATAGCTAAAACCAACTTTTAATTCTAGAAATGTTTACTTAACCTTGTTGATTGTTTTTTATCATCATTTAAATTAAAGGCTACATAATATATAATAACTTATTGATATTTCCTATTACAAATATATTTTCATCAACACCCTCCTACAAACTCGTCATAAAACGCGGACTCCAATTTATATACTCTTAAAATGAAATGTCGGTGATCTAGCCGACCTTTCATTTGCCTTTTGGAAAATGACAAAATAGTGACAATTTCATTTTAGAAACAGACAAAAACTTTCATCTTCGTTATAGAAACCGACAAACAAATGACAATTTCATTTAAGAAACAACGAAAAAATGACTAACACAAAAACATCCTATTTTCTAAATCGCAAAAACAAACCTTAAACTTTAAAAAACTTCTAAAAACTTTATAAATTCTTTTTCATTTCTTGAGTTCGAAGTATTAAAATTTATCCCCGGTATTCCATTCTTTAGATTGAAATTAAAAAAGAAAACTATTTTATCACGTGATTATTTTTATATACGTATCGGTATAAATTCATGTATCGATGTAAAAGTTATCAAAAACAAGTTAGGTTATATATAATGCATTGTCATGCTTATTTTTAGGTACGTTTTCAGTTGGTCTACGCTTTGACATTTTAATGTACGTGTCAATATAAATTCACGTTTCAACGTTAAGGATATAAATTCACGTATCGGCATTTTTTTTTCTGAAAACGAGTGTTCTAATATAATACGTGTTCCTGCTTATTTAGCGTACGTTTGGAAACGAGTCGGGTCAAATATAATATGTTTTCATTCGATGATATAAATTCGAGTTATCGTACGTTTTGATGGCGCTAAGTCTTTATGCAAATGTAAGGGTTATGTAGTGGTTAGGTGGAAGCTTCACTAAATGAACCAATTTGGATTCAATTCCGCTTCTTGTAACCGCAATGCTTTAGATCAAATACGTCGAAACAACCGTTTTCGTATGATAACACATCATATAACGCGCGGCCTATGTTAACAATCTAGTACTAATTATATACAAAATATTTCTCAAAATGATTTTTACTGTACCTATTGTCAAGTGATAATTTTCTTTTCTCTTTTATTTTTTTCTTTCTTTTTATTTATACTGTAGCTATTATCGAGTGATGAGTTTCTTTTTTTCTCTTTTTTTTTCTTTCTTTTTGGTATTAGTCATTTATTTTTTGTCTTTTTTTGGTTTTTCTTTATTTATACTCTTAATACACCCCTTAACTTTATAAAAATTTCTAAACTATAACTTTAACCCTTTTCAAGTTTTACAGCTTATTTTTTTATATATGTGAGTCAAATATAATATGTTTTTATTATTTTTATTAATGTTTTCAGTTGCTTTACCTTTTGTCAACATGTTTTTTGTAAACATTTTTATGTATGTTTTAAGTTAATTTACGTTTTCGTATAAATTTTGTTCAAATCAATTCGGGTCAAATATAATACGTTTTTACCAGATTGTATAAATTTGAGCTACTTTATATTTCAGCGACGCTACAATGCGCTATCGTTCTTTAACTTAAAAAACAATGTTTTCTTACGCTTTTTAAGTAAGTTTCAGTATAGTTTCAGGTTGTTTTACATTTTGACGTATATGGTCACATTTTGTCATAATTTTTTTTAAAATGAGTGGAGTAAAATATAATACGTTTTTACTAGGCGGTATAAGTTCGAGTGACTTTACGTTTCGACGCTGCCGCAACGCGGGGTACAATTATTTAACTTAAATAAAAAAACTATTTCTTACGTGTATGTTTCATCATAAATCCAAGTTGGTTTAGATTTTGATGTATTTTTTCTCGATAATGAGTTAGATTAAATATAATACGTTTTCATTTATTTTTATGTATGTTTTCAGTTAGTCTATGTTTTGACTAAATTTTGTTTGAAAATGAGTCGGGTCAAATATTTATCCGTACAAATTCGAGTTGTTTTAAGTTTCGACGCCGCTGCAACGCGCGGCGAGACAAAAGTAGTTAAGGAATAATTCCCTGACCGGTTTTTTCCGCATGTTTATAGAAAACTAGTACGAAGCCAATTGCAAGAGACAACTTTTTTATAATTAAGTTTTAAAAAATCTAGAAAGTAAGAGTCAGGGCTGTTCATGAGAATCTTTGAAATGTTTTGAGATCGGATAAAGTAAAAAAGTGGACGACTATAATCTAAACTCAATAATCATATATAAAAAAACCATAATACGACAAAATAATTGTTATGAAAGTATAAGAGTTTTAATTGTTGGGCTTTTTTTGTTTAGTTATTTCACAATTAAGTACCTAGGCCTTTTTTATATTGGTTTGAAATCTAATTTGAGTTTAATTGTTCATGTTGGGTTATTTAAGATCTGCTGATAATGAAAACCAAAACCCAAGAGAACCATTATCCATGCCTGAAGAAATAAGTTTCCCCCATGAAGGCTTCTCAATAAAGCTGTCTTAACTACTACTGCATTTAACTATTGCCTTCAAAGATTAGAATATAGAGGAACAAGTGTCGGATTGTCAAAATGTTGGTTAACAAGTCAACCAAAGTCGAAGACTTGAGACTCGAAGACTAGGTTAACAAGTCAAAGACAAAAGTTCTGGATTTCCAGAAGTGCTAGTTCTCAACCAGCAGTTCTGTGAAATCCAACAGTTAACTCTATCTCACATTAGAAGCAGTAGTTCGATGTAACAGTGTAACTATCCAACCGTTTTGCTAATTGTTGGCTATAACATCATTTAATGAGCTGTTAAGGGTTGCTTTTATGATGACGTCACCAACAGTTCACACCTCCTATATATAGTTCTTCTTGTACTTGTAATAGTTAACACTTAAAGCCTGATCCATATGAATTAAGTGAGAGAGTGTTTCTTGGTGAGGGGGAGTACATTTGTACCATGTGATTGTATTAAATTCTTATATAAATTCAATGAATCAAGCAATTATTCACAAATCCAGTAGTGTTAGATCGATATGTTTGCTTATTACTGTTGATTGAATTTCTAATTTGATTAACTGTATAGAAAAACACACACTGCACACTCTCTAATCTAATAGTTTAAATTAGTTTTTTGAATGGAAACGCTTACTCCTACTCTATTACACCATTAATTTTGAAGCATTCACCCTTGCATACGATTGAACCTAAAACCTTTTCTTTAAGAGGCATAAGCTTTCACCAAGTGGGCTAGCATCATCTTGGAAATTGCTTAAATTAGGTTGGCATTATATTATTTGGGGTTTAATAATTAAATAGAGTTTAGGGTAGTATGAGGTTAAGGGTTTAATCCTTGTGTGCAAGTTTAGTCATTAAAAAAAGTGTATGCTGATTTTTTTAAATAGATAATTTAAAAGAAATTTATAAATCCACTCCCTCAGAGAGACCGAGTCCGGGGTCGTATCTCAACTTGCCCTAGTAAGAGCAACTCCAACTAAAAGCCAATGAGTCGTGATTGAACTGTTGGTGTGCGTACATGGGGCGAGCCATTAGTGTGGTGTGTGTGTGTACAAAGATAGGTTTTATGGAGTTGGGTGGGTTAGGTTGAAGTTTTACTTTCTCTTAAAATATTAATTTATACAGATAGAGAAAGTTTGAGTCAGATACAAATTATCTTCTACTGCGAAACGTGCGAATGGAAGAACAATCAGAAATTGGGTGTTGGTAATTCCATAAATAAGTTAAAGGTTTTGGTTTCGATTGCGATTCGGTTTTCTTAATGACTAAACTTGCGATTCTGTTGTTCATATTAACTGAAGCTTTCCAATACCGTTTCTTATTTGGATTTTTTTTTGTTATCAATGAATTGATTTAACTTAGTAGTGGCGAATCTTGTTTTTTCCCTTTTTTTCTTAAATTTAGTTATTCCAATTGTTTATACTCAAACTAGGTGTTGCAAGCTATAAGGAACCAAGCAAGGGTATTTACAGGTGTGAAAGGGAGCACAAAATAGTATTTGGGGCGATGTGGGACGGATTTAATACATGGTTTTGGTGTCTTGCAAATCTGCAACAAACCCCAAACTTGTTTTCGCGATTCCCGCTTCGTTATAACTCAAAGTTTTTCAAGGGGGTTATCTTGACGTAGGTCTGCCTCTGGCCTAGATTAACCTAAGTGAAATGAAGTCTCTATCGCTCTACTTAAAAATCAAATATGTGTGAAGGCTTTTTTCAATTGCCTTTTCCTTATTAATTGAAGCTTTGATTCTTTATGGATCTCAAAAGAGAGAGGAGGTTAATGGTTGCAAGGGGTTTGGTGTCACACCCTCAAATTCCATATGTGGGGTTTTATCGTGAGGCGTGCGACTAACACGAATCAAGCCACTTATCATGTTGAACTAAGTTATAAAAGTTATTAAAATCAACAATCAACACGATTAGTGATTAAGATTTAAATGTCCAAAACATATTTTAAATCAATAACAAAATCTAAACGTAAAATCCAGACATAAGTTAAAAACCACAGTGTTAATAAAATTTAAAGCCAACAGTTTAATGCCGGCCACGACACTCCAAATGCTGCAAGCTCCCAAGCTGTACCTTACGTCATGCAAAGCATGCTAAAGTGTATCAACAAAGGTTTGCGAGTTCACAGTTTCAGTTTTAAAGTAAAGTATGTTTCAAATACATTAGTTTATTAAAAACATGTCATGGGTAGCTTACCTATGGTTAAGCCACTAAACTATGTAGTATCGAATACTTTACTATAGTAAGTTGGTGTGCCCCATATCAATGTCTATCGTCATTGATATAAAGTCAAGGTCAAAAGTTCACGGCCAGCTCTCAGCACGGTGTGAGGTTTGTCGAACCTAATAGCGCTATTAACTAATACCCCGTTTGCCAAACCCGACATCTAATCGGTATAATGCATATGGACTTTTCAGATAGAGTTTCGTTTAGTTTTCTAAAGAAATGAAATATAACTACGGTATTTAATAGGCAATATTCCAACCCAGGAATATAGGGTAGTCACAAATCCAGGGACAGTGTAGTTCCCAAACCCGAGAATGCATGCGTTTAGTAAAAGTGTGAACTCACCTTAGTTTAAGCTCGATTAGATTTAGATGGAGAAATAATGAGGTTGGTCAACCACGTCCTAGAATGATTACCATTTAATTTGTTAGGTTGTGTTCATGCAATGCATGAAATTATACATGCATCTAACACATAACACACCACAAGTTGACACGTGAACATTTAACTGAATAGATAAATGCACATCACCATAACATTTAACATGTTAAACAATTCTCACATAAGTATCAATCAAGTTCAGGCATTCCATGAAAATAAAAGCAACACATAAACACTTATAAATCAACTTGTCATAATTCAGCTTTGACTCCTAAAAATGGTTTGTTTTCGGTGATTTTATTAAAATAGTAAACAAGCTTAAAAATTACGAATATTTAGTGTGACGTGTATTATGGTCGGCTAGGCTTTGTGTCAAAATTCACAAGGCCTAAATCTATATATAAAATTATGAAAATTCATTTACTAAGCAGTGACCAGATTCGTCATTTTCTGACTACAACTTATGGAAAAAATAATTTACTCGTTTATTATTTTTACGAAATTCCAGTTGAAGCTTTTCGTGACCTCCTGGAACTACCTTCAGTAAAAATTTGAGATCATAACTCAATTCCTATATTGAGTTATGACATTCGTAATGGCTACAAATTCTGACAGAAAATGCAGCCTAGACCCATGACACGAAATAAATCATTTAAAATACCAAACAATGTTGAAAAATGTGATTCCAGTTGGGTTTGAAAGGTTTTTACTGCAATTCATCTTGGACTCAAGAAACATCAGTTTTTGACAAAATTTTGACCTAGTTACAGCCTATTAAAATCCGCTGTAACGTTCTAGACAAATTCTAATTAGCCACCCGAACCCCACTAACGATTATCTAACGAACCCAATGACCTATAATCTTTATTCACAACAGATTATCATCCTAAACTAAATCATATAGTAATTAATTCACTAAAACCATTGACATGGTGGAGCGTTGTTATAATTTCTTTTATATTTTAAACACTTTTTACTCGTGGATCAAGTTTTAAATTTATAAAACACGATACAGTACTACCACTCACGTTAGGGCAAGTGCACCCATCGTGAACGTACTATAGTGATAGTAAGATACCGAGGTCGTCCAAGGGCATAAGAGCTTTTAATACCGGCTTATCATTAACGTCTAATCTAACCAAATTTGAAAAAAGTTTTGAAAGTTTTAAAAGATAAAAACTAAATGTAAGAACGTAAATAAATAAATAAAAACGAATAGACAAGAAAGAGTCACTTGGTTTCGACTCCTCTTTTATATATTCTTTGATGATTTCCATACTTTAGGATTTTTAAGAGATTATCTTAGTTATAGTAGTAGGCCCCTCTTGTGAAGGAGACGTTTCCCTTAACCTCTTGGTCTGAGTCAACAGGGATATTGTCCCGCAAGGTCGGAATGTTGAAAGATAAGTAAGTAAGTTATTAATGAAAAAAGTGGTAGGCTCCTCTTGTGAAGGTGACGTTACCCTCGGCCATATTGGTCTGAGTCAACAGGGATACAGTCCTGTAAGGCCAGATAAAGTTTTCATAGTAGTTTATTTATAAGGGGTTCAAGCCGTTCTTACTGCCCCCGATTTGATGACTTAAAAGCTAGTTAAACCAAGTCCTCGCAGGATCTATACACTCAACGAGGCAAGAACTTTACCCAAACACCCTTTTAACCCCCTTCCAAGTAGTTAACGCGCTTTATATAGACCGTAAATACACGAATTAGTGAATCAACGAAACATGAAGAAATGTTTTAATAAAGTTCACTTTCAATATAAAAAACTAGTTATTAAAGTCATAAATACATATTCAAATAAAAAGTTGCCAAAGATTGGAAATCAAAAGTAATACATAAAAGATTTGTTTTCACCAAGTGATGTAAGAGATTTAGCCAAGCATGACAAGAACTCTTATGATCAATCTTGGATCCCGAGACTACTACACACTCTAAAAGATGAAAGATGGATGATAGTGGTGGGTGTTGGTGTTGTAGTCGTGGTGGACTAATGGCAAGTGTGAGAGAAGTGGTTTGCCAAGGGATGCCTTTCTCCAAAGCCAAGCACCTCTATTTATAGTTAAAACAGAAGGCGACCACGTCCCCGTGCCCGCCTGTCACGGCCCCGTGGTGGACTTTTTCTCTCCCTTCATTAACTGCAGATGTTAGGTATTTGTACCAACACGCCCCGTGGTGACAGAGCACGGCCCCATGGTCAACGTACTTGTTGTACTATCTCAGATTCTGCCATTTTTAGAGTTGACCAAGGCCCGTGTTGAGCTACCACGGCCCCGTGTTAGTTGTCTTTTGCTGTTGTCTTTTTCTACAGAGAATCTTGACTAGGCACGACCCCATGCCTGGTGGGCACGGCCCGTGCCTGAGTTTCTGTCTTCGTTATCTTTGTTGTTTTGGATGTGATTGGGGGGGGGGGTCAACATGTTGTGTCAATCATTCTTCTTAGTATTTGTCTTGGTTTCTGCTGTTAATTTGTTCCTTTTACTCGTTCAAACTCTTTTATCCTGTAGTTTATATGTAAACAAAGAAACATGCTTTTTTTCCAACATTAGTACCGAAAAATGGTTGATTTTATGCCTTGTTTGATGTCATCTATATTTCGCTCTGTAAGACCCTAGACTTAAAATATTTTAAATTTCTATTAAAGTTTCGCATTTAAACGAGTAAATGCGAATATACGTCACTACATATTTTTGGCTTTATTAAAAACTTTATCAACATTAAACATTTTGACATTTCGTCATTGATTAGTTTCGTAACAATGAAACCAGTTACGGAAGCTTGAGCTTTGATCGTATTCGGTTCCTCAATGAGCTTGATCGTCATCCAGTGCAACAAAAAAATACCTATATTTCATATACCATGAAATATGTTAGTTATGAGAAGTCTATGACATAACAATCTAACCTAAAATCTCAAAATAACCAAAACAAACATTTTTGGATTTTACCCGCCATAAGCTACGGCTCCGGACCGTAGCTTACGGTCTGTGGTTTCTGTCTTGATCAGCAGCTGCCTACCGTAAGCTACGGTAGGCCACCGAAGCTTACGGTGGGCTGCTGCAGCCTTTCCAAGTTTGCCGTTTTTGTTATGAAAACTTCCGTAACTTATTCAATTTCAATCCGTTTCACTCGAAACTTATTCCTAAATGTTCGTAAAACACTTCCCTACATATTTAACTAGAAATCTTTAACCCGGATTCATAATTTTTATGAATTAAGCAACCATTACCTAGTTTATGCGCATAATCATTTTGACCCGTTAAGGGATTTAAGCACTTAAGCTTAAACCTCGCTCTTTCTTTCCTTATCTCCTATTTCCACCCTAAGACTTCTATATATCTTCCACCACAACTATATTTATGATGGATTTGTTATCGTAAATCATTTAATCAGACTTCTAGCTTTCGGTTTGACAATTTACGAAAAACACCCGTTAAGAGGCATAAACAAAAATGGCATATGCCTTTTGCTTTTACACCACAGAAAGGGTATACTTACTTATAAAACTTATTTTTAAACTACCCTCAAGGGTCGTTTGCTCGATTTTATCATTCGAGGGCGTTTTGGTCAACTTTAATCCTTTTTACAGTGAAGGACTTTTAAAAGCATACTTTGACCAAGTGAGCCCCTTTAATCCATATTCTATTTAAATATCATTATGTTCCAAGAATATAATATCTAAAATTCAAATTATTAGTTATACCGTACTTTAAGTGATCCAATGTCCACTCGGTTACTTGTTTAACTCTCTTAAGACCTTAAGTCCTCATTAAAAGTTTGACCACTACACATACCTGGCTCGGGTCATAGCATTGACCCGTTTTACTACCTTGCACTATTAATTGCTAATTAATAGCATTACAAGCCATACGCTATTCTCCCTGTGAGCACAAAACTCAACAAACAACTCTTAGTCATTAATGTCAGATGGTGATAACATCACCTTTTTAACTCGTTTGGTCTACATGGCCATTTTATCATTATGAGATGGTATTTATTTGCCATCTCATCCACATAACCTTTTTTGTTTTACATTATGTGATCATATTACTTAAAAATCGTTTCTTAATTTGCTTGATCCATTATGGCTTACGTCATATGGTGTCTTTTTCAAACACTTTGTTTATTTATCCGTCAACTCGTGACTGGATTACCATTTTGCCCCTTATTACCCATTATGGTTTACACCAAAAGGTAATGTTTTAAAACTCCTTATTAACTTGTCATCACATGACTAATTTATCGTTTAACTATTTTTATCATGAATTATGATTTCTTACCATTTCACTTATTCCGACCCGTACTAATTCGCATCGGAACATCATTTTTCAAATGCTAATCTACCATATTCTTAACCAACACTATAAGTAAGTGTTCTACTTAAAAGATTCTAAGTTTTACTTACCTTACACCCGATTATGCTATTTCCCCCGTGCCTGATCCGTTTACCCGCTTCTCCCCAAGCTTCCACCTAGCTTGTCAAGCGTTAAACTATTATTAATCATTCGAAAGATGGTTAGATTAGTCATCGTTCATCAAGACTATCCCACCTTATAGACTTTACATCAATTCACCATTTGATCATAATATAGGTCAGTTTGACTTTTAAAAGTCAACTGCCTGTTAACATTTGCAAACGCACAGTTAAGTTCGACAAACTCATTTAGGCATTTATCAATTACTCGGCATGCGATAGTTTTAGGCTACCCTCTTATCTAAATTCCCAACCAAGTTCATGTCATTTCTTTCACTTAAAAAGTTCTAGAAATTGTTAATATCAAGTTAACTTAACTTTCGGTTATCTATGCTAATTTATCCATTCATTATACTAGACATTCATCCGAATATTTAATATAATCAAGTTCTACATACAAACTAGTAGACAACATGATATCAAACACTTATTAACATTGACATAACTTCAATTTCATCATATCATACAAAACCCATTTCAAGTCATGTATGAACACTTATTCGAACCTCTAATTTGTTCAAATATCTTACACATACATACAAGTATGATGATCATGAACACTTATATATCATCAATTTCATCATATAATCAAAATCCACTTCATCATCTACTTGTAAATCACCTACAAGTAATCTTACATCAAATAGTGCATAATTTATTTAAGTCTAATGAAATCGAGCATACACATACACTTAATTTCATCTTTAGATCATAATCCAACAACCTTATTCTACTTGTCTCAAATTATAACTTTCATCAATCTAAGTTTTGAGACATACCTCATGATCCCCTCGTTTAGGTGATCGTTTATATGCGTTCTTGCATTGATTTGAGGTTAGAATTGACCTTCAATTTGTTGATTCTTGATTGAACTGGGGTTTCCCTCTTCTTCACCTCCTGATGATCGACCAACACACATTTAGTATGGTGTTGTGTCTTAATTTTGGTGTTTTAAAACACAAGTTCCTTTTTGTGGCAACTTTAGTCCCTCAAGTTTAGTTTTTGATTATTTAAGACTACAACTCATTGTCTTGTTACTTATGTATATGGTGTTAACTGGGTTAATTTGTTCCTAGTTATTTTGCTTACGGTTTCTTTTTTACCACTAACAGTCTTTTGCCCGCTCTTTAATAATTAACGTGGTTTGATTACCAAACCCGTTTTTGGGGTGTTACAAGTCTACCCCCTTAAAGAGGTTTCGTCCCCGAAACCTTTCTCATGTAGTTCCTTGGGTTCAACCCGATGGACTTGGTTTCGTTTTCACATGAGCATTGCTAATATTTTAATTATTCAGAAATCTTACCAGAAAGATGCGACGATGTCCTTCGGATTCCCAATTGAAGTCCGACTCCTTTCTTGCTCTTTTCCTTAATTAGCATTTCATTTTCAAAGCGTTTAATCTTTCGGCCAATGATTATCATATACTTTGCCGCGTGTGGTTTCATGGGTAAAGCCTTCTAGGCCATCAAATCCTATTGGCATTCCTCTTCTTTATAATTCATTTAGAGCGAGTCTCCATCTAGTTACTCGGTCATATAAGTCTGTGATCATATTTATTTCATGCTAATAATATAATGATAAGCATATTAAATGAGTTTTAAATTTTAAATTTAACCTTGACTGGTTTTACCGGTTAGACTTATCAGTCACCGGTTATCTTATGCCTCATAGTTTGGTTACGATCATATTGCCTTTGCAAGGCTTTTACAAACTTTCGAGACCCCAGTTCCATAGCTCGTGTTACCAGGTAATCATATACCATGTTATTTTTGTTGTTGACAATGATTGCATCACGTCATGTTTAAATTTATACCATTCTTTTTGTTTTCGAAAATTTTCTTTTCGAATTTATTGTCTCGCACCTATTGGTGTCAAGACATGATTCCTTTAATATTAATCATTTTCCAGTCCCTCTCATACTATTTATATATGTTAAAATGTTGTTTCTAACTAAATCTGAAATTTTAGTTCAACATTTTTCCCTTTTAACTCATGACAATTACTCGCATCGAGAAATTGACCACTTAGCATTTCTTCTTTTACTGTTTTCATTTCACGTGAGGAATCGTAAATAGTTTTCTCACTTTATTTAATTGACCCATAGGCCCTTTTTACTTAGCCTCATAAGTCATTTATTTAGACTTTCACCCTTTTTTATAGGGTGACGTCTTTAATGCATCATTCCTCTTGATTCGTGACCCCATGATCATTTTGACCCCGTAGACCATTATGTTATTTATAACTCGAAGGTCGTGGTGATCCCTTAGATCGTCGCTTTACCCGTGTCGTTCATTAAATATATTTGGTGTCAATGCACCCCTTTTTATATTTAAAAGGAAACTCATTTATATTGTCCTTTCTTTATCCACCAATTATGGCCCCCTTTTTTTAACTCTATGACTTCATATGTCATTTATGCACCGGCTTGTCTCACGTTTACCGCTATCCGGTTGAAGCCTAAATTTCTTTACAATCTGTTACATGGGCTCAATATCTTAATGTTCTTAACGCTTCCATTATTCGTTTTGCGTTTACGTCTATATTTAATCTCGTCCCATTCCCCGGCTCATTATTCTTTTGCTTTAACGCTCCCGTTACTCGGTTTACGTTTACATTTAAATTTAATATCGTCCCATTGCCCGGGCTCATTATTCTTTTGCTTTAATGCTCCCGTTACTCGGTTTGCGTTTACATTTAAATTTAATCACTATACTCCATTTAATTCATTTGATTGTTTGTGTGAAATCTATCACTTATGAGCGATCAAATCTAATTCTTTATTTAACCCGTTTGACTTGTTCGTGTGAGATTCAACACTTATGAACTATCAAACTTTATTCATTATCTGACCCGTTTGACTAGTTCGTGTGAAATCCATCACCTATCAACAATAAGATTTTATTCTCTATTTGAGTTGTTCATGTGAAATCCATCACTTATGAACAATCAAACTTTATTCTTTATTGGACCCGTTTGACTTGTTCGTGTGACATCCATCACCTATGAACAATCAGACTTTATTCTTTATTTGACTCGTTTGACTTGTTCGAGTGAATCCATCACTTATGAACATTCAAACTTTATTCTTTATTTGACCCGTTTGACTTGTTTGTGTGAAATCCATCACTTATGAACAGTCAAACTTTATTCTTTATTTGACCCGTTTGACTTGTTCGTGTGAAATCCATCACTTATGAACAGTCAAACTTTATTCTTTATTTGACCCGTTTGACTTGTTCATATGAAATCCATCACTTATGAACAGTCAAACTTTATTCTTTATTTGACCTGTTTGACTTGTTCGTGTGAAGTCCATCACTTATGAACAGTCAAGCTTTATTCTCTATTTGACCCGTTTGACTTGTTCGTGTGAAATCCATCACTTATGAACCGTCAAACTTTATTCTTTATTTTACCCTTTTGACTTGTTCCTGTGAAATCCATCACTTATGAACAATCAAACTTTATTCTTTATTTAACCCGTTTGACTTGCTCGTGTGAAATAGATCACTTATGAACAGCCAAACTTTATTCTTTATTTGACCTGTTTGACTTGTTCGTGTGAAGTCCATCATTTATGAATAGTCAAGCTTTATTCTCTCTTTAACCCGTTTGACTTGTTCGTGTGAAATCCATCACTTATGAACAATCAAACTTTATTCTCTATTTAACCTGAAGGATTTCCTTTAACTCATCCCATTAGCCTTGTCTTTACTACATCGGATGTATGTGTGTTCATTATAAGAAGTTCATGGTATCATGTGTTTATTACTTACTTGGCTAGAGTAAGCGATCAACACATGGTACGCATGACCTTATTATAACTATCACATTACTTCCCATGTAAGTAAATCCTCGGTTCATGTCCATATTTTAGATTTTATTTGGTAAAACCTTGTTTAATTGTTATTTAACAATTATTAGTTTTTACCTTTTTCATCTCAAAACATATAGAATGTTTTTCCTTTTTATAAGACTTTTATGTAACCACATTTATCCATATGATTGTTACTTTTCCTCAATGGATTTTATTGGAATCTCTACTTGGATGGTCGATCCCATTCAAGTTTCTAATTCTGAATCTTTTATTGTTTTGTTATTTACAGTTTTGAATAACGCATAATTCCCACCCAATTTCCTTTGGGAACATCGTCTTGGATGGGTATCCCATCCAGATTTCCCAATCCTTAAATTTTGTATGCAACCGTTATTCGTTGCGCATCTATCGCATACTACTCATTCGTGCAATAATATAAAATGTGCACCTGAGTGATATTTGCCCTCGTGGGCTTTCATTGCCTTTCCCATTATTTCGTATCCTTATTTGATTTAGGTCCTTGGTAAGCATGCCCTACTTGTCATACTTCGAACCATTTCTTCATCATATTAGTAGATCCTTAGACTCCCGTCATCTTCAATGTGAGGGTCCTTCAACTTGAAATTTGATTATAAAAGAATACTAGCGTTGACATTAATAAGCGCTCGTACTATAATACAAGGCTTTCGATGATACGTGTTAGCACACGTAATTTATGAACTATACCGATCTTTTACCAATTTAATTGGGTTAACGTGCCTTTACACGATAACCTTATGTGTTGTCTACAACACTTTAGCATGCTAGACCCTTAATAGTCATAGTAACTTACCGGATCATGCGATCAAGTCTCGAACCGAACACATTTGATCATTAACCTTGAGCTCTGATTACCAACTTGTAAGACCCTATCTTAAAATATTTTAAATTTCTATTGAAAGTTTCGCATTTAAGCGAGTAAATGCGAATATACGTCACTACATATTTTTAGTTTATTAAAAACTTTATCAACATTAAACATTTTGACATATCGTCATTGATTAGTTTCGTAACAATGAACCAATTGCGGAAGCTTGAGCTTTGATCGTGTTCGGTTCCTCAATGAGCTTGATCGTCATCCGGTGCATCAAAACAATACCTATATTTCATATACCATGAAATATGTTAGTTATGAGAAGTCTATGACATAACAATCTAACCCAAAATCTCAAAATAACCAAAAACAACATTTTTGGATTTTACCCGCCGTAAGTTACGACTCCGGACCGCAGCTTACAGTCAGTGGTTTCTGTCTTGATCAGCAGCTGCCTACCATAAGCTACTGTAGGCCACCGTAGCTTACGGTGGGCTGCTACAACCTTTCTTAAGTTTGTCGTTTTTGTTATGAAAACTTCCGTAACTTATTAAATTTTCATCCATTTCACTCGAAACTTATTCCTAAATGTTCGTAAAACACTTCCCTACATATTTAACTAGAAATCCTTACCCCGATTCATAACTTTTATGAATTAAGCAACCATTACCAGGTTTATGCGCATAATCATTTTGACCCGTTAAGGGATTTAAGCACTTAAGCTTAAACCTCGCTCTTTCTTTCCTTATCTCCTATTTCCACCCTAATACTTCTATATATCTTCCACCACAACTATATTTCTGATGGATTTGTTATCGTGAATCATTTAATCAGAATTCTACCCTTCGGTTTGACAATTTACGAAAAAGACCCGTTAAGAGACATAAACCAAAATGGCTTATGCCTTTTGCTTTTACACCACCGAAAGGGTATACTTACTTATAAACTTATTTTTAAACTACCCTCACGGTTCATTTGCTCGATTTTATCATTCGAGGGCGTTTTGGTCAACTTTAATTCTTTTTACAGTGAAGGACTTTTAAAGGCATACTTTGACCAAGTGAGCCCCTTTAATACATATTCTATTTAAAAATCATTATGTTCCCAAGAAAATAATATCCAAAATTCAAATATTAGTTATACCGTACTTTAAGTGATCCAATGTCCACTCAGTTACTTGTTTAACTCTCTTAAGACCTTAAGTCCTCATTAAAATTTGACCACTACACATACCTGGCTCGGGTCATAGCATTGACCCGTTTTACTACCTTGCACTATTAATTTCCAATTAATAGCATTACAAGCCATACGCTATTCCCCCTGTGAGCACAAAACTCGACAAGCAACTATTAGTCATTACTGTCAGATGGTGATAACATCACCTTTTTAACTCGTTTGGTCTACATGGCCATTTTATCATTATGAGATGGTATTTATTTGCCATCTCATCCACGTAACCCTTTTTGTTTTACATTGTGTGATCATATTACTTAAAAATCGTTTCTTTATTTGCTTGATCCATTATGGCTTACGTCATATGGTGTCTTTTTCAAACACTTTGTTTATTTATCAGTCAACTCGTGACCGAATTACCGTTTTGCCCCTTATTACCCATTATGGTTTACACCAAAAGGTAATGTTTTAAAACACCTTATTTACTTGTCATCACATGACTAATTTACCATTTAACTCTTTTTATCATCAATTATGATTTCTTACCATTTCACTTATTCCGACCCGTACTAATTCGCATCGGAACATCATTTTTCAAATTCTAATCTACCTTTTTCTTAACCAACACTATAAGTAAGTGTTCTACTTAAAAGATCCTAAGTTTTACTTACCTTACATCCGATTATGCTATTCCCCCGTGCCTGATCCGTTTGACCCGCTTCTCCCCAAGCTTCCACCTAGCTTGTCAAGCGTCAAACTATCATTAATCATTCGAAAGATGGTTAGATTAGTCTTCGTTCATCAAGACTATCCCACCTTACGGACTTTACATCAATTCACCGTTTGATCATAATGTAGGTCAGTTTGACTTTTAAAAGTCAACTGCCTGTTAACATTTGCAAACGCACAGTTATGTTCGACAAACTCATTTAGGCATTTATCAATTACTCGGCATGCGATAGTTTTAGGCTACCCTATTATCTAAATTCCCAACCAAGTTCATGTCATTTCTTTCACTTAAAAAGTTCGAGAAATTGTTAATATCAAGTTAACTTAACTTTCGGTTATTGATGCTAATTTATCCATTCATTATACTAGACATTCATCCGAATACTTAATATAATCAAGTTCTACGTACAAACTAGTAGACAACATGATATCAAACACTTATTAACATTGACATAACATCAATTTCATCATATCATACAAAACCCATTTCAAGTCATGTATGAACACTTATTCGAACCTCTAATTTGTTCAAATATCTTACACATACATACAAGTATGATGATCATGAACACTTATATATCATCAATTTCATCATATAATCAAAACCCATTTCATCATCTACTTGTAAATCACCTACAAGTAATCTTACATCAAATAGTGCATAATTTATTTAAGTCTAATGAAATCGAGCATACACATACACTTAATTTCATCTTTGGATCATAATCCAACAACCTTATTCTACTTGTCTCAAATTATAACTTTCACCAATCTAAGTTTTGAGACATACCTCATGATCCCCTCGTTTAGGTGATCGTTTATATGCGTTCATGCATTGATTTGAGGTTAGAATTGACCTTCAATTTGTTGATTCTTGATTGAACTCGGGTTTCCCTAGTCTTCACCTCCTAATGTGTGTTGTTCTTAATTTTGGTGTTTTAAAACACAAGCTCCTTTTTGTGGCAACTTTAGTCCCTCAAGTTTAGTTTTTGATAATATAAGACTACAACTCATTGTCTTGTTACTTATGTACACGTTGTTAACTAGGTTAATTTGTTCCTAATTATTTTGCTTACGGTTTCTCTTTTAACACTAACGGTCTTTTGCCCGCTCTTTAATAATTAACGTGGTTTGATTACCAAACCCGTTTTTGGGGTGTTATACGCTCGGACCCGATGTGGTGCTCACGCCTATCATAAGCTTGACAAACAATCAAATATCCTCCTTTGTGACGTTTAATCTTTGTAAATATTAAGAGGGCTTTAAAAGGGCGGGTTTTGGCTAGGGGTAGTGAAAAGCTTACAAGTGTCGGTTTTCTTGAACAATTTTTGTGGCTTAGAAAAAAACTCTAAACATGTTTTGTTTTTAGCTAAAGTTGAAACTAAGCTATACATTGTTATTTATAACTGAACTTATTACTAAAATAAATGATGTAAATGAAAATAAATATTTGTGGATGTGGGTGGGTGTTTTTGTAAATGTTTATATTTTTGTGGGTTTTAAAAACAATAGGGTTAATGCTCAAAGGGGTTTAACTAGGGGGATATAAATAGGAAAATAAAGGTTTAGAAAAAAATGCGTTATACACATAATGCCTCTATCATTTACTTACTTGCATTAGTGTCAGTAAGAATTGGGAATGTATTGCTTTGGCAAGTTCTAGATTTGTAAGAACCAAACGGACTATTCACACAAGAAATGGTAGTTTTGGCTATGGGTAGGTATTTTTGGATAAAATGGTGAAAAGCGTACAAGTGTCGATTTTCATGAACTATTTTGTGGCTTAGAAAAAAAAATTTAAGCAATTTTTTTAGCTAAAGTTGAAACAAAGCCATACTTTGTTATTTATAACCAAGCTTCTTACTAAAATGTTGTAAATGAAAAGAAACTTTTGTGAATGTGGGTGGTTGTTTTTGCAAAAGTTTATATTTTTGCGGGTTTTAGAAACAAAAGGGTTAAGACTCAAAGGGTTTAACTAGGGGGATATGAAAAGGAAAATAAAGGTTCAGAAAAAAATAGGTTATAGTCCTAATGCCTCTATCATTTACTTACTTGGATTTGTGTTGGTAAGAATTAGGAATGTATTGGTTTGGTAAGTTCTAGATTTATAAGAACCAAACGGACTATTCACACAAGAAACGGAATATTGAGCAATTAGTATAGATATGTATCTGTATGCTCGATAAAGTCTCAAAAACTCACTTTTGTGGGAAAGGGTTATAATGTAAAATGTATATATAATCAAATTTTACAAAGATTTATAATTTTCTTAATGGGTTTTTTTTATCATGACGCTATCAGGTGTAAATTTATAAAAACATAATTTTTGAGAACTTATTTTTCTCAAACTAAACCAAGGTAAGTAAAAAGATGAAATTTCAAAAAAAAAATATTTGGGGTGATTAGCGGTTTTCCAAGACGAGTCTTGTGTAAGACTTGTTTTTTTGGACAAACAACTCAAGGTTTAACATACCCCCACACTTAAATTACACATTGTTCTCAATATGTCTCAAATATGATTTGTTTTGATTAAATATGTAAAATGCGGGGTTAAACAACAAAACTTTAGAGTTACTAGGCATGAGGGCGTGCAAGCTGGGCACGGCCCCGTGGCTAAAATGCTAGTAACGAAGTATAACTGAAGCTTACAGTGTGGTGGACACAGGGGCATGCCTGGTGGGCACGGTCCATGCCACCACTTCTGCAGAAAATTTTTTGCATCAGACGATTGGGCATGGGGGCGTGCCTAGTGGGCACGGCCCGATGCTGCAGACTCTGTTCTGCAGTTTTTGAAGCGGGAGGCTCTAGTTTACGTGCATGGGGTCCCTTTTTTCAGTTTTTCACATCATTTCAGCATTTAAGTGTTACAAACACCATCGTTTTATTAATACCGTCCGTTCATTACAACCTAAAAGAAAAGGTGAAAAAGTACATAATTTAAAAGTCCTAAGATAGATTAGCCTCCTAATAACAAGAAATAAAAACAAAAAAAAACTCTCCCTACCGGAGGTGGTTTCCGGATGTTAGAGGGCTATGAGTTTTTCAAGGTGAGACGTACCCTCTCAAATGTCATTGACCATCTCCTCTATCTCTCTAGGGAGAAAGAGTGAAGGCTTATCATCCACAACTTCTTGTGGGAGAGGGTTGATGGGCACCAGAACTTTGGGCCACATTTTGAGTTCCAACGAACCCGAACAATAGGAATTTTACTGCGCTTGCGTGTGTTGACCTCCCGATCCTTGATTTCAACTATTTCTTCAATGAAACGAAGTTGGTCATCAATCTTAAGTTCTTTGAAAGGAACTACGAGTGTTTTATCAGATAAAATTTCTTCAGAATTGATACATGAAAGACATTATGCAAACTACTGATTTCTTCAAGTAAGTTCAGCCTATAAGCCACTATTCTTTCCTGATCTCGAATGGTCCGACATAACGCGAATTTAGTTTGCCTCGCCTCCCAAAATGAACAACACCCTTCCAAGGTGAGACCTTTAACAGAACCCTGTTACCAATTTGGAATTCCAACGGTTTCCTACGTTTATCAGCGTAGCTTTTCTGACGGTCGCGAGCTGCTGCCATTCGATTTCTGATTTGAACAATCTTCTTCGAAGTTTCAAGCATGAGTTTAGGGCCAGCGATTTGGCTATCTCCAACTTCAGCCCAACATAGAGGTGATCAGCATTTCCGTTTGTACAATGCTTCGAACGATGCGGCCTGTATGCTTGAGTGGTAATTATTGTTGTAAGAGAATTCCACCAGGGGTAGGTGTCTTTCCCAACCTTTACCAAAATCAATAACACATGCTCGCAGCATGTCTTTGAGAGTTTGAATGGCGCGTTCAGTCCGTCCATTGGTTTGAAGGTGATAGGTCGTGCTCATGTCTAAACGCGAACCGAATGATTTATCGATGGACTGCCATAGATAGGATGCACGATCGGAAATGATAGAGTTGGGCACCCTGTGCCGCGAGATTATTTCCTTCAAGTATAGGTTAGCAAGCTTGTCTTAGCAAGCTTGTCGTACTTGTCGGCTTCTTTGATGGCGAGGAAGTGAGCTGACTTGGTTAGACGGTCCACGATCACCCAAATGGTGTCATTCCCTTTCTGAGTCCTGGGTAAACCAACAATGAAATCCATGGAAATTTGCTCCCATTTCCACATTGGTAGCTCTGGTTGTTGTAGTAACCTGGATGGCTTTTGGTATTCAATCTTGACCCTTGCACAGGTCAAGCACTTGCTCATGTAGGTGGCTATGATAACTTTCATATTTGGCCACCATAGGGTCTTTAGGTCGTGATACAACTTTTCAGAGCCAGGATGAACATGTAGCGAGATTTGTGAGCATCATCCATAACGAGATCCCTCAAATTTCCGTGTAGTGGAACCCATATTGGCTCCATGAAATAGCGAATAACGTCCGATTTGGTTTCAAGTTGCTTTTCCATGCCCGGCATGAACTCAGCTTGAAGGTTTTCTTCCTTCATTGCTTCAGATTGTGTAGCACGGATTTAACAAGGGAGGTTAGAATGAATGGTAAGTTGCAATGCTCGAACTTGCTTGGGTCTAGTTTCTTTCCGACTGAGGGCATCGGCTACCACGTTAGCCTTACTTGGATAGTACTTGATCGCACAGTCATAGTCATTCAGGAATTAACCGAACGATGTTGCTGCATGTCGAGCTCTTTTCGATCGAGTATATGCTGAAGACTCTTGTGGTCGGTGTAGATCGTACACTTGTACTACCATACAAGTAGTGTCTCCAGATTTTGAGGGCAAAAACTACGGCTCCCAATTCCAAATCATGGGTAGTGTAGTTCTTTTCATGAACCTTGAGCTGTCGAGATGCCTAGGCGATTACTTTCTTGTGTTGCATCAGAACGCAGCCGACACCTTGGATAGATGCGTCATAATACACAACAAAATCGTCGGTACCTGCTGTTAAGGATACGATAGGAGCACCGAAGAGTTTCTGTTTTAACAACTGGAAAGTAGACTCCTGGGTATCACCTCACTAGTAGGTGGTACCCTTCTGTGTTAGAGTAGTGAGAGGTTAGGCAATCTTGGAGAATCCTCAATAAATCTACGATAATAACTCGCTAGATCAAGGAACTGGCGTATTTCGGTTGGGTTTTAGGCACAAGCCAATTTTGGATGGATTCGATTTTGGTTGGGTGGACATGTAATCCGACTTCATTGACTACATGCCCAAGGGGAGTTTGTTGGTGCACTTCCCGAATCCAGAAGTCACATTTCGATAGTTTTTCAAAAAGCTGCTCGTTCCTCAGAAGTTTCAAGATAAGGCTATGCTCTGTCTGCTCCTCCTTATTCTTAGAGTAGATCAGGATATCGTCTATGAAGATGGTGATAAACTTGTCGAGGTAGGGTTTGCACACATGGTTCATAAGATCCATGAAAACCGCGGGTGCATTGGTTAACCTGAACGACATGACAAGGAACTCATAATGGCCATACCGAGTTCTAAAGGCAGTCTTTGAAATATCTTCGTCTTGGACCCTCAACTCATAGTAGCCCGATATTAGATAGGTTTTAGAATAAAACTAAATCCTTGCAGTTGATATTGATTGATATTGATCATGATATCTTGGTAGTATCGATCATCCTATTTCGGTTGAAGTTGGTTGTAGTAGATGACCAGCTCCCGGTCTAAGAGGAAGTAAATATGGAAACAAAGAGGTCGATGAAGTTATACATAAGTATGGTGCTTTCACACGGAAAGGGTGTTAACCTCGGCATACCTCACTGAAGTATAAAATTTGCTTTGTGCTCCTACACTTGATGAACTTAAGTATGGCTCGTTGCTCCTCGAGTAACGTTCATTATTCATGTTGAACCAAGTATAAAAGTTATTAACATCATCACAATCAACATGATTAGCGATTAAGATTTAAATGTCCAAAACATAGTTTAAATCAATAGTGGAAGCAAAAAGTAAAATCTAGACATAATTTAAAAACCATGATGTTTAACAAAATTTAAAGCCAATAGTTTAATGCCAGCCACGACACTCTAAATGTTGCAAGCTCCCATGCTGTACTTAACGTCATGCAAAGCATGCTAAAGTGTATCAACAAAGGTTGGCGAGTTCAAATTTCAGTTTTAAAGCAAAGTAAGTTTCAAATACATTAGTTTATTAAAAAGATGTCATGGGTAGCTAACCCACGGTTAAGCCACTAAACTGTGTAGTACCGAATACTTGACTATAGTAAGTTGTTGTGCCCCATATCAATGTCTATCGTCATTGATATAAAGTCAAGGTCAAAAGTTCACGCCCGGCTCCTAGCACGGTGTGAGGTTTGTCGAACCTAATAGCGCATTAACTAGTACCCCTTTTGCCAAACCTAGCAACCCCATTGAAATAAAGCATAATAGCTCACTAATCGGCGCTCATCCGCCGAAGATGAATGGGGCTAAGCGATCTTCCGAAGTTTGTAGGTCCTTTTAATGTGGATTTTGACAAGAATGATTATCTAAAAAAGAGTGTGGAATTCTCTAGGTCAGACGGAGACAAAAACTAGTAGAATTGCAACAGGAATCACTTTCAAACTAGTATTCTATTAGTTATCCAACTGCACATTTAAAATTAATTCAATATCTCATGAACACACATATTCTAACTCATCACACTCTTTCCCACGAATTCTCTCTATGGTGTCTAACCTGAGCCCTAAAGCATGAACATGTTTATAGATTACATGCATATGTCTTGGGCCAGGCCTGCCCATCTCTAAACCGATAAACATTCTATGCAATACGTGTGGCTTTAGATTAGCCCATTTAATAATATAATAACTACACAATACTCTGCCCACTATTGTTAATCGTTTTACTATTTACAAGATATCCAAAGACCAAAATTTGAAGTTGTTGTCAAAATATGCACCAACAAACTCCCCCATGACAATAAGCTTCATAGTGTAACTTTATCTTCAGTCATCATAAATGTATTTGGTCTACGGATAACTTCAGCTTCAACAACTTCAATTAGCAACGGACTCCCCCAAAGCTGATGCATCCAATCACCAAACATTCAACATTGTAGATAAGCAAATAGCAAACTCTGGTTCAGCAATAACATTGTAATCTTCAATCTCTCTCTACCATGTAGAAGGACGATTCTACCATGCATCCACGCAAGATTCACTCTACTGCACATCACACTTCACAGGAACAAGTATCAATCTGTATACAAAAAGAACCACAACGAAATTTGCATAAGCTTTAGTGGTCGGTTAATAATCCTGGTTTCATTTTTGCTCATCAGAAGATTTTGGATACTCTGATTCTTTTAGCGACAAATGCCCATTGACTGCAGTAATCATTCCAGATTGTGAAGGTATGAGTGAATGTACCCATGATGTTGCGGGATTGCTTTATGGTGTATTACTACTAGAGTTTGAATTTGAATCAGGATTCCAACCCCCAAAGATTTGTACTCATTTTGTATAATAGAAAATAGTGAATAAGTTGTCTAACGATGTGTAATTAAAAAGTTACACTGCTATTGTTGGAATTTTTTACACTCAATCGACAGAAGTGTGTGAATCGAAGGTTGTGGATGGATTGAAGGGTGAATTGGTATCAAAAATGGTTGTGTTGGGTCGGAGGTGGGTGTGGATCGAAGGTTGTAATGTTGGATCGATGGTATTAATGCATTGAAGGTGTTGATGTATCGAAGGTAGGTATGGATCTAAGGTGTTAATCTATCGAAGGTGGGTGTGGGTCGAAGAAGTTTGTGGATCGAAGGTCTATATGTATCAATTGGGAACTTGACTATCGATTGAAGACAACTGTCGATTGGTGAGGAATTCCAATCGACAGTGAGCTGGTAAGGGGATAGTCTTTGATCCGAAAGAGAGACAAAAAGGACAAATCTATCACCACACTTTGCATGTCAACCAATCAAATTTCACCACCGGAAAGTACTATTTTTGTAAAGATTTCGGCCAAGCTTATCACCGTAAAAAATGGACTTCAAAATTTTTAAGCCTAAACCTAAAAAAACATCACGTTTTTTATCGTCCCCATTAATTTTAACAAGTTCCTAACCATGATTATCATCAAATAACATCATTTTAATCAGTTTTAATCCATATTACCATTCAAGAAGGTGGGTTTTAAGTTTTTGTCCAAGAAATTTTCAAAACTCACTAAAAAAATCTCACAAATCACACCAAAATGCTTGGTTTTCAACAAGGAATCGAGCCAATGCTCTTATACTTGTAGGTCCCTATGTGGATCATCGTCCTAACAAGATTTTTTATTTCGAATGTCGTAACAAGTGCGGAATCCACTTTACGAAACAAACTGAGCGAGAGAATGTATAATACAATAAGATTCAATGATTAACGATTCCGTGTTTCGGTACAAAATACGCACATACAAGGCTCTTCGATAACTCTCCTCTCTCTCACTCTCTCTAGCTCATTCAAGCTCTACGTTATAAATGATACCGAATGACCATTTATACAAACACCGCCTAAACTAATCGATGGTCATGTATATGATCGATAGTACTTCCTGATGGATCGATAGTCTTCATGTTTATCTGCTACACGTCGATACTGAATATATTGTTTACATCGACAGTTGCATGCTTTCATAATAAGCTTGATGTGTATGCATTCTTTAATCGACAACATGTATGAATAACTTTCTTATTCAACTTTTATGATGTCACCATGATAATGTCATGATGACGTCATCATCATCTAAGCATGTCGAATCGAAGGTGGGTGTGGGTCGAAGGATTTTGTGGATCGAAGGTCTATATGTATAGATAGGGAACTTGACTATCGATTGAAGACAACAATCAATTGGTGAGGAATTCCAGTCGATAGTAAGTTGGCAAGGGGACAATCTCTGATCCGACAGAGAGACAAAAAGGACAAATCTACCACCACACTTTTGCAGGTCAACCAATAAATTTCACCACCGAAAAGTACTATTTTGGTAAAGATTCTGGCTAAGCTTATCACCGGAAAAAATGGAGTTTAAATTTTTAAGCCTAAAACTAAAAAAAATCATGTTATTGATTGTCTCCATTCATTTTAACAAGTTTCTAACCAAAATTATCATCAAATAACATCATTTTAATAAGTTTTAATCCATATTGTCATTCAAGAAGGTTGTCACACCCCGACCCGCAGCGGAATAAGAGTCGGGACATAATTGGGTTATCACCAAAGCTCATGATGTTTACTAATATGTTTCATATTTATTAAATTCAAAATTACATCATCAATATTCCAAACAAGTTCATACAATTACAAAGAAAAGTAACTACATAAACAATCCAAAGTCTAAACCGATTTATTCTTCTAAGCCATCCTATATGCTTCTTGCTGCAACTGGATCACCTGTATCATGTGTAAAAATGGGGGTTTTTGGGTCAACAAAAGTTGGCGAGTGAACCTTGTTAGAAAACATTTATTATTGATTTCTTGTTATAATTAATATGTAAAAATTGTGCAATAATCATATGTGAGCAAACGTAAATATTCATACAATAACATACAATAACAAACCACCTTGCAAATAATATATGACATGAATGATAATGTAAATGTTGGCAACGTCACGTTCACGCTCATAGGTAATGGGGAACGGTTCCGCTCATAGTTAATGGGGAACAGACGGCCTATGATGAATGTATGTGCGATCAAGGCTCAATCAAACGGAGCCGATCGTATGTTGGCAACGCCTCGTTCACGCTCATAGGTAATGGGGAACGGCTCACGCTCATAGGTAATGGGGAGCGGCGGCCTATGATAATGTATGTACTGAAAATGATAAATTTAATCTAAACATTAACCACGCAAACAGTTGATACATATTGAATACACATTAGATCATTGATATGATGGATGCACAAGTGTTTAAATGTAATAAATAATGTGACACATGGTACACCCCAAAAACGTGATTAAAACGGGGAATTTGTAGAGATTTACTCACATTGGGTGCGTTCGTTTGACGATGTTGAATGCGTACGAGTTTAGAGGGTTGATCGACGAGGATTAACTAACCTAAATAATAACGAAAAGGTACGGTAAATAAGTGGATTTTATTAATAATTTTAATAGGATTTTTAGATATATTTTTGTGAGTTTAAGGTTATTTTCTAACTTTAAAAACATTATTTTTAAGTATTTTTAATTGATTTTTAAATTAAATAAATAAATAAAAATATAAAAAAATGTTGACTTTTTGGGTTGACCGTTGACCATTGACCATGACTGTTGACTGTTGACCGGTTCGGTCGTGTGTTTGTTTGCGCTGAGTGAGGTTCGAACTTGTGACCTCCCGTACGCGTGCACGCAGCTCTACCAACTGAGCTACGTGTCTAACCCGAAATATTTCTGTTTTTAATTATATTTATATACTATTTAATTTATTCAAAGTTCCTTTATTTTAAAAAGGATTTTAATTCTATCGAACCGGTGCGCATAACAGGTCTCGAACCCGGGACCTGTTGTTTAACGTTGCACACAGTCCACCGCTGGACTGTGTGTCTAACCTGGTTAAAACACTTGTTTTTATTTCTCTTATATACTAACTGGAAGTTTCCGTATTTGGGTTTTATAAAAAGTCTGAATATTGTGACGAATCGGAACAAGGACAGACTCGAACCCGGTATCCCTATGATTCAAATGCACACAGTCCACCGCTGGACTGTGTGTCTAATCCGAGATATAATCCGATTTATATTAAATTTATACACAAACTAGACTTCATCTTCTCTGTTAAACAACACAGACAACGATTATTCTACTGATCTTGTTCAATTCAATTAACGGACATATGACTGATTAAAATGAAATGGATAAAGAAGGTTTTGGAAGTGAATGTACCGGAAAGATGATCTTTCTCAGAACTCCGGCGAAGTCGTCGGCTCTGTTTTATGAACTCCGTCTGAACGGGCCAATTAATAGTTTTGATTAACCAATTGTGAAATTGAATGACTAAACAAGAGTTATCAGAGAGTTTAGATGATTATACCGATTCACAGCGCGATTTAGGAATTTTCAGAAATCTTCCGGCGAGTGCTGATTATCCGATATCGTCGCCTGGGACTGATTCTGGTTGAAGGGTTTGAGTTAGTAAAAGTCTAGCAATAGATAGAAGATGAAAGAGTTGAGAAATTTACCGTTTTAATGAATGACACGGTTTTCCGCGAAAGTCCGGCGATTTCAGAAAACGTTTCCGACGAACTGAAAATAGAGCGAAAGTGAAATTGGAGGTTCTGTGAGTGTTTTTGAGTCGCGAGATGATGATATTGTTGGTGAAAACCAGTAAGTAAATGATTTCGGTTATTAACCCGAAAATCATATGAATTCAAGTTCAATAAAGGCTGAATTGATTAAGAACGTCGGTCGTAATGATTTCATCGGTTATTATCAGTGATATCGATCACTCAATCGTCTGGAACGTTGAAAGCCGATATTGGTTTCAGTTTTGGCGCAAACAGGTGATTTCACAGGTGAACTTATGTTTTATTTGTTTCCTAGATTACACAAAGACAGCAAGTGGCGGAGTGGTTAAGTGCTTGGTGATTAAGTCTTCCGGCTGACCCAGGTTCGAAACCCGGCAGCCCATTTTTATTTTTAATTGCTTTATTTTTACTTTTTAACAATTTAAATTTCCATATTCTAAAATGTTTATTAGTTATGTATTGTTTCAAATTAAAATAAGCATTAAATGAGCAACGAAAATTTGAAACTGATTATTCGATTAATAAACGAAGCGGGTTTTGAAAACTCGTTTTTCGACCGATGTTACAAAGGTGGGTTTTAAGTTTGTGTCCAACAAATCTTCAAAACTCACTCAAAAAATCTCACAAATCACACCAAAATGCGTGGTTTTGAACAAGGAATCGTGCCAATGCTCTGATACTTGTACGTCCCGATGTGGATCGTTGGACTAACAAAATTTCTTGTTTCGAATGTCATAACAGGTGCGGAATCCACTTTACGACACGAACCGAGCGAGAGAATGTATAACACAATAAGGTTCAATGATTAACGGTTCCGTGTATTGATTTCTACAGCGTTTCAATACAAAATACACACATACAAGGCTCTCCGACAACTCTCTTTCTCTCTCTCTAGCTCATTCAAGCTCTATGTTACAAATGATATCAAACGACTATTTATACAAACACTGCCTAAACTAATCGATGGTCATGTGTATGATTGATAGTACTTGCTTGATGGATCGATAGTCTTCATGTTTATGTGCTACACACTGATACTTAATATATTGTTTACATCGACAGTTGCGTGCTTTCATAATAAGCTTGATGTGTATGCATTCTTTAATCGACAGTATGTATGAATAACTTTCTTATTCAACTTTTATAATGATGATGTCATGATTACGTCATCATCATCCAATTGTGTCGTTCTCGTATCCTCGTCATTTCTATCTCACTCTCTGAGTCACATGACGGAAAAATGTTGTTGACTTCGATCTCGAACCGAACTAAACCGAGCTACATGCACACAAAAGTGCATCAACAATAAATGCTTAGAAAATTTTCACTTTTCAATCCAAGTAAAAATGGATGCACACTATCTCAACCATATACATATTAAGATCTGAGTTTCTACCACTTATGAAATTACAATTTTCAAACATTCAGAGCATACGGAATACCCTAGTGAGTGTGAGGAACCCCTCCAAATTAGCTCACGGTGATGCCAACATCACGCTAAGGAAGTGTGAAAGGATTTTCTATGGGTGAGCACATGTTGTGAATGTAAAACTTCATCTAGCTTCAGATAATAAATTATGATAACAGGGCAATTGGTTTTTTGTTTAATAGTTAATTTGAAAACTCATGTACACTCAAACCAGGCATGGGCGAAGCTTTATTAGGGTCGTGGGGTTCCTCGGCCCCCACCGTTTTTATTGCACATAGTTTTAACTTATCGAAAATTTCCAGAAAAAAAAAATAAAGTGTGAATTATTGGATTTTTAAGAGTTTGGCCCCACTGATTTGTATTTTGAGAGTCTGGCCCATTGAGTTTTCTTTCGAGCTCCTCCACTGACACCAGGTATTAAGTATGTCCTCCACATATGAGTCTAAGGAGGGATACATCTTTTGTAAATGTGACACCGACGTAGTACTCCTCGCCCTCACCCGAGTATGCTAAATAGGCTTAGGGGATTTCATCAATATGGATACACACAAGGTTTCTCCATCATTGATAGTTATGTTTGTTCCAATCATATTATGTATAAGTATGATGAGAAGGTTTTTCAACTTACACCTCTAAATTATTTTTTACCCTAATTACATTTTAATAAATAAATATTAATCCTTACTAATTCTCTTGGTCAAATATTGAAAATTCATTGTTGTTATTTTGTTTCCTATTTTTGTTACAATGTCTCATTATATAGTAACATAAATCTCACCCATTGGAGAAGAAACAATTTCCCTCACATGGCATCATGCCACATATCGATCCTATCTCTTCTGTAAACTTTTTTTTCCTACCCCCGCCACCCCCATGTCGACCTCCTCCGATACAACTCTTCCCATGGCCACTATTCTTCACATGATCACCCTCAAACTTTCTTCTACCAAAAAATCGCCAATCATGTTGATGGTTCCCTTTCTCCTCCAAAGGCCACTCTCATTATTGACTCCAAAAAAGCTGCATATACTGCTTGGCTCGATGAAGATCAACGAGCGGTTCTCATTCTCAATTCCTCTCTAATGGAAGAGGTCGTTGCTGAAGTTCTTGGTATCACCTCTGCTCATCAGATCTAGTTAGCCTTAGATGCAGTGTACAACAACACCTCTATTGAACAGATACACCTACTCTGTGAGAGTCTCTGTCAACTCACCAAAGGCTCGGCATCAGTTACCGAGTTTGGTTGCAAAATGAAGGCCATTTGTGACCAGTTAGCGGCCATTGGCCAACTTGTTAATGATACAGACAAAACCCATTGGTTCTTATGTGGACTCGAATCAACCTTCAAAAATTTTTCCACGGCTGTTTGTGCTAACCGAGATCCTCTCTCCTTTAGGGAGTTGGTCACCAAGGTTGAGATTCATGAACAATTTCTCCAAAACCTTCACCCACCATCCCCTGCTCCTGTTGCTTTTGTTGCAAATCAGAATCATTCTCGTGGTACCAGCTCGTCCATGAACAGATCTAAATCCGTCTGCTTCAATCATGGTTTTGCCTCCAACAAACGTGGACCTCCAACAGTGCTGAAAGCATTGCTCAGGGCTTCCTAGCCTAGTGTTATGGCCACTGATGGCCTAGACTGGACAATCGATACTAGTGCCACTTCTCATTTGAAAGACACCACTGGTAATCTTCATACTTCCATTTCTTATACCGGTAACTCCGTTGGTGTCTTTGTTAACAATAAATCCTTACATATTTCTCATAAGGGCCATGTTTCTCTAAACAAACACGTTTCATTAAAAGATGTCTTGGTTATCCCTAAGATAACAAAGAATCCCCTTTCTATTAACAAGTTAACAAATGATTATCCCATTGATATCATATTCTCAAATTCGTTTTTTACTATTCAGGACCGAAAAACAAGCCTCTAGCTCAAGGTCGGTGTAAATACAGTCTCTATATATGTTGGGAAAAGAATCTTGCTTTTGTTGCTTCCATTTCATCGAATAAAGCTTCATTTGAATGATGGCATAATCATTTGGGGCATGTTGCCTTTGATACTATTTCAGTTTTAAAAGAAATGGTTGTTTATCTTTTATTTAGATTTTACCTAAACCTAATATTTGTTCCCTTTTATAACTTGCTAAGGCTCATAAATTACCATTTGATTTGAATGATAAATGTAACATTAGCAACATTTCAAAGGTTGTACACTTTCGATTGTTCATAAGTTTAATAAATTTTATATTTTATTTACGAAATACGTATCATACGATCGGGTAAAATGATATTCACGACATTTTGGGAACAAAATCCAAGTTAAATATGCCTTAATACCCTTCACATGACCTAAACAATGAGTTAGAATGGTTAAAAATGGCAAACAAGTGATTATACAAGTCTAGGAGCCAAAACTATCAGAAAAGCAAAAAGTTTGCCTCAGATGGCCGGACCGTAAGGCTTCCTATACGGTTCGTAAGGGGTGTCCACATGCAAAATTTTGCCTTGATCGCCAAGTTTGGCCGCATCTCGTCAGTTCTTGACACCTAACACGAATTTTGCCACCTCTAACCTGGTTGTGACACATGTTAGGACACTAAGAATCTTCATAACAAACTTGTCATCACCTCCTCCATCCCAAAACACTATAAATAGGCTCCATGTTCTTCACACCATTCTTTCTTTCTCACTTAAACATTCTTGGAGCTTGCTTCTACATTGAGGCCTCCTTTTCCTAGTTCTAATCCTTCTTCCAAACACAAGTAAGTGTTTCTCCTAGTCTATTTCTTTTATTTGGCTAGTTATGAGCCAAAAGACAAGCAAAGTCGACTTTTGCTTTGACTTTCGGTTCCGCCCTTTTCGGTCAAGTCAAGTTTGCTAAGTGATCGTAATAGTGAAGTTGTTAATTCCTTGCGATTACACCATCTGATCATCCCTTTTAGTAGACGAAATGATGAGTCAAACCTTTACAAATAAAAGTAAAAAACGCATAAAATTGCATTTTACGACGAATGAACTTTTAAGTATTAAAACCCAACGTTTTGACACCAAATCAGTTTATATAACATTATTAGACATGTCTTAGCATGCCTAACTTGTCATTTCTAGTTTACCGCTCATTTCCTAATCGAAAGTCAAACAGTTTGACTTATGTTTTGACTTTCTAATCTGACCCGTTTTGATAACCTTAGTACCCAATCAAGCCCAATTATATGACCATAGTAATATAGGTAATAACCCTTTAAGGTTATACCTTATGTTCATATTGTTTGATGTGTTAAATGACGAGTCAATAATGTATACTTTTAAAAGGTCAAAAATGCCCTTTTGGTATAAAATCTTTTAAAACTATATGGTCCATGTTCTAACTATAAGAACAGATCATATAATATAAATAAAATTGTTTTGACATACCAAACTTGTCATAAGACTCATTCAACCATCCTTACCCGTATTTACGCAAATGACGCCTTAAAGTGGCGTTGACCATTTTAACAAGTCATAACGGGTCAAAACACTCCTAGACACTTACTAATCAGAATGTAAGTTTAATAAACCATCTTGTACAAGATCCTTCGCTCGTTTGGTTATAAACCACATTCTCTCTGATCTTCCGTCTAAGCCTCGACATATAGTAAACTATATAATTATCTGAAATATTAGGAAGCACATGAGCTTTGCGAGAACGTGTAGGAACATCATCTAAGCAACCTGTAAGTACATAGTCCCCACTTTTTCGTTTTCAAATCGTTTTGGGGTGATTCATATGTGCCTAATGTTTTCCAAGTTTTTATAACTACATATATGGTTTATATATACAATGTGCTTTCAATTTGTGTGAAACTTGGTGGTGCGTCATTCATAAGAAGGGTACGCTCATTAACTTTGGCCAAGCCGACCATTAGTATGTTATGGTACCACACAATTGGCAATCTCGTTTCCAAATTTCCCGGGGTTTGTGGGGAAGTTTGAGTAACGACAGAAATTGTGCATTTGACAAACCCTTTGGTAGTTGTCCAACAAGTCAACATAGGCTTGAATGTATTCACCATACGGCCACACTTGTTTACATAAAACAAAACTATTGGTTACAAACAAAACGATTGGTTTACACAAGACGATTGGTTTATACAAAACATGACGATTGGTTTACATAAAACGGATGGTTTATACACAACATGACGATTGGTCCATACATAACATGATGATTGATTTTCAAGTATATATAATAAACCATAGAATTTACGAGAAAACATTTTGATTACTTACACAATTTTACAAAGAAACATTTTGTCGAGTTTCATGGCTATAAGGTTTACTTTAAAATACCTACTAGTTGATAAAGTATATTGCAATACCAAACACATTTGATACAAGTTTGGTTACAAGGTTTTTACTCATCGACTCTCAAGTCGGACGAGGTATTGCAATACGAATTCAAAGCCATGATTTTAACCACAAAACCTATGTTACTCACCAACATTCTTAGTTAACCGTCTTTTTCACATATGTTTCAGGTATAAATGTTTGATGCTTATTCAAGTATGTTACACGTAGGAATGGACTCGAGCCTTAATTTGCTTTAAAATAAAGAATAATTGTTTATGTTTTGTTTGTATTCCAAAAGACAATGTAATTCAATTAATCAATGTAACATAAACTTTAGTACCATGTGTTGTGAACAATTTGTAACGGGACTACCCGATGATTCCGCCGCGGGTTGTTATACGCGGTCGGGGTGTTACAATAAACGTATCTTACATCCATTAGATCTTGTGCATTGTGACTTATGGGGTACTTTACCCGTTGCTAGTCATGATGGATACAAAGTTGTTGTTGTGTTTATCGATGATCATTCGAGGTTTTCATGGCTATATCCTCTCAAAACAAAAATGGATTTTATTATGTTTTACAAACCTTTTTGCGGTTTGTTCAAACACAATTCTCACAAAACATTAAGATCTTTCAAAGTGATGGGGGCACGTAATGTTTTAATCTGTATGTGTGAAAATCTTTTGATGATAATGGCACATTTCACCCTCTTTCATGTCCTTACACTGCTCCTCACAACGCTAGGGCTGAAAGGAAGTATCGACATGTTGTGGAAATGGGCCTAGTAATGCTATTTCATGCTCGTGTTTCGGTCACTCATTGGCTTGATGCTTTAGCACTACTACTCATATTAATAAGAGTCTACCCTCCAAAATATTTGAACGATAAATCTCCATTTGAGGTACTCTTTTCTAAAACACCTACCTATAATATTTTTCGTGTATTTGGGTGTTCTGTCTACCTATACCTTCAAGAGTATGCTCTACACAAACTAGCTCCTTGAAGTATCCCATATATCTTTATGGGATATGCACCTCAATACAAATTATACAAATGTTTTGATCCTCAAAATTCTCGCATGTATGTGACCCGGCATGCACGGTTTGATGAAACTTTCTTTCCCTATGTAAGTGAGTCATCTCAAACTAACCTTGCAAACCTTTTCCTCTCAACCCACCACCTTTCCACATCCTTCTTCACTTGTTCCATCCAAACCCACGCCACCATCCACTCACATTCCTCCTTCTTCCCTGTGCAAAACCGATCACCCTTCTCATGTACAACCGTCCCATGCAATGCCAACCTTCTCACTTCCATCCACCACTTCTCTCATAGATAATGATCTAACCCCACAAACCATAAACATAACCCCTCCTACATCTGATACCTCCACCTTAACTCCCACCACCAACCCCGTACCCTATCTCCAATCTCAACCACTCACACCGTCGGTTACCTCTCCATAGACTCCCCCATCGCTGCACACCCTATGGCTACACGCTCCAAAGTTGGCATCTTTAAACCCAACCCCAAAGATGGATCTTATCTGTAAATGTTATGCATCTTGGTCTTCATACAGCCTTGCTTACCTCTATTGATCAAAAAGGATTTAAAAGTGCATCCAAACACCCCCATTGGATGCATGCCATGCAAGATGAACTCAAAGATCTTCAACGAAACCGCAATTGGACTGTTGTGCCTCGGTCCTTATCAACTAATGGTGTTGGCTCCAAATGGGTCATTAGAACCAAATATCACTCGGATGGCTTCCTTGACTGTCACAAACCTCGACTAGTTGCCTAAGATTTTACACAAATACCGGTCCTTGATTTTTCTCATACCTTTATTCTGGTTGTCGAAGCCTCCACTGTTCGCATAGTTCTCTCTTTAGCCATTATTAACTCTTGGCCTCTTCACCAACTAGATGTCAATAATGTGTTCCTTTCCACAGCCTCCCCCATCGCTTCTCACCCTATGGCTACACGCTCCAAAGTTGGCATCTTTAAACCCAACCCCAAAGATGGAGCTTATCTTGTAAATGTGATGCATCTTGGTCTTCATGCAGCCTTGTAAGTCCGTTAATCCGGATCTAACATTGATATCACACAATCACCAAGGATCGGCGGAATCCAAACTTGGTGATCTTCAAAAAAACCGAAATGATGAAGAACAATAACGAATTCACTTTAACACATTGCACACGATTCTATAACTTGAAAAGCAAAATCATCTGGTATAAGATGAAGATTCTCTATAAAGAAATCCCAAAGTCTTAACCCTAGAAATGAATAAGCTAAGCTTATATACCTAGGGTAAGGCATAACCCTAATGGGCTTGCCTGGCCCACAGGCCTATGGCATGCCCAAATGACCTATAAAGGTCCAAAACGAATACAAACTAACCTAGTTAAACCCAGTTAACTTCCGTAGACCATTACATATATTTGATGCTTCAGTCTCACAGTTCTAGGACCTAACAATCTCCCCCTAGACTGATGCCTCAAATTGTCTTCATAGTGCAAATTAAGCAATGTCTTCAACAGAATCTATGGTTGTCGCTGTGCCGTAAGTGTTGTGGAAGTCAGTCTCATACTTGTAGCACCTCACTCTTCAAGGAACTCTTAGCACCGGGTCTGTTTCTTCTGCTCTTGTGGTTAGCTTCATATCAGAATCTCGATCAGCTTTGCTTGAAACATCTTTGTCAAAAAGAATGCAAGAGGAGGAATCTCAGCAGCTCTTTTCTTCTTCAATTCTTCTCTTTTAAGCAAGCAGGTTCACAGGTACTTCTTCAAATGTACTATCACTGTCAGACGATGACTGGAATCTGGTTCTTCTGACTCCAGTACACTTTGCTATTGCGATGCTTCATGCTTTGCGCAACAAACAAAATCTCAATTTCAGCAACCCTTGTTTCTTATCTAAATCTAGATCTGCACAATTCTCAGAAATTTATAAGCAAAACATTCTTATGCAACAGGGAGAGTACCGCATGAACACTTGGTACATCCAAGTACTTGTACTCGGATCGAAATTCAAATTTCTTTCATCTTTAGATGATTAGTCAAATCTTCAAGAACGATTAATAATTTTTAATAAAACAAATAAAGCACTCTATTTTTGGATTTTTGGATTTTCTATTTTTTTTAAATATAAGAATACAAACAGAAACACAAAAAAACAAAGAAACTAACTCAATAGTTACAACTATAGAATTACAATGGGATCAAAATCGTTTTCAAGCGGACCAAGGAACATTTTCAGTGCGAACTTATTTAGACTGGTCTAATTGATTGCCAATATGTTTGTCCACTCAAATTTTAACGCTCAACTTTCATTTTTCAACTTCGTGATATGCTTAAGGTAGTATTATACTATAATATCCATGCGTCCCATACCATGACATACCCCCGCGATCAAGGTAAGCACAACGATTCATCCTAGCAGGTGAGTATACTGAGATCATCCTTTGGCTTTTACAACGTCAGACTATAGTTGAACAGGTCACTACTTTCGTACAGCAGAGTGACCAATAGTATCTGACGAGGGTGAGGCAAATACCTTTATTTGGTATGTTTGAATTCATGGAATTTTCTCATAATGAGATTTCCTTTCTTTTAAGGTTTTGGCCCTTCTATTTTGGCTCTTTTGCAAAGATATCGTGACTGTGTCTAGGTCTGCATATAATCTGGATGCAACAGAAGAGCAGCCAAGATATTCCTGGGTGACTCAACAACATAAAGACCCAAAACCTCAGACGTTGGCTATCTATCAACGCAAGATTTAAGACCATGAAATCATACGTATGTTACCCACAAGACACATAGTTCGTTATGTTTATATCACTTAGTATCTTTTAATCACTTTGAGCGTAAGCCTACCGACATATCACATTAAATCCTAGTCTTTTCAGCTACGACACTTTACATGTGTCAGTCACGCCCTTTATCACAAATATTCATTTCATTTCCCATGACTTTATATTTTTGTATTTTTCTAGTTTTCAAATAATGTTTATGTATTTTTCTAATTTTCTCCCCCTCAAATATTACATATATACATATATCGCCCTCTCCCCCCTAAATTTTTGCATCATACTTTATGCACAAATTTACCTAATAAAGAAAACATATACAAAAGTTTTCTACAAAAGGAAAAGGAAAATATTTTTGTTGTTTTTGCTTAACCATTCCTTCATTATATTAAAAACCAATCAATTTCAAAATTAAAGCATGAAATTCAAATTTGTACCTTTCGCTGATCTTTTCTTACGTTATCTTCTCCAAAGAAAACATCACAATCGTAAAAATTTGAACCTTTTTGCAACAGTGAGATGTTATCCTTCATGTCCCTGGAACAACCGCTACCAACATTCCAGAGATAGTCAACAGCTCCTCCTTGGTTGTTCCTGAAAAATAAAGAGATTAGTAAGACAGTGGGACCCAGGCCATCGTGGTCCTGGGTTTCCCTGAAGCATCAAAATAAGACACTTCTTTAAGACACAAGTCCCCTTTTGTTTTGAGGATTGGTGATGTTGTTGCTGATTTGGATCTGGGTTTGGGTTTCCAAATCTGTTTCAGTTTAACAAATGCGGTAGTTGCCTTTGATTGAGCTACTTTGGCTGTTTCATGTTTAGTCATTTTAGAAACAGATTTTTGTTGCTGAATAGCCTCGCGTTTGTTTTTGGCAACATTCCAATCCCCATCAGATGGTTTAACCTTGGAATTCACATTCTTCATTGCCTTAGGTGAAGATACCTTCATCGGCTTGGAACGATTGTTATCTTTGGTGTAACCCTCTGATTTTTAGCATGACACGGAACATGGGGACCACGTGTACAGTTTCGAGCAATGTGACCAGGAATGCCGCAATTGAAGCACATTTGTCTCTTCACAGGTAAAGCATTCTGATCAGCTTGATTTGCTCGTGCATGCCTTGAAGGATGAACTGATCCCTTCTGTGCTCGCCTTCCTTGCACGTGTCTTGCAGACGAAAAAGAATTTTGATGTTTGTACTTGTCGTTTGCAAGGGCCTTATTCTGTTGTGGAGATTTCTTTGGATTCTTCTTCTTTTGTTTAGACTGCAAGTCTTGTTCAGAAATCTCCCCAACCTTTCTAAAAGCTTTGCTAGCACGGTCAAAAGCATATTTTTCACACTTGCCATTAATGAACGGCTTAACAAAAGCATTTTTCACAACGTTAGCCTTTTGAGGACTATTGCTGCCTACTGATGATTTTGGAGAGCGTGATTGTTCTTGACGTTTGGACTTTTGCTTTCTTCGTCTCCGATTTGCTCGTTTTTGCTCTTTTAACTTGCTATGAACCTTTTCATCAGAAGTAGAAGGTTCAGATTGTACAGTTTGTGCACTTGGAGCCTTGTTCACATCAGCTGTCTCTTCATCAGCTGACTTATTTGAAGAGTTAACAACACCAGATGGTTCCCTTGCGTCTGGCGTATAATCATTGGGTTTGTCGTACATCATATGTTGTGCTTTCTCAATATCTTCGTCGGTTTCAGGCATTGTTGTGTAGTTGTGATTATACGGTGGGGGCAACCTGATTGAATCCCAAACCCTTATATGCCAGCTGCACATTGCACACATCTTGAACAAGCTTGCTAGATGTATCAAACTTTTTATATTCACTTCATTTTGTTGATATTTTCCAGTAAGAAGTCCCAGCTCAACTCTTACCAAGTCGCATTCCATGGTTTTTATTCTAATCTGGTTTTGTAATCATGGACCCAACATTTCTGTTGATTTACGTCCAGGTGGAGCTGAGCTATATCTTTCTTTTGTGCTTCAACCTTTTCTTTGAGTAACTTGTTACTTTCTCGAAGGCTGATACACTGAGCCATTGCATTGTTGTATTCATCGGTCATTTTGGAATTAAGAGCCCTGAGTTGAGCAACCCTATTCCTGCAAGGTTCAGTGCACAAGAGATAGTTGACTGTGTCAATGGGCGAGCTTGATTTTTCAGTGTTAGAGTGGGCTTGAGGTCGAGTTTGGGGGTGCTGGGCTGCTGATTGCTGCATCCTGGGCTGTTGAGTTCTGTTCGGACACTTCTTCAGGATGAGACTCTGTAGATTTTGCATATCGATCTTGGAGATCTTGGTTTGATTGTAAATGATCCCACAACCAAGAAACAAAGGAGTCGTTATCATCATCCAAGAAGCTATCCATCGCAGTTCTTACTTCCTCTTTACGCCTCCCACATTCAAGCAAACACATCACATAGTTAACAGCTGGATCAACATTGTAGTCTCCGATAAACTCATTCAGCTTTCCTTCACTTCATCCCACAGGCTCGAGTGCTGAGTTTGGGATGCAAACATCTTCGGATAATCGAAACCGGACCGGTAATCACGATAAAAAATGTCCGAAAACTGTTTTTTTTACCAAAATGTACCGTTAGACTCGTCTCGACGATACGATTCCAACGGTATGTACTGTCCGATGGTGATTTTAGGAATTTTCGTGCCTTTGTTTTTTTTGCCCTAAAAATCACACGAGTCTAACCGTGTCACCGGTTTGTTAAGATTGTCTGTGGATCAAATTATGTGTGCGAAAACATTTAACTCCAGTTACGTCAGCTAGTTAACTTTCCACCTTTTTAGGTGCAACTAGGAACAATACCAAATTCGGAACAGTAACTTGGATTAACAATCCGAGATGGAATCTCAAACAGTGATCTGAGATGCTAATCCGAGATGGTGATTCGGAACAGTATCCGAGATGGAATACGAGATGCACTGTTTCAGTCCGGAATGAGAATATGGAACAGTAATCCGGAATGCTATATGATACACAACAACAGTGGGAATCCGAAACAGTAATCCGGAATGCTATCTGATACACAACAACAGTGGGAATCCGGAACGGTAATCTGGAATGAAAGTCTATCCGAATTCGGAACAGTTACGAATCCGGAATCTTTGAAGATTATCCGAAATCCTTGAAGAAAATCCTAAATCCTTGAAAATTTATCCGAAATCTATCCGAAATTCAAGATTTTTATCCGAAATGCAGCAGGTTAATCCGAAATCAATCCGAAATGCAGCAGATTAATCCGAAATCAATCTGAAATACAACCAGAAAATTCGAAATCCTTGAATGTTGATCCGAAATGCTTGAATCTTCTTCATGTTCTTCGTGTTCTTTTGCAGAAAACGAACAGAATCGTGTAACATCATATCTGAGCCTGGAAAACAGGTTCAACCGGCTCTGATATCACTTGTAAGTCCCGTTAATCCGGATCTAACACTGATATCACACAATCACCAAGGATGGACAGAATCCAAACTTGGTGATCTTCAAGAAAAACCGAAATGATGAAGAACAATAACGAATTCACTTTAACACCTGTTTGGATGCACTTTTAAATCCTTTTTTTTATCAATGGAGTTAAGCAAGGCTTGTTAGGTCCTAGAACTGTGAGACTGAAGCATCAATTATATGTAACGGTCTATGGTAGTTAACTGGGTTTAACTAGGTTAGTTTGTTTTAGTTTTGGACCTTTATAGGTCATTTGGGCATGCCATAGCCTATGTGGGCCAGGCAAGCCCATTAGGGTTATGCCTTACCCTAGGTATATAAGCTTAGCTTATTCATTTCTAGGGTTAAGACTTTGGATTTCTCTAGAGAGAACCTTCATCTTGTACCAGACGATTGCCATGCAATGTGAACTCATAGATCTTCAACGAAACTGCACTTGGACTGTTGTGCCTCGGCCCGTATCGACTAATGGTGTTGGCTCCAAATGGGTCTTTAGAACCAAATATCACTCGGATGGCTTCCTTGATCATCACAAAGCTCGACTAGTTGCCCAAGGTTTTACGCAAATATCGGGACTTGATTTTTTCATACCTTTATTATGGTTGTCAAAGCCTCCATTGTTCGCATAGTTATCTCTTTGGCCATTATTAACTCTTAGCCTTTTCACCAACTAGATGTCAATAATGTGTTCGTTAACGGCTCTGTATCTGAAATAGTTTACATGGAACAACCTCCAAGTTTTGTTAACTCAGCCTTTCCAATTCATATTTGTAAGTTGAACAAAGCTCTTTATGGAGTTAAACAAGCACCACTGGCTTGGTTTCAACGGCTCAGTCCGTTCCTCATCTCCTACGGCTTTACATGTAGTCAAGCGGATCCATTGCTCTTTGTCCTTCATCAAGGTGATTCTCTTTATGTATCTCCTTGTTTATATAGACGACCTTGTTCTAACCGACAATACGTCTAAATTTCTTGCCGCCTTTATAAGTTGTTTGCACAAGGAACTCACCATTAAGGATTTGGGGTTGTTAAGTTATTTTTTGGGCTTAGAAGTTGTTCACAACCTAACTAGTCTTTTCCTTATTCAAACTAATTATGCTAATGATATACTCACTCGAGCCGGTCTTGCTGATGCTAAACCTGTCTCCGCTCCTCTTTCCACAACCGATACTTTTACATCCGATGGCACACCATACTCCGATCCTGCATTCTATCATTCCAATGTGGGGGCTCTCCAATACTAAGTATTATGTCGTAAATCATGATTGTCAGTTTTGAGTCGGAATCTAGGGTCATGGCCAATACAGCGGCTGAGATCATTTGGATTACTCATTTGTTGAAAGAGCGTCATGCACTTCCACCAACAAGACGCACTCTTCTTTGTGACAATCGCAATGCTTTATTTATGAGTCAAAATCTTGTTTCTCATAAAAGGGCAAAGCACATCGATTTAGATTATCTTTTTTGTGAACTTGTTATGTATGAAGTTGCACACTCATTTTGCTCCTACCGAGCTTCCACTAGCTGACATCTTCACCAAAAGTTTACCACTGCCTCAGTTCGAGCACTTTCGGTAGTTACTTCGAGTTCGTGCACCGTCGTTTCACTTGCAGGGGATAATACATAAATATCAATTACCAATCAATCACAAATTAATCCTTACTAATTCTCTTGTTCAAATATTGTAAATTCAATGTAGTATTTTGTTTCCTATTTTTGTGCACAATATCTCGATAACAGAACTCTCAATCATTTAAGGAAGAGACCATTTCCCTCACACATAATGAAAAATCCGCATTTATAAAAAGTGATTATATGTAAATTACTCAGAGATTATGTTAGGAAGTTTGTAATAAAGTGTGTATGGGAGTTGGGTATTTTGACTTGCGATACAGAGGCCTGCTGATTTAATTGAAAAGCCTAATAGACTTAATTAAGACTCTTATCAAGTCTTTCGTTTCTACATAAATAGTGTTAGACAAGTTTTCCTCCTTCTAAGATGGATCTGCCCTGCAATTATATATTGAAAAATTAAAGAAGGACCTATATTTAAAAAGTGGCAATATGATAAACTATGCCAGATACTATAATAATAAATAAACCAATGTGCTTTTCTTCCCATGATCACTAACGCCTAATGTCACAAATATTCCGGAAATTTACATAGCGTGATTTATTTTTACACACACGTCAATGTTAAGCTAGCTCACTTAGCGTAAAGGCTCTTATCTCTTAGTGAGATACCATGGGTTCTAACCCAGAAAAGGAATGCGTGTGTATGAGTTTTGAGCATGGTTGTAAAAATCTTGATTAGGACGCTAATTAATCTCGATTAATCACTGATTAATCACAATTAATCCTGACTAATTTCAATTAGTTCTGATTAATCCCGATTAATAGCTAGTCCCCACCTTATCATCCGACTAGCAATTCATGATTACTACAATACTGGAATTGGGGTTTTGTCTGAAGCATTCCTGAGTGTTGCCTTAGCCTTCCTTATCACATGGGTCTCTAGGGTGTTGTCATTCAAAAATAATCGACACACACATCTAAGTACTTTATAATCACAGTTTTGAATTTATAACAAAAAGTATATAGTACTTAGTTATTTATATCAAAATCATGGTTACTTTAGTTATTTATAACATAATCACGGTTGCAAAACTCGCAGACGCCCTCAGGTCGGTTGACTGAGAAGTGACGAGTAGTCAGTCTAGGCGGAGACTACTCAAATAGTACTCATACATGTTTATATATATTAAAAAATTGAGGAAATTACACATATGTTAGGGGTTATAAGTTTACTAATATTTATAAAAAAATAAGTGAATATAAATAAAAAAACAAATATGTTCAAATAGTAAAGTATTCCAAATATTAATATTTATTATTTGAAAAATGATATTCATTCTTAAATGTGACTGAGAGGAATTATGTTTTTTTAGTCAGACTCCTCACGAGTTGACCAATTAGATTCGATTTTAGATGATGTTGAATGTGTTTGATCGATTACGAGTAATTAGGCGAAACCGAAGAAAATCACCTCGACAACCTATTTTGTAGCGATTACTCGGCAAATGCTCGGTCTTCTGGACCTTGTTTATATATATATTATTATTTAAAAAGAAAAATAAAAATGAGAATAAAAATCTTTAACTACATGGAAATCTAGTGAAACTTTCGTAAACAAATTGGTTTCCCAACTACTCACACGTCACGGAGAGTTGGAAGTTCCAATTTCTTTTCCTCTCAATTGCACATTTGAGTTCACACCCTTACTACCTACGCGTATGACTCATATATACGTGGCCGTCACGTTTTTATCTATCAGCTAAGTTTCTAGAATATTTTCTACTTTTCATGATAAGGACCATTCCATTTTCAACCATCTTACTTGTCCTGAAATATTTCTGAAAGAAAAATAAAAAATATATGTATATTAATATATATATATATATATACACACTAGTGATGTTAACATTACAAACAAAATATTAAAATACGTTACGAAAAGCTACATTTAACCTGACAACCTCCAAGCCCGTTAACATTAAAAATAATAAAAATTATTATTATAATTATAATAAAATGAAAACATAATATTAATTAATAAATATAATTTAAATTAAACAAGTTCAAAGGTCTTCTTTAAGAATATTATGTGTTAATGAATACAAAAAATGATATAGCTTTCTAATTTTTTTTCTTTTAAAAGAATAGTAAATAGTCATAATTTGATTCTTTTTGTAATCTTGTTTTCAACTGAATGTAATTAACTAATTTTCATGTTAGGGATGATAGAAAGCTATAACTGGTTTTGGGTTTTTTTAACAATAATTTCTAAAATTTTCAGCCTGAAATAATACAATTATAACATGCATTCGACATGATTTTTTTAACTATAAATGTTACTCTTACTTTACTTTAAATCAATTATTTATATTATTCATTTACCCACATTTGAAACTTCCAACTCCCTTAAAAAAAAACCTATGTGTTCCTACCAATCCTACATTAGCATCCCAGAGGACATAAACCCCTAAATTTTTAGATGTAAGAGACAAACCTAACCTCCATGTTCCTTAACTAGATCTAACTTTGACTAGTAACTAACAGTTTTATAGTCAATCAAAGACATAATATCAATACCTCATCACTTACGCTCTTACACGTCATCACCCCATTTGCTTGACCAAAAAGTCACTCCCACACGCATATGCCACGCAGTTGACGTCATCCAAACTATATATAACAAACACTCACCAACTAAACAATCTCAATCAATATGACGGTAAAGAGACCACTAGAAGATGATTCCGAGATCGAAAATATGGCCATCGCCAACTGCTTAATGCTCCTCTCTCGTGTCGGAAACTCCGATTCGATATCAGACCCGGACCGGCTGTTTCGCTGCAAGACATGTAACAAGCCTTTCCAGTCGTTTCAAGCACTGGGGGGCCACTGCGCCAGTCACAAACGGCTGAAAGGGAATGATATGATCCTCGGTCGATCGCCACTGAAGCCTAAGACGCATGAGTGCTCCATTTGTGGGCAGGAGTTTGCGCTTGGACAAGCTTTGGGGGGTCATATGCGGCGGCACCGTGACAAGACCACCGGAAAAAGTGTTGTGAAGAAGGAAAGTGGGGCGATGGGTTTGTGTTTGGATTTGAGTTTGAGTTTGGCGCCGTATGATATTGACTTGAAGTTGTGGCCGATTGTTAGTTAGTGAGGTACATACTAGTTAGGGTTTTCTAAAATGTTTGTTTTTGGTTCCTTTGTATACAGAAATTTATTTATTATTGAATTTTGAGGATCAGATTTTGTATCATACCATGGTTTACGGTTACTTGAATTCCTTCAACAACTTCCACATCTTGACTAGCTCTTACTTCTTCATAGAGTATTTGGCTTTCTTGTTTATCATTTGGGTATAGCTCTATTTATAAACATTTATATAATAATTATTATTATCATTATCTTTATCAATCTATTAAAACCCAAAGCAAATGAACAATGACAGGCATCTCCTGGATCCTTGATCGTATGACGCATGCATAGGAGGCCACGTTTTCTCTGGATCTCATCCAAGTTTATTTTTTCTCTCCACGCCTCTTCTTCAGATCTCTCTACCCTCACGTTAGAGACCTTCTCTTCGGTTTGCTTTTCGGATTTGCAACACCTGCCCACCTCCTCTCCACGTTCATCGCTGCTTATCATCCGATTTGTCTTATCCTATTCACTCCAACGGTGCACACTGGTACGCATACTTCTAGGATCGCTAACCCTAAATCGACGATATCAAAACCCCCTTTGAAATCGGCTAAACCGATTTTTCATGAACTAAGCCTCGAACCCTAAATCGATCCTTCACCTTTGTGGAAATCATCGTGATCTCTTCATTTCACCCTGCAGTTGTCTTCACTTCACGCTGTTATTTGTTAAGTTTTACTTTCCCCTATAAAGTTTATAAATTATATATGTACCAAGACTAAAATTTTATTTATATATATCCCATTTTTAGAACCTAAAAATATCAAAATATACCCCTTATGTTATAGATACATTAGAGAATTACTATTTTACCCTATTTGTGCATTTGTTAAAGAAGAGTAAATATATAATTTTATTTTTTGGCTTGAGTAATGTGTAATTAAGATTTTAAATAAGGGAATATATGTAATAATTTTTTTTTCATTTTGTTGTGGTTATTCAAGTGAATGTTTAGTTTTGTTTTAAGCGGGTGTACTTTACTATATATTAATTTGCAAGGTATTGTTGCATTGTTTGTTATAAGTGTCGGATAACTGGTTATACCTCACTTTGTTTTTTTCTTTTCTTTTTTACTTTAGTTCTTTTACTTTTAATTCTAATAGTATCATCTTTACAACCACCATACTTTTTTCAATTTCAACTTTAATCTCATATACTTTTGATCTTTTACAACTTTTTTTGTTTTATATATGTTTTGGTCTAAATTTTTTAAAGTTAACACACCGTAACGTGTGTATGTGATCAATGTTTTTACCTTTTTTTCCCATTTAATGATCACTTTATTTTTTATGCTTTGGTCTTTTTTTTTGTGCATGAACACGCCGAAACGAGCATGCATAGTTCAATGTTTTTACGTCTACTTTACATTTAGTCTATTTTTTTCGAATTTTATGAATTCTTTTGTTTTACGAACTTTTCCGGTATTGGTAGTTGTTAGCGATAGTGTGACATTGATGCCACTCGACATAGTTTTATGCGTTCTGCCGCAATGTGGGGAAATACTAGTTTAAATAATTTGCTAACTTAAAAGTGAGTTTCTTTGGTCCAACGAGCATGAGATTTTGACTGTGTGTGTATATGACATTTGAGGAAACAAATATCAGCATGAGCAAGAAACTGGTTTACCTTTTTGTAGAAATTGGAACGATAGTAAACTTTGAAATCCTATGCATACATAGATGTATTTGTACTGATATTTAGAATATAGTTGTTTTTAGCTATATCTCACTTTAAGATCCTAACTTATTTGTACTTATATACAGTCTTTACAGAGGTTTTTTTAGATATACATGGTTTAAACATCCTCAGAAGTAAGACACAACAATTAGGACACATTTATAACTATAGTTTAGCTAAGTAATTATTTTATTGTTTGTAAAAGTCTTTACTCTGCCATAAAAATATTGAGTTTTGAGGAAGATCGCTTAACACTGAGGAAAATTCTGAACCTATCAAGGTAAACATTATACATGCTGCTTTGTTCTGCTCCCACATGAATTGGGTCAATTGTTAAATATAATTATGTATTTTACTTTAACAATAATTATATAGGAATCAGTAACACCAGACGAAAGTTATAAGTAATTGTAGCTTATGCCGAAGTATAAATCATAGTAATGTGCTCACATTTTGCTACAAATTAAGCAATATACTTTCATTTTTACCTGATTAGCCACCTACTTTCATTAAGTTTGTTGCTACATCTTGCCGTTAACTGATAGAGATCATATTCTAGTTTAGCTTTTAAGTGTCATTTGTCTATTCTAGGAGCGGGGTAAGTGCAAATAATATAGTATAAGTATGAGTCAGTAATTACTTGGGGAAGGGATAGGAAAAGACGTAGTTTGTTAGGCTGTTTACAGAGAGAGGGCGTAGCCCTGGGAACACTTCGGTGTTAGTTATCGAGTCTGTATCATCTTCTTCGTATCAATTTCAATTCTAGTTATAGTGTTTTTCTCAATTTCAGTTGAATTGTTAGTAATCAGAATCGGATCCTTTCATTGGTCCAACCTGCCCTTCCTCTGCTCTTTCGATTTCACTTTTTGATAATCAGATCTAATTTCGATTTCTATTCCCGATCAATCTTGGTGAATCGGTCATCTCATTTGGATATTCATGTACAACAAATTCAGCAATTGCAATCTGATGTTACAACGATAAAGGATTCTCCTAAGGCGCGAAGTGAAGTTCGGTCTGAATTAGGAGAATCCCGCAAAGTTGATTTGCTCGTGCATGCCTTGAAGGATGAACTGATCCCTTCTGTGCTCGCCTTCCTTGCACGTGTCTTGCAGACGAAAAAGAATTTTGATGTTTGTACTTGTCGTTTGCAAGGGCCTTATTCTGTTGTGGAGATTTCTTTGGATTCTTCTTCTTTTGTTTAGACTGCAAGTCTTGTTCAGAAATCTCCCCAACCTTTCTAAAAGCTTTGCTAGCACGGTCAAAAGCATATTTTTCACACTTGCCATTAATGAACGGCTTAACAAAAGCATTTTTCACAACGTTAGCCTTTTGAGGACTATTGCTGCCTACTGATGATTTTGGAGAGCGTGATTGTTCTTGACGTTTGGACTTTTGCTTTCTTCGTCTCCGATTTGCTCGTTTTTGCTCTTTTAACTTGCTATGAACCTTTTCATCAGAAGTAGAAGGTTCAGATTGTACAGTTTGTGCACTTGGAGCCTTGTTCACATCAGCTGTCTCTTCATCAGCTGACTTATTTGAAGAGTTAACAACACCAGATGGTTCCCTTGCGTCTGGCGTATAATCATTGGGTTTGTCGTACATCATATGCTGTGCTTTCTCAATATCTTCGTCGGTTTCAGGCATTGTTGTGTAGTTGTGATTATACGGTGGGGGCAACCTGATTGAATCCCAAACCCTTATATGCCAGCTGCACATTGCACACATCTTGAACAAGCTTGCTAGATGTATCAAACTTTTTTATATTCACTTCATTTTGTTGATATTTTCCAGTAAGAAGTCCCAGCTCAACTCTTACCAAGTCGCATTCCATGGTTTTTGATTCTAATCTGGTTTTGTAATCATGGACCCAACATTTCTGTTGATTTACGTCCAGGTGGAGCTGAGCTATATCTTTCTTTTGTGCTTCAACCTTTTCTTTGAGTAACTTGTTACTTTCTCGAAGGCTGATACACTGAGCCATTACATTGTTGTATTCATCGGTCATTTTGGAATTAAGAGCCCTGAGTTGAGCAACCCTATTCCTGCAAGGTTCAGTGCACAAAAGATAGTTGACTGTGTCAATGGGCGAGCTTGATTTTTCAGTGTTAGAGTGGGCTTGAGGTCGAGTTTGGGGGTGCTGGGCTGCTGATTGCTGCATCCTGGGCTGTTGAGTTCTGTTCGGACACTTCTTCAGGATGAGACTCTGTAGATTTTGCATATCGATCTTGGAGATCTTGGTTTGATTGTAAATGATCCCACAACCAAGAAACAAAGGAGTCGTTATCATCATCCAAGAAGCTATCCATCGCAGTTCTTACTTCCTCTTTACGCCTCCCACATTCAAGCAAACACATCACATAGTTAACAGCTGGATCAACATTGTAGTCTCCGATAAACTCATTCAGCTTTCCTTCACTTCATCCCACAGGCTCGAGTGCTGAGTTTGGGATGCAAACATCTTCGGATAATCGAAACCGGACCGGTAATCACGATAAAAAATGTCCGAAAACTGTTTTTTTTTACCAAAATGTACCGTTAGACTCGTCTCGACGATACGATTCCAACGGTATGTACTGTCCGATGGTGATTTTAGGAATTTTCGTGCCTTTGTTTTTTTTGCCCTAAAAATCACACGAGTCTAACCGTGTCACCGGTTTGTTAAGATTGTCTGTGGATCAAATTATGTGTGCGAAAACATTTAACTCCAGTTACGTCAGCTAGTTAACTTTCCACATTTTTAGGTGCAACTAGGAACAATACCAAATTCGGAACAGTAACTTGGATTAACAATCCGAGATGGAATCTCAAACAGTGATCTGAGATGCTAATCCGAGATGGTGATTCGGAACAGTATCCGAGATGGAATACGAGATGCACTGTTTCAGTCCGGAATGAGAATATGGAACAGTAATCCGGAATGCTATATGATACACAACAACAGTGGGAATCCGAAACAGTAATCCGGAATGCTATCTGATACACAACAACAGTGGGAATCCGGAACGGTAATCCGGAATGAAAGTCTATCCGAATTCGGAACAGTTACGAATCCGGAATCTTTGAAGATTATCCGAAATCCTTGAAGAAAATCCTAAATCCTTGAAAATTTATCCGAAATCTATCCGAAATTCAAGATTTTTATCCGAAATGCAGCAGGTTAATCCGAAATCAATCCGAAATGCAGCAGATTAATCCGAAATCAATCTGAAATACAACCAGAAAATTCGAAATCCTTGAATGTTGATCCGAAATGCTTGAATCTTCTTCATGTTCTTCGTGTTCTTTTGCAGAAAACGAACAGAATCGTGTAACATCATATCTGAGCCTGGAAAACAGGTTCAACAGCTCTGATATCACTTGTAAGTCCCGTTAATCCGGATCTAACACTGATATCACACAATCACCAAGGATGGACGGAATCCAAACTTGGTGATCTTCAAGAAAAACCGAAATGATGAAGAACAATAACGAATTCACTTTAACACCTGTTTGGATGCACTTTTAAATCCTTTTTTTATCAATGGAGTTAAGCAAGGCTTGTTAGGTCCTAGAACTGTGAGACTGAAGCATCAATTATATGTAACGGTCTATGGTAGTTAACTGGGTTTAACTAGGTTAGTTTGTTTTAGTTTTGGACCTTTATAGGTCATTTGGGCATGCCATAGCCTATGTGGGCCAGGCAAGCCCATCAGGGTTATGCCTTACCCTAGGTATATAAGCTTAGCTTATTCATTTCTAGGGTTAAGACTTTGGATTTCTCTAGAGAGAACCTTCATCTTGTACCAGACGATTGCCATGCAATGTGAACTCATTGATCTTCAACGAAACTGCACTTGGACTGTTGTGCCTCGGCCCGTATCGACTAATGGTGTTGGCTCCAAATGGGTCTTTAGAACCAAATATCACTCGGATGGCTTCCTTGATCATCACAAAGCTCGACTAGTTGCCCAAGGTTTTACGCAAATATCGGGACTTGATTTTTTCATACCTTTATTATGGTTGTCAAAGCCTCCATTGTTCGCATAGTTATCTCTTTGGCCATTATTAACTCTTAGCCTTTTCACCAACTAGATGTCAATAATGTGTTCGTTAACGGCTCTGTATCTGAAATAGTTTACATGGAACAACCTCCAAGTTTTGTTAACTCAGCCTTTCCAATTCATATTTGTAAGTTGAACAAAGCTCTTTATGGAGTTAAACAAGCACCACTGGCTTGGTTTCAACGGCTCAGTCCGTTCCTCATCTCCTACGGCTTTACATGTAGTCAAGCGGATCCATTGCTCTTTGTCCTTCATCAAGGTGATTCTCTTTATGTATCTCCTTGTTTATATAGACGACCTTGTTCTAACCGACAATACGTCTAAATTTCTTGCCGCCTTTATAAGTTGTTTGCACAAGGAACTCACCATTAAGGATTTGGGGTTGTTAAGTTATTTTTTGGGCTTAGAAGTTGTTCACAACCTAACTAGTCTTTTCCTTATTCAAACTAATTATGCTAATGATATACTCACTCGAGCCGGTCTTGCTGATGCTAAACCTGTCTCCGCTCCTCTTTCCACAACCGATACTTTTACATCCGATGGCACACCATACTCCGATCCTGCATTCTATCATTCCAATGTGGGGGCTCTCCAATACTAAGTATTATGTCGTAAATCATGATTGTCAGTTTTGAGTCGGAATCTAGGGTCATGGCCAATACAGCGGCTGAGATCATTTGGATTACTCATTTGTTGAAAGAGCGTCATGCACTTCCACCAACAAGACGCACTCTTCTTTGTGACAATCGCAATGCTTTATTTATGAGTCAAAATCTTGTTTCTCATAAAAGGGCAAAGCACATCGATTTAGATTATCTTTTTTGTGAACTTGTTATGTATGAAGTTGCACACTCATTTTGCTCCTACCGAGCTTCCACTAGCTGACATCTTCACCAAAAGTTTACCACTGCCTCAGTTCGAGCACTTTCGGTAGTTACTTCGAGTTCGTGCACCGTCGTTTCACTTGCAGGGGATAATACATAAATATCAATTACCAATCAATCACAAATTAATCCTTACTAATTCTCTTGTTCAAATATTGTAAATTCAATGTAGTATTTTGTTTCCTATTTTTGTGCACAATATCTCGATAACAGAACTCTCAATCATTTAAGGAAGAGACCATTTCCCTCACACATAATGAAAAATCCGCATTTATAAAAAGTGATTATATGTAAATTACTCAGAGATTATGTTAGGAAGTTTGTAATAAAGTGTGTATGGGAGTTGGGTATTTTGACTTGCGATACAGAGGCCTGCTGATTTAATTGAAAAGCCTAATAGACTTAATTAAGACTCTTATCAAGTCTTTCGTTTCTACATAAATAGTGTTAGACAAGTTTTCCTCCTTCTAAGATGGATCTGCCCTGCAATTATATATTGAAAAATTAAAGAAGGACCTATATTTAAAAAGTGGCAATATGATAAACTATGCCAGATACTATAATAATAAATAAACCAATGTGCTTTTCTTCCCATGATCACTAACGCCTAATGTCACAAATATTCCGGAAATTTACATAGCGTGATTTATTTTTACACACACGTCAATGTTAAGCTAGCTCACTTAGCGTAAAGGCTCTTATCTCTTAGTGAGATACCATGGGTTCTAACCCAGAAAAGGAATGCGTGTGTATGAGTTTTGAGCATGGTTGTAAAAATCTTGATTAGACGCTAATTAATCTCGATTAATCACTGATTAATCACAATTAATCCTGACTAATTTCAATTAGTTCTGATTAATCCCGATTAATAGCTAGTCCCCACCTTATCATCCGACTAGCAATTCATGATTACTACAATACTGGAATTGGGGTTTTGTCTGAAGCATTCCTGAGTGTTGCCTTAGCCTTCCTTATCACATGGGTCTCTAGGGTGTTGTCATTCAAAAATAATCGACACACACATCTAAGTACTTTATAATCACAGTTTTGAATTTATAACAAAAAGTATATAGTACTTAGTTATTTATATCAAAATCATGGTTACTTTAGTTATTTATAACATAATCACGGTTGCAAAACTCGCAGACGCCCTCAGGTCGGTTGACTGAGAAGTGACGAGTAGTCAGTCTAGGCGGAGACTACTCAAATAGTACTCATACATGTTTATATATATTAAAAAATTGAGGAAATTACACATATGTTAGGGGTTATAAGTTTACTAATATTTATAAAAAAATAAGTGAATATAAATAAAAAAACAAATATGTTCAAATAGTAAAGTATTCCAAATATTAATATTTATTATTTGAAAAATGATATTCATTCTTAAATGTGACTGAGAGGAATTATGTTTTTTTAGTCAGACTCCTCACGAGTTGACCAATTAGATTCGATTTTAGATGATGTTGAATGTGTTTGATCGATTACGAGTAATTAGGCGAAACCGAAGAAAATCACCTCGACAACCTATTTTGTAGCGATTACTCGGCAAATGCTCGGTCTTCTGGACCTTGTTTATATATATATTATTATTTAAAAAGAAAAATAAAAATGAGAATAAAAATCTTTAACTACATGGAAATCTAGTGAAACTTTCGTAAACAAATTGGTTTCCCAACTACTCACACGTCACGGAGAGTTGGAAGTTCCAATTTCTTTTCCTCTCAATTGCACATTTGAGTTCACACCCTTACTACCTACGCGTATGACTCATATATACGTGGCCGTCACGTTTTTATCTATCAGCTAAGTTTCTAGAATATTTTCTACTTTTCATGATAAGGACCATTCCATTTTCAACCATCTTACTTGTCCTGAAATATTTCTGAAAGAAAAATAAAAAATATATGTATATTAATATATATATATATATACACACTATGATGTTAACATTACAAACAAAATATTAAAATACGTTACGAAAAGCTACATTTAACCTGACAACCTCCAAGCCCGTTAACATTAAAAATAATAAAAATTATTATTATAATTATAATAAAATGAAAACATAATATTAATTAATAAATATAATTTAAATTAAACAAGTTCAAAGGTCTTCTTTAAGAATATTATGTGTTAATGAATACAAAAAATGATATAGCTTTCTAATTTTTTTTCTTTTAAAAGAATAGTAAATAGTCATAATTTGATTCTTTTTGTAATCTTGTTTTCAACTGAATGTAATTAACTAATTTTCATGTTAGGGATGATAGAAAGCTATAACTGGTTTTGGTTTTTTTAACAATAATTTCTAAAATTTTCAGCCTGAAATAATACAATTATAACATGCATTCGACATGATTTTTTTAACTATAAATGTTACTCTTACTTTACTTTAAATCAATTATTTATATTATTCATTTACCCACATTTGAAACTTCCAACTCCCTTAAAAAAAAACCTATGTGTTCCTACCAATCCTACATTAGCATCCCAGAGGACATAAACCCCTAAATTTTTAGATGTAAGAGACAAACCTAACCTCCATGTTCCTTAACTAGATCTAACTTTGACTAGTAACTAACAGTTTTATAGTCAATCAAAGACATAATATCAATACCTCATCACTTACGCTCTTACACGTCATCACCCCATTTGCTTGACCAAAAAGTCACTCCCACACGCATATGCCACGCAGTTGACGTCATCCAAACTATATATAACAAACACTCACCAACTAAACAATCTCAATCAATATGACGGTAAAGAGACCACTAGAAGATGATTCCGAGATCGAAAATATGGCCATCGCCAACTGCTTAATGCTCCTCTCTCGTGTCGGAAACTCCGATTCGATATCAGACCCGGACCGGCTGTTTCGCTGCAAGACATGTAACAAGCCTTTCCAGTCGTTTCAAGCACTGGGGGGCCACTGCGCCAGTCACAAACGGCTGAAAGGGAATGATATGATCCTCGGTCGATCGCCACTGAAGCCTAAGACGCATGAGTGCTCCATTTGTGGGCAGGAGTTTGCGCTTGGACAAGCTTTGGGGGTCATATGCGGCGGCACCGTGACAAGACCACCGGAAAAAGTGTTGTGAAGAAGGAAAGTGGGGCGATGGGTTTGTGTTTGGATTTGAGTTTGAGTTTGGCGCCGTATGATATTGACTTGAAGTTGTGGCCGATTGTTAGTTAGTGAGGTACATACTAGTTAGGGTTTTCTAAAATGTTGTTTTTGGTTCCTTTGTATACAGAAATTTATTTATTATTGAATTTTGAGGATCAGATTTTGTATCATACCATGGTTTACGGTTACTTGAATTCCTTCAACAACTTCCACATCTTGACTAGCTCTTACTTCTTCATAGAGTATTTGGCTTTCTTGTTTATCATTTGGGTATAGCTCTATTTATAAACATTTATATAATAATTATTATTATCATTATCTTTATCAATCTATTAAAACCCAAAGCAAATGAACAATGACAGGCATCTCCTGGATCCTTGATCGTATGACGCATGCATAGGAGGCCACGTTTTCTCTGGATCTCATCCAAGTTTATTTTTTCTCTCCACGCCTCTTCTTCAGATCTCTCTACCCTCACGTTAGAGACCTTCTCTTCGGTTTGCTTTTCGGATTTGCAACACCTGCCCACCTCCTCTCCACGTTCATCGCTGCTTATCATCCGATTTGTCTTATCCTATTCACTCCAACGGTGCACACTGGTACGCATACTTCTAGGATCGCTAACCCTAAATCGACGATATCAAAACCCCCTTTGAAATCGGCTAAACCGATTTTTCATGAACTAAGCCTCGAACCCTAAATCGATCCTTCACCTTTGTGGAAATCATCGTGATCTCTTCATTTCACCCTGCAGTTGTCTTCACTTCACGCTGTTATTTGTTAAGTTTTACTTTCCCCTATAAAGTTTATAAATTATATATGTACCAAGACTAAAATTTTATTTATATATATCCCATTTTTAGAACCTAAAAATATCAAAATATACCCATTATGTTATAGATACATTAGAGAATTACTATTTTACCCTATTTGTGCATTTGTTAAAGAAGAGTAAATATATAATTTTATTTTTTGGCTTGAGTAATGTGTAATTAAGATTTTAAATAAGGGAATATATGTAATAATTTTTTTTTCATTTTGTTGTGGTTATTCAAGTGAATGTTTAGTTTTGTTTTAAGCGGGTGTACTTTACTATATATTAATTTGCAAGGTATTGTTGCATTGTTTGTTATAAGTGTCGGATAACTGGTTATACCTCACTTTGTTTTTTTCTTTTCTTTTTTACTTTAGTTCTTTTACTTTTAATTCTAATAGTATCATCTTTACAACCACCATACTTTTTTCAATTTCAACTTTAATCTCATATACTTTTGATCTTTTACAACTTTTTTTGTTTTATATATGTTTTGGTCTAAATTTTTTAAAGTTAACACACCGTAACGTGTGTATGTGATCAATGTTTTTACCTTTTTTTCCCATTTAATGATCACTTTATTTTTTATGCTTTGGTCTTTTTTTTTGTGCATGAACACGCCGAAACGAGCATGCATAGTTCAATGTTTTTACGTCTACTTTACATTTAGTCTATTTTTTTCGAATTTTATGAATTCTTTTGTTTTACGAACTTTTCCGGTATTGGTAGTTGTTAGCGATAGTGTGACATTGATGCCACTCGACATAGTTTTATGCGTTCTGCCGCAATGTGGGGAAATACTAGTTTAAATAATTTGCTAACTTAAAAGTGAGTTTCTTTGGTCCAACGAGCATGAGATTTTGACTGTGTGTGTATATGACATTTGAGGAAACAAATATCAGCATGAGCAAGAAACTGGTTTACCTTTTTGTAGAAATTGGAACGATAGTAAACTTTGAAATCCTATGCATACATAGATGTATTTGTACTGATATTTAGAATATAGTTGTTTTTAGCTATATCTCACTTTAAGATCCTAACTTATTTGTACTTATATACAGTCTTTACAGAGGTTTTTTAGATATACATGGTTTAAACATCCTCAGAAGTAAGACACAACAATTAGGACACATTTATAACTATAGTTTAGCTAAGTAATTATTTTATTGTTTGTAAAAGTCTTTACTCTGCCATAAAAATATTGAGTTTTGAGGAAGATCGCTTAACACTGAGGAAAATTCTGAACCTATCAAGGTAAACATTATACATGCTGCTTTGTTCTGCTCCCACATGAATTGGGTCAATTGTTAAATATAATTATGTATTTTACTTTAACAATAATTATATAGGAATCAGTAACACCAGACGAAAGTTATAAGTAATTGTAGCTTATGCCGAAGTATAAATCATAGTAATGTGCTCACATTTTGCTACAAATTAAGCAATATACTTTCATTTTTACCTGATTAGCCACCTACTTTCATTAAGTTTGTTGCTACATCTTGCCGTTAACTGATAGAGATCATATTCTAGTTTAGCTTTTAAGTGTCATTTGTCTATTCTAGGAGCGGGGTAAGTGCAAATAATATAGTATAAGTATGAGTCAGTAATTACTTGGGGAAGGGATAGGAAAAGACGTAGTTTGTTAGGCTGTTTACAGAGAGAGGGCGTAGCCCTGGGAACACTTCGGTGTTAGTTATCGAGTCTGTATCATCTTCTTCGTATCAATTTCAATTCTAGTTATAGTGTTTTTCTCAATTTCAGTTGAATTGTTAGTAATCAGAATCGGATCCTTTCATTGGTCCAACCTGCCCTTCCTCTGCTCTTTCGATTTCACTTTTTGATAATCAGATCTAATTTCGATTTCTATTTCCCGATCAATCTTGGTGAATCGGTCATCTCATTTGGATATTCATGTACAACAAATTCAGCAATTGCAATCTGATGTTACAACGATAAAGGATTCTCCTAAGGCGCGAAGTGAAGTTCGGTCTGAATTAGGAGAATCCCGCAAAGTTGTTTTAGCGTGAATGAATCGCAGGAGAAGAAACATGTTGATGAATCATCTGGATTTGGTATAGTGTTCTCGACGTCTGGCCCCAAATCTAGTCATTCTGATCCGTCCATCTGGTTTACCATGGGCTGTGAAGAAGGTCAAATTGCCTGAGTTTTCTAGTTTTGATCCGCAAGACTGGATCCAAAAGGCCAATCTATATTTCGACATAACTAATATTGTTGATGCTATACCTCTGCGCCTCGCTCAATTGAGCATGATTGGTATTGCTCAACATTGGTTTACGATAATCACTTAGGTTCGTCCTTCGTTAACTTGGACTGAGTTCCAATCTGAATTGTTACAACGTTTTTAGTGGTCTCGAAATTCAAAATCCGTATGAACACATGGCTAATATCCAGCAATCGGATTCTATCTATGATTATATTGATGATTCGAATACCTGTTATCCTTGGTCCCTCGCTTACAGGAATCTCAAGCCTTAGGGTATTTTGTGGCTGGATTGTGGGATGATACGAAGAAGTGGATGCGATTACATCGTCTCCAATCGCGATTGGATCCAACGTACTTAGCCAGGGATGTGGAATTGATGCTCCGGCCAAATCCTGATACTACATCATTGACTCGTTTTCTATATGCTCAGCATCAGGGGTATCCATTGATGGGTTCGGGGAATGGGCATTTGCAATTGGACCATGCAGAGTTCAAATCTGTGGGGACTCAAGGATTTGTTAGTAGTGCGGGTGCTGTCTCCGACACTAGTACCACCACACCTCTTACTTCAGCTCAAGCTACTTCTCGTGATTGTGGTATCTGTTTTCTAATCTCGAACCGAATGGGAGGAACGTCGGAAGAAAGGACTATATTACAAATGTGGTCAACAATATAGTCCAGCTCATAAATGCCCGGAGGGTAAACTTCGTGTGATGTTGATAGGAGATGATGAACCGGATGCTTCCGAAGGGTTGCATTTTCAATTGGAGCAAATGGATGTTTTTCAATCGGATGGGGTCATTAACACTGCTGTTGGCTCTTCTACCAAGCCTTGAGGACAAGACTTGTGTAAGGGAGAAGTAATGATAGAGATCATATTCTAGTTTAGCTTTTAAGTGTCATTTGTCTATTCTAGGAGGGGGTAAATGCAAATAATATAGTATAAGGATGAGTCAATAATTACTTGGGGAAGGGGATAGGAAAATACAACGTTTGTTAGGCTCTGTTTAAAGAGAGAGGGCGTAGCCCTGGGAACACTTCAGTGTTAATAATCGAGTCTGTATCATCTTCTTCGTATCAATTTCAATTCTAGTTTATAGTGCTTTTCTCAATTTCAGTTGAATTATTAGTGATCAGAATCGGATCTGTTAAAATACATAAGTGTGATTGTTATCTTCAAACATGCGTAATGTTGAGACAGTTATGTCGAGTTTGTTTAGTCAGTTATGTCGAGTTGATTGGTACAGTTGTGATTAAATCAAGTTGTTATTGTATTGGTTAAGTTTGTTGTATTGTTATTATTGTTGTTGGGCAGGTTAAGCTAATATCGTGTGCAGGTTATTCTTTAGGGTGCTAATTGTAAATTCACAGAAACTTCAAGGGTTGCAGTGAAATGTTGTTATATTTTGAGTATAAAAGGAGAAGAGAGAGAATGGCAGTTTAGTTGATTGCTTCAAGATATTTCTAGGGTTTCCCTGTTCTCTGTTTGTGTTCTTTTTGTTCGTTCATTGTCTTTGTGATTTCACTAAGTGAAATTAAGGTTTGATCATAGCGATTCTGTAATCTCTGTGTTAAGTTGTAGTTGGTTTGTTTAGTTGTACAATAGATCTTACTGATCTATTGTGTTCTGTTGTTGTACTGTACACATCTCATCATCTTGAGATCTAGGGTTTGGTTTGGGAGATTTCTGAGTTGGTTCAACATAATAAAAGATTTTGTCACTGTTTTGCCACTACATCAGGTGTTATTGTTCTCTTTGTTTTGTTCATATAAATTTTATATGGTATCAGAGTGATATCGCTCCTGATTGTGATTATTCCGCTGTATCTTTATTTGTTTGTTGATCCGTGTTTAGGTTCACTCCTGGAGCTTTAGGGAAGTGAATCTGTTGTTCGTGAATATAGACCGTCTCGATCTTGGGTTGTTGAAGGCCTGTGTTGGTCTCTGAAACCCTAGAAAGTTTCAAGGCAAACTGACCAGTGTTAATCTTGGTTTGTGTGCTCTTTGGTTGTGATCTGTAACCCTAGAAGGTTACGTTGTCATAGCTTCTTGATAGAAGATAAACGCAAATTTGTAAGATCGTTCTTGCTTTATCTTTAGTTGTTATAGTTGTTGATCTAGTTTGTTACATAATATATGTGTATGGATTAGTTTGTACCTTATTGTAATCTTTAGGTAGTTTAGTGTAAACTAGATTGTCAATATAATGTATGCATTCTTAATTAAGAGACATAAAATACCAATTATTCATGGTATCAGCCATTACTTGGGTGTGGTTGAGTTTCTCCCTTCTTTATCTTCTTTTCCCATTTCCCCTTCCTATTCACTTTTCATTTTCTTTTCTGCCTTCTGTTGTTATTCACCAACCACCATGGCATCATCAACCATTGACAACTTCCCATGGCAAGTCTTGCACCTATGATAGCAGTGAAATTATCATCCTCCAATTATATTTGCTAGAGGACTCAAATGTTACCTCTCATCAATTATCAACATCTTTTATCTCGTATTGATGGCAGTCTCTCGGCACCTCCCTCTATGATCGCTGCAGATGACAAACAAATTCCGAATCTGGAAAATATCACATGGCTTCAACATGAACAACAAACCATAATTTTGCTTAATGCTTCTCTTACCGAAGAAGCTTTATCTATAACTGTCGGGCTGCCTACAGCTCGCGAAATCTAGTTGGCACTTGAAAACGCTTTTTGCAACACATCAATTGAATGTGTTCAAAACTTACACGATAATCTTTATCTCATTCAAAAAGGAGACAAAACCGTTTCTGATTATGGCAGGGCTTTTAAGGCGATTTGTGATCAACTTCAAGCCATCGCTCATCCTGTCGATCCCATGGATTAGTTGCACTGGTTTCTATGCAGTCATGGTCCAGCGTTTGAAGGTTTTTCCAATCACATCAGGTCTGTCTGTCCCATCCCTAATCTCTCTGATTTACTTGCCAAAGCAGAAAGTCACGATTTGTTTGTCAAAGCTCTTCATGGGCCGACCACTCCTACGGTTGCCTATTTAGCCCAATCTCAAAATTTCAGGCCATACAACCGTGGTCAATTAAATCATGTTGTTGTGTCCAGTTCAAACTCTCAAAAATCCAGGGCCAACCGCCCTTCCTCTGATCGGCCCAACGGTTCAAACTTTAGGCCCAATGGTTATTACAATAATAGGCCCAAGCGTTCTCCTATTTGTCAATTGTGTAGAAAATAGGGGCATTATGCCAATCAGTGCCATATGTTGACTACCTTTGCATCTTCACCCACTCCTACTGAGGCTCAACTTGCGCATGCATTTCATGCTCAGTCTTATATGAACAGTAACATTCCTGATTGGATTGGAGATACAGGGGCATCTGATCATATGGTTCCAAATAATGACACCCTCCCAAACTCCACTCCAACTCAAGGTAATTCAAGTGTTTTTTTTTGGAAATGGTGAATCTTTACCAATTACTCACGTTGGCGACACTAAACTTTTTTGTTCTCTTAGTTGTTCCCAATCTCACCAAAAATCTTTTATCAATTGGTAAACTTACGGAGGACAATCCTGTTGATGTTATTTTTTCTCATCCTAATTTTTTCATCCAAGATCATCAAACCAAGCACATCCTAGCCCGCGCGTGCCGTAAGGATGGTCTCTACGTTATTCACAACACCTCTCAAGCCTTGATTTCTTCCACTTCATGTCCGAAAGCTTCCTTTGAATTGTGGCATTCTCGCTTGGGACATGTCAATTTTGATGTTATTAATATGTTAAAGTCTAGTGGACTTATTTCGTTTACTTCTGTTTTGCCTAAACTGGGTCTTTGTACCCCATGTGAACTAGCTAAATAAAAAAGGTTACCTTTTGTTATTAATAATAAACGTGCATCTTTTCCCCTTGAATTAATTCATTGTGATTTGTGGGGTCCATCTCCAGTTAAATCGGTTGGTAATTTTTTGTATTATGTGGCATTTGTTGATGATTTCTCTCGTTTTACATGGCTATATCCTTTAAAGGCCAAATCTGAGTTTGTGGATGCATTATCCATTTTTATACCTTTTGTACAAATTCAATTTTCCACTAAAATCAAAACTTTTCAAAGCGACGGTGGAACTGAATTTACCAACCATAAGGTTCGTCATATCTTTGAACAAAATGGGACTTTTCATCGTATGGCGTGTCCTTATACTCCTCAACAAAATGGGCGTGTTGAACACAAACATCGACACATTGTCGAACTCGGTTTGGCAGTGTTATTTCATTCAAAATTATCTCCTTCATATTAGGTCGATGCTTTCACATCAGCGGTTTATATCATTAATCCTCTTCCCACCACTTTACTTAGTGGAAAATCGCCATTCGAATTGTTATACAAACAGTCTCCCAATTATTCCATGTTTCGTTCTTTGGGTGTCGTGTTTTTCCTTTTTTTGCGTGATTATGCTGCAAATAAACTTACACCATGAAGCATCCCATGCATATTTATTGGTTATTGCTTCAAGTATAAAGGATTTCGGTGTTTGGATCCTAATACTTCTCGGGTGTATGTGACTCGCCATGCTCGTTTCGATGAACTTTTCTTTCCATGTGACACTACCACCACATCCGCACCTCTTCATAGTCTTGACCTTTCAACTTTCTTGGAGCCTGAGTTTGTTTCTTTAAGTACCAAAAATTCAATTACCCATGACTCGTCTCTATCCACCAACACTTCATCTCCTGTTTCCACTGTTGACCAACCTATCCAATTACCTTTTTTCCCAATTCATAACTTCCCACATGCTATTGTCCCGTCTCTTACTTCAACTCCTATTTCCTCACCTAATACAACTCCTAATAACACCCCACCTAACACACAATCCACTCCTCCCAAAAATTTAAGCCATGTCCCGACCACTCAATATCCACCCGCTCCTCCTCCCATCTAACTTCCTTCCTATCCCATGATTACCCGTGCTAAAGCACAGATCTTTAAAGCCCGAACCAGCTCGATTTAGCTCATACTCAATATATTCCTCTTCATCAAGCGTTGTTTGTGTTCCATCGATCCTAAAACATTTCATTCGGCCTCCAAAAGTGAAAAATGGTTGATGGCAATGCAAGCATAAATTGATGCGCTTCTTCGTAATCAAACCTCGACTTTGGTTCCTCATCCGCCTAATGCTAATGTAGTCAGTTCGGAATGGATTTTTCGAACCAAGTATCATTCGGACGGATCCATTGAACGTCACAAAGCTCGTCTTGTGGCTCAAGGATTCACACAAGTACCTGGACTTGATTATTCTCATACTTTTAGTCCAGTAGAAAAGGCTACTACGGTCCATACTATTCTTGCCCTTGCGGTCATAAATAAATGGCCTTTGCATAAATTGGACGTAAACAATGCTTTCCTCCATGGTCATCTAAATGAGTGTGTCTTTATGGAACAACCAAAAGGGTTTATTGATCCGCGCTTTCCATCGTATGTTTGTAAATTGAACAAAGCCATTTATGGGCTAAAACAAGCTCCACGTGCATGGTTTCATCGTTTGAGTGTCTTTTTAACCACCTATGGTTTCTTATGTAGTCGAGCGGATCCATCTCTTTTTATTTTCAAGCGTGAATCTTGCATCATGTATCTTCTCGTTTATGTTGATGATCTTATCTTAACAGGAAATTAACAACATAATCTCACATCCTTTACTAAGTGTCTTCACACCGAATTTGCAATCAAAGATCCGGGGAAACTTAATTATTTTCTAGGTTTGGAGGTTTCCTACACAAATAATGGTTTATTCTTAAATCAATCTAAATACACCATGGATATTTTACAACATGCTAAGATGTTGGATGTAAAACCTGCTCCAACACCTTTAAGCACCAATGTTTCTTTTGTTTCTGCAGGTGAATCTTTTTCGCATGTTACTCATTATCGATCCATTGTTGGGGCCCTCCAATACTTAACTATCACAAGACCGGATATCTGTATGCTGTCAATCAAGTTAGTCAATTTTTACACTCTCCGACTATTGATCATTATCAAGATGTTAAACGTATTCTTCGATACTTAAAAGAAACACTTGCTTATGGTCTTCATTACACTTGTCCTACTCACACTACACTACTGGATACTCTGATGCTAATTGGGCATGTTGTTTGGAGACGCGTTGATCAACTTATGGCTATTCTATATTTTTAGGAGGCAATCTTATTTCTTGGAGTGCTAAGAAATAACCCACAGTTGCAAGATTAAGTTGTGAATCGGAATATCGGGCAGTGGCCAATACTGCGGATGAAATTGTTTGGTTAACACATCTTCTTTAGGAATTCATGCTTTGCCTCCTGATCGGCCGACCATTTTGTGTGACAATCAAAGTGCAATTTTTCTCACTCAAAATCCTATTTCTCACAAGCGTGCAAAGCATATTGATTTGGACTATCATTTCTTACGTGAACTGGTTGCTGCCAGAAAACTCGTCACAAAATTTGTTCCAACCAAGCTTCAGGTGGCTGACATTTTCACCAAAAGTCTTCCAAGTCCTCAATTCAACACATTTCGTCAAATGCTTCACATTGGTCCACCACTGTTCAGCTTGCGAGGGGATATTACATAATACATGTCTATGGATTAGTTTGTACCTTATTGTAATCTTTAGGTAGCTTAGTGTAAACTAGATTGTCTATATAATGTATTTCATTCTTACTTAAGAGACATAATATACCAATTATTTCATAGTTGATGTTGGGTTAATGAGGACCGGTTTTCTTGTTTAGTTGGCTTTTTATATTTGTCTTTGTGATCTATTTGTCTTGATTTTTTTTGGTAATTAAGTGATATTATCTGTATGTTAGTCTCTTTGTTAAATCTGTTTTGTTATGTATCTAGTTTGTGGCTCCTGAGTAAAGACTTGGCCAGGCACCTTGAGCGATGAACCTGGAATCTGGCCCTTAACTCATTTCGCCTTAGGATTGTTGTTGTTATCTGCTAATATTTTTTTGGTTGTTTCTTCTTGTGTGATATTTTTTATTGTTTTTTATTTGGTGTGGTTATCATGAGTGACGGTGAAGGCACCTCACAGACCTTGATTAGTAAATTGGATATAGGAGACCCTTTGTACTTACATCCAAGTGACTCAAGTAGTTTGACAATAGTTAGTATTAAACTAAAAGGTAATGAAAATTATGTGTTTGGTCAAGTGCTATGAAGTTAGCACTAGAAGCTAAAAATAAATATGGTTTTATTGATGGTAAAGTTGAGAAGTCTAAGGATAATGATGTCTTAGCTAATCAGTGGGATAGGTGTAATTTTGTTGTGTTAACATGGTTGTTAAACTCGATTTTTGAAGAACTTTTTCTTGGTCAAGTTCTTTCTAAATTGGCTTCAGATGTTTGGAATGATCTTAAAGAGTCTTTTTACAAGGTTGATGGTTCTGTTGTCTATGATTTATATAAGAAAATTAATAACATCTCTCAAAATGGTAGCTCTGTTGCTGAATACTATAATAGGCTGACAACTATGTGGAAGCAGTTTGATGTTATGCTTCATCTGCCTTCTTGTTCTTATCAAGCTGCTAAGGATTTTAATGATTTTTCTACTTTAATAAAATTAATGCAGTTTCTCATGGGACTTGATGATGTTTATCAGCCTGTGGGAACTAATCTTTTGACAAGAGAACCATTTCCCTCAGTCAAAGTGGCATATTCTGTTGTTTCTAGAGAAGAGTAACATAGGTTGTCTAGTACTAGTAGTTCTAAAACACAAAGTGTGTCTTTGATATCTAAGTCCAATCAAGGTTTGAGTCCAAAAAAAGAATACCCAGAGGACCAAATCCTAATTTTAAATGTACTCACTGCAATATGCTATGTAATACTATAGACAGATGTTTTGAGATTGTTGGGTATCCTTCTGGTTTTAAGAAAAGAGTTAATAATTAATCAGGGAAAAATAATGTTAGTAATAAATCAAATATGTCTACCTCTGGTATGCCTTTCACATCTGAACATATTGCAAAATTGTTGAATCTTGTTGGAAAAAAGAATGTAGTGGACACTCAAAACGCTAATATGGGATGTGAGTTTACTAATATTAGTAGTGTTGTCAGTTGCTCTAGTTCTATGGTATTTGGTAGTCAGTTTAGCGAGATAATTGACTCAGGTGCTAGTCAACATATGATAATTAATGATAAAGATATGTTTGATGCTATTGATGTGTCTGAGTTTAATCTTACAGTTGGTCATCCTAATGGAACTAATGTTAAAGTTATTAAGATTGCTAGTATAAAACTGTTAAATAATATTGTATTAAAAGATGTTTTCTATGTTCCTGGGTATAATGTAAACTTGCTGTCAGTTTATAGGTTAGCCAAGGATAATCAAATATATGTAGTCTTTAATGAAGAAAATTGTGTGTTACAAGATTCCAAATCAAAGAAAGTTCTGGTGATTGGTAAACAAGAAAGTGGGTTGTATTTTGTGGGTGATAATGGTAATAATAAGAATTTTTGTTTTAATAGCTCTATTAGGTCAAATCTGTGGCATTGTAGATTAGGTCACCCATCTGATCAAGTTTTAGCTGTGTTAAAAGGAAATGTGGATGTAAAAAGTGTTGAACATGGGCCTTGTGAGATTTGCCACAGGGCTAAACAGGTTAGTGTTCCTTTTCCATTAAGCGAACATAAAACAAAATCTATTGGTGATATGGTTCATTTAGATATTTGGGGTCCATATGAAGTCACTAGTTATGAAGGTCACAAATATTTTCTTACAATGGTAGATGATTATTCCAGAACTGTGTGGTGTTATCTTTTGACTAATAAAAGTGAGGTGTTTGACAGCTTATGTGTTTTCTATGAGCTTATTCTCACTCAATTTAAAGTTAAAATAAAGATGTTTCGAAGTGATAATGGAACAAAATTTGTTAATAATCAAATGGTACACTTTTGTAAGACTAAAGGAATAATACATCAAACTTCGTGTTCATATACACCACAACAAAATGGTGTGGTGGAGAGGAAGCATAGACATCTTTTGAACACAGCTAGAGCATTGATGTTTCAGAGTGGTGTGCCACTTAGGTTCTGGTGTGAATGTATATTAACTGCTGTTTATTTAATCAACATGTTACCCTCTTCTGTGTTAAATGGTATGAGCCCTTATGAGGTTGTGTTTGGATTTAAGCCCTCTTTGTCGCATTTAGGAACTTTGGGTGTCTCTGTTTTAGTATTGTGTTAGTTAATTCTGATAAATTTACTTATCATGCTGATAAGTATGTTCTCATTGGTTATTCCAATGTTAAAAAAGGTTATAAACTGTGGAATTTAGATGGTAAAAAAGTGTTTTTCTCAAGGGATGTCAAATTTTAGGAAAATGTTTTTCCTTTTAAAAATAGTCAATTAGATAAACAAGAAGTAAGTAATAATCAGACTTTAAATCATATAAATTTCTTTGATCAGTATGATAATTGGTCATCTGAAGTTCCTGTACGGCCCGATGATGAAGAGCGTGATAATGGTGCTCATGATCTCCCCAGTGATGATCAGCAGCCATTGTTATCTTCTCCATCTACCAATAAATTAACTACTGAATTAACTGCTGAAACTGATCAGCAGTTAGGTAGTAGTCAACATGACAATGGCGGGGCAGAGGACACTGTGGAATCATATGATGAGACCAACCTATCTGAGGGTCAAGTGGTAAGAAAGTCACCTAGGAGTGTAGTTTTTCCTAGAAAATATAATGAATATGTGGTAGAGGGAAAGTTTGTAACACCCTGTAAAATCGTGTTCCAATAGTATAGTGACACGTGTTGTATTTTAAATATAGTCTGTTATAGACCAATAAGGACTAAATGCGTCAACATGCTCAATCTGAGCCTCTGAGTGACGATTCGATGTCAACATGCATAAATCATTAGACTTTGAGTGACTGATATGTCAACATGCCCAGCCTCTGAGTGACATCGGAATCAACATGCTTATAATAAGCCTCTGAGTGATCCTTTAGGAAGTCCTAACTCTCATACGTGCCATTTGTTGGACGAGAGGGTTCAATTTTGTAAATATTTGAAAGTTGGATATTGGAGGGATTAGTGTCAACATCTTAATTCTTACCTCTAAGTGACCTTTTAACGAACCGAGAGCTCGACAATGTCCGTTCATAATCCCGGATATGCCAAGTATTGGCTACGAAGGGCTAAAAGTGCCGAAAAGGTGTTTAAAAAGGTTTTTTATAGGCTTTAATAAGTTAAGGGGGTTAAAGTGTCAAACTTTGAAACTGGCCATGGGGCGGTCGCGGGCCGCGAGAGACCAGGCATGGGTCTTTCGGGGGCGCGAGAACAGGTCTGCTGCAGAAAGTTTTGTTTGGCAGCCAAGCAAAGCTCCAATACCATTTAATCCGAAACCATGGACTTGTAATCAGTATGCCACGTTTTGGGACACTTGTAAGCTTCTTCTTACACCCCTAAACACTTGGCTTCACCTCCTTTGAGTTCTCCAACTATAAATAGGTGATCAAGTTCACCATTTGAACTTGCACCTTTCAAAATCATAACTCTTCTCCCTCCTCTGGAAGTTCCTAGCTTAAAGGAGCATCCAACTTAGTTCTCTTGCATTGTAGGAACCTCTTGTAAGTGTTCCTTGCTCTTGCATTTTCGTTTATAGGCTTTTATAGTCAAAAGTCAAGCGTTTTCGTAAAACGCTTTAACTTTCGGTTAAGACCATTATGGTCCAGCCATTGTTCGAAATGAACATGGCTAAGTGATCATAATAAGGTTGGTGTTAGTCCCTAAAAAGGGCACCTCCTTAAGATCACGTTTGCTAGACCAATTGACGGGTCAAAGTTATGAAAATAAAAAGTCAAAGTTGCCATTTTTTGGAAAAATCATAAATTGATCTTATATATGTTATGAAACCTGTTTTGACAATTAAACAAGTTGGTAATAATTATTAGAACATGTAAGAACATGTTCGGCTCGTCAATTTCAGTTCTAGGGTCGGTTCGCAACCGAAAGTCGCGAAGTTTGACTTCTACTTTGACTTTCGATTCTGACCCGATTTAGATTAGTTACCTACTGATCTAAAGTTGCATTATGATCATAATATAATGTAGCATAACCCTCTGAGGTTATATTACATGATCATAATCAGAATCCAAGTTTATGCGTAAGTTCCGCAATTATGCCATTTTTGACAAAATGTCCTTTTGCATAAAACAAGGTTTTAAATAATAATGAACTTGAAAATGAGTTTCCTACTGATGTAATATTATAATAGGATTATTTGGGATGTTAAACCAAGTTATAAACTGAGTTTTCAAGCAAGTCCTTAAACTATGTCGATAAATGACGGTTTTAGCCCTTGTGGCTCATAAACTAGTTTTAGTCGAATCTTTTCAAGGTAAATCTTTACTGATATTTATATTAAATAACATATCTAAGAAATTTTAATCTAAACTTAACATCAGTTTTTGTGAAAATCGTATCAAGACGCCATTTTACGACATAAGCGCCATTTAAGTGCATAGTATGGTTTTAAACCATATTAATGGACCAAGACTTGTTACTAATGATTTTAAAACTTATTTTAAACATACTTACAATAGGTACATGTTATAAACTTAGAATCCCAAATAATTTATAAACTATATGTAAAATGACCGAAATGCCCCTTTGGTGCATAGTTTGGTCATAAAAAGTAAAATACACATATAATTGATAACCTATTGATATTATATTATAAATAAAGTATTTTTCAGAATACTTATAATCATAACATTAAATTATATTCACGTTCCTTTTATATGGTATGAAATTACCAAAACGCCCTTATGAGGCATAATTCGTTCAAAAAAAACTTAACGGGCATACAAGTTGATATCCTACTGATATCTTAACTTATTTAAAATAAAATGACATATAGAAATTGTCCATGACTTATTCGGTTACCCATTATCGCTTATGAGCGTACGGTTGATTATACGTAACTAGTTTAAGTTTCAAAATCCAGAATGTATATAGTTTACCCATATTATACGTACTTGTCGGGTTTAAACTACATTCTATCCGATCATCGTTCAATCAAGCGTTATACGTAATGATCAAGTACACTATTCGGTTTATAAGACCGTTATTAATTAATTGGCTAGCTTATGCCATAATCCAGACTAGAGCCTTGCCGGTAAATGATATCTGCACTTGGTACTTTTGTATACGGCTGAGTTATTTAAAAATGAAAGAAGAAGACTAGCTCAGGTAAATACTCTCGACTTATTTTCCCTATACGGGCTTGGGATACGGTAAATTATTACCGCTTGATCCAAAATGGGGTTAATCGAATGCCCATTTGTGGCTAGTAAACCCCATATTTCATTTTAATCAGTTTTGTTTGATAACTTAAACGTCGGGGGTAAAATTACCGTGTCCTGGATATCCTCGGCTCAATAACTTAGTTATTGGCCACGACCTTAGCACGGGGTGTAGGCATACACCTTTTGATGCTCATATGCAATATGCCCAAGACGTTGGGGATGACTCCTTCGTGAGTACCTAAGTGGTGTGTATTTAATCATGTCTCGGTTTCTGTACTGGGCCCTGTATGTATTGACAAACATGTGAATCTGATACAAGGTTGCAAGGTCAACTTTCCCAAGTTAATAAAAGATTTTGTGCCGTTTTGCACTTAAAACCATTTTAAAGTTTTCAAAATGAGTCAGTTGGGTGTATTTACCAGCGTAAGCTGACGTATCGTCCAAAGGCTAATCTGCAGGTACAATACGAAATAGGCCGGAAGCTGCTCGGTAGTGAATAAGAGGATCTTGCAAATCCTTAGATCTGCTATAAAGTCTGTTTTATATTCTTTCTTGTACATTTTAATGATCCGCCTGTGGATCTTCTATTACGAGCCTGTATATTATTTTATTTACGAACATTGGTTGTAATAGTAATTTTACTCCAAGACTTCCGCTGTGCTATGTTTAATTGACAATGATGTTATCAACTTACGTCACGATACTCCCCACCGGGGTCCACCAGTGTAAGGATTTCGGGTTGGTAATCTGGGGTGCGACAGGTTGGTATCAGAGCCAACGTTTGAGAGAATTAAACACTAGCCTTTTGTGTTTAGTCTCAAACTTACACGAGCACATTCCTTAGACTTCCGAGTCTAGGCATTGACCTATAATTTACTCATTTCATTATTAAGTTATTAGTATTGTTTTTTAATTGATTTTTATCAGGAAAATGCCGCCACATGTACGAGGACAAAGTGGAAGAGGAAAAGGTCCAATGAGGGGAGGACCATCAGGGCGCATTCCCCCTCAACCTCATTACCCAAACGCTTACCAAGAATCAGGAGATTCATCTCCTTGGCAACCAGCGAGACGTTCAGTCTCTAATAAACACTCGCTCTCACATTCCCAAAATTCTTACCACTCTTACCACTCTTATTATTCACACCATACCCATCATTCCCATTCACATTCTTAGCATGAAGAATTTAACGCTAACCATTACTTTAACACACCTCCAGCTGATCAAAATCAGTTGGACCAGCCAAACCCTATGGACGAGGACTCCGACCCGGAGATGCCACCGTCGGGATCGAAGGCGCATCCCATTGAAATTTCAAGTGATTCGAACTCTTATGACGGATCACCCTACCAAGGTCCTAATGAGTGGGACCAATATTGGAACTAATTCACCTTCACCCACACACCTTCCCAACATTCTCATCCGCCTCCTGTTCAAGAAGATGTCCACATGGAACCGGTGGACCAACCTCAACCACCACCTGAACCGCCAAGGAGGAAGCATGGAGCACGTATGTCGGTACGTGCCGGACAAAGGTCGGGATCGCTGCCACCTTTGCCAAACTCCTACCCCACGATTCAAGAGGACCCACAAATGGGTGGGCCCTCTAACACCTCACCTGTGGTTGAACCAACACCAACACCCACACCTACAGTTCAACCACCACCATCGGGTTATTCTAACCCAATCCCCACATATCCAGACACGTCTGGATATGATCCTTTTAACCCATCTACACCGGTAGACTATCAAGCATGGTCGCAAGACCCCTATATGCAGGCTGTTATGCACAACGCACTTTATCTGTCTCCCTTCCCACCTACTTATCCACCGACTGGATATCCAACTTATGGGTACCAGTATCCGGTTATGCCACAACCTCAACCACAAACTCCGCCACCACTTGAGGCCATTAATGAGGCCTTAGAAAGAATGAAAGAAATGCAGCAGCAGGCAGAGAAAACGGAGAAGAAGACAAACAAGTTCTTTGAGAAACTCTCCAAGTTGGTCAAAGGGAAGAAGGACGAACGAAGTCTCCTAATAATATGTAGTCCCTGCGAGGACATTGTTGTTTCTTTAGTCCCTGGGTGGACATTTTTTATTTCTTTAAAGTCCTTGCATGGACAGTTTATTTCATTTTCTAGTATTGTAAATTTCTTATGAACATTTAATGAAATATTTTGGAATTATATATATATGTACTTATCCTTTTCAAGCGATTGTCTCGATTTTACTCGAATTTTTTATCAGCTATATAATTCCAAAAGATCTTAATGGTTTTGATTTGCCGAGTGGCACAGACCACATATTTGGCCAAATATATATAAACGATAGTTAAGAACGGAAGGGTTCTATCATGATAGTTAAGGGAAGTTATCCTTCTATCTAGAGGTGGTGAACTAAGTTCAAGCATCCAAGTCATTAAGGTCAATGCGACCGAGACTATTAATCAACCATTAAGATCCTCTTATGTTAACATTCAAGTAATGTGCATACTCTTGGTTGTGTGACTTGAGGAATCACACTAACCTTCCAGGTAATGGACTATGTCCTAACCTTAAATAGCCCTTGTGATCTATTTGATCCCGGCTAAATAGCCCTTGTGATCTGTTTGATACCGGCTAATATCACCAGTGCGGTGATAAGACATCCATTAGAGATGTATTTTACATAGCCCTTGTGATCTATTTGATCCCGGCTAAATAGCCCTTGTGATCTATTTAGATCCTGGCTAACATCACCAGTGTGGTGATAAAACATCCATTAGAGATGTATTTTATATGGCCCTTGTGATCTATTTGATCCCGGCTAAATAGCGCTTGTAATCTGTTTGATTCCGGCTAATACCACCAGTGCGGTGATAAGACATCCATTACAGTTGTATTTTGTATAGCCCTTGTGATCTATTTGATCCCGGCTAATATCATCAGTGCAATGATAAATGAAACATCCACTAATGATGTATTACCCTTTTCGGGTTATGAATTATTTTATATAGCCCTTGTGATCTATTTGATCTCGTCTAAATATCACCAGTGCAGTGATGAATAAAACATCAATTAGTGATGTATTGCCCTATGGCTATGATTTATTTTATATAGCCTATGTGATCTATCTGATCCCGGCTAATATCGCCAGTGCGGTGATAAATAAGACATCCATTAGTGATGTAGTGCCAATGTGTTATATTTTATGTCCATTAGTGACAGGCCTATGTGCCATATTTTATGTCGTTAGTGACAGGCCTATGTGCCATAATTTTATTCGTTAGTGACAGGCCTATGTGCCATAATTTATGTCCGTTAGTGACAGGCCTATGTGCCATATTTTATGTGCATTAGTGACAGGCCTTTGTGCCATATTTGATGTCCTTTGTTGCAAGCCTATGTGCTATATAATTGTCAAATATGACAATGATATTTGTGACATTACGATCCCCTGTCTAGTAATAAATGGACTATGTCCGGATTGTAATTTGCCTATGATGATCCTATTAAGACCTAGGCCAAAATATAGTTATATTAAGTCTAAGAGTTGTAATGTTAATCACACTAGTGTAGGCCATGGATTTCCTTATATCCAATGTTTAAAAGCCGATATGGTTGTTATACCATGGCTAAGAGAAATTTTATTTGGTATATAGAACCAAAGCTTTGAAGAATGGCTAATTCTAATGAGGCACAAAGTAGCCATCGGAACGTTAATTCTAAGGACGCCAAAAATGTAGCCATAAATGATAATGACTTTCAAGCTCGCATTGATGCGGCTGTAGAAAAGGCCATGGGAAAGGCCATCGAAAGACTTAGAGAGTCGAGTGCTACTCGTTCTAGACCCTTATCTATTCCACCATCTTCAGCTCATATAGAGAGCCCCGTTCACTCTTCAAATGCGAAGAGTGAACCAAGGAAAATAGATTTCACTGAGACGGATGTACCTATAAATTTTTCGTCTCCTGCAAGCCCTGAGACTTTAACGGGGAAAAAGGAGCGGTGGAAGCCCTAAAATGGCTAGCTGAAATGGAAACAATTGTGGACATCAACAACTGTGCTGATAGGGATGTGGTCAAGTATGTATCACAGTCCTTTAAGGGCGATGCCCTAATCTGGTGGAAAGCCATGATTCAGTCTACAGGTAAAGTGCACCTGTATAATTTGGGTGGTCCAAGTTCGTGGACCTTACTTCCCACCCCATGAGGTGGAGAAATTAGAGACCGACTTCTTGTCTCTTTCTATGAAAAACCTAGACTGTTGGAAGTATGTTTGCAATTTCAATTCCCTATCTAGGTTAGTCTCCTATCTAATTACCCCGGAGCCCAAACGCATTGCGCGTTTTATTATGGGTTAGCGCCCGAGATTAAGGGCATGGTAAAGGCTGCTCAGCCTAATACCTATAGGTCTGCTGTAGACCTATCTCTCTCTCTCTCACCCTTGATCTTGTAAGGCAAAAGTCAGTTAAGCCAGAAACTAACGGGAAAAGGAAGAGAGAAGAAGACAACTCCCATAACTTTAATAAGAAAAATAAAGGGAGATTCGGGTTCAAAGGGAACCAAGGCAAGACGGCTATGATGCCATTTTGCAAGACTTGCAACCGCAGACTGGGGAGAGTGTAATTCTGATTCACAAGCTAGACCTTGTGGTATATGTAAAAGGGAGAGGGCATAACACCCTAGATTGTAAAGATCTTAAGGATGCCGTTTGCTACATCTGCAACGAAAAAGGGCATATAAAGACTAATTGCCCTAAGTTTCTTAAGAATAATAATCCAAAGCCTGGAGAGGCCAAGAAGGGGAATGCACGCGCTTTTCAAATAACTGCAAGAGAGGCTGTTAATGACGACAATGTCATAACAGGTACATTCCTCATTAACAATATCTATGCTAGAGTTCTTTTCGATTCGGGTGCAGATAGATCTTTTGTTGATCATAAGTTTAGTAAACTATTAAATTTACCCATAAGAACTCTAGATAAAACCTATGAGATAGAACTTGCCGATGGAACCTTAGAAACTGCTTCTTCCATTCTTGATGGATGCTCTATATCCATTAAGAATCATTCCATCCCTATCTCTCTTCTGCCAATGAAATTGGCGGGGTTCGATGTTGTCTTAGGCATGGATTGGTTATCTAATAACCAAGCCCGCATTGCCTGCGATAAGAAGGTCATCAAATTAAAACCACATCTGATGAAGTGATCATCATTCCCAGAGACTCACACTATGGATTGCCGGACAAGGTGTCGTGCCGATGTTTTCCCTGAGGAATTACCAGGCCTACCTCCAGATAGACAAGTGGAGTTCAAGATTGATATTATACCAGGATCAGCACCCGTAGCTAGAGCTCCATATAGGCTAGCACCAACAGAGATGAAGGAATTGAGGACGCAGCTAGACAAACTCTTAGAGAAAGGCTTTATACAGCCTAGTTCCTCACCCTGGGGAGCTCCTATCCTTTTCGTTAAAAAGAAAGACGGTTCAATGCGGATGTGCATTGACTATCGATAACTGAACAAGCTAACAATCAAGAATAGATATCCTTTGCCTAGGATCGATGATTTATTCGACCAACTTCAAGGGGCTAGTTATTTTTCTAAGATCGATCTGAGATCAAGATATCATCAACTGAAGGTTAGAAGTGAAGATGTTCCTAAGACAGCCTTCAGGACCCGCTATGGTCATTTTGAATTCTTGGTGATGCATTTTGGACTCACAAATGCACCAGCAACATTCATGGATCTCATGAATAGAGTCTGCAAGCCATATCTGGATAAGTTTGTCATTGTCTTCATAGACGACATACTTATTTATTCTCGTAATCAACCTGATCACGAGAAACATCTTCGTTGCATCCTAGAACTGCTAAGGCAAGATAAGCTTTATGCTAAGTTCTCTAAATGCGAATTTTGGCTTAGAGAAGTCCAATTCCTTGGACATATGGTAAGTGAGCATGGTATCCAAGTGGATCCCGCCAAAATTAAGGCCATAATGAGTTGGGAAGTGCCCAAGACCCCAACAGAGGTTTGTAGTTTCTTAGGACTGGCTGGTTACTATAGAAGGTTCATTGAGAACTTCTCAAGAATAGCCACCCCCTTAACTTCCTTGACCCGTAAGAATATTAAGTATAATTGGGGTCCAAAGCAACAAGAATCTTTTGAGATTCTTAAACACAAGTTGAGTAATGCTCCTGTGTTATCTCTACCCGAGGGTATTGAGAACATTGTTGTCTATTGTGATGCTTCGCACACCGACGTAGGCTGTGTGCTAATGCAAAATGGCAAGGTAATTGCCTATGCATCACGACAATTAAAGGTGCATGAAAGGAATTACACTACCCATGATTTGGAATTGGGTGCCATTGTATTTGCACTAAAACTGTAGAGGCATTACTTGTATGGTACGAAGTGTGTTATCTACACAGACCATAAAGTCTCCAGCATCTGTTCAATCAGAAAGAATTGAATATGCGACAACGCCGATGGATGGAAACACTTAATGATTATGATTGCGAGATCCGCTACCATTCCGGCAAGGAAAATGTAGTTGCCGACGCCTTAAGTCGCAAAGAAAAGGTTAAACCTATTAGGATTAATGCCAAGAGCATTGAGCTCAGAATTAGCTTGAGTAATAAGCTATTAGATGCGCAAAAGCAAGCCCTGTTAGAGGCTAATATTCCTAATGAGGGATTAGGCGGAATTGTTGATCAATTAACGCCTGGAAAGGATGGAATCCTAAGATTTAATGATAAAAATTGGGTTCTGATCTTTGAAGAACTTAGAGATCTAATCCTCCAAGAAGCGCACCATTCAAGATACTTAGTTCACCCGGGAGGTGACAAAATGTATCAAGATTTGAAGAAAATTATTGGTGGATGGGTTTAAAGAAATCCATAGCCACTTATGTAGATAAGTGTCTGACGTGTTCGCAAGTTAAAGCCAAACATCAAAAGCCGTTAGGACTTCTACAACAATTAGAAATTCCCATATGGAAATGGGAAATGGTAACTATGGATTCTATTACCAAGTTACCTAAGACCAAAAGTGGCAATGACACTATTTGGGTCATAGTGGATAGGCTGACCAAGTCAGCACACTTCTTGCCAATAAAAGAAACGTATAATTCAGATAAATTGGCTAAGTTGTATGTGGACAAGATTGTGTCCCTACACGGTGTTTCAGTATCTATTGAATCTGATAGAGATACTAGATACACGTCTCACTTTTGGAAAAGTTTTCAACAATCGTTAGGCACATGATTAAATTTTAGTACGGCTTACCATCCGCAGACTGATGGTCAAAGTTAGCGTACTATCAAGACACTGGAGGACATGCTTAGAGCATGTGTGATTGATTTAGGTGGAAGTTGGGATGACCACTTACCCCTAATAGAATTCTCCTACAATAACAGCTATCATACTAGCATCAAGGCTGCTCCTTTTGAGGCCTTGTATGGAAGAAAGTGCTCGAAAGTGATCGTCTCAGAGCTGCCAGGGATAGGCAGAAAAGTTATGCTGACAAGAGGCGTAAAGCTCTTCAGTTCCAAGTAGGGACAAAGTCATGCTGAAGGTATCACCCTGGAAAGGTGTGATGCATTTTGGGAAGAAGGGCAAGTTGAGCCCAAGATATATTGGACCATTCGAGATAGTCAAATGTGTAGGCACTGTAGCTTCTAAGCTTATGTTACCAGAGGAGCTTAGTGGAATTCATGACGTATTCCACATATCTAACCTTAAGAAATGTCTAGCCGATGAGTCGCTAGCAATGTCGCAAGAAGATGTCCAAATTGATGAAAACCTAAGGATTGTTGTCGAGGATCAACAGGTTAAGAAGCTCCGAAGAAAAATGATACCTATAGTAAAGGTTAAATGGGACGCTTTTAGAGGTCCCGAATATACATGGGAGGTCGAGTACACTATGCGACAAAAGTACCCCATCTTTTTGAATAAAATCTCGAGGTCGAGATTTCTTTTAAGGGAGTGAGGATGTAACACCCTGTAAAATCGTGTCCAATAATATAGTGACACGTATTATATTTTAAATATAGTATGTTATAGACAAACAAGGACTGAAGGCGTCAACATGCTCAATCTGAGCCTCTGAGTGACGATTTGATATCAACATGCATAAATCATTAGCCTCTGAGTGACTGATATGTCAACATGCCCAGCCTCTGAGTGACATCGGAATCAACATGCTTATAATAAGCCTTTGAGTGATCCTTTACGAAGTCCTAACTCTCATATGTGCCATTTGTTGGACGAGAGGGTTCAATTTTGTAAATATTTGAAAGTTGGATATTGGAGGGATTAAAAGTGTCAACATCTTAATTCTTACCTCTGAGTGACCTTTTAACGAACCGAGAGCTCGACAATGTCCGGGCATAATCCTGGATTTGCCAAGTATTGGCTACGAAGGGCTAAAATTGCCAAAAAGGTGTTTAAAAAGGTTTTTTATATGATTTAATACGTTAAGGGGTTAAAGTGTCAAACTCTGAAACTGGCCATCGGGCGGTCGCGGGCCGCGAGAGATTAGGCCTGGGTCTCTCGGGGGGCGCGAGAACAGGCCTGCTGCAGAAAGTTTTGTTTGGCAGCCAAGCAAAGCTCCAAAACCATTTAATATGAGACCATGGACTTGTAATCAGCTATGCCACGTTTTGGGACACTTGTAAGCTTTTTCTTACACCCCTAAACACCTGGCTTCACCTCCTTTGAGTTCTCCAACTATAAATAGGTGATCAAGTTCACCATTTGAACTTGCACCTTTCAAAATCATAACTCTTCTCCCTCCTCTGGAAGTTCCTAGCTAAAAGGAGCATCCAACTTAGTTCTCTTGCATTGTAGGAACCTCTTGTAAGTGTTCCTTGCTCTTGCATTTTCGGTTATAGGCTTTTATAGCCAAAAGTCAAGCGTTTTCGTAAAACGCTTTGACTTTCGGTTAAGACCATTATGGTCCAGCCATTGTTCGAAATGAACATGGCTAAGTGATTGTAATAAGGTAGGTGTTAGTCCCTATAAAAGGCACCTCCTTAAGATAGACCAATTGACGGGTCAAAGTTATGAAAATAAAAATTAACATACCATTTTTCGGAAAAATCATAAATTGATCTTATATATGTTATGAAACCTGTTTTGACAATTAAACAAGTTGGTAATAATTATTAGAACATGTAAGAACATGTTCGACTCGTCAATTTCAGTTCTAGGGTCGGTTCGCAACCGAAAGTCGTGAAGTTTGACTTCTACTTTGACTTTCGATTATGACCCGATTTAGATTACTTACCTACTGATCTAAAGTTGCATTATGATCATAATATAATGTAGCATAACCCTCTGAGGTTATATTACATGATCATAATCAGAATCCAAGTTTAGCGTAAGTTCTGCAATTATGCCATTTTTGACCAAAATCCATTTTTGCATAAAACAAGGTTTTAAATAATAATGAACTTGAAAAGGAGTTTCCTACTGATGTAATATTATAAGTAGGATTATTTGGGATGTTAAACCAAGTTATAAACTGATTTTTCAAGCAAGTCCTTAAACTGTGTCGATAAATGACGGTTTTAGCCCTTGTGGCTCATAAACTAGTTTTAATCGAATCTTTTCAAGGTAAATCTTTTACCTACTGATATGTTATATTAAATAACATATCTAAAACATTTTAATCTAAACTTAACATCAGTTTTCGTGAAAATCGTATAAAGACGCCATTTACGACATAAGCGCCATTTAAGCGCTTAGTATGGTTTTAAACCATATTAATGGACCAAGACTTGTTACCTACTTATTTTAAAACTTATTTTAAACATACCTACAATAGGTACATGTTATAAACTTAGAATCCCAAATAATTTATAAACTATGTGTAAAATGACCAAAATGCCCCTTCGGTGCATAGTTTGGTCATAAAAGGTAAAATACACATATAATTGATATCCTACTGATATTATATCATAAATAAAGTATTTTTCCAGAATACTTATAATCATAAGATTAAATTATATTCAAGTTCTTTTTATATGGTATGAAATTACCAAAACGCCCTTATGAGGCATAATTTCGTTTAAAAAAAACTTAACGGGCATACAAGTTGATATCCTACTTATATCTTAACTTATTTAAAATATAATGGCATATAGAAATATTCCATGACTTATTCAGTTACCCATTATCGATTATGAGCGTACGGTTGATCATACGTAACTAGTTTACGGAATTTAACCGGAACGGGTTTAACCTTGTCATTTACGTTTCAAAATCCAGAATGTATATAGTTTACCCATATTATACAAGTCAAGTACTTGTCGGGTTTAAACTACACTCTATCCGATCATCGTTTAATCAAGCGTTATACGTAATGATCATGTACACTATTCGGTTTATAAGACCATTATTAATTAATTGGCTAGCTTATGCCATAATCTATACTAGAGCCTTGCTGGTAAATGCTATCTGCACTTGGTACTTTTGTATACGGCTGAGTAATTTAAAAATAAAAGAAGAAGACTAGCTCAGGTAAATACTCTCGACTTATTTTTCCTATACGGGATTGGGATACGGTAAATTATTACCGCTTGGTCCACAATAGGGTCAATCGAATGCCCATTTTTGGCTAGTGAACCCCATATTTCGTTTTAATCAGTTTTGTTTGATAACTTAAACATCGGGTGTTAAATTACCGTGTCCTGAATATCCTCGGCTCAATACATTAGTTATTGGCCACGACCTTAGCACGGTGTGTAGGCATACACCTTTTGATGCTCATATGCAATATGCCCAAGACGTTGGGGATGACTCGTTCGTGAGTACCTGAGTGGTGTGTATTTAATCATGTCTCGGTTTCTGTACTGGGCCCTGTATGTATTGACAAACATGTGAATCTGATACAAGGTTGCAAGGTCAACTTTCCCAAGTTAATAAAAGATTTTGTGCCGTTTTGCACTTAAAACCATTTTAAAGTTTTCAAAATGAGTCAGTTGGGTGTATTTACCAGCGTAAGCTGACGTATCGTCCAAAGGATAATCTGCAGGTACAATACGAAATAGGCTGGAAGCTGCTTGGTAGTAAATAAGAGGATCTTGCAAATCCTTAGATCTGCCCTAAAGTCTGTTTTATATTCTTTCCTTGTAAATTTTAATGATCCGCCTGTGGATCTTCTATTACGAGCCTGTATATTATTTTATTTACGAACACTGGTTTGTAATAGTAATTTTACTCCAAGACTTCCACTGTGCTATGTTTAATTGACAATGATGTTATCAACTTACTTCACGATACTCCCCACCCGGGCCCACCAGTGTAAGGATTTCGGGTTGGAAATCCGGGGTGCGACAGGTTGGTATCAGAGCCAACGTTTGAGAGAATTAAACACTAGCCTTTTGTGTTTAGTCTCAAACTTACACGAGCACATTCCTTAGACTTCCGAGTCTAGGCATTGACCTAGAATTTACTCATTTCATTGTTAAGTTATTAGTATTGTTTTTGAATTGAAGTTTTATCAGGAAAATGCCGCCACGTGTACGAGGACAAAGTGGAAGAGGAAAAGGTCCAATGAGGGGAGGACCATCAGGGCGCATTCCCCCTCAACTTCATAACCAAACGCTTACCAAGAATCAGGAGATTCATCTCCTTGGCAACCAGCGAGACGTTCAGTCTCTAATAGATACTCGCCCTCACATTCCCAAAATTCTTACCACTCTCACCACTCTTATTATTCACACCATACCCATAGAAATAATACTTGGGAAATTGTTGATCTACCTAATGGTAGAAAACCTATTGGGTGTAAATGGGTGTATAAAATAAAATACAAAGCAAATGATGAAATAGAAACGTACAAAGCCAGGTTGGTGGCTAAAGGGTTTAACCAAAGGGAAGGAATAGACTTTGGGGAAATTTTTCTCCGGTTGTCAAAATGGTCACAGTTAGGATTGTGTTGAAGTTGGTTGTATATAACAACTGGACTTTATACCAACTTGATATTAAAAATGTATTTCTATTTGCATCATTGACTGAAGAAGTATATATGTCACTTCCTCAAGGATATTTTAATACTAATAAAGGAAAAGTGTGTAAACTTATCAAATCACTTATGGGCTTAAACAAGCTCCAAGAAAGTGGAATGAAAAGTTAACATCTTTGTTAATTAGTATGGGTTTTGTACAAAGTGTTTGTGATCACCCTATGTATATTTTGTGTAAAGAAAATGTGTTTTTAATACTGTTGGTTTATGTAGATGATATTGTTGTTACTAGAAATAATACTTCTGAAATAGAAAAGGTTAAAAAATGTCTAAGTGATAATTTCCAAATAAAAGATTTGTGAAAACTAAAATATTTTCTTGGCATAGAGGTCCTTAATTCTGGTAAATCTGTTTGTTTCTCTCAAAGGAAGTATTGCCTTGAATTATTGAATGAGTTTGTCTATTTAGGGTGTAAACAAGTTTCTACTCCTATCAAGTAGACTCACCTAGTTACACATAAAACTAGTAAAGATGAAACAGTTCTTGAAAATGTTAGTGGGTTTCAAAAACTGATTGGAAAGATGATATATTTGTCAATAACTAGACCTGATATAAGTTATACGGTTCAATTTCTAAGTCAGTTCATGCATAAGCCGTGTCAATCACATTTAAATATTGCATTGAGACTGCTTAGATATCTAAAGAAGTCTCCAGGACAAGGTGTTATATTTAGAAAAACGGATAATTTTGAAATAACAAGGTATGTGGATTCAGATTGGGCTAAATGCACTATAACTAGAAAGTCTGTTACAGGATTTGGTGTATTTTTGGAAACACTTTAATATCCTGAAAAAGTAAAAGCAAAATGTCATATCAAGGTCCAAAACGGAGGCTGAATACAGGGCTATGTGTTCAGCCACCTGTGAGATAATGTGGGTTTTAATGTTTTGCAAGAATTAAATATTAAGTGTAATTTGTCGGTAAACCTGTTCTGTGAAAGTAAATCTGCTATTTCGATCTCATTAAACCCAGTTTTTCATGAGCGAACAAAACACTTTGAACCGGACTTGCATTTTTTACGAGAAAAAATTGCGAGTGGTGTAATTGAACCACAAAAAATTGCTACTGATCTACAAGTAGCAGACATTTTCACAAAAGATTTAAATGGGAATCAACATAATAACTTGTGTGAAAATTTGGGTATGTTTGACATGTTTGCAGTATAAATCATGGGGGGATGTTAAAATACCTAAGTGTGATTGTTATCTTCAAACATGCGTATTGTTGAGACAGTTATGTCGAGTTTGTTTAGTCAGTTATGTCGAGTTGATTGGTACAGTTGTGATTGAATCAAGTTGTTATTATATTGGTTAAGTTTGTTGTATTGTTATTATTGTTGTTGGGCAGGTTAAGCTAATATCGTGTGCAGGTTATTCTTTAAGGTGCTAATTGTAAATTCGTAGAAACTTCAAAGGTTGCAGTGAAATGTTGTGATATTTTGAGTATAAAAGGAGAAGAGAGAGAATGGCAGTTCAGTTGATTGCTTCCAGATATTTCTAGGGTTTCCCTGTTCTCTGTTTGTGTTCTTCTTGTTCATTCATTGTCTTTGTGATTTCACTAAGTGAAATCAAGGTTTGATCACAGAGATTCTATTATCTCAATGTTGATTTGTAGTTGGTTTGTTTAGTTGTACAATAGATCTTACTGATCTATTGTGTTCTGTTGTTGTACTGTACAGATCTCATTATCTTGAGATCTAGGGTTTGGTTTGGGAGATTTCTGGGTTGGTTCAACATAATAAAAGATTTTGTCTCTGTTTTGCCATTACATCAGGTATTATTGTTCTCTTTATTTTGTTCATATAAATTTTACAGGATCCTATCATTAACCCTACATAAACTTGGTTTAGAAATCTGGATTGAGCTTAATGTCGTATGCTATTGACAGCCAGCCTTCTATAACTCTTGAACCAACTTTTTAAGTGGATCCACTACATGACCGGGAAGGTTTTTTTGCAGCCTAAGGTTAGTTTGTGTAACACCACTAACTCATACCATTTAATTTATAGTCAACCTATACATGATTTTCAACATGAATCGCCACACTCAAAAAATATTTCATGGTTTATGAAAAAAGATGATTTATTTTTATAATTCACTAGGTAGTGAGCATTTGATACTAATGCCTTTCTCCTATGTGACCGTTAGTAAGCTAGTGACCATTTGATACTAATAATTCTAAGTATAACTTATACTCTTTCCATAGCAACATGCTACCTATAATCTATTGAGGCTTCCATGGAACAAGAACAGTCTACAGAATTTTTGTAGTATAGTGTCTTCCTTCTTCATGTACTCTCCATTACCATTTATTTGCTGCTAAAAGATTTAACAATTCTACTTGAATTAGCTGTTGATTCTAGCACATGCACGCTTCTTAATTGAGCGTCTCTATCTAACAAATTCTCTTTAGTGATTTTGGTATCTATTGCATAATGAGATCATGCAGGGAATTGAACCAGTGATTTTTGTTAGGCAATTAGGTATCAAAAATTTATTGTTGCATTCAGTTTTTTTTTTCTTTTGCTTAATGTCCTCTCATCTCCTTTAAAATTTGTGTTTATGGCTTACAAGTGTGATGCTAAAGCTCTCGGTGCAAGGGTTATTCCGAAAACATAAGAAACACTCAAGAGTTATGTCCAACTTCAGATAAACTATGTGTAACCTTTATTTCTTTTTTAAGTTATGTATAACCTTTATTTCTTTTTTAAAAGTGCTTATCTGCTTTTATAATACTCAACCATGAGATAAGATGTTTGAACAACCAACCCCAAACTCCCAAAGATTTTAGAAAAGGAGGACTAAGTCTGCTGGAACGACGTATTTAGATTGTTTCCCCCTTTATTTTCAGGTCTTGAAATGTGAGTATGCTATGCTTCTATAAGAAACTGGTATGTTTATCAACTCTACATACTCTATCCTTTAGGTGAATTTATTTGTTTACTTAAGTTGTAATTTTTCAAGAACTTTGTGGCAGTTTGTGGGAGCTTTAATGATTTGGATTGGATAGACACTGATGACTACCAAATGGATGGGCATTCATATATGTGGCTGGAGTTTTGTTGTTCTTTTAATAACTACATATTACCTTTGAATCAGCTGACTTCTATATGCCTAAGTTGTTCTTATAGAATGCATATTTGCAAATGCTTAAAAGTTATGTTCAGTAACAACTATTCAAACATATTGCGCTAAAAGACATTAAGAAAAAGGGTTCTCTCCCGTCACGAAGAGCAGGTCTAATTTACTAAGGGTCTACATATTCACACACCCACCTGCCTATTTCCACACCTTTAGACGCGTCGTCTAGACCTAGACGGGGCGTCTAGGGTTCCTTTCTCCGATCACATTCCTACACTCGTACAATGTCAAATCAGTCACATCAGACGGGGCGTCTAGCCCTAGACGGAGCCCGAAGACGACCTGCCCAAGACGGGTCGTCTAGGCCTAGACGACCCGTCTTGTAGGTTGATTTTGACTTTGGTGGTCTGCATGCATGTGAGTAAAGCAGTAAAGTGATACGGCCCGTCTAGGCCTACACAGGGCATTTATTTCTTTGTTAAATAGAGCCATGTAGAGCATTTGATATCGCAGCCAATTTGCACTTCGTCGGAATTCTTTGCGTCTTCTTCTTTGGCTTATATTACTTCATCTGATATCATTCAAAGGTAGTGAAATGTCATCATACTGGGACGACAATTATTTCTTTGGGCCGTATTCTGGCGAGTGATGGGTGCCCGAAGCCAATCCGGTAACAGTTATTAGGTTAAACTACTTGTTGTTCTAATTATTTACTAATGATGATACCGTTGTTAGGGGGAGACCGCCGTTCCCGTTTCTAACGAAAAAAGGAGGTTGTGTCAAGTGTACAAGGAAATCAAAACAGAACGTTTCTAGATTTGAACGAGCTTCCTCCCGTTGATGAAATAGCCAATGTGGACGACTCGTACCATGTTGATGCACCATGTTATTGTGCACAACATAGGTTTCCGGATTATAGATACGGGTGTGAATATTCGTACGTGCAACAACACTTTTCCGGATGGATACGGAGGAGACGGTTACGAAAGTTACAATGCAACACAGTCTTTGTACGGTCAACAAGTCTATCCTGACGGTGGAGTTTATGGTGGTGAGGCACCCCCCAACGCAGGCAATCCGTACCTCACAAAGATGGTATCAAAACTTATTTATTTATGTTGGGCAGTTGAGTAAACATAATATCTATAATAACGCTATCGATGTTACAGGTTTTCAACTCTTAGATGAACTAAAAAACTGGGCACAAGAAGCGGCAAAGGCGGATGGTTTCGTTATTGTGACCCGACAATCAAAGAAAATTTGTGGAAGGACCGGGAGGATATGGGTTGAATGTGACCGTGGTGGTGAGCATCATACTATAGCAACGGTTACAAAAGCTGGAAGCAAGAAAACCGATTGCCTGTTTTACCTGGTGGCTGTGCGAGACCATCCGTATGGAACATGGGGGATAAAAGGGGGAAAGACTGAACATAACCACGAACTCTGTGAGGACCTGTCGGCCCACGCGTTTGTGCGAAGGTTTCCTCCTAACGAATACAGATTGATCGAGCAGCTGACAGCTCAAAACATGGAGCCGCGTAGAATTTTTCAAACAAAAAGGAAGCAGTTTCCCGGCAGTTTCCATGTTTAGAAAGACGTACAAATCGCAGTTCAGAAGATTAGGGCCGAACAAAGAAACGGACTGATTCCCATGCAGTCGATAGAAAACATCCTTATTACAAACGAATTTATTTACGAGACACGGGAGGAACCCGAAACAGAGGTCCTAACAAAGATCATTTTTGTTCATCCCTACTCGAGTGAAATGTGGCGTGCGTTCCCACACGTTTTGCTGATTGATTCCACGTACAAGACGAACGTATACAACATGTCATTTGTCTAGATAGTTGGTATGACGCCCACCAACTCTTCGTTTTTATCAGGCATGCCGTTATCTGCAAAGAACGTAGTGATAACTTTGTGTGGGTGCTTGAGAGAATCAGGTCAATGTTGGATGAATGTATGGAGCCACGTGTGATTGTAACGGATAGAGACCTAGCCCTAATTAACGCGTGTGCTAAAGTTTTTCCAAACGCCTCTCGATATCTTTGCAGGTTTCACATACAATAGAATATTTGTAGCACTGCCAGAGCGCACTCACAGAAGAAGACTGGCAAAAATTTTTGTCATCGTGGGGGAGATTGTGTGAGTCTCCATCAATACCCATATACGAGTACAACTTGCGCAACCTGCAAAAGCGACTTGTGGAGTGCAAACGTTCAAGTAAGTTTTTGTAATAAAATGTGACCTACCTATGTAATTTAACTAATGATTGGTACTTTTTAGGGGGTGTTTACGTACGTGTATGATAACTGGCTGAAAGACTACAAGGAAATGTTCGTCTTTGCGTGGACTGGAGTTGCAACTTCGAGCAACGTACCACAAACAAAGTTGAGAGTCAAAACACAAATTTAAAGAGATGCGTCCAAGATAGGAGCTCACTGGACCGTATAGTAGGTTGTGTTAAGGATATAGTTGAAACACAATACGGTGAAACAAGGAGAGCTTTCGAGAAAGCATCGAAAAAATAATGAACCACAACAAAAACCTGTTATTTGACCACCTACGTGGAAAAGTTTCCCATACAGTGCTTGACTTGTTGAGTGGAGAGCTACTTAGGAAACTAGACGTGTTGCAGCGCATTCATTCATCTTGTGGATGTCAGATGTGGTACAACTATGGATTGCCGTGTGCTTGTAGGCTGGAAAATTACGTACGTGCAGGTAATACTTGCTAAACGTGAAGCGATGTGTGTTATATATGTCCGTTATTCATGTGATTTTAAACAGTGCATTGTTTTAACCGTGCAGAGCGTCCGATTCTAACTCAAAGACGTAGACATCTTCTGCAGAAGCTTAACTTTCAGCCATGTAAGTTGATATCGGATGGCGTTGACGTGGGTAGAAGAGTTGAACATTGTTAGGCAACAGTTAGAGTCACACCCCCTGCTCAGAAAAAAAGCTTGCTGGGAAAGATTAAAGCGGTGTTGACTCCAACCAAATCCACTAAGAAACCACCGGTTGTCCAACAAAATACTCGTGGACGATCAACAACAAAGCAAGCACAACTTAGGTTTGACGATGCCCCAGCCATAGCTCGTACGTTCCGTCCCAGGGTTCCCAAATAAGTACATACGATGCCCCCCGCCACAGCTCGTCCGTTCCGTCCCAGGCCACTCAAAAGTCGGTCATAAAGTCTCAAAAACCCAGAGCGGGGCGAAGCCGTTCAACGACTTCTAAACAAAGAGAGATTCGAGACGATAACGGTTTTCCGTTGATTTGAGTGACGAGTATTTGTCAACAATCAAACGGTTTAAGTCTCTCCTTCCGACATTGTTTCACTCGTACATCTCGTGCATACAAGATGTGAGGCCAGGCGGTCATTGTGGGTTTCGGTCTGTGGCTGTGGGCTTAGGTATGGGAGAACGTACGTGGAGCCACATTCGAAAAGACCTTCTACAGGAGATGGATCAGAATGCATCGATCTAGGTGCCAATATTTGAAGCATGGGAGGAAGGATATTTTTATATGCATCGTCAGAGCCTAATCTGGGATTCAGTAGAACGTTGTCCCCCCACTCACTAGATGGACTTCCCCCACGCAGAGCTTCTTATTGCACAAAGGTACGGTATCGTGGTTCACCTGTTAAGCATCAATGGTTGTTCCACCTTCTTCCAGATAATGAATCCTCCAACGGATCAAGAACCACGAACGATAACGCTTGCACATGTTAACAATAACCACTTCATACATATTAAGCTGGAAGGCCATTTCCAATGCCGGCAGTAAACGGGCTATGGTTGACCTACCAAAGCGCCGCTGAAGAACAATGGCTATACATGTACACGCCCCATTTAGAATGATATACCTCGATAATGAATCCCCCACCAAATTCAAACCCGAGTATTAATTACGTTGACAGTGAATCGGAAGAATGAGTTTTCGTATACTTAATTCGAATTTTGTATACTTAATACGAATTTTTGTATTTTTAATACGATTTTTGGTGTAATTACGCCTAGACGCCTCGTATCACTTTGCCTACTTTACTTTCATGCAGACCACCACATCATCATCAACAGCCGCAGCAGCCAGATCCCGACTCCAACTTCTACTCGTATACATAGACGTTTTGTATTTAGTATTCAGTTGTACAGATACATATTGTTATGATGTACAAAGTTATGTTATATATGTTATATATGTTATATTTAACTTTGTTTTCAGTTATTCGATCACTGATGATTGCTTATGTTAAATCGACATTGAAATGTAATACAGAAACAACATAATTTTCAAAATGTTAAGTACTATTAACACGATATAATACTTGCATTCTTTTTAAAATGTTGAAAACAATATTTAAATTTAAATAGTATATTTTTTTAAAAAATAAAATGTAAAAACAATTAAATATTTAAACGATCGAAAACGCTAACTTATTTTTATACAAAAAACAAAAATTTTTAAAAACACCACCAAAAAAACATCAACCTCCAACAACAACCAATTTACCTCACCAAAATACCCATTTTTCAACTAAAAAAAACATGGTTCTAGACGGGTCGTCTAAATCTAGACGGCCCGTGTACACACATAAATTTCTACGTCCTGCCATTCACCTGCTAACCCTTAAAAATTAGTGCCTATACGGCCCGTCACTCGTCTAGAGCACCAAAAGTGTCCGCAGAGGTGTCAAAATAAATTGTGCATTTACTAATTCATATAAAAGATTATTGCTATGAATCAAAAGTAATCAAAGAAAAAAATTGCAAAAGCTAGAATATGTATAATAACTAAAAAAATGAAAATGGAATACAAGTAATAATTATGTTGATGATATCCACTGAGAAAAAACAAACTAATATCATACTAAGGAAAACAAAAAAAAATGTACCAACAACATATAAGTGGATAGCTAATTCATTTAGTGATGATGACATTATCGATTTTGTTGCGAGAACACAATATAAAAGGTGATATCACACACCAATGAAACAACACATTGGCTTGACAGTGATGTCTAATTGATCTTTATCATAAGACGTAGATGAAAAACAATGTTAACAAATAGATGTCAAATGGCGATAAAAATAACGAAGCAGTGATATCAGTTAGGTTACGTACCTGAAATCGATGCCCTTTTATTGCTAGGGTTTAACATATGTTTAATCCCTTCTGAAAAGTTTGGGCCTTAAAAAAAAGCTACGCAAGTAAAAGGAAAATCCATGTAAGCAAATCTATCGGTACAACCAGTTTCAAGTTGTTTTCTTTTTTAAAGAATTACATTTGTGATCATATTTAATAAGTGGAGGGACTTTAATATTTAAAATTGGAGTTGGGGGACTTTTTTGAAAAACAGAAGAATGTGGGTTTTTTTTATGGTATTTGCCTGGTAAGTAAAAGACAAGCAACGAAGCTGATGTAATGTTAATACGAAGGAGAGAAGGGTTGTGGCATATGGCAAGCACTGCCACCACCCTAATTGTAACTATTCACGATCATCCACATGTAATATACATGTGAAATCTAGATGCATATTCACATGACTTGTGTATACGGAATCAAACGCAGATTCGTCTAAAATGAGTGATGAGAAACGGATCACACTTGATGCCTAGTTCTTGTTTGATACTAGTTATATATCATGAAAACATACATTATAACTCAAAGGTATACATGTAGGGGAGGACAAAGCTTATTAGTAGGGGTAGCACATGCTACCTCTTAATTTTTACGGCATAGTATATTTTCTTTTACGTTTTTTGTATTTTGTTACTTCTTTAAAAAATTATGTTGCTCCCGAGATTATTTTAGGTTACCCCTTAAAAAATTGGTCTTTTATTAAAACCCAACCGCAAATTTATGATTAAAACCCCAATAATAAACGATTAAAAGGCCAGTATAATTAAAATTCAATAAGCCCGCATAATTAAGACATAAAAGCCCACTTAGTTGGTTAAAACTTAAAAGCCCAAATGATTTTGGTTTGATTTTGAACGGAACAACAACGGCACATAGCGCGCAACATCACCAAGGCAGCGACCCCACCTTAGGCCGCGTCTCACCTCCGCTCTCCGCCCTCCGCCACTCCACCTCCCACTAACCCTCTACCGATTTCTGAATGCCTCCAAATCTCAAATCTCCATTGTAAATAAAGTATGCGCAGTTGATTATTGCAAATTCAAAAATTTTAAATTATGAAAGATTATGTAAAATTGCAATTGTTTATGGTTTACATTGAATCATTGATGGTTTAGAATTTTAAATGTAATTGATAGAGATTTATGTGCAATTGATTTTAGGGTTTATATGCAATTGATTTTTGATTTCTAAGGTTTATGTCATTATAACATTAAATTTTTCACTTATAAATTGTTCCTAATTTATATTGTTCACTTGGGCTATAGATGTAGTCATGACCGTAGTGGTCACCATAACCCTCCACATCAGTGCTCTATCACCCACTTCTAATCCATCATCCAAAACCATTATCATAAGGGTGTGGTCATGACCCAAACCACTATTCTCCTATTTTAATTTATCTTTATGAAAAGGAAAAGGAAATATTGAAAGAGGAAAGAAGGCCCATGGTTGCCATGGTTTAATCCATGCCAATCATGGTGGATGAGGCAAGGGGTGGTGTGGCAATCCATTAATGGTCCTACATACGATTGATAACCTAATCCATGCCCCCACACCCTTCAGCCTTTAATATTAGTGTTTATGTTCAATGTTTGGTAGATGAAACCACATTTTAAACATGTTTTTCTTATCAAAAGGAAAAGCTTCAAAAAATTATAATATTGGTCTAATTCCAAATATTGCTAATAATGATATGCAAGAGAAAAAAATTGTATACATTGTCTGAAAGTACGGTAAAAAATTTGTACATCACTACTAGAAAACTGCTACTATTCCCACGTCTATTTCTGTTGGAAATCTGTGGGTAACTGCAGTTACTCACAGATTTCCCATGAAAATGGGCTGTAGGAATTTTACTCGTGGGTAATTTTTTTCTGACGCATTTCCTACGGATTTTCCTACTCCTTTCCCACACAAATGTTTCGTTGGAATCCCCTTACTTATTTTTCACGGAATTAATTTTCTTAACTTTCCAACACATTTCGCACACAATATTTATTTTTTAAAATTTTGTGTTTAGATAAATTATATTTATATTTATTATATTTTAATTTTCTACGACAATTCCTACGAATTTTTTCCTACACAATTTCAATGGAATGTATTCGTTTTCCCAACACATTTCCTATGGAAATATTATTTCCCCCACACAATTCCAACTGAACGTATTCATTTTCCTACGCCTTTTCGACAAAATTAGTATTTTTACACAATTCTAACGGAATGTATTCCTTTTCATACGCAATTCCCTCAAAATTAGTTTTTTTCCTACACTATTCTAACATAATGTATTCTTTTTTCTTACGCATTTCCTACAAAACTATCTTTTTTTCCAACAGGACTCCAACGGAATCTGACGAAACATGTTTAGTCTTTTTCCTACACATTTCTTACGGATACATATAAAAATAATAGAAAAAACGAAAAATACCTGCTTTTTTCCTACGAAAATATGCATACTGATAAATATAATTCGAAATGTAAATTTAACAAAAACATATAACATAAATTCGGAGCACGCTTAAATTACAAAATCATCCACTATTAAACATAAAAATTCAGTATAAATGACAAAAATTCTGAGTCCGTTTCAATCATAAAACCACCATTGTTAAACATAAAGATCCGGAATAATTAAAAACTACTGTAATGACTGACGGGAGGCTAATTTTTTTTCATAAACTCTTCAAATTGTTTTTGCCTCTTTTCTTCATTTTCTTTCATTTCTTTTTCCATCTGTTGCACTCTTTGCTCTAACTCTTGTCTAGCATCCCTTTCATTTGCAAGTTCATTTTCCATTTTAACTCGGACTTTTTCAACCTAAATTGTTAAAACGAGTCAATAATCGAAGTTATTGTTTTCTACTAATTAATTGTTAAAAACTATATAATTTAAAGAATTGCAATGCTTTGATGACAAGTAAATCATACCTGCTCTTGCGACCTTATGGCATCAAAATATAATTTAGATTTGGTAGATGTCGACAATTTCCCAGTTATCACGAAACTAGGATTCGAAAATCCTACCCGAACATCCGACCCTTTTCATTTCCTGCCACTCTTGCCCACACATCAAGATCATCTGGATGTTGGTTGAGATTCGACCCATGCAACTTGATCATATCACTTTTGAACCGTTACTACAATTTATGGAAACAAATTGTTAGTTGTTGTACTAATACTTAATACGTTAATGTTCTAATTATTCAAAAACGATAAAGATAACTTACATATATTTCTCTTGATTTTTCATAAATAAACTTAAATCCTTGGATGCTATTAATGTCCAGTTCTTCGTTCCAATACTTCTTTTTGCTTTCCTTTTTGAGATGTGTATCAAAATAAACTTCAATCCGCTTTACTTTTTGATCATATTTTTTTCCTAAAAAGCTGTTTCTTAAGTCATTTGAGTACAAACAATTATATTTTTCAACCCAACTTTTTTACTAATTTATATAAGTATGATTAGCTTACCAAACGAATGCGATGCTCGTCTAACCCTATGGATCCACCCGTATGTCGGATATACCTTCACCACTACCCTTGCTATTGCGGTTTGTTCTCCCGTTCTCTGACTTTTTTAGCCATTTTTCGGTGTTCCAACCCTGAAAACAATATATATATATATAAATGTAGTAATAATAATAATGTAACTCTCATACCTTACACAATAGCTTCCATACTACTTTAGACACCGAAACTGGTGGATATTTATAAATTTTGCCGAATCTATGCTTGTTTCTTATTATAACATGTTCAGCGTCTCTGGCTTTGTCTTTAGATTTTTCTCTCAAGTCCCTCATGGTGTCTTTATACCGATTCAGAACGACTTTACGAAATGCGTCAATATGTTTTTTCACTCTCAGGGTCCCAATAGTAAATGGTCTGTACAAAAATAAAGTAAAGTGCTCGATTAATGTATTCTTGATGACAAGATCCTTTTACTAAACGGGTCATGCCACTTGTCATAATATATATATATATTTCTACTGTCGCTAGCGTATCGTATTTCAGAAATGAAAAAAAAAACTAAAGAATAGCGTTAGAAAGTTTCTAATTTTTGGTTTAGAAAAAATCAATTTTCTATAATGAATGTAATGCTATGTGAAAAAAGTAACCTCAATTTCATACAGCTGATAAAAGTCAATTTTCTTATTTTTTTTGGTTTGGTGTTGTGCATTTAGGCGATAGTGGCCTTCCTCCTAGCTTGAACAGTAAAGAAGCTTTGTAGCTATAAGAAAAGAAACAAAAAATAAATAGCAAATATAAGGGACTTGAACCTGAATTTCAGGTTTAGAAAATATGCGCGCTGAACCATGTGATCAACGCAAACAATATTAATATAGTTGGGTTTGTGTGTATATATACAGGGGGTCTGCATATTTACACACCCAAGTGTTTATTTCTACACCTTCAAGACGTGTGTCTAGCTCTATACAGGGCGTCTAGAGTTTTTTTTTCCGACCACATTCCTGACCTCGTACAATGTCAAATCAGTCACATCAGACGGAGCGTCTAGGCTAGACGTGGTCTATATACGACAGACCAAAGACGCGGCGTCTAGGCCTAGACGATCCGTCTGATGTGACTGATTTGACATTGTACGTACACTGGGACAACAACTATTTCTTTGGACCGTATTCTGGCGAGTCATGGGTGCCCAAAGTCATTCCGGTAACAGTTATTAGCTTAAACTACTTGTTGTTTTAACTATTTACTAATGATGATATCGTTTTCATAGGGAGACTGGCGTTCCCAATTCTACCGAGTAAGAGGAGGTTGTGTCTAATGTACAAGAAAATCAAAACAGACCATTTCTAGATTTGAACACGCATCCTCCTGTTGATGAAACATCCCCTGTAGATGACTCATACCATGTTGATGAACCATGTTATCCCGCGCAACAAGGGTTTCAAAATTATGGATACGGGTGTGAATATTCTTACATGCGACAACACTATCCGGATGGGTACGGAGTAGACGGTGGTTATCAGCAAGTCATTTCCTCGAGCGATCCTTACGAAAGTTACAATGCATCACCGTCTTTGTACGGTCAACAAAACTTTCCTGACGGTGGAGGTTATGGTGGTGAGGCACCCCCAACACAGGCAATCCGTACCTCACAAAGATAGTATCAAACTTATTTTTTTATGTTAGACATATGAATAAATGTAAAATCTAACATAACGCTATCGATGTTACAGTTTTTCAACTCTCTAGATGAACTAAAAAACTGGGCACAGGAAACGGCAAAGGCGGATGGTTTCGCTCTTGTGACCTGATGATCAAAGGAAATTGGTGGAAGGACCGGGAGGGTAGGGCTTGAATGTGACCATGGTCGTGAGCATTATACTACAGCAACGGTTAGAAAAGCTGGAAACAAAAAAAAACCGGTTGCCCGTTTTACCCAGTGGCTATGCGAGACCATCCGTATGAAACATGGGGGATAAAAGGGGGAAAGACTGAACATAACCACGAACTCTGTGAGGACCTGTCGGCCCACGCGTTTGTGCGAAGGTTTACTCCTAACAAATACAGATTGATCGAGCAGCTGACAACTCAAAACATGGAGCCGTGTAGAATTTTCAAACGATAAGGAAGCAGTTTCCCGACAGTTTCCATGTTTAGAAAGACGTACAAAACGCAGTTCAGAAGATTAGGGCCGAACAAAGATACGGATTGATTCCCATGCAGTCCCTAGAAAACATCCTTATTACAAACGAATTTATTTACGAGACACGGGAGGAACCCGAAACAGGGGTCGTTACAGAGATCTTCTTTGTTCATCCCTACTCAAGTGAAATGCTGATCGATTCCACGTACAAGACGAACGTATACAACATGTCATTTGTCTAGATAGTTGGTATGACGCCAACCAACTATTCATTTTGTATCACGCATGCCGTTATCTGCAAAGAACGTAGTGATAACTTTGTATGGGTGCTTGAGAGGATCAGGTCAATGTTGGATGAATGTATGGAGTCACGTGTGATTGTAACGGATAGAGACCTGGCCCTAATTAATGTGTGTGCTAAAGTTTTTCCAAACGCCTCTCGATATCTTTGTAGGTTTCACATACAACAGAATATTTGTAAGCACTGCAAGAGCGCACTCAAGAAGAAGACTGGTAAAAATTTTTGTCATCCGGGGGAGATTGTGTGAGTCTCCATCAATACCCATATGCGAGTACAACTTGCGCAACCTGCAAAAGCGACTTATGGAGTGCAAACGTTCAAGTAAGTTTTTGTAATAAAATGTGACCTACCTATGTACATTTAACTAATGATTGATACTTTTTAGGGGTGTTTACGTACGTGTATGATAACTGGCTGAAAGACTACAAGGAAATGTTCGTCTTTGCATGGACTGATCAGAGTCGCAACGTACCACAAACAGAGTTGAGAGTCAACACACAAATTTAAAGAGATACGTCCAACATAGGAGCTTGCTGAACCATATAGTAGGTTGTGTCAAGGATATAGTTGAAACACAATACGGTGAAATAAGGAGGAGCTTTCAAGAAATCATCGAAAAAATAATGAACCACCACAAAAACCCGTTATTTGACCACCTAGGTGGAAAAGTTTCCCATACAGCGCTTGACTTGTTGAGTGGAGAGCTACTTAGGAAACTAGACGTGTTGCAGCGCATTCATTCATCTTGTAGATGTCAGATGTAGTACAATGTGGGTTGCCGTGTGCTTGTAGGCTGGAAAAGTACGTACCTGCAGGTAATACTTGTTAAACACGAAATGATGTATGTTATATATGTTCGTTAATCATGTGACTTTAATAGTGCATTGTTGTAACCGTGCAGAGCGTCCGATTCAACTCGAAGACGTAGACATCTTCTACAAGAAGCTTAACTTTCAACCATGTAAATTCATACAGGATGACATTGACGTGTTAGAAGAGCTCAATATTGTTAGGCAACAGTTAGAGTCACACCCCTGGTCAGAAGAAAAGCTTGTTGGCAAAGATTAAAGCGGTTTGACTCCAACCAAATCTACCAAGAAACCACCGGTTGTCTAACAAAATACTCGTGGATGGCCAACAACAAAGCAAGTACAACAATGGTTTGACGAGGCCGCCCGTAGAGACGAAGAATTGAGGAGAAGCTCCTTTGGTGATGCAAACACGTGCTTTGAAGGTTCCCAACAAAGTACATAGATGCCCCCCGCCACAGCTCGTACGTTCCGAATAAAGTACATACGATGCCCCCACCACATCTCGTACGTTCCGTCATAGACCTCTCAATAGTCGGTCATAAAGTTTCAAAAACCCAAAGCAGGTCCAAGTTGTTCAACGAGTTCTAAAAAAGAGATTCGAGACAATAACGGTTTTCCGTTGATAGTGGGCGACGAGAATATATCAATCATCAAACTTTTTAAGTCTCTCCTTCCAACATTGCTTCACCGTACATCTCGTGCATACAAGATGTGAGGCCAGATGGTCATTGTGGGTTTCAGTCTGTGGCTGTGGGCTTGGGTATGGAAGAACGTTTATGGGGGCACATTCGAAAAGACCTTGTAAAGGAGATGGATCAGAACGCATCGATCTGGTTACCAATATTTGAAGCATGGACGAAGGATATTTTAACACGCATCATGAGGGCTTAATTTGGGATTCAGTGAAACATTGTCCCCCCATTCACTGGATCGACTTCCCCCACGCAGTGCTTCTTATTGCAAAAAGGTACGGTATCGTGGTGCACCTGTTAAGCATCGATGGGAGTTTCACCTTCTTCCCGATATTGAGTCCTCCGACTGATCGAGAATCACAAATGATAACGCTTGCATATGTTAAGATAACCACTTCATACATATTAAGCGGAAAGGCCAATATCCATTGCCGACAATAAACGGGCTATGGTTAACGCACTGAAAACCCGCTGCAAAACAATGGCAATATATGTACACGCCCCGTTTAGAATGGTATACATCGATAATGAATCCACCACCAAATCCAAACCCGAGTATTAATTTCATCGACAGTGAATCGGAACGCTGATTTTTATATAATTAATATGATATCTTTATAATTAATATGATTTTTTGTATAATTAATATGATATTTGTATAATTAATATGATTTTTTGTATAATTAATATGATATTTTTAATTAATATTTGTATAAAAGAAAAAGAAAAAAAACAATATGAATATATGCCTCGTACAGACCTCGACTAGACGTCTGTTGTTGGCCAAAAGACCATTTTACCCCTGAATTGAACCTAGTCTAGGCCTAACCCAGGGGTATATAGGTAATATTGAAGAACTAGACATCCATTCTAGTGCTTGACGCAGCATACACTTTGAGCGGCAAATTTAAAGTGTTTAAATATTTTATATATAAAAGGGAAAGGGTTAATTACCATTTTACCCCTGATTTACCCCCGTCTAGGCCTAATACAGGGGTAAAATGGTAATTAACCATTACCTTAGACAGGCAGTCTAGTCCTAGATGCTCCGTCTTGTTGAATTACTATTTTACCCCTGAGTTGCCCCCAGTCTAGGCCTAATTCAGGGGTAAAATGGTAATTAACCATTTGAGATATTTTCTACTCAAATGGTTAATTACCATTTTACCCTGAATTAAGCGTAGACGACGGGCAACTCAGGGTAAAATGGTAATTCTCCAATTCAACTAGACGGATCGTCTAGGTTTAACGCCCGGTCCATGCATCGTATATGAGTGGATAAGCTAGATGACCAGCTGCATACGACCACAAAAAACACACACATACGTATAAACAAGCTTGATCAGGTGTATTTGGAGCGAATTATTTCGAATTCAAGCATCTCAGGTACCTATTTTTCATTATTCTTGAATGTATTATACATTTAGACCGTAGGTTGTTTGGTAATTTGATGATTTTTACGGTTTTGGGTGTTATGTGTTGAAGATGGTGGGTTTTTGGTCGAACAGGACGGGGCGTCTACCAACCCCCATAGACGACCCAGTTTTTTTTTTTTTTTTGTTAATTGTTATTTCTTTTAGTTAATTTTTAATTGTTTTTACTATTGTTAATTGTTATTATTTGTGTTATATTGTTATTATTATTGTTAATTGTTAGTATTACTGTACGTTTACGGTTTTTTTTTGCAGATTAATTATGAACGAGGTTGGAGATCAGATACATGGGGCTCCGCCAATGCCGGTGGATCCACTTCACGGTTACCCATATTTAGAGTTTCCTCCCGACACCGAGGCCGCCCGTTTTTACGGGAATATTAGGAGGATGCACGTTGGATCACATGCCGTGGTCGACTGGTATGCGATCGAGGCAATTGGTGAGGCTGCATTATTTCATGTCACACCCCAACCGATGGCGGAAAGATCGGAGTGAGACGATAACGAGATTGCTCATTGCTCACAATACTAATAATGATAATATTTAATTTAAAGTCGAATTTCATTTCAAGAATAATTGCAAAATACAACATTGAAACAAATACAACAATTAAACTTAACAAGTTTAAATAACAAAATACAACAAAATTGATACAATAACATTAACTAAACGTCTAAATGTGTGTATCTAAGTCATTGCTATTTGATTTCATACCATCCTCTTCATCAACCTGTAACATGTTTTAAAATAACAATTCAATGCAAAAGCAAAGGCGAGTACACAAGTTTAAGCATAGCATACGTATACGAATAAAGTTTAAACAAATCCTCATGGCAACTATGATTCTACAAGAGCATATACAAGGCATGCAAAACTACTAGTCAAACCCTTAACGCAATCACGATGTTTTAACATGGCCTCAAGATTACATGATGGAAGGGGATGCGTTACTTCCTAAAGCGCTTATACATGTCAAACGAAGGCTCAAAAAAAGTTAATGACTAAAGTATCACATAAAAAATGTCCAAGATATAAGCATCACGTAAGCATATCAAGTATTCATGTGTATAGGATTGTTTGTGTATTTCACAAAGTTGAAGTGTTGTGGTTTTGGTATAAGTAAACATGTTACACCCAAAAGTGTTGTAAACGAAAAGTGGGTCGAGTGTACTCACGGTTTCACAAAGCTTCCCTTGTTACTTCCGTGAAGGTCTTGGAGAGTTGGATGACCACCAAGTTATCCTACATGAGGAAAACATAGGTTGGTAAGTATTCGGAGGATAAAAGAGGATTTAGGAATTTAAATATACTAAAGTATGTTATACGAGAAAATAATCATCTAGACTTAATACTCCTTTTTGACACTATAAGACCCATTCAGGTTGATGTGTTTTCATGGGTTAGGTTACCCATTAGAATGGTAAGGAGAGATTAAGTACGTAGGTGATGTAACCTAGTACCATGACGGACAATCATTTGATTACCATCAAGAGTTCGGTTAGCGAATAAATACATATATTATATAGCATACGTAACAGGTAATTCATAAACATCATGGAAGTTCTAGAAGTCATGCATGAAGGTATGAGGATAACCTTCCTTTTAAAACCTCTTTCGTATAGTTTACCAACGCACAAGTCATCACAAGGACGACAAGGATTGTCATGAGTAAGTTATAACACAAAAGTAAAAGACAAAAGTAATCGAAATCAACAAGTGAGGTGGTTGATCGAAGGTAGGATAGCCAAGGCTTCCAAGTGATCACACTCTACCAACTCAAGTCTTGTTTCGAGAACAAGCTTGGAAGGATACAACAGTTGTGGGTAAAACCCTATTAAAACAAAAGGCTCTTACACTTGGGACTTTAGACATAGTGATGTTCCAATTTGGTCTTCCATGGAAGACTTATGGAGACATTCCAAAGGTGTTTCAACTGGTAAGAAAGAAGAAAGATCAAAAGGAGAGAGGTGAGTTAGAACTCACTTTTGAAGCCTTGAACTTTTAGAGAAAGAGAGCTCTTAGAGATTTTAGAGAGAAGAGAAGAGATGATTTGAGAGGAGAAGGAGTGGGGTATTTATAGGTGAGTTTTGGGAGGTTGTTAGGTGAAGTAATAAATGCAGAAAACACAAAATTGACCAATCCATGAGCTTCAAACCAACTTCTCCGGATTATGCCCCTCTCGTGGGCCGCGAGAGAGTAAAGAAGGGACGGTCGCGGGCCACAAGAGTTCAACATGGGTTCGGTCGCGAGGCGCGAGATGAGTTATTCCAGAAGTTTCTTTGGTTTTGACACTTTTAGTCCTTAAACTAGTTTAACTTGTCATTTTGCACCAACGTTTATAACATAACAATATTGATTGTAGTATCGAATTGCGATTGTATGAAGTCTCTTGCACGTAAAACAAGTATTGATTGTATGTATGTAAGCAAGTATGTATCAATATGATTTCCCCACGACAAAGTCTCAGATTACAGAATTGAAAAGAAATATAAATACGGTACGATTCCAAGTTTCTATAAATAGAATATGATTACACATTCTCATTAAGTAAAGTACGAAAAAGCGAGGCGTTACAGTCTCCCCTCCTTTAGGAAATTTCGTCCCGAAATTTATTCAAGAGGAAGACTTTGGAAAAAAGATGTCATTTTGGTGAAAATGTTTGGCCAAAATCAAGATTCTGATGTTTAAAGTTTTTGCGGAGTTCATGTATAAGTGTGTCAATATATATCGAAATCCTGAAGGATAAAAATGGTAGGTTCGTGAAAGTAATTTGTTTGAGTAAGGTGTTTTTGAGACATCAACGTAAATGTGTATCCAAGTAAGTTTAACTGAGTTTGGACAACTCATTGGAAGAAATATTTTAAAAGAGTGCGACGTAAGAGGAAGGTTTTAGTATGACTAAGGATGTATTTTGATTAAAATGAGTGGTCCGCACCGTAAGTTGTAAGAAAAGTTTTGTCAGTTCTAAGGGTATTAGTAAAATCACTTGTTGTAGAAAATGTTTATTAGAGAGAGCTAGGTTGGTAAACATATAGGGTTTCTAAAAGGTTTTGGCAATAATGGACCGACTAGTTGAAGTTTGTGCGTAGATAAGAGTGAAAGATAGTTTAAAAAAAGAAACATTTTGACCAAATGGAGCCGGTGGGGACGTTTATAAAATGGATTGAACGTTTTAGGCTGATTTGCTGTAAATAAAGTTTGGATTGAAAGGTTAAAGGAAGAATTCGGAATATCGTGGTATGGTAGTGAACGATTCGGTTGGTGTATGCGAGGGTAAAAATGGTATGGATATCGGATAAATTCGAACATGGAATGTTGAGAGATGCTAGTGATAGTTGCAGCGGTTAAACCTAACGATTTCGAGAATGAAGCTCTGTCATGGGTAATCGAGTACTAACCATTTCGAAGTTGGGTCACTAAAGTTTGTTATAAATCAAATGTATTTAACAAGGTCCGGAAAAACACCGAATTTCTCATGGCACATTTTACGAAAGTTTGGTAACATGGTAGGGACACTTATATATAGGAAGTACCAGCGGCGTATCCACCATGTTCACACCATGTTACGTTGTTTCGCTATTCGGTGTCATGTTACGTTCCGTGTTGCGATACATAGTAGAACCCACTATGATTTTCATGCGCCTACCAATATACTCCCGTGTGCACCCGCGATTATTTTGGTTTGTACATGATCCGCATAGTTTGTACTAGTAGTGTACGGGTTAGGTTACATCTAGTACGGGAGGGTATGTAAGATAGCGTATAAAAATTAAGTATGTAAGCATGATTGTATGTATGTATGAGTGTGTCGAACGTAGGCGAAACCACTCGGTTACGCCTTCTTACACATTTCAAGTATGACTACCAAGTAGTGCGAGTGCATAAATTTTGAGTATGATTAAAGACAAATACGTATAACATTAGCAAGCAGTATCAAGTGTATAGGTGGAATAAAATGGGATTTAGTATATATAAGTTATCATGAAGTTGTGAGTGTGTAACATACGAAGTGTAATGGTGATATATTGTCATGTAATATTGATTGTATAAATAGGAACGTATAAGGCGGTGGTTGTTTGAGTCAAAACATTGAGTTGGTTAAAATAAGTCGGGTTTGTCGGGAATGAAGGACCAAAATTGTGAGTCTCGGGTGAATATTGAGAAAAGTATTAATTTTTAATGTAAAATGTGGTTTGTAAAAAGAAATGCTACTTTTGTTTTAAAATTTGTATTCGCATATGAAATTTTCTTGCCCATGTGTTCAGATTTAGATTTGCGTATATTGAAAAAGTTGTAAAATAGTGAGTTTGCTTTATTTTATTTTATTGATGCAAGAAAAGTCGTGTTTTAAAAATTTTCATGTGAAACTTAAATTTTTGAAAAGTATTTTAGCAAAGTACTTATACGTATGTGAGAGAAAGTTTTTGTTGGTTTCTTGTTGGAAATAAAATGTCTTTAGAATGGTAGTATAAAGTGAGTGTGTTTTGGACGACTTGTGAAAATCGAGGGCAAGAGGTTCGTTTGACCTACTAAGTTTTTCATAAAGTTTTTGAAAAATTGTGAAAGAAACGTTTAAAGTCTCATTAGGGGTTTCGTGGATGTAATTTGCGTAAATATGTTGTAGGGTGAGAAATTGTTTGGGTACAATAGTAAAGTTCGAGGTTTATGCATAAATGATAAAATTTGAAACAATGATAAAAGATTTAGGTATAAGTTTTGATATAGTGATTGTTATGACAATAGTAGAGTTGGAGTTGGACTTCGACTCATTTCTCCAACTTGAGTTTTGCGAAAAAGGACATCTAGGTGATCGACAATAAAAATCACGTTTGAGCATGTAAGTATTGTATAACATGTATGAATTCACATAGGTGACATAAGTATAACAAGTATTCAATAGTATAAACACGTATGATTGTGTAAGGAGTATAAATTTAGTTGGTTTGAGAGAATTACTATTGTTTTTTATTGCGAAAGATGTGCGAATGGTGCATCGGTTTGAAATGAATGAGGTAATAAGTATTAAATCACGTAGAAACTGAATCACATAAAAAGAATAGGCTCATAAAACGTGGGAATGTTTCGGGTAGAGAAACGTTGACAATTCCAAAGTGAATCGAAGTTCTTTCAAATTAGAGAAACGTGCTTTCGCCTATAGGTAAAATGCTCTCATCGAGAAGCGACTAACAAAATTTTACCCTTCCAGTTACTACACGTCTCTAATCGATTGGAAAAATCGAAACTTTGGCGAGAGCGAAAATCAAGGAATGGACTTAATCACAAGGTGCGGGGTTCACCCCTAACTTGACGATTTCGTACCCTAAGTGTGGTTGGTATTTACCAAATGAAGAAAAAATTCCGATTCGTTGGTAACAGTCCACTAGAGTTTGAATTGGAAATTTTTCCATCAAGATGTGGATTTCGCTCCTAACTTGATGGCAAAATTTCGTGCAAAAGAATAAGGATAGCGGAATGAGAGTCGTTCACCAAATTGTGGGTTTCACGCCTATTTTAGTGAACTCGTCTCGTTTGTGTTACAAGTGTCTTCAAGTCTTCAAAGTGTGTATTGTGTAAAAATGACTTAGGAAAGACATCGTGCATATGTATTAAGACCAAAAGAAAAGAGGAGAAGCAAAGTAGGAAGCATAAAGTTTTAAGCATAGACAAGAATGGTCAAAACGGCTACTTAGAACTATAGACTAGGTCGAACATGGCAATTCTACCTAATTCCCTATAGTTATGGCTCTGATACTAATCTGTCACACCCCAATCAATGGCGGAACATCGAAGTGAGATGATAACGAGATTGCTCATTGCTCACAACACTAATAATGACAATATTTAATTTAAAAGTCGAATTTCATTTCAAGAATAATTGTCAAAATACAACATTGAAACAAATACAACAATTAAACTTAACAAGTTTAAATAACACAATACAACAAAATTGATACAACCCCTAAACGTCTAAATGTGTGTATCTAAGTTCTTGCTATTTGATTTCATAGCATCCTCTTCATCAACCTATAACATGTTTTAAAATAACAATTCAATGCAAAAGCAAAGGCGAGTACACAAGTTTAAGCATAGCATACGTATACGAATAAAGTTTAAACAAATCCTCATGCAACTATGATTCTACAAGAGCATATACAAGGCATGCAATACTGCTAGTCAAACCCTTAACGCAATCACGATGTTTTAACATGGCCTCAAGATTAACGATGGAGGGGGATGTGTTACTTCCTAAAGCGCTTATACATGTCAAATGAAGGCTAAAAAAAATTTAATGACTAAAGTATCACAAAAAGAATGTCCAAGATATAAGCATCACGTAAGCATATCAAGTATTCATGTGTATAGCATTGTTTATGTATTTCATAAAGTTAAAGTATTCTGGTTTTGGTATAAGTAAACATGTTACACCCAAAAGTGTTATAAACGAAAAGTAGGTCGAGTGTACTCATGGTTTTGCAAAGCTTTCTGTAACGCCTCGCTTTTTTGTACTTTCCTTAATTAGAAAGTGTAATCGTATTTCTATTTATGGAAACTTGTATTCGTATCGCATTCGTATTTCATTTCCCAACCTTTTAATCCGAGAGTTTGATCGTAATAAAATTCAAACCTGATACATACTTGTCTTACATGCATTTAATTGTTAAATACGTGTTTACATACAAACCGATACTTGTTATACGTGCAAATACTCATACATTCATACTTGATACCTAAAATATACTTACATATACATTATACACTTGAAAACATGCAAAAATATCAAGTTTTACCATGAAATGAAAGATAAACTAAGTTCAAGGACTAAAAATAGCATAATCCACAGATTCTTGTTTCTAGCTCATGGATTGGTCAAAGTGTGTTTGTTGGATTGTGCTTCTTGCATTTAATACTCAACTAACAACCCCCAACCACCACCAACTTCATTAATTACCTAAACCCTAATTCCCAATTATAAATAGAAGCCTCCTCCCACTCTAATTTCACACCTCAATCTTCTCTTCTCTTTTCTTCTCTGAAAGCTCTAAGAGCTCTCTTCTCCTCTCAAAGATCAAGGCTCCCTAAAGATAACTCGACGCTCAACCCATCCACCAACCACCTTCGCGAACTCGCCAAGTTTGAAGACTTAGCAAAACCGTGAGTACACTCGACCCATTTTTCGTTTAAAACACTATTGGGTGTAACATGTTTACTTATATCAAAACCACAACACTTAAACTTTATGAAACGCACAAACAATCCTATACACGTGAATACTTGATACGCTTACGTGATGCTTATATCTTGGACATTCTTTATGTGATACTTTAGTCATTAACTTGTACAAAGCCAACATTTGACATGTATAACGCTATAGGAAGTCACGCATCCCCCTCCATCGCATAAACTTGAGGCCATGTTAAAACAACGTGTTTGCGTTAAGGGTTTGGCTAGTAGTATTGCATGCCTTGTTTATGCTCTCGTAAAATCATAGTTGCCATGAGGATTCGTTTAAACTTTAATCCTATACGTATGCTATGCTTAAACTTGTGTACTCGCCTTTGCTTTTGCATTGAATTGTATTTTAAACATGTTACAGGTTGATGAAGAGGATGCTATGAAAACAAATAGCAAGGACTTAGATACACACAATTAGACGATAGGCTAAATTTGTTGTATCTATTTTTGTAATGTATTTGCTTTGATGTTGTACTTGACAATTATTATTGAAATGAAATTTGATTTTATTGAATATTGTCATTATTAATGAACAATCTCGTTGTCGTCTCACTCCGATGTTTCCGCCATCGGTTGGGGTGTGACAGATTGGTATCAGAGCCATAACTATAGGGAATTAGGTAGAATTGTTATGTTCGACCTAGTCTATAGTTTATGTGACCAAACTTGACCATTCTTGTTTCTTGCTTAAAATATTAATTCTACCTACCTTGCTTCTTCCTGTTTCTTTTGGTCTTAATGTATACAATATGTCTTTCCTAAGACATTTACACAATATACACACTTGAAGACTTGAAGACACTCATACAAACGAGACGATCTCACCAAAATAGGGGTGAAACCCGCACTTTGGTGATCACTCTCAATCCGCGTATTCGATTTTTCACGAAATTACACCATCAAGTTAGGACTGATATCCATACCTTGATGGAAAATTTCCATTTCATACTCTAGTGGACCCTTAGCAACGAGTCAGAATTCGCTCCTCGTTTGGTAAGTACCAACCACGCTTAGGGTACGATGTTTTCAAGTTAGGGGTGAAACCCGCACCTTGTCAACTAGTCCCACTCCTCGATTTTTGGATCTCGCCAAGGTTTCAATATTTCGATCAATTAGAGACGTGCAGTAACTGGAAGGGTAAATGTCGTTAATCTGCTTCTCGACGAGAGCATTTTACCTATAGGCCAAAGCATGTTCCTCTAATTTGAAAGGATCTTCAATTCACTTTGGAATAGTCGACGCTTCTCAACCCAAAACACTTCAATATTTTATTAAGCCTATCTTTTATGCTATCTCAATTTCTATGTGTTTTAATACTTATCACCTCGTTCATTTCAAACCCGATACACAATTCGCACATCTTTCGCAATCAAAAACAATAATAATTCTTGCAAACCAACTAAATTCATACTCCTTACGCAATCATACGTGATTATACTATTGAATACATGTTATGCTTATGTCACCTATGTGAACTCATACATATTATACAATGCTTACATGCTCAAACGTGATTTTTATTGTCGATCACCTAGATGTCTTTTTTTCGCAAAACTCAAGTTGGAGAAATGAGTTAAAGTCCAACTCCAACTCGACTATTTTCATAACAATCACTATATCAAAACTTATACCTAAACCTTTTATCATTGTATCAATTTTTCTCATTTATGCATAAACCTCGATCCTTACTATTTTATCCAAACGATTTCTCACCCTACAACATATTTACGTAAATTACATAAACGAAACCCCTAATGACACTTTAAACGTTTCTTTCATAATTTTTCAAAAACTTTATGAAATGCTACCTATCAACTTAATCGGTCAAACGAACCTCTTGCCCTCGATTTTTATAACTTGTCCAAAACACCTCACTTTATACTACCATTCTAAAGACATTTTATTTCCAACAAGAAACCAACGAAAATTTTCTCTCACATACGTATAAGTACTTTGCTAAAATACTTTTCAAACTTCAAGTTTTACATGAAAATTTTCAAAACACTACTTTTCTTGCATCAATAAAATAAAATAAAATAAAGCAAGTTCACTATTTTACAACCTTTTCAAAAATCGCTAATACGCAAATCTAAGTCTAAACACATGGGCAAGAAAATTTCATATGCAAATACAAATTTTAAAACAAAAATAACATTTCTTTTTACAAACCACATCTTACATAAAAAATAATATTTTTCTCAATATTCGCCCGACATTCACAATTTTGGTCCTTCATTCCCGACAAACCAGACTTATTTTATTTCAACCGACTTAATGTTTTGACTCAAGCACCTATACACATGCATATCGTCTTACAACGTTTCTATTTATGTTAAATTCCATTTTATTTCACTTATACGCTCGATGCTACAAGCTAATGTTATACGTATTTGTCTTCAATCACGCTCAAAATTTATACATTCGCACTACTTGGTAGTCATACTTGAAATCTAAAAGTCGGCATGACCCGAGTGGTTTCGCCTATATTCGACACACTTATACATGCATACATTCATGCTTACATACTTGATTCTTATAGGCTATCTTACACATCTTTTGCTTGTAATACTAAATGTAACCTGACCAGTACACTACTAGTACAAACTATGCGGATCATGCACAAACCAAAATAATCGCGGGTGCACACGGGATTATATTGGTAGGCGCATGAAAACCATAGTAGGTTCTACTGTGTATCGTAACACGAACGTAACATGACACCGAATAACGAAACGACGTAACATGGTGTGAACATGGTGATACGCCGCTGGTACTTCCTATATATAAGTGTCCCTACCATGTTACCAAACTTTCGTAAAAACGTGCCATGAGAAATTCGGTGTTTTCCCAGACCTTGTTAAATACATTTGATTCATAACAAACTTTGGTGACCCCACTTCGAAATGATTAGTACTCGATTACCCATGACAAAGCTTCATTCTCAAAATCGTTAGCTTTAACCGCCACAACTATCACTAGCATCTCTCAACAATCCATATCACATTTTATCCGATATTCATACCATTTTTACCCCTCACATACACCTACTGAATCATTCACTACCATACCACGATTTTCCCAATTCTTCCCTTAACCTTTCATCCAAACTTTATTTACAACAAATCAGCCTAAAACATTCAATCCAATTTTATAAACGTCCCCACCGGCCCAATTTGGTCAAAATGTTCCTTTTCTTTTAAAAATATCTTTCACTCTCATCTATACGCAAACTTCAGCCATTCGGTCTATTATCGCCAAAAGCTTTTAGAAACCATAAATATTTACCATCCTAACTCTCTCCAATAAACATTTTTTCTCCAACAAGTGATTTTACTAATACGCCATAGAACTGACAGAACTTTTCTTACAACTTACAGTGCGAACGACTCATTTTTATCAGAATACATCCTTAGTCATACTAAAACCTTCCTCTTAGGTCACACTCTTTTAAAATATTCATTCCAATGAGTTGTCCAGACCTAGTTAAACTCACTTGCTTACACACACATACACACGTTTTTACTTATCCTTATACACGTGTACGATTGGTATCTCAAAAACACCTTAGTCAAACAAATTCCTTTCACGAACCTACCATTTTTATCCTTCATGATTTCGATACATATTGACACACTTATACATGAACTCAGCAAAAACTTTAAACTTCAAAATCTTGATTTTGGCCAAACAGTTTCACCAAAATGACATCTTTTCCAAAGTCTTCCTCTTGAAAAATTTTCGGGACAAAATTTCCTAAAGGAGGGGAGACTGTAACGCCTCGCTTTTTTCGTACTTTCCTTAATTAGAAAGTGTAATCGTATTTCTATTTATGGAAACTTGTATTCGTATCGCATTTGTATTTCATTTCCCAACCTTATAATCCAAGACTTTGATCATAACAAAATTCAGACCTGATACATACTTGTCTTACATGCATTTAATTGTTAAATACGTGTTTACATACAAACCGATACTTGTTATACGTGCAAATACTCATACATTCATACTTGGTACCTAAAATATACTTACATATAAATTATACACTTGAAAACATGCGAAAATATCAAATTTTACCATGAAATGAAAGATAAACGAAGTTCAAGGACTAAAAATAGCATAATCCGCAGATTCTTGTTTCTAGCTCATGGATTGGTCAAAAGTGTGTTTGTTGGATTGTGCTTCTTGCATTTAATACTCAACTAACAACCCCACCACCACCAACTTCATTAATTACCTAAACCCTAATTCCCCATTATAAATAGAAGCCTCCTCCCACTCTCATTTCACACCTCAATCTTCTCTTCTATTCTCTGAAAGATCTAATAGCTCTCTTCTCCTCTCAAAACTTTCTCTCACATACGTATAATTACTTTGCTAAAATACTTTTCAAAATTCATGTTTTACATGAAAATTTTCAAAACACACTACTTTTCTTGCATCAACAAAATAAAATAAAATAAAATAAAATAAAGCATGTTCACTATTTTACAACCTTTTCAAAAATCGCTAATACGCAAATCTAAGTCTAGACACATGGGCAAGAAAATTTCATATGCCAATACAAATTTTAAAACAAAAATAACATTTCTTTTTACAAACCACATCTTACATAAAAAAAATAATATTTTCCTCAATATTCGCCCGACATTCACAATTTTGGTCCTTCATTCCCGACAAACCAGACTTATTTTATTTCAACCGACCTAATGTTTTGACTCAAGCACCTATACACATGCATATCGTCTTACAACGTTTCTATTTATGTTAAATTCCATTTTATTTCACTTATACGATCGATGCTACATGCTAATGTTATACGTATTTGTTTTCATTCATGCTCAAAATTTATACATTCGCACTACTTGGTAGACATACTTGAAATCTAAAATTCGGCATGAACCGAATGGTTTCGCCTATGTTCGACACACTTATACATGCATACATTCATGCTTACATACTTGATTCTTATAGGCTATCTTACACATCTTTTGCTTGTAATACTAAATGTAACCTGACCAGTACACTACTAGTACAAACTATGCGGATCATGCACAAACCAAAATAATTGCGGGTGCACACGGGATTATATTGGTAGGCGCATGAAAACCATAGTAGGTTTTACTGTGTATCGCAACACGGAACGTAACATGACACCGAATAGCGAAACGACGTAACATGGTGGATACGCCGCTGGTACTTCCTATATATAAGTGTCCCTACCATGTTACCAAACTTTCGTAAAAACGTGCCATGAGAAATTCGGTGTTTTCCCCGGACCTTGTTAAATACATTTGATTCATAACAAACTTTGGTGACCCCACTTCGAAATGATTAGTACTCGATTACCCATGACAAAGCTTCATTCTCAAAATCGTTAGCTTTAACCGCCACAACTATCACTAGCATCTCTCAACAATCCATATCACATTTTATCCGATATTCATACCATTTTTACCCCTCGCATACACCTACTGAATCATTCACTACCATACCACGATTTTCCCAATTCTTCCCTTAACCTTTCATCCAAACTTTATTTACAACAAATCAGCCTAAAACGTTCAATCCATTTTTATAAACGTCCCCACCGGCCCAATTTGGTCAAAATGTTCCTTTTCTTTTAAAAATATCTTTCACTCTCATCTATACGCAAACTTCAGCCATTCGGTCTATTATCGCCAAAACCTTTTAGAAACCATAAATATTTACCATCCTAACTCTCTCCAATAAACATTTTTTTCTCCAACAAGTGATTTTACTAATACGCCCTAGAACTGACAGAACTTTTCTTACAACTTACAGTGCGAACCACTCATTTTTATCTGAATACATCCTTAGTCATACTAAAACCTTCCTCTTAGGTCACACTCTTTTAAAATATTCATTCCAATGAGTTGTCCAGACCCAGTTAAACTCACTTGCTTACACACACATACACACGTTTTTACTTATCCTTATACACGTTTACGATTGGTATCTCAAAAACACCTTAGTCAAACAAATTCCTTTCACGAACCTACCATTTTTATCCTTCAAGATTTCGATACATATTGACTCACTTATACATGAACTCTGCAAAAACTTTAAACTTCAAAATCTTGATTTTGGCCAAACAGTTTCACCAAAATGACATCTTTTCCAAAGTCTTCTCTTGAATAAATTTCGGGACAAAATTTCCTAAAGGAGGGGAGACTGTAACGCCTCGCTTTTTCGTACTTTCCTTACTTAGAAAGTGTAATCGTATTTCTATTTATGGAAACTTGTATTCGTATCGCATTTGTATTTCATTTCCCAACCTTATAATCCAAGACTTTGATCATAGTAAAATTCAGACCTGATACATACTTGTCTTACATGCATTTAATTGTTAAATACGTGTTTACATACAAACCGATACTTGTTATACGTGCAAATACTCATACATTCATACTTGATACCGAAAATATACTTACATATACATTATACACTTGAAAACATGCGAAAATATCAAGTTTTACCATGAAATGAAAGATAAACGAAGTTCAAGGACTAAAAATACCATAATCCGCAGATTCTTGTTTCTAGCTCATGGATTGGTCAAAAGTGTGTTTGTTGGATTGTGCTTCTTGCATTTAATACATGGGCAAGAAAATTTAATATGCAAATACAAATTTTAAAACAAAAATAACATTTCTTTTTACAAACCACATCTTACATAAAAAAAATAATATTTTTCTCAATATTCGCCCGACATAGGCTTCTCCACGGGTCGACCGACCGCCTCCACAGCCATAGGCTCCTCCCCCTCCGCATGAGGTTTCTTTTAGGCTTGCCACTGTTTGGCGTTCGATCGTGCTAGCAGAGTTTGCCGTTCATAGCGGTTTATACTTGCAGGAGGAGATCGCTACAAATGTTTATACGCAGGGGGGTAGTAGTGGTGGATTGTAATGCCTCGCTTTTTCATACTTTCCTTACTTAGAAAGTGTAATCGTATTCTTTTTCCCAACTTTGTAATCCGAGACTTGAATCATAATGAAACTTATACTTGATACATATTGTCTTACATGCATTCAAACGTTTATTACATAACTAATACTTGTTATACGCATTCACACTTGCACTTATACGAGATATACGCTTAAACAATGCAAAATTGGTAAAATAAACTAAGTTAAGGGACTAAAAGTGACAAAAACCAAAGAAGCTTCTGGAATAGCCCACCTCGCGGCCCGCGACCGAACTCCTGTTAATCTCTCGCGGCGTGCCAGACCGCTAGCGGCCCGCGACCGAGTCACCTTCACCCTCTCGCGGCCCGCGAGAGGGGCATGATTCGGAAATGTTGGTTTCAAGCTCATGGATTGGCCAACTTTGTGTTTTCTCCATTTAATACCCCTCAACTAACACCCTCCCAAGTTTACCTATAAATACCCCACTCCATCTCCTCTCAAATCACACCTCAAATCATCTCTTCTCTTCTCTCTAAGCTTTAAGATCTCTCTCTTCTCTAAAAGATCAAGGCTTCAAAATTGAGTTCTAACTCATCTCTCTCCTTTTGATCTTTCTTCTTTCTTACCACTTGAAATACCTAATGTCTCCATAAGTCTTCCATAGAAGACCAACTTGGAACATCACCATGTCTAAGGTCCCAAGTGTAAGAATCGTTTGGTTTTAATAGGGTTTTACCCACAAGTGTTGTATCCTTCCAAGCTCCTTGGCTATCCTACCTTCAATCCACCACCTCACTTGATGTTTTCGTTTACTTTTGCCTTTTACTTTATGTATTAACTTACTCATGACCATCCTTGACGTCCTTGTGACGACTTGTGCATTGGTAAACTATACGAACGAGGTTTTAAAAGGAAGGTTATCCTCCTACCTCCATGCATGATTTCTATGAAATTACATGATGTTTATGATTTACTTATTACGTATGCTATATAATATATGTATATATATATCCGCTAACTGAACTCTTGATGGTAATCAAATGATTGTCCATCATGGTACTAGGTTACATCACCTACGTACTTAATCTCTCGTTACGATTCTAATAGGTGACCTAACCCATGAAAACACATCAACCCGAATGGGTCTTAAAGTGTCAAAAACGAGTATTAAGTCTAGATGATTATTTTCTCGTATACATATTTTATCGTATTTAAGTTCCTAATCCTCCATTATCATTCCTCTACTTACCAACCTACGTCTTCCTCCTAAGGTAACTCGGCGCTCATCCCATCCATCACCTCCACGGACTTGTCAAGTTTGAAGACTTAGCAAAACCGTGAGTACACTCGACCCACTTTTCATTTACAACACTTTTGGGTGTAAAATGTTTACTTATACCGAAGCGACAACACTTAAACTTTATGAAATGCACAAACAATCCTATACACATAAAAACTTGATACGATTACTTGATGCTTATATCTTGGACATTCTTTATGTGATACTTTAGTCATTAACTTGTTTTAAGCCTTCGTTTGACATGTATAAGCGCTTTAGGAAGTAACGTATCCCCCTCCATCGTGTAAACTTGAGGCCATGTTAAAACATCTGATTGCATTAAGAGTTTGACTAGTAGTATCGCATGCCTTGTATATGCTCTTGTAAGATCATAGTTGCCATGAGGATTTGTTTAAACTTTATTCGTACACGTATGCCATGCTTAAACTTGTGTACTCGCTTTGCTTTTGCAGTGAATTGTATTTTAAAACATGTTACAAGTTTATGAAGAGGATGCTATGAAATCAAATAGCAAGGACTTAAATACACACATTTAGAAGTTTAGGTTAATGTTGTTGTATCAATTTTATTGTATTTTGTTTGTTTAAATTGATGTATTCGCTCCAATGTTGTATTTGACAATTATTCTTGAAATGAAATTGACTTTAAATTAAATATTGTCATTATTTGCATTGTGAGCAATGAGCAATCTCGTTATCGTCTCACTCCAATGTTTCTGCCATCGGTTGGGGTGTGACATGGATAGACCCACTCTTTTAGGATTTTTGGAGGTGGTTACGGGGCAGGACACTTGGGAGCACTTGAGGGCGAAGGGGAGGATTTCACATGTTGATGACCCATTGTAGACCTACATACGTTTATTACAATAATTATTGTGATTATTATTATTAATTAATTTCCGTATTTCGCTAACAATATCTACAAGTATCTACAGAGGATGCTCGCTACTTCTATTACCGCTCGCGGCCATAGCCATGAGTGGTGTACGAGCACTGACCTATTTTTCTTCAACTACTTATTGTACAGGAGGTCGTGCGCACTTGCGCATGGTCTGGCCCAGTACTTCGCCTCTGCCCATCACCGGCAGGAGCGCGGATTTTTGTATGGCGGCGCGTACGTGACCGTCATTGCCCATTCGTTGGGTCATTTACCAAAGACGAACCCACATTTACGGCAGGCCATACCATCGACGCGGATGGGTTTTCAGATGTTGCGGGGGATGAAGCTTGTTAAGAGGTTCGACCTCCTCGGCGAGCAGTTTAAAACCCATGTAGGTGAGCTATGGATTCTGGAGGCCCTGTCGGAGCACTTCGATCCGGTCTATCCTACAGTAGATGAGGCAGCGGTCGTTCAGGACCCTCCAGAGTATTTAGACGGACCAGCACCGCCACAGCCACCACCACCTCTTGGGACGCCCCAGTTTCCTCGGCACGTTATTCCTGGTCATGCCCTGGGAGCTGCAGCATATCCGAGCCGACGTTGACATGCTTATGGATTTGATGGGTTGGATGGTTCGGGCGGCACAAGATAGATGAGAGAGAGAGAGGGGTTACCAGTCATACCGCTCCCACCACCTCGAGCACCACATCATCATCAGCAGCCGCAGCAGTCAGATCCACATTCAGATTCTGACTCATATGCATAGAGGTTTTGTATTTAGTATTCAACTGTATAAATATATATTGTTATGAATGTACAAAGTTATGTTATACATGTTATATTTAAGTTTGTTTTCAGTTATTCGATTACTTAATGATTGTTTGTTTTGAATCGACATTGAAATATAATACGGAAACAGTATAATTCAAAATTTTAAAATATAATTTAGACGATACAAATTTTGAATTCTTTTTAAAATGTTGAAAACAATATTAAATTTAAATAATCTAATATTTTAATGGAAACGATATATTTAAAAAATAAAATGTAAAAACAATGAAATATTTAAACGATCGAAAACGGTAAGATATTTTTATACAAAAATAAAACTTTTAAAAATTTAACATCTCTAATTACATCACCAAAACACATATTTTTAACTAAAAAAACATCAACCTCCAACAAAAATCAATTTACCCTATCAAAACACCTTTTTTTCAACTAAAAAAACACCAACGTCCTAGAAGGTTCATCTAGGTCTAGACGGGGCATCTAGACCCCGTAAATTCTATGCCAGACATTCCCCTGTTGCCTCCTTAAAATCAGTGTCTAGACGACCCATCTAGGATACCAAAAATATCTAAATAAGCAATAAGGTGTGTGAATATGTTGAGCATATATATACATATGTATTAAGAGTTATGTTAAGCCATCTACTTTGAATAAACTTACATTCATATATATATATATATGGTTGATTCTTGATGTGTTTCTTTTAAATTTCCTAGTACATTTTTTTATTATTTTCACGATGTTTGTTTGTATTTGGTTAACAGTAGCTTTCATTCAAGGCTTAAATTCATTAATAATTATATATATAGTGGAGAATTCAAATGAGAAAAAAAAATTGTAATAATAAAAAGATTAACTTTTAAACCAATAGAAATTCTCTATTTACTTCATTTAATATGTGTATTTAATATTATGAAAAATGGCATATAGGTAAATCTATAATTGTCATTGATTAGCTAATTAATTAAACTTGTAATTCATTTTTTCATATACTCTTTCAAGATAAAATAATATATGGTGTAGGACAATTTTCGACATGTGTATGATAAATTTTAGTATGTGTAGGATAAATTTTGAATATGTAGGGTAAATTTACATGTGTGTGGGGTAAATTCCGGTAAATGCAAGACATATGTAGGATAAAATGTTTTTGTTTTATAAATGAGAGATAACATAATTAACTAGAGGAGTTATAAACTATTTAATGTTTTACCATTATGCCCTTTTCTTTTTCTTCTCACATTAAATTTCTTCTTAGATGAACCTTCCTCTATATATATATATATATATATATATATATATTAAGAATTATGTTAAGCCATCTGCTTTGAATAAACTTACATACATATATATGGTCGATTCTTGATGTGTTTCTTTTAAATTTCCTAGTACATTTTTTTTTATTATTTTCATGATATTTGTTTGTATTTGGTTAACATTAGGTTTCATTCAAGGCTTAAATTCATTGATCAAGGTTTATGAAATCTGTTATCACAGTAGGTTTGTTTAGATTTGAGCTGAAGATTGAAAACTTGTATGGTTTACTAATTAAAGGGTAAAATAGTTATTCTCTCTGATATATTTATAATAAAATGAGTATGTATAATGTTTTTAGATTTTTGAAAGAGGAAATATGTAATTTATGAAATTTGTATGGGAGGAGGGGGCATATGTAATTGCTCCATAATATATTTATCGGATGACGATTAGTTTATGCAAATGGTGGGAGAGCTCAAGTTTCAGACGGAGTATTTGAAGTCTCGTTTTCTAGAATCAATTTAATATTTACTCTAATAAGATATAGAGATAACGAACAAACATACTAGCCAATACATCCTTCGGGAGCATCGAAAAACATGGACCAAGGTCCATCAAAATGCTCCAATAGCATATCAGTGATTGAGCTATAAACTTCATAACTAGCAAACCAACAATATTGAAATTATCAAATAATTTATCAGTATCTTACAACATAAATGGGTTGGGTTTGACACTTGGAAGTTGGGTTTTAAACATTAGGCTTATTTTTCTAAATTGTTTATAACATAAGGCGACTTGTTTGAACGTATCATACATATATTATGTTCTAAAATCAACAAATTAATATTTGAGCTCACTAAATACGGATAACTACATAAGTTTGGTAAACATAATGAAAAAAAATCAAAAGAATAAGCATAAGTCACAGACTAATAAGATATATAAATTAACTGAACATATAAATAATTAACTTAAAAAATCAAATAATATTAAACTTAAAATGTTACAAAATAGATAAACGTTTAAAACATAGATAAAATATATATAGAAAACTAGAATGCATTTTTTTTTACTTTGTATTTTGATCATCATGTTTTACATTGTATTAGAGATGGTCAATCGCGTTTCTTTAAGACGGGGTGCACATTTCGGGTATTCTCAAGAACCGGTTTCGGGTAGGGATGAGCAAAAACCAAACCACAACTGAAAACCAAATCGTTGACCAGAAAATATTGAACCTTTTTTATGTTTTTTTGTGATTGTTTTTTATATTTACGGATGAAGTTAAATGTTTAGTAAGCGTTAGAGTTATTTTTTATCAACTTCGTCTTAGTTTCTTGTCTCTATTTATTTGTGTCACTTTTTTTTATTGCATTAGCAAACGAAATATTTATATCCAAAATATTGTTATTGTCACACCCTCTATTTTCACGTACAGAGTAATGCCACGAGGCGTGGGACTGACCAGGATCATGCACCAATCATATTGAACAATTAGATAAAAATAAAGTAAACTCATCACACCAATACAATCAGTGACTAAAAGTTAAAGTTCAAAAGCAACGTTAAAGTTAATAGCGGAAGCATAAAGTTTAATAGCCCAACATTAGTTTAAAAGTTCATGGACATTATTAAGACCCAACAAGAGTTCAACGCAACCACTACACTCCTCCGATGCAAGCTCCGAGTTGTACCTAATGACCTACAAAGCATGCAGTAGAGTGTCAACATAAAGTTGGCGAGTTCACGGGTTTCCATTTTTATTTCCAAAAACGTAAGTTGTTAAATTACTCATTTATAATCGTGTTATGGGGAGCTACCCATCTTTAAGCTACTCAATGCGTAATACCGAACACTTACGACTGTTGTATCATTGCGCCCCATTTGTCAGTGTCTATTATCATTGATGGTTGCCAAGGCATACTAGTTCACGCCCGTCCTCACCGGTACGGTGTGAGGTTTGTGAAACCTAATAGCACTATCAACTAATATCATGTTCGCCAGGCAGGCGATTAATCAGTATAGTAAGTGGGGACTTCATGATAGAGTTGCGTTTAGTGCGCTATGACATGAATTATAAAAAGTATTTAGGAGTATTCCTCCCCGGAATACTAGGCAATCCCAAGCCAGGGAAAGTATAGTTTATTCCCAACCACCGGGAATACATGCTTTTAATAAATGTGCGAACTCACCTTTGCTTAGCCCGGCAGATTAAGTTACTTGAGTGAAGTTGGTCAACCACATCCTATTATGGTTACCAATATCAATATGGTTTGTATGCAAGTAATTCACGTATTCTCTACATGTAGTTAATAAGTAGCATACTAGTTTAAGACATCACGTATCACGTAAATCATGTGGTCACACAGGGATTTAAATCGAAAGCCCAATGTAAGAAAAGTAACATACCAGTCAATGTATTCATGTATGCGGCACAAGAAGCGTTTGGCCCAAACAAAAGTGTGCGGCCCACTATCAACTGTGCGGCACACATGACAGTGTGCGGTTATGCATAGACAATGTTGTACATTGTGCATTAGAAATTTGTATTAGTCACTACTGTGCGGTCCACGTGGAAGATCTAGTGTGTGGTGTGCTACATCTGGAAGTACCATGTGCAGGTTAAGTTTTACGCTTGGGGTGTGTGGTGTAAATATTTCCTGCAACCGTAGTCTACGGTTCGGTCCTTCTGGCTAAACACATAGTCAATCTTTCATGATTAAAGCAAACAAGGATTCAAGTTTCACACCTTGCAAACATACAAAAACCCTAGTTCATTCTAACATCATTCATGTGGTGTGCGTGAGGAATCAGTGTACGACCAATCATGAATTTCCAACAACCACAACTTCCTAATCATTAGTGTGCGGCCAAACATATATATATATTAATAGATTTCCACTCATTCAATATTTATTTATATATATTTTTACTTTACCCATAATCATATATATATATATATATGGAATTCATATATATAACTAATATAATTACACACTTTCACATAAGAACCAATTAACCACAGTTAATCACGTTCATTAACTTCAGAAGATTACAACCTATAATAGAACATGATAGGAAAGTTCAGGTTGTCACATTATCCCCAAGTTGAAATAAATTCCGTTCCGTAATTTAGCAAGCAGTCAAAGAATCAGCTAGTGTAGTTAAGCGTTTTCGCTGGGTGTCACATCATCCCCATGTTGGTTTGGAATTTCGTCTCGAAATTCAGTAGTAGCTTTAGTGCGGGATATATTGCTCTTAAACAACTAGGGATACTTGCACATCATTTTGTCCTCCCGTTCCCAAGTAAACTTTGGGCCACGATGTGAGTTCCAATGAACTCGAATTATGGGTATCTTGCTACGCTTGAGGGTTTTGATCTCCTGATCCATGATCTCAACCGGTTCCTCAATGAAACGAAGTTGATCATCGATCGTAGTTCCTTGAAAGGAACAATGAGAGTCTCATCTAATAAACATTTCTTCAGATTTGATACGTGGAAGAAGTTGTGCACCACACCGAGCTCTTCAGGCAAGTTTAGTCTATAAGCCACTACACCAATTTTCTCGGTGATTTCGAAAGGTCTGACATACAGTGTGTTAAGCATGCCCCCTTTACCAAAGCGAACCACAGCTTCCAAGGTGAGACTTTTAGTAAAACTCGGTCTCAAACTTGGAATTTCAAAGTTTCCTACGCTTATTAGCGTAGCTTTTTTGACGGTCGTGGACGGCCGCCATTCGTTATTTGATTTGGGCAATCTTTTCCGTTGTGTCGAGCACGAGCTCAGGGCTAGTGATTTAGCTACGAACGGTGCAGCCTGAATGCTAGTGTGGTAACATTGTTATAAGAAAATTCTATGAGGGATAAGTGTCGTTCCCAGCCGTTTGCCAAATTCGATAACACATGCTTGCAGAATGTCTACAAGGGTTTGCGGGTGATAAGCGGTGCTTATGTCTAAACCTGAGCCGAAGAATTTGTGCATAGGCTGCCACAAATCAGATGTGAAACGTGGGTCACGATCAGAGATAATAGAAGTTGGCACCCCGTGCCTAGCAACTACTTCCTTCAAGTAAATGCTTGCAAGTTTCGAAAATTTGTCGGTTTCTTTGATCGCGAGGAAATGCGCAGATTTGGTTAAGCGATCCACGACCACCCAAATGGTGTTGTTCCCGCTTTGAGATCTAGGCAAATCCGTAACAAAATTCATGGAAATTTGCTCCCATTTCCACATTGGTAATTCCGGTTGTTGCAATAATCCCGACAGCTTTTGTTATTCGATCTTGACCCTAGCATATGTCAAGCACTTGCTGACGTACTTTGCGATACTGCTTTCATGTTAGGCCACCGATACAAGACCTTGAGGTCGTAATACATCTTGTTGGAACCAGGATGTATCGAGTAGCGAGACTTGTGAGCTTCATCCATCACAAGCTCTCAGAGGTTTCCGTAGGATGGAACCCATATATGTTCCATAAAGTAGTGGATGTCATCGTCCTTGAGTTCGAGTTGCTTTTCCATGCCCCGCATGGATTTAGCTAGAAGGTTTGCGTCCTTCAGTGCTTCAACTTGAGTGTTGCGAATCTGCTCAGGAAGATTCGAATGAATGGTAAGCTGAAGTGCACAAACACGCTTAGGTTTTGTCTCATTTCGGCTAAGGGAGTCAGTTACAACATTCGCCTTGCCCGGGAGGTATTTGATCACGCACTCGTAATCGTTTAGGAGTTCGACCCACCGACGTTGTCGCATGTTCAACTCCCTCTGATCTAATATGTGCTGGAGAGTCTTGTGATCGGTGTAAATCATGCACCTGGTACCGTACAAGTAATGCCTCCATATTTTGAGTGCGAAAACTACAGCTCCCAGCTCCAAGTTGTGGGTAGTGTAGTTCTTTTCGTGAACTTTAAGTTGGCGTGATGCGTAAGCAGTGACCTTCTCGCGTTGCATCAACACGCAACCGAGTCCTTGGATAGATGCATCACAGTAGATAATAAAATCATTTGTGCCTTTGGGTAACGAAAGAATGGTGCGTTGCAGAGTCTTTCCTTCAGTTGCTGAAAGGCAGACTCCTGAGCATCACCCCACTTGTAGGTGATACCCTTTTGGGTTAGAGTTGTAAGGGGTTGAGCAATCTTTGAGAAACCCTCAATGAATCTACGATAGTAACCCGCCAGACCCAAGAATTGGTGGATTTCTGTCGGATTTCTAGGTGTAGGCCAGTTCTTGATAGAGTCAATCTTAGTCATGAATCCCGGCTTCATTGACCACATGTCCAAGGAAATGGACTTCACGAAGCCAAAAGTCGCATTTCGAGAACTTGGCATAGAGTTGTTCGTTTCGTAGGAGTTCCAGAATAAGACGTAGGTGTTGCTCGTGTCCCTCTTGACTCTTTAAGTAGATCAGGATGCCGTCGATGAATACGATTACGAACTTATCCAGATAAGGTTTGCACACTCGGTTCATGAGATCCATGAAAACCACAGGTGCATTAGTTAACCCAAATGGCATAACAAGAAACTCATAATGGTCGTAACGAGTCCTTAATACTGTTTTCGAGATGTCTTCATCTCAGATTCTCAGGCGGTGATAGCCCGATCTCAGATCAATCTTGGAATAGAAACTTGACCCTTGCAGTTGATCGAATAAGTTGTCAATGCGTGGGAGTGGGTAACGGTTCTTGACGGTTACTTTGTTTAGTTCGTGATAATCAATGCACATGCGAAAAGTGCCATCCTTCTTCTTGACAAACAGTATGGGGGCTCCCTAGAGTGACGAGCTAGGACGAATAAAACCCTTATCTAGTAGCTCCTGTAATTGCATGGACAACTCTTCTAGTTAAGGTGGGGCTAGTCTGTAAGGTGTACGAGCTATAGGTGCAGCTCCAGGAGTTAGCTCGATTTGAAATTCAACTTAACAGTGAGGTGGGAGACCAGGTAAATCATCAGGAAATACCTCGGGAAATTCGCGAACGATGGGAATATATTCAACCTTCTTTTCTTTCGCATGACCATCGGTGACGAGAGCTAGAATAGAGGTATGCCCCTTTCGCAGACACTTCTGGGCCTTTAAGAATGAGATGATGCCTACAACAGCACCACTCATTTCGCCTTGGATAACAAGGGGTTCACCGACCGAGTAAGGGATGTGGATGATTTTCTCTTGGCAGAGTAATTCCGCTCGATGTTGGGATAGCCAATTCATCCCAAAACGTCAAAGCTTCTGGGAACGATAGGGATAAGATCGATAGTGAACGTCTGACCGGATAATATAAGTTTACAATCGTTGACGATATGAGTTGCCTCGATATTCCTACCCTTAGCTAGCTCGACGATGCATTTAGGGTTCAAGAGAGTTGGCGGAGACTTAAGCATTATACTAACACTTAAGGATACATAACTAGCATCGGCTCCAGAATTAATAAGTATGGAAACAAAATGACCATCGAGTAGGAACTTACCCCTCACGACGTTGTGATCGTTCCTTGCCTCGCCTGCGCCAATCATAAAAGCTCGTCCTCTTGTACCATTGTTGTCGTTGTTGTTGTTGGTGTTGTTCCCAGCTCCTTGGTTGTTGTTGTCACGAATTTTATTTAGTTGAGGGCAATTCAACCTGATGTGCCCTTCAGCTCCGCACTAAAAGCATACTTGATTGTTACCCCGTTGCTGTTGTTGTGGCTGGTTTTGTTTCACTAGGTATGAGTTTCTACAATCCTTAGCTACGTGTCCTTGCTTGTTGCACCGCTGGCAACGGTTCTTCTCACACCGCCCGTTATAATTTCGATTGCATTTGTTGCACTTGGTAGGTTTCCTTGGTAACCACCCTGGTTTTGGTTGGTCAGAGCTTGCTGGTTGGGACTCTTGTTATCTTCGAACTTCCGTTGCTGAGCTTGAGGTTGTGAGGAGTTGGAACCCTTGCCTTGGTTGCTTTCCTACTTACACTTGTTATCACCAGAAGTATCAGTAGTAGCACTGTTTCACTTGGGCAGCTTGCCCTGTTCAACTGCTTGGTCGGTATGACAGTGTGCCAAATTAATGACTTGCTGACTTGTGGGGGGGAGATTAGCTGAAGTTATCAAGTTTTGGATTTCGGGAACTAAACCCTTGAGATAAAGTTCAATTCGTTTGTAAGCAGGCTGCGACATGTTGGGACATAGAGCAGCCACATCATTGGACCTTTTTGTGTACGCCTCGATCTCTGATCCAACCATCTTAAACCCGAAGTACTCCACTTCAAGTTTCTAAATGTCATCCCTGTGATAGTAGTCTTCCTTGATCAGGTCCTTAAATTGGTTCCAGGGGTGGCATTGGCATCCGCCAATCCGAGCATTTGAACTTGTGTGTTCCACCATGAGAGCGCATTTCCTTCAAGAGTGCTAGTAGCGTACTTCACTCGATTGTTAGCTGGGCAATCACACATCTCGAACACAGGCTCAACCTTCTTGATCCAGTGCAGAAGGCCTACCGCTCCTTCGATGCCGTTGAAGGAGTGAGGTTTGCAATCCATGAAAGGTTTGAAAGTGCAAAGTCGAGGTTGAAGGGGTGCATGTTGACCTCGGGATGGGCTGCCAAAGCCTCGGCAACCCGTGTGCTAATCAAGGCCGTTAATTGGTCCTGGTCGTGTTGATATTGCCTCTGCCTATGCCACATCCGCTCATTTTCTTCACATCCACAAAACACAGAATAAGAACGATGTCGTAGTGATGCGAGAATAATAGGAGAAAGTTAACAACGACACATATGTTCGTGTCCTACTGTTAAAGTTTCATATACTAAGTATACTACTACCTATATCATCAAATATGTACCATGAAATTAACAAGTAAACACATGCACAAGCTATCGATTATAGTTTGTTGAGCCTTGCACTTGGAGTGTAGTGTAGTGTCGTTGCTGTCCATTTAATACAAATCGGGTTATAGTTTGGTTTTTCTCAAAAAGACTTTTCTTCCTAAAACCGAGTTCACTATAACCAATGGCTCTGATACCAATCTGTCACACCCTCTATTTCCACGTACAGAGTAATGCCACGAGGCGTGCGACTGACCAGGATCATGCCACCAATCCTATTGAACAATTAGATAAAAATAAAGTAAACTCATCACAACAATAGAATCAGTGACTAAAAGTTAAAGTTCAAAAGCAACGTTAAATTTAACAGCGGAAGCATAAAGTTTAATAGCCCAACATTAGTTTAAAAGTTCATGGACATTATTAAGACCCAACAAGAGTTCAACGCAACCACTACACTCCTCCGATGCAAGCTCCGAGCTGTACCTAATGACCTGTAAAGCATGCAGTAGAGTGTCAACATAAAGTTGGCGAGTTCACGGTTTTCCATTTTTATTTCCAAAATGTAAGTTGTTAAATTACTCATTTATAATCATGTTATGGGGAGCTACCCATCTTTAAGCTACTCAACTGCGTAATACGGAACACCTGCGACTGTTGTATCGTTGTTGCCCCGTTTGTCAATGTCTATTATCATTGAAGGTTGACAAGGCATACTAATTCACGTCCGTCCTCTCCGGTACTATGTGAGATTAATGAAACCTAATAGCGCTATCAACTAATATCTTGTTCGTCATGCCAGGCGATTAGTGAATGTGTGAACTCACCTTTGCTTAGCTTGGCATATTAAGTTACTTGAGTTAAGTTGGTCAACCACACCGTATCATGGTTACCAATATCAATTAGGTTTGTATGCAAGTAATTCACGTATTCTCTACACGTAATTAATAAGTAGCATACAAGTTTAAGATATCCCGTATCACATAAACCATGTGGTCACACAGGGATTTAAATCGAAAGCCTTACCGTAAGAAAAGTAACATGTCAGTCAGTGTATTCATGTATGGGGCACAAGAAGCGTTTGGCCCAAACAAAAGTGTGCGGCACACATGAGAGTGTGCGGTCACTTGATAGTGTGCAGTCATGCAAAGACAATGTTGTACATTGTGCATCAGAAATTTATATTAAGTACTAGTGTGCGGTCCACGTGGCAGACCTAGTGTGCGGTGTGCTACATCTGATAGTATTGTGTGCAGGTTAAGTTGTACGCTTGGGAGTGTGTGGTGTAAATATTTCCTGCCGTAGACTACGGTGTTCAACCGTAGCCTACGGTTCAGTCCTTCTGGCTAAACACACAGTCAATCTTTCATGATTAGAGCAAACAAGGATTCAAGTTTCACATCATTTGTTATGAGTCCTAATCCATCAGTCAATCATTACAAATACATAAAAATCATTATCCGTTTATGAATAATATATCACCCATAATATCAAATCACTATATAATTAGATTCCGGGTTTTCTCATATTATTAAATCATCAAAACACTTTTGGACTCCCATTTCATCATCAATCCTCAAAATCTTATCAAACTAACAACTCATGCACCATCACTCAAAAAAAATCAAATTCTCATCAACATCATACGAACTCATCCATTAAATCAAATTCTCATCAACATCATACACTCATCTTTAGGTTCCATGAACGTTATGTCATCTAGAATTACTAGAACAAGTAGTGAACATCTTATCATAAATCATCATCAAACACACCATTCTATAGCAAATCATTACACCTTGCAAACATACAAAAACCCTAGTTCATTCTAACATCATTCATGTATCATAAGAAAGATTATTATTAGATTCATCATCTCTCATACAGATCACGTATTTGATAATCTAGTGGAGAAACAGAACCATGAAATCATGTAATCATACTAACCTAGAAAATAGAAATAGTGTGTAAGAGTAGAAGAGATCTTCAAAAGAAATAGAGAAACTTTTAAGAGGAAAGTTGCCTTGAATTCTTCAAAATGAGAAAATGAATGTTTGTAGAAAGAGAGAGAATGTTGCAGAGAAGGGAAAGGGCTGCCGTCAAATAATTGGGGAAAGTTTCTAGGGTTTTAAAACATGTGCGTATTTATACACATCAAAAGATACCGCACATAACCGTATGGTTCGAATGTTTGCCCTAAATGGATGTGCGGTCCATTACAAAGCCCAAATGAAAGAAGTGTGCGGCCACGTGTGGGTGACCAATAAGAGTGTGTGGGGTGACGGTGGTGTGCAAGAGGAATGAGTGTGCGACCAACCATGAATTTCCAATAATCACAACTGCCCAATCATTAGTGTGCGGCCAAACACACACACCACAATATATATATATATTAATATCCACTTATTCAATATTTATTTATATATATTTAAACTTATACCCATAATCAAATATATATATATATATATACATATATATATAATATAATTCATATATATAACTAATATAATTAAACACTCACATAAGAACCAATTAATCACAATTAATCACGTTCATTAACTTCACAAAATTACAACGTATAATTGAACATGACAGTTCGGGTTGTCACAATTTTATTAATTACTTATAAAGTATAACCGAAATATCCTTAACTGACGTGAGCGAGGGTGAGTATATTTTTAGACTATTTTTAGTACTTTTTACTCTTTTTGTCAACCTTTAAATTTATTAAAACACGGTATAACACTATCACTCTCTACAACACGTTAGGACAAGTGCACCCATCTTTGACGTAGTATAGTGATGATAAGATATCGAGGTCATCCAATGATACAAGAGCTTTTAATACCGGATTATCGTCAACGTGTAATCTAGTCATATTTTTGAGAAAAAAATTTTTAATAAGTGAAATAAAGAAAGAAAATAAAGTAAATAAAAGAAACAAATAGACAAGATGGAATCACTTGGTTCTGACTTGTCGTTTATGTATCCTTTGATGATTTCCGCACTTTGGTTTTTTTAAGAGATATCTTGTTATAGTGGCATGTCTCTCTTTTGGAGGCAACGATACCCTCAACCATATTGTCTGAGTCAGAAGGGATATAGTCCCGCAAGGCCGGAATATTGAAAGATAATTAAGTAAGTTATTAATGGAAAATGTGGCATGTCCCTTTTTTGTACTCTTTTGTAGGCAATGCTACCATCGGCCATATTGGTCTGAGTCAGAGGGATACAATCCCGCAAGTTTGGATTAAAGTTTTAATAGTAGTTTATTTATAAGGGACTCAAGCCGTTCTTACTTCCCCCGATTTGATGCTATCTGTCTCAAAGTAAGTCCTAAGAAGCTTAAATCAAGTACTCGCATGATCTATACACTGAAGAGGCAAGAACTTTACCCAAACCACCCTTCTAAACCCCTTCCAGACAGTTAAGCACTTTATATAGACCGTAAAGACACGAATGAGTGAATCAACAAAACATGAAAGAATGCTAGAATAAAGTTAACTTTCAATATAAATAACTAAATATTAAATTTATTAATACAAACCAATTAAAAAGTTTACCAACGCTTGGAAATAAAAAATAATACATAAATAACTTGTCTTCACCAAGTGATGTAAGAGATTAGCCAAGCATGACCTTTGTTTGACAAAAACTCTTACGATCAATCTTGGATCCCAATAATACTACACACACTCTGTCGGCATTTCTGACTCACTTCCGACGGATTTTCATAAGTTTGTTTTAAAATAACATATAAAATGTATTAGAAATATTTTTTATTCATTTCGTAAGTAATTTGTCAGAATTTCCGACACTCTTTCCACGAATAGTATAATAAATAAATTAAAAAATAACGTATAATTTTATAAATATTAAAACTTTATATTTTAATATCATTAATTTTATTTATTATGAATATTTTTTTGATAAGCTGAAATTCTACGGATTTCCTACTAATCGCTTAAAATGAAAACGAATTGCGTCTGAATTCCGTGGGAAATTTCCGATACTTTTCATACCATACCAATTCCTACAAATTTTCGAAAAATGGTTAAAAGGAAAACGAATTCTGTAGGAATACGTGGGAAATTTTCGACGTTTTTCCTACGCATAACAATTTGTGGCTTTTTTATTACTTATTTTATCACAAAACTAAGACCCTTTCTTATTCGTAGGAATTTCGTGGGAAAAGTGTCGGAATTTTCGTTTGTAGGAAATGCGTAGGAAATTTAGATAGGAATAGTAGCAATTTTCTAGTAGTAATTATATAAAAATAAGATAAAAAATTAAGTATTACCTCTGAAATTTTAGTCTAAGATCCACCCTATATTAATGTATATTTTTTGTGTTCTATTATAGTTTAATTTAATAAATGGTAAACTAGAATACTTCAATCATGTACAATATATCATTATAGATTGTATCTAATGGGATTATAAGCCGTTAAAAATTATAAAGCCCATGGCATATCATCACGTATCACATAGTCCATTCAAAAGTCATTTTTTATCAACCCATTTACATATATGGCTGCTAATTATATTAAAAAAATATTGGTAATTTTAATGTTATCAACGAATTTTAGGGTATTGGATTAACTTGTCGATCAAGATAATAACATCGGTAATTGATCGAGTTAGGTGGCACAAAAATACGGGCTCGTTTAACATGAATGTTATTTGGGCCTATTAATTAATTATTAGTTTGGTTAATCAAATAGTTGTTTGGGCTTAACAGATTTTATATTCATAATGTTTTGTTAAAGGCCTATTTAGAGGTGCACAAATCAGGTTTTTGTTAATATCTGGTTTCAGGTACGGAATTGGTTCCGGGTATGATCGGGTATTGGAAAATCGGGTATTAAGAGAAACCGGGTAGGGCTTGGGTACGGGTATTGAAGAGAAAAGTCATACCCTATGTACTCGGGTAGGGTGTAATCGGGTTCGGGTATAACCAGGTATTGGAACTGGGTATGGATCCGAGTATTAATACCCGATTTTAAAAAATATGTTTTTTTTATTTTACATAAAATAAATGCGTTTAGAAATTAAATTTGGTTTGTAATTTATAAAAAATATTTAAAAACAAATTACAATAACATAAATTCACTCAAATACAAATTATTTGTTTTATAATATGCATTTAAAAAAACTTAAATATAAAAGTTGCAAAGTAAACATAAAAATATACCTTAAAAATTCAGGTATTATATAGGGTATTAAAAAACTGGTATTGGGTATAAGGTATAACTAGGTTCGGGTATAGGGTATGATTGCTTCCGCGTATTTTCAGGTATAAATCGCGTACAGTTTTGGTTACGGGTATTAAGCTCAAAATGTATACCCTATCCATACCCTACGGGTAGTGTCGGGTTCCATTGCGGGTATACAATACCCGGGTACAAAAATAACCAGTTTCAGGTTTTTTTATCGGGTTCAGTTCCGAATACGAGTTTTTTATGCACCTCTAGGCCTATTAGTAAATAATTGTAATTAACAATTCTTATGTAGATAAATTCCATTAGAATGGTTAAGCCCATTTACAATTATCATTACCATTACGTTGGGTTGGTGGGCGAATGATGTCTTGAACCTGGAATTTTCGATCACATCATAGATACAAAAAAACAACGGTTACCACTTGACGGTGCTATTATTATTATTCAAGATTATAGATTCATCAAATCCGAATTTTGTCAACAGAAATCTCGGTCTAATCCGATAAATTATTGTGTGTAACCCGCAAATAGGTTTAACTGATATGTCTCATACGATTCAGAGATTAATCCAGGTTTATCATGTTATTTGCAATTTTAATTCGGTTTCTAGGTTTGTCAATTTCTTTCAATCACTTGGCATAGACTAAATATACAACAAAGACAAACCTCTTTGATTTCTGATGTTCGATTGGTTAACGAACCTGTTCGATTTTGTTATAATCATTTGTTTAGTTGAAAGGCATTTAAATCAACAAGTGATTCGGGTTTTTTTTTTTGTATTATACAAATCATGATTAAATTAAAACAAGTTTAATTCTGATAATTATTGAGTGATAAAGAATTTTATTTCTTATCATGGTAAACAATAATTAGATTTATTTATTCTAGTAAGTCGGTTCGTAAATACGTTTAAGGTTGATTCTCTTGGAAAAATCGAGAATGTACATGATTTAGATGGTGACGAAAAGATTCTTTTGGAAAAATCGAATTTGAAACTAAAAAACTGCTTGGATTTTTTTTAAATAAAACTAAATCACGAATATCAATTGGTATTTTACATATTTCTCTCTTTTAAGTTGGTTTATTATGTATTTTAAAGAAACAACATTTAAATATATCTCCATATATATTATATATTTTCACTTTTCATTAAAATTACTCTTAAAATCACTATTTTACTCTTAATGAACTATTAAATGAATATTTGTATGTTTCCTTTTCTGATATAATCAATTAATTACATATTTCCCTGCATCTAGTATTTACCTAATTTTTCTATTTGATACTCTTAAAGCATTTATTTTATTTTTTTATAAAATACATTATAACCTTTTTTAATTATAATTGCTTTAAAGATAGAGCCATAAATCAATAATCTATGTTGTTCCTCCTTGACCACTTAGACGACATCATTAGTTCATATGAGATTTGCGTTTGATTTGAATACGTATCTTTGTATGTATTTTGTCATCGGTTACAGGTACATTAGAGGTAAACTAATTATATTGTATTTGAAGAGCATATATGTATTCAGTCAAGACTAAAGGTAAACTAAAATAATGTATTTTGTTATTGGGTATGAGAATAACACATATTTTTTTAAACTTATAGAGAATTGGTTGTCGTCTTTTATTTTATGGTTGTATATAACATCTCGATGGTTGATTCCATATCGGTTCCGCATAATGAGCAATTGATTTTGAATTTTTGGTATCCTATTTGTACTTCTTAAATTGTACGAAACTTTATGTTTTTAGCGCAATTGATTATGAACAAGTACGGATTGCATTTTAATGAAAGTTTGTGTTTTTTATTATGAGTATTATGGTTTTGTTTACACTCTTTGACAAGAGTAACAGGTAGAAGAATTTGGGAAATAAACATGAATTGGGGAACTATGTAATTGTTGATGATATTAGAAAAGAGAAATATGTATATATTCATTTAATAGTCCATTAAGGGTAGAATGGTCATTCTAAAAGTAATTTTAGTGAAAAGAGGAAATATGTAATATATATGAGTTAGGGAGGAAAAATATGTAACTGTAATTTTTGTTTGAAGAAATACGTAATAAGCCAGCTTAATAGGAAAAACATATAAAAACCCTATCAATAATATATGTTGAAGGAGGTGGCTGTGTAAAAACACACAGAACTAGAATTCAGTTTGAATACATGTGGATTCAAGGTCTAAAAGCAATTTTAATACTTTTATCTTGAATTCAATGTTTATCAATTTAAATCGATGTGTCATGTGGATTCAAAGTTTTCGTTTACTTCCCGTGGCTTTTATTTTTAGAATAAAATACGAATTAAAAAACTTATAAATCTAATTATTAGATTTAGTTTTGTGATTTCTGAGAACATCTTCCATGTGGCTTTGAGAGTTTTGAAAACCAAATTGGTTTATCCACTTTAGAAGGAAAATAGCCGTATTATGATATGGATGAATACAGAAAGTATTCTCTTGTACAAATCAAACTGTTCTTTTTTACATATTTGTAATTATGGTTTATATTTTTTTTATCAACCAATGATGTGATGATCAACATTAAAAAAATCATGGGGCGACATCAATGGATGTGTGTTGTGTGGAGAAGCTTTCTGTGGTTTAAACAATTTAAAGTTTTGTACTCTATATCTATATAATATAATATTAGTTGAAGTTGTTGTGTGTTATACAACTTAGTCAGAGTAAATTGTATTATTTAAAAGTGTTGACATAAACTTTGAAGTGAAAGAAAATTTTCATTACTTATATAAATATTTAATTACAACGTACTGAAAAACAAATACGAAAAAAATCACAATTCGTTTAATCTATAAATAATATTTGTTTATTATTCGTAGATTATAAGTCGGATTTCAACAATTGATGCAACCAATGTGCCCAAGTTGTTTAGTGGTAATACAATATATTTATGACAAAAGTTAACCCGTGAAACTCATGGTTAGAAACTTATAATATTACATTTGTTGAAAGGAAAAGTAAATAGTCAATAAAAGCCTTCGCATCTGCTATCATGTATAACATAATGCAAGTTACGCTGCCATCTCCATTTATAGCCAGAAACGCAGTTTTACTTCACTTTTCATCCCCTTGTGTTGAACAGAATGATTTGTCCCTTAGAATAAAAACCTCTTGCAAGAAGAATATATCGACAACCGCTTCGTATTTGACTTTTGACTTTAACATTGGTTTCTATTTTTAAAGATCTAAATCTTAAAACATAAATTTTCTCTCCAACCTATTTTGATTATTTTTTATTAACATTAACATTATCTGCTAATTTCAGATCCCAAGGACATGCTATTGAATCTATACTTCCACCGCACTACTACCAAAAAGTTTGTTAAAGCTTGAGTCCAAAAACCAACCAATCCTACTAACACTAATCCAACTTCAGGGTCAAATCAAAGGTCAAACCCATCTAGCTCGGATTTAAATGGTCAAGCCGTTAAGCATTCTCCTGTCTTTAGTTCAATCAGTTGTTAAAGAAGCTAGAAAACAATTTCATTACAATAGCTGCACCTGGTACCATAGGGAAGACCGTGGCTGAAAAATTACCAAAAGATCTTTCTGTTGAGACTGAAAAAGAATCCAAGACCGTAGACATTGAAAAACTTGATAAAGAAGTTGAGGCTTCGGAAGAGGAACCCAAAAACATAGTTGATGAAAAGAAGGAAGAAATAAAAGTTGTTAAAGAACCCCTACCTTAAAAGCCTTTACCTGAAAATCCAGAACCCGAATAGTCCCAATGACGCAAAGAATGCAGACAATGATGAAAAAGATGAACCTTGGGGATTCTGAGTCGGGTCAAGATGGCCCTAAAGAAGTGGCTGTAGAAATCACCAACTGATGGAAAGAGAATACCAAGATGTGCGCCACCTTTTAATCCATCTCATGCTCCTCACTCCCTATACCTTTAAAAGATCATGGAGGAATACTACCATCACCTGTAAGCGTACCAACAATGGTCACAGTCGATCCAACCCGTCGCTCTCCACATCAGTAAGCAACAGCCAGGGTTCCATACCGTCCACAGCTTTCTTGTCTGTAAATAAAATTTTGAAATGAAAAGAATGTTGCATTAAATATGTAAAAATTCAAACTATAGTATGCTTTATAGGCATGCTTGTAAAAATCCCGACTAATCACTAATTGGAGGTTCACCGATTAATGGCCGATTACTCACTAGGCGGTCAATGGTGGTCCTATTCTTGCCAAATTTTGGCTAGACGGTGGCCAAATTTCAACGAAACCTTGCAAATTCCTTCAAATTACTTAAAGAAAATGGGTCAACAAGGGGTTAAAACATATCTACTTTAGAAAACTACATATAAAAATGTGTCTGTATACATAACTAAATATTACATACAAAAATCCCGATCCGATTAATCCCGATAATCGCTAGTCGGTACCCCACCGCCCGACTAGCGCCTAACGATTCTTACAACACTGTTTATAGGTTTGTACATTGTGTTTTAACAGTTGTTATATTCCTCTATATCATATTTCCCTACCTCTTCATAATACTCATTACAAAAATGTTTTTGAACAAACCGTGTTACATAGCATGTTTTCTCTTACTTGTGAGACTTGTAGGCATCAAGAGCCACAATTGCTTTCCTCAAATTTTGTTTGGATTATTAGCAATCTTTGCAGCAAACTTCATGGGTAAATTAAAATTCTCTTTCCTGGATATCTGAATAAGCACTTCAATGACCTGAGATGTTAAAGACACAGGATATCAGATTATAGTTGGAACATTAAGTTCTTGAATATTTATGTTCTTCATTTCCTAGAACTTACACGGTGCAAAAAGAGCAAGTTGGATAATTGGTCAAAATGGGTCGGGTCAAAGTCGGCTGAACCATAACGCTCTTTTTCTGTTTTTTTATAGATTATAGAAGTAGTTACATATTTCAAATATCATTGCAAATCTATATTATTACACTAATAATCTACCTTTTTTTCTTCTAAAAAGTGATTTTGGATATTATTACACTAATAATCTATCTTTATCCATTTGATTTGTTAGAAATTAACGCGAATCAACCTAGTTTAATCCATTTGATTTGTTAGAAATTGACCCAAATCAACCTACTTATAGGTAAACTGGTTGAATTTGCAAATTATACATCACTTACTTCACGAGTGACAGGAGCATCAAGCTTAATAATATGGCGCCGAGTTTTCACTAGGTCAAGAATGTTGACATCATATATCTTTACAACAAAAGACCAGTTTACAAACATCTTGTTAGCAATCCATAATCCACTTTATCAAGTGTTGAATGCTCTCATCAGCTTTGAAAACATCATAAAGGACTATAACTGTAGATAACACAACCAATGCTCTAGTTAAAATTCAAATTAAGACCTTTTAAAAAAGTTAAATGGATGGACCTGTATGTATAATCGGGATTTAAATTAACTGCGCTAATCTCAAGAATAACCGGATGGTCAATACATATTTGTTTGACCGAAGCCATAAGAGCATATCTAGCATTAGCTTCCATATGTACATTAAGCACTACATGGGGAAGCTTTGAGGTTACAGGAACGGCAACTCGAGCCGACCTTGTCTCTCCTAAAGGTAATATAAGAAGTAGCCAACTCGAGAGAACTTTGATGGCAATTAAGGATTTGAATGAATACTAACTATCAATAATTATATTTTTGATGCCTCTCAAAAGCATATGTGCTAACATAATCTTTTCCCTTTCTTAGAAAAAATTAAATTCCTAGGGGAATAGCCTTCAGCTAAGAAATAAATTCTGATTATCCAGTCATAGGACCGTCAGAGTCCATCACTTGAAAACTCATAGGGCCCCAACAATACCCTTTTGACCGATGGGAGCAAGTAAAAAGCAAATTGTACTATTAGGGGTTAAAAGCATATACCAACTTTTTTTTTAATATGGAAGTTTCTCTTTTAGTATTATTTTAAATTCAGAAAACTTAGTAAGTTACATCAAAATAGAAGGTAGCCGGCAACAAGCTGCGCCGTCAATCCTTTCTGAATTGCAAACCCTAACCTTTCAAATACAAACCCTTGCTCCCTTGGGGTTGAACAATTGCTGTAAACGACCCGTTGAACCCTCGTCAAGAAGTGGATAGCTTCTGGCGCTAGGGAGCCAAAAGTATCAAAGGCAAAAGGGACAAAGACATGCTGGTTCTTTGCGCTAGCTTTAGCGTGCTTATCCACTTTCTTTGATTCTGCCTTTCTTGCCGCTTGTCCAGCTACAAACCCGTTTTCCCTTAAACCAACTAAAGGGGAAACCCCCGTGAGGTCTACACAAGCATGTTTCCCCCCAGCCCAGCCAAAGACGAGCAGATCTGCTGGTCACAGAGTAGATCTCCCTTCCATAGGGTCCGTGAGGAAATTCACAGGGGCCTCTTTCTTAGCCGAAATCTCAGCTCTTCTTAAGATGTCCCACAAAGCATCACGCACCCAGTCGTGCCGATATTTGAACCCAGGGAGCTCTGCATGCTCCCCGTATTTATCCATACAAGCTTTACGACATATCGGGCAAGTTTCATCTTCCGGGTACATAGGGATCATCAACCGGTATTTGAGAATGGCTCTATATTCTACTGCAGACATACATTGTCCCAACCCCTCAATTGGTATAACGGTCAAAAAATCATGAGCATGGGGACCTTTCAGGCACTCAAACACCGCCTTCTGGCGGGATGACAAATTAAAAGCTTCTCCCAGGCTTTGAGCGATTTTGCTAAAAAGAGCATTCGCCAAAGTTTTTGTGGCTTCGAGGGGGCGCTGTCCTTATTAGAAAAACCGCCAATATCCAAGTCTGGGAGAGAGACATTTAGCGTTCAAGCGCCTGCTGATAGTCCGGGTCAAGCCCGACGACCTCACAGTTTCGAAGGATATGATCCTGTAGTTCCCAAGACTGAGCTCTAGACGCCACAAAGGCATAAGCCCCAACATCTCGAGCTGAGAAGAGGCCCAAACCACCTAGACGCATTGGCAAAGATGCCAGACGCCACTGGAGGTCACCAAAGAAGGGGCCGCCACCCACTACTATGTCTTCTATAGCCTCTCTAAGGCCATCATCAAACTGAGATACCGCATCCTCCATAAAATGCGGTTGACAAGTCCGCAACCCAAAAAGTAACTTAGCGACCCCATGCACGACCTTAACAGAAGGAGTTCACATTGGGGATCTCTCAGGCAGGGTAAGAGTTTCATGAGGTCAACCGCCCCCGAGGCTCGCCGCCCTGCCAACTCCTCAATAAAGCTAGGATCCCGACTAACAGCTCCACCAAAGAGCTTAATCCCCTTCTCTGGTCTACCGATCCCTCTCGGGAAAAGCCCATCTTGAACTTTCCGCCCGTCGCATGTCGGCCAAAAAACCTCTGTTTTCTTAATATTGAGATAAAGCCCTAGAGATGGCCCCTCCTCGTTGATGATGTCTAAGGCCTTAGCAACCTCAGAGGCGTTGCCGATAATCGTCCCATCATCCAAGTACCAAGAATGAAACGGAAGTTTACAACGGTTCTGAACCCGAAAAATAAGGGATGTAAGGCCCAATATAAGCTGAATTTGAACATGAGTTACTTACTACCTCTGTGCCACCCCCTTGAAGGTTCTAGTCATAGGGATAACATTACAAACAAACACAATTACTGTTGGTCTAGACAAAAAAAAATAGAAGTACTTCTTTAGAACATGAAATACTAAAAGTCCTTACATCGTTAATCATTCTGACAATCTTATATTTCATTATATAAAGATCCTTTTTTTATTATGGTTTTTTCATGCACATAAGGATATGTGTGGACTTCGAGTGAGACTTTAGCATGAATCGTAAAGTTTCTTCTTATGTATTAAGATTGGTAATCATAACTTTATATAGTACTTTTCCAAACGTTTATGTGCACTCTAACTTTAACACTAGAGACATATAGACCCAAGCTTATGTATGTTTTATTTTAAGTATCAAATGAAAAAATAACTCTCATCAACTTTTCAACTCTTACATACCTGAATCTTGAAGTAATTTATATCATGAAATATCTGCAAAAAAAAACCAATTTGAGTATTGTGCACATATTATAAAGGTTAGATCTTGTTCTACTAATTGAAAGCAAAATTACATTATGGGCAGCATCTCCATATATCTCACATAGTAGGGTCGTTGTTAACGCTTTCTTCCCTGACCCTGGAGGTCCCTTCAAAACAATATGTGGAAATATTTTCCTCGGATGCCTATACTGCAACAACATAATAATTTATAAACCAAACACAGAGATAAATAAACTTAAACCAAAACTTCAGAAGTCTATTATTGTGCATGATATAAAGACTACCCAATGTTTAAAAAATTAAATACACATACAAGATGTTTAAGTTGCAACGCTTCTAGTTTGTGGCAAGTAAACCTGTTTAATGATACATGTTGATACTTATCCACGCAAAATCGTCTAAGGTTTTCAACAACAAAAGCCATCTCAATAAATGAAGCTTCATCAATACAACACCCTTTCATGAATCAACGATTTCTGAATGGAGACTTTATGAAATGTAAATTGAAACCATTAAAACGACAATCAAAAGTAACAATAGTTTTTTTGTTAAGGTATCATAGTTTCATAGGTTACTTTTAGTTTCATTTGTATACATAATTAAGCACAAATGCTGCAATTCAAAAATGTCACACTAAAGTTAGTTACCTTGTATAACATAATGACGATAAAGCTATTTTCTGAAACTTCATTTTTTTCCGTGGTGGCTCCCTCTTTTAGAACTTGACCCTCATGGATGAGCATATGCTAATTAATTGTATAAACATTAGATCCCTGCAATATGTGTTCTATATTTGTCTAAACATATATGACCTGCATGAACAAATATATAATCACATAAAACATGAACTCAATTTAGCTACTCAATGGCATAACATGGTTGTTTATAAAATTAGGTACCAAACAGTTACATATTTAAGCACAAACAATTTTTATTTGACCTCATTGTACACTATCAACTGATTAACACAATCAGCAAGCAAAAAGAGCAAATCAGTTTCACAATGTTCACCTTCAAAATTAATATGATAATTTAAATCATAATTCCATATATAGTGACATATACACGTACTCAAATTTGAAATAAAATATTAAAATTCAAGAGACAATACTCAAATCGAAATTAAAGGCATGGATGGTGCAAACCTGATTGAAACAATGTGGGAGGCAAAGGAATTTGGTGTAGGTTAGCCGGTGTTGTCCTTACTTTTGAGGTGCGCACAAGCCAGTGGCAACAGTTCGAGATGTCATTGGCAGAGGTAAGTAGCGGTGGTTTCGGTTCTTACAATAGCAAGTCCATGGATCGATTTACACCTCCTTTAACCTATTTTTCTTCTTGTATATCTTCCCAAATTGTACCTTGTATAACATAATGATGATAAAGCTATTTTCTGAAACTTTATTTTCTTTGTGGTGGCTCCCTCTTTTAAACCTGGCCCTCATGGATGAGCATATGCTATGTAATTGCATAAACATCGGATCCCTGCAATATGTGTTCTATATTTGTGTAACACGTTGTAAAATCGTGTCCAATAGTATAGTGACACGTGTTGTATTTTAAATATAGTCTCCTAAAGACCAATAAGGACTAAAGGCGTCAACATGCTCAAACTAAGCCTCTGAGTGACGGTCCGATGTCAACATGTATAAATAACAGCCTCTGAGTGACTGATATGTCAACATGCTTAAATCATTAGCCTCTGAGTGACTGATATGTCAACATGCTTGAAAACTTGGCCCTGAGTGACAGATATGTCAGCATGCCCAGCCTCTGAGTGACATCGGAATCAACATGCTTATAATAAGTCTCTGAGTGATCTTTTGTGAAGTCCTAACTCTCATACGTGCCAATTGTTGGACAAGAGGGTTCAATTTTGTATATATGTGAAAGTTGGATAATGGAGGGATTAAAAGTGTCAACATGTTAATTTATACCTCTGAGTGACCTTTTAACGAACCGAGAGCTCGACAATGTCCGGGCATAATCCCGGGTGTGCCAATTATTGGCTACGGAGGGCTAAAAGTGCCAAAGAGTGTTTTAGAAGGTTATTAGAAGCTTTATAAAGTTAAGGGGTTAAAAGTGTCAAAGTTTGAATCTGGCCATGGGGCGGTCGTGGGCGGCGAGAGACCAGGCCTGGGTCTCTTGCGGGGCGCGAGAAGGCCTCTGTTGCAAAAAGTTTTGCTTGGCTACCAAACAAAGCTCCAAAAACCATTAAATCGAAACTATGGCTTTCCAAACTGCTATGCCACGTTTTGGGACACATGTAAGCTCCCTCTTACACCCCTAAACACCTGGCATCACCTCTTTGAGTTCTCCAACTATAAATAGGTGTGCACCTTTCTCATTCATACACTCTTCTCCCTCCTCTGGAAGTTCCTAGCTGAAAGGAGCATCCAACTTAGTTCTCTTGCATTCTAAGAACCTCTTGTAAATATTCCTTGCTCTTGCATTTTTGTTTATAAGCTTTTATAGCCAAAAGTCAAGCGTTTTACGAAAACCCTTTGACTTTCGGTTAAGACCATTATGGTCCAGCCATTGTTTGAAATGAACATGGCTAAGTGATCGTAATAAGGTAGATGTTAACCCCTATAAAGGGCACCTCCTGAAGATCACATTTTATAGACCAACTGACGGGTCAAAGTTATGAAAATAAAAGGTCAAACATGCCATTTTTTGGGAAAATCATAAATTGATCTTATATATGTTATGAAACCTGTTTGACACTTAAACAAGTTGGTAATAATTATTAGAACATATAAGAACATGTTCGGCTCGTCAATTTCAGTTCTAGGGTCAGTTCGCAACGAAAGTCGCGAAGTTTGACTTCTGCTTTGACTTTCGATTCTGACCCGATTTAGATTAGTTACCTACTGATTTAAAGTTGTATTATGATCATAATATAATTTAGTATAACCCTCTGAGGTTTTATTACATGATCATAATCAGAATCCAAGTTTATGCGCAAGTTCCACAATTATGCAATTTTTTACTAAAATGTCTTTTTTGCATAAAACAAGGTTTTAATGATAATGAACTTGAAACTAAGCTTCCTACTGATATAATATTATAAGTAGGATTATTTGGGATGTTAAACCAAGTTATAAACTGAATTTTCAAGCAAGTCCTTAAACTGTGTCGATAAATGATGATTTTAGCCCTCATGGCTCATAAAATGGTTTTAATCAAATCTTTTTAAGATAATCTTTTACCTACTGATATGTTATATTAAATACCATATCTAAGACATTTTAATCTGACCCTAATGTCAGTTTTCATTAAACATCGTATAAAACGTCATTTTACGACATAAATGCCGTTTCGGCGCATAGTATGGTTTCAAACCGTATTATTGGACCAAGACTTGTTACCTACTGATTTTAAAACTTATTTTAAACATATTTACAGTAGATACATGTTATAAACTCATAATCCCAATTAATTTATAAACTATGTGTAAAATGACCAAAATGCCCATTCGGAGTATAGTTTGGTCATAAAAGATAAAATACACATATAATTGATATCCTACTGATATTCTATTATAAATAAACTATTTTTCCAGAATACTCATGATTTTAAACTTAAATTATATTCAAGTTCCTTTTATATGTATGAATTACCGAAATGCCCCTATGAGGCATAGTTTCAATTTAAAACCATAACGGGCATATAATTGATATCCTACTAATATTCTAACTTGTTTAAAATATAATGGCATATAGAACTTGTCCATTACTTATCCAGTTACCCATTATCGCTTATAAGTGTACGGTTGATTATACGTAACTAGTTTACGGAATTTAACCAAAACGAGTTTAACCTTATCATTTTAATCTCAAAATCCAGAATGTTAATTGTTTACCCATATTATGCAAGTCAAAGTACTTGTCGGGTTTAAACTAAATTCTATCCGATCATCGTTTAATCAAGCGTTATACGTTTTGATCATGTACACTACTCGGTCTAAGTCTATGACTTAAATAAAGACCGTTAGTATTTAATTGGTTAGCTTATGCCATAATCCAGACTAGAGCCTTCCCGGTAAATGCTATCTGCACGTTAGTACTTTTGTATACGGCTGAGTTATTGAAATTAAAAGAAGACTAGCTCAGGTAAATACTCTCGACTTATTTTCCCTATACGGGCTTGGGATACGGTAAATTATTACCGCTTGGTCAGAAATGCGATCAATTAAATGCCGGATTGTGGCTAGTAAATCCGCATATTCTGTTTTAATTAGTTTTGTTTGATAACTTAAACATTGGGGGTTAAATTACCGTGTCCTGGATATCCTAAGCTCATTAGATTAGTTAATGGCCATGACCTTAGCGCGTGATGTAGGCATACACCTGATAGACGCTCAAATGCAAATTACCCAAGATGTTGGTGTGACATCCCGGTTTTTAGGATAACTTAAACGCAATACTTGTCGAATAAAGTATATGCTAAGTATTAAACGTGTACGAGTTAATGAATACGTGATGTGTGTTTGTGTGATTGTTTTAGTTATAAAATAATTATGGTAAATATGTACACGAACCGAACCGAACCGCGACACGAACCAAACCTTAAACTCAAACTATTCGGCCGCAAGATCAAACACAAACCGAACTCCTTGTGACTCTAGGAAACCTTAAACTCAAACTATGCGGCCACAAGACCAAACCAAACCAAACCAAACCAACCCGTGTGCAACCCAAACTCCAAACCCATTGCGTACAACCCAAACCGAACCAACCCAAACATATCTCGGCCGCAAGACCAAACCCAAACCGTAACCCTTCATCTTGCGCTATATATACACACACTCATGCATGATCTTTCTCAACTCCAAAACCCTAAAAGCAAAACTGCCGTCGGTAGCCAATCGGTCATCTCTCCGATCGCAAAACAGTCCATCCCTTCCACTTGATCACCTTTTCGACCGCAAACACCCCCTTTGCACTCCCATTGATCGCGAGCAACCTCTGCCTTCATCACCTTGATCTGATCAGCCCTTGTTACACTCCATTCGGTCGCGAGATCAGCCCTTTCTTTTCTTCCGGTCGCAGCAGCCCTCGCCATCCTCCTTATCTTACGCACGGTTCGTTTACCTTGTCATTAAAAGATTAGAATTTATCATATGTTACAAGATCATATTCGGATACATGTGTTTTGATTTTATTGTTTTCGGATTTGTATGATTGAATGAAACGGTTGTGTTGTTTTCAGATTGTGAAGGCTAGGTTGCAAGTGATGTTTGTTTGAAATCTGAAAAGTATAGGCTGAGTTTGTTTGTAAAAACTAGAGGTATGAACTAGGGTTTGCATGGATATGTTATTAGTATTGATCTATGACTAGGAAACCGGTTCTTGATCGCCTAGGTTAATCATATGAACGGCTGATACGAGTTATGATAATGATATGCTGAAACAGTTTGCTGAGTAATAGTTACAGCCGACTTCATCTGGCTGTAACTCGGTCATTAGTTGTCGAAAAACGGATTTTCTGATGTCTAGAACGTAGAGATTTGAATAACGAATCTAAGGGCGCTGGATTCATAATTTTCTGAAGTCGTTTGATATTTTTAAAGGGCCAAATAAGTTCAGTAACTAAAGCTGTGAAAATCCTGAAATTTTGTTAGTTGTTTATCGAGTTGGATTTTAAAATCAGTAGGGAGTTGAGTCATGAATTTTGTACAGCAACTAGGTATGGAAATTTCCGGGCAACTCCAACTGGAATTTTGTTAATTGGACGATCGGTGATTTTTAAATAAATTCTTTCATTGACTGCAGTCAGAAAGTGATAAATCTGACTGCAGCCTAGTATATTAATATTTATGGTTAAATGGTAAAGATTTAGGACTTGGAAAATTTATATAAATTTCTACAATATAAATGGCACCTGCTGTAAAAATATTGGAATTTTTGGAACGTTGGAACTATTTTATAAAAATCCTAGAAAACAGCTGAATTATGAGTGTTAAGCTGAAATTTGATAACTTGTGATTGTGTGCACCAAATTGTTGCATGGATTGGATTATGTTCATGATAAGTTGTTTTGATCACTAGGTTCACATGAGTATACTTGCATGCATGTTTGAGTGTTAGATATGTTGTTTGTGTGTATCACTTTGTGCGTAAATTAAGTGTAGAATTTGTATTGGTGTGATCACACACTGACTTGAAATCAATTGGTTTGTTAGGACGCAATTAGCGGTCCCATCCTTTACGACTTCTTTGCTACGCTAACCGAGCAACAAAAGGTGAGTTCACGGCCCCTAACTTTATCCGGTTTTTAACAACAGGGGGAGAAACATGTATACACTCTTCAAACTCAATCTCTTTACATTATACGAAATTAACGTCACATAATTATTCGGTAACTAAGTTGATGTTAATGTAATGTTATGGTCACTAAGCAGCTTTATCACTTAAGTCCTCGTCAATCTCTCGGATCGTTAGTATTAGGTTTAATAGCGGGGGGAATTATAAGTAGTACTACTGGGCCCGACAAGCCCCATCCGAGCTAGTCGCGCTAGCCGACCGGGTATGGTCAACGGGTGAATAATTTGGCCTAACTTCGCCATGGTCAGTGATAGGCCTGGCAACACGGAGGCACAACCGTCAGCTTCGATCGCGAACTCTTACGTGACATGACTTTAGGCTAGCTACCTATATATGTTAACATTGAACTTAATTACGAAACAACTATATTATCCCGGGTGGAGGATAATGGAAACAACAGCTTATTATTCCGGGTTGGAATAATGGAAACAACAACTATATTATCCCGGGTTGAGGATAATGGAAGCAACAACTTATTATTCCGGGATTGGAATAATGGAACCAACACGTTATCCCGGGTTAGGGATAACGGGGGAAAACAAACTATAACCGAACAAACGAATTTATGAAAACCTGTGAACTCACTCATCTTTAATGTTGACACTTGTTTCTTTACATGTTTCTCAGGACGCTAGGAGCTCTAGGTGCACGCACATGCATTGAACAAGACATCTTTTATCGAGTCTTATTTACAAATATTGTTTTGGGTTTTTCATTTGTTTTGGCGTTTGTGTTGGCGCCCGCTTCACTACTTATTTATGCTTCCGCTCAACTTTAAAAACTAATGCTTCCGCTAAATATTGGTAACTAATCAAGACAATATAAAATCTACGACAAATGATTTTTGAAAACGTATTATCAAATCATATAGAGTCGTTCGACGTACTAGTGTTTCAGATTCTGGTTTGTTCACACGCCTCGCGGTAAAACTCCGCAAGTGGAAATTGAGGGTGTGACAGTTGGGGATAACTCCTCTATGAGTTCTAAGTGGTGTGTATTTAATCATGTCTCGTTCTCTGTACTGGGCCCTGTGTGTATGGACAAACATGTAAATCTGTTAACAAGGTTACAAAGTAACTTTCCCAAGGTATAAAAGATTTTGTTCCCTGGGAACTTAAAATCATTTTAAAATGTTTTCAAAATGAGTCAGTTGGGTGTATTTACCAGTGAAAGCTAACGTATTGTCCAAAGACTAAACTGCAGGTACAATACGAAATAGGCCGGAAGCTGCTCGGTAGTGAATAAGAGGATCTTGTAAATCCTTAGATCTGCCCTAAAGTCTGTTTTATATTCTTTCTTTGTACATTTTAATGATCCGCCTGTGGATCTTCTATTATAAGCCTGTATATTATTTTGTATTTCCGAACATTGGGTTTGTAATAGTAATTTTACTCCAAGACTTCTGCTGTGTCGTGTTTAATTGACAATGATGTTATCAACTGACATTACGATACTCCCCACCCGGGCCCACCGGTGTATGGATTTGGGTTGAAAATCCGGGATGTGACAATTTGTCTACACATATATGACATGCATGAACAAATATATAATCACATAAAACATGAACTCAATTTAGTTACTCAATGGCATAACATGGTTGTTTATAAAATTAGTTACCAAACATTTACATATTTAAGCACAAACAAATTGTACACTATCAGCTGATTAACCCAATCAGCAAGCAAAAATAGCTAATTAGTTTCACAATGTTCACCTTCAAAATTAAAACAATAATTTAAATCATAATTCCATAGTGACATATGCACATACTCAAAGTTGAAAGAAAATATTAAAATTCAAGAGACAATACTCAAATCGAAATTAAAGGAATGGATGGTGCAAGCCTGATTGAAACAATGTGGGAGCCAAAGGAATTGGAGATGATCAAATTGTTAGGTCGCTATTTGGGAAGATATACAAAGAAGAAAAATAGGTTAAAGGAGGTGTAAATCGATCCATGGACTTGCTCTTGTAAGAACCGAAACCACCGCTACTTACCTCTGCTGATGACATCTCGAACTGTCGCCACTGGCTTGTGCGGTACCTAAAAAGTCAGGACAACACCAGCGTAACCTACACCCACAGTCGTCGCTGCCATCAGAGAAAATTCATGTTATACAACCTTATTAGGTGAGTAAAGGAAACAATTTGTATCTGGTGGCATTACTTATATAGTTTATACCATGATGATACAGTTCTAGATGTCATGTGAGATGTTCAAATTGACTCTGAAAACTCATAGCATGTTGATGATTACTGCCTAATGTAATTTTAGTTAGAGCACTTTACAATAGAATGATATATATTAACAACAAATCATATAGTCATACCCATAGGATTGATAAAAAGATCATGTGTAAATAGCTAACATCAACATCATAAGATATAAGTATGAATAAGTCAAGTTTTTCTCATAGAAAACACAATAAAAAAAAGAAACAACGATCAAATATACTAGAGAATTTAGATCAGAGACAGACCTTCAAAATACATATGAGTCCCCGTATAAAATTCGCCATATAAAGACTAAAGAACATGCATTGGCTTAAAAGTCTCAATGCGCCACACTTCAATTCCTCTATAAATAGCTTAAGAGAGAAAAGGACGAATGCGAAATGTCTACGATAACCAAAAAATCAGAATGAAGAAGAATAAACTCACATAATTAATACACATAGTTGATTTGGATTTCCGAACAGAGGCATTTTCATCTTTAGTGCTCCAATTTACCCTTGATTAAACCCGATGCTGGAGACTTAGAAGTTGGAATCGTCTGATAGTCGCTCCGGTATCCAATTTAACCTAGACTTTATATGTCAAGATCCCGGTAAAATATTCAACCTGATTAATTATTATTAAATTGAAGGAGTAGTAGTATAAAAATCCAACCTAGGTAACTAGTTCATTATTTCCTGATTAAAATCTAAAATTCCCTAGAAGTTCATAGTTTGGTCATTCCAATTTAGTAGTTTTAGTTAAATTGATAATTTAGATTTATTAGCAAAAACCCCCCTTTAAAATATACATAGTGTGTAATCGAGTCTAAATTAGTAGTCATAGTAATTAGAGAGTCCTGTGGGTTCGATAATCCGGACTTGCTTAATGCTATTCTACAATTGATCGGTCCACTTGCCGGTTAGTAGTTTAGTAAAATTTAAGAGTCTAGAGTATAATTTGAGTCTAGAACTAGGATAATTTGAGTTGTTTTTAATTAACTACTTTTTAAACGATCAATTATTTTAATAAAAATGTGCCTAAACCAAATATGAGCAAGCGTATATGTAAAGTTATCCACAAACCACATAACATCAAACAATGAACACATGAGCATGACAAATGATGAAACTATGAGATCAAGGCTCAATCAAACGGAGCCGATCTAATGAGGCACGCGATGCTCAACTTGTATCCAACGAGGAACTGATGGGCCTAATGTGATTGACTGCACTGAAATGATAAAATGTAACCACATATAACAACAAACAAACATATACATAACACGTTAGATCATATTATGGTGTTAGCACAATGGTTTGAATAAACAAAATATGTAAACGACACATGATACACCCCAAAGACATGAATAAAAAGGGAATTTTGTAAGGATTCACTCACCATGTTTGCGTTTTTATTCCTTAGTGAAAAACCGCACGAGAATAAGGAGAAATTCCAATTGATAAGCGTGATTTAAGCTAGACAAACGAATGCAACAAGAAAAGAGTAAACGTTATGCTAGGCATAGATAAATGAACGAACATGATATGTTAGACTCGTTGAGCCTAACGAGCCTCTATAAGGCTACGCCAAGCCTAAAGGCGAGCCTAAACTAGGCTATCTTAACGAGCCTAATGCTTCTTAACTAAGAACCTAAACTAAACTAATTAAACTAAGAAAGCAATAAATAACTGAATATTAAAAAAAAGAAAATTACCTCGAAGAAGGACTTTACAAAATGAGAAGAGCTTGAAGGGCAGCATCTCCTCGATGAAAGAAGAAATAAAAACTACTACACACCACACCCAAAGGGGTATTGTGCTTGTGGAGCCACCAAATTTGGTTATTCCACTTGTTTATACTAAAACTAGGAGTTGCAAGCTATAAAGAACCAAGCAAGGTATTTATAGGTGTGAAATGGAGCACAAAATGGTGATTGGGGCGATGTGGGATGACTTTAAAACAAGATTTTCCGCGTCTTTCAAATCAGCAACAAACACCAAACTTGTTTTCGCAATTCCCTCTTTGTTATAACTCCGTTTCGCGCACAGTTTTCGCCTACGTTCATTATTTTCAGAGTACTATCATATGGAAGAGAGCAATCCAACATCCATGGTGTTGAGAATTAGGCTTAAACCTTGGGTCTTGATGCGGGTTGAGGGTTATGTTCTAAAACTTGTGTTTGTGATTCCCGTTACGCTGGAGCTCAGTTTCACCATTTGAACCTACTTGATCCTTAGTACACCAAGTATATCTTGGAGCTTTGAATGGACCAGAATGATAGCTCAAGGATGGAGAAAAGTTGGCAAGAAAGTCACCTGAAAGTCATCTTATGACAAAACTAAGTATACGACATGTAGAGCTTCTTACTTGCTATCATTTACATCTAAACCCTTCAAAACACAATGTCTTATCTTAAGGCATGTATATAATGAAGTTTTGATGATAAGAAGGTTAGGATATGATGTGCTAGGTATGTTCACGAAGTCTCCAAAGTTTTTGATTAACTTAAGAAAAACCTTAATTTTAGACCTTAGAGATATGGAGGGTTGCTTCAAAATACATGGAAATGAATTTTACAAGGTTGTCTAAAACATGTATAAGACTATAAATCACCAGATATAATAACATGTATCATCAAAACATAGAATCCAAGAGATTTTATTGCTTAAACATTAAACAAAATTACGTGAATATGAAAACGGATCGAGTTACAAAAACGAGTCGGGTTTTAGGATTCATTTTTTTATGAATGTTACAGTCTCCCCTACTTTTGGAAATTTCGTCCCGATATTAGGAGGTAACCGTTTAGCTATTTAACATTTGGGTGGTAAAGGTAATTCAAAAGGGATTGCAGTGTTTAAGGATTTTGGAAATGAATTTTTTAACAATGGTTTGATGTGGTGGAGTGGCTCAAGTGTTTCGTTTGTTGGCGAGACCCGGGTTCGAATCCCCGGTCCACTATTTTATATTTTTTTAAATTTAAAGTTTTGAAATGTTACAAATCAGATTCCTTAACTCTATATCCGAACTAACTTGGCTACTAACTCATATTACCTTAAAACTCACTTTAAAACCTAACAAAACTAACTAGATTTTATTAATGATTTTAAATGTGATATTAATTAAATTAAATTATATAAATAAATAAACCGATAAATGAATTTAAATTTAAGGAGTAAAATCTTTCAACGGTTATTTTTTTCGCGAAAATTTCCGAGGTTTAAAGGTTAGGATCCGGATTTCAAAGTGGGTCGGACTTCTGGATACTCGTTTTTGACGGATGTTACAGTCTCCCCTACTTTTAGGAATTTCGTTCCAAAATTAGGAGGGAACCGTTCTTGAGGGTTAGTTAATAAGGTTTCCTATAGATTGGATCTCGAGTATGCTAGGTAATAAAAATCTCGATGATGATAAGGATATACATAACTAGGTGACTGTGAAGTTTGGATTTTGATTGAGGCGGTAACGTTCCTAGTAAAGGTTGAATACCCTGCTACATGAATCGCTTTTTGATGCTGAGGTGTAGAAGTGAAAGGCATTATAACAAAGAGATAGCTAACCAGATATTGTTTCATGATAAGGGCTTTTGAGAAAATCGGAGCATCATAATGATAAAGTTACCTCACAAAACGAAATCATCAACCACATCGTTATACAAATTGAGATTGACACTACTTACACAGAACTTCCCATAACCGTCTAACAATGCTTTTGATCACCTGACAAGAACACTTATATATAGGAAGTACCTGAGGCGTATCCACCATGTCCTTGTCAAATTTCATTGGCCTTGTTAGTAAGTCACGATTAGTTCTATGTGACTCGTCCTAAATCTACCAAACATAAACAAACATAACAACCCATGCTAGAGTCTTGAATCCGAAGAAAGCAAGACTAAATGACGGCAGTGCCTCTCTCGTGTGTTATGAGGAAGTGGTTAGTCTATGAAAAAGTGAGACATGACCCAACTTTCCTAAATGATGAGACAGGGTTCGTCGTGATGTATGATGACATGAATGACATGAAATTTAATCGTTGTATAGAGATATGTAATAAAACAAATTGGCATAGCGTGATATAAATTGCATTAATAGCATTAATATGAATAATGAAATCTTGAAACATTATTACCTAACTTGAAAACAATGGTAACTTCAATAGTCAGGACAAGAAATGGAATTTATTAAAGTTTGATTGGGAACAAAAATAAAATAAACAACTGGAGCAGAGTCTTGAGTCTTCATGATGGGAGAAAGGCTAGTTAGGCTGTTCGTTCGCACCGTCGTTGACCTCATCTGGGTTTGCGTTGATGTTGTAGGCACTCCCTCTTGATGGTGGGGATGATGAGTTTGCCTGGTTCGCTTGGTTAACTGGATTTGCTTGGGCTTGAGCGTTGATGATGTTAACCAGCCTAAGGCACGGTTTGTGAAATGAGTAGGATCACACAATTAATCAAGCTCGAACATATGAACCATGGATATGATGTTGTTGATATGATTGGATCATGTTTTGGGCAGAAAGTGGAGCTTGGTTTTGAGGAGTACGACATGTGTTACTCAGATGACCATAACACCCACAATTGGCACACAGTCGTCAAGGTACGGTGGGTTAGTGGTGATAATAGCAGGTGTTCCATTGAGGTGGGGACCAGTGTAGGGTTTCTTGTTTGGGTAAGTTGGATTGGGTGCCACTTGGGTGATTGGGATGGCTTGGAGGGGTATAGCTTGTGAAGTTGGGTTGGTCGAGGCAATAGCGTAGTTTGTACCGGCATGCTTTCGTTTGGTATCGGAACGGGAAGATCGTTCAGCCTTGATTGCTTTTGGCTCTTCCACTGAAGCCTTGTCAGTTGTGCCCTTCTTTTTAAAGTCTCCATTTTGAATATGGTTTTCTGTGAGTTCGGTGTCTAATCCCATTGCAGTTTCCAATGTTGCGGGTACAGTGCTCATCACGGAATCCTGGATACCAGAAGGAAGACCCCTAATGTAATGTTCAATGATACGGTGAGGAGGAGTGAACATATTTGGGACCATCTGGCTCAGCTTGAGGAAACGTTTGTTATAGGCCATGTGGTCTCCATCTTTTGCTTTAAGAGGTAGAATTCATCCTCCAACTTCTTGATCTCACTCCTAGGACAGAACCGTTTAGTCATTAGTTCCTTGAGTTTCTTCGACCTTTTTCAGCATTCCACCAGGTTAGAGCTGTTCCACAAGGCGACCGGTAGCATAATGAACCTTACATCATTAGGGCAATCACAATTTAGGAAGGTGCTTTCCATTTCATCGAACCATTGAAGAAGTGCAGTGATCCCTTCTGTTCCCTCATATTTTGGGGGGTCACAAGACTTGAAGTGCTTATAGGAGCACTTGGATGTAGTTGCGGGAGCATTTACAGCGGTTGGTTCAACTTGGTTGACTTGGTTATTAGCAAGGGCTTGTTGAACTTGGATAACAATGTTAGGAATCATGGCAGCCATTTCTTGGCGATTTGGGCAGCCATGCATTTACCGGAGTTTCCGGTTCTTTTTCCTCCGCGAAGGTGTCTAGAGGACATCTATAGGAATTTACGCAAACGAGATTGAGATTCTGTTGATAGATTTGCTAGTAGGGATGCGAAAGAAATATATATATATATATATATATATATATGAAAACTTTTGGGGTGTATTTGAAAACAATAACTTATGATAACATAACACTTTTAAAGTGTTCTTGGGCTTTAACAGATATATTAATATATTATTTACTTTTTGTTTTATTATAAAATATATTATATTAATTTTATTACATAATTTATAATTCAAATTATCGGAGTTGATACTAACATTTTATCACTCAAATGGCTTCTAATTTATTTCTTCAATACGTATCTGCGCAATCATCATATCCATCTCGTATCTAGTATATACATTAATAATTTTTAAAGATATAGTTTTTTTTATTTGGGTTGTAAAAATTAGATTTATTCAACTCGTGTAATACGCATGGTTTTAAAGATATAACTTTTTTTATTATTTACTATACAAAATTACATTTATTCAAATCATGTAATACACGGAGTTCTTAAAATTATGATTTTTTATTAGTTGATATATAAAATTAGATATATTCCCCTAGAAAATACAAGGGTTTTAAAAAATATATTTTTTACCATTTAGTATACAAAATTACATTTACACAAGAATAGTGATACACAAGGTTTTCAAAGATATATTTTTTCTTACTTGGTAAATTACATTTGCTCAACACATACAATACACGAGATTTTTTAAGATATAACTTTTTATTATTTAATAAATAAAATTCCATTTATTCAACACATGTAATAAATGATATAATAAATTACATTTATTCTTGGCACCGTCTAATCGACAATGGAAGCCTGATCATTCAAATAAAATTGTGATCTGTTCTTCGTGATAAGCAGTAATCAGTACAATGTTTAGAGTTTTTTTAACTTACTGATGATGAGATCCATTTATTAGTTAAATGGTGAAAGAATACCACAAATAATGCTAGGTTAAATTACTTTTTCACGGTTTAGAATAAATCAAGTAATAATAAGAAAGTTTAAATAAGATAGAATGCTTAGGGTTAGTTCTCTTAGTTCTCAAATTCTTTATTGGTCCTCATCTGATCCTAATTTTATACGGGTCATTAAATATTGCGAGAAACGTGAGAATAAATGAAAAAATCAATCAAAACCATTTTTAATACAAATCTCGGTGTAATTAAAATACATCAAAAAAAAAGAATTTAGAACATCAAATAGTTTATTTCTTCTCTCAAAATTACTCTTACTAGCTTTTTTTTACACATATGTAAATATAACAAATTTACACATGTGTAAATGACAAACTTACACATGTGTAAATTTTCTTTATTTACGAATTCACGTAAATTTAAATGGGTAAATTCAATTTCTAACATTGCATTCAATAATGATAGATGTAGAAAGTAATTTTGAATTTGAATTGTTTTTGAACAAATTCTCGTGGTTCTTTCATTCGTTCTCACATTTCTCGCAATATTTAGCGTTCTCATTTAAACCTTCCCCTGTATAGTGAAAGGTTTAAATACAAAAGTCTCTTAATGTGTGATGGTACAACGTGCGTAATTACGGTTAGCCCAACCCATGCGTAATTAGCAAATAACATGCGTAATTAGGGTTTAACCCAACCGATGCGTAATTATACAAATAACATGCCTAATTATGCAAAGATAATTACTATTGTGCTACGTTCAATTGAAGATCTAGATTAAGTCAAATGTTCGGTTGAGATGCTCACGTACCCATCGCACGATAAGGTGGTCTTGTACATTAACCAGCCCCTATATGTCTGTTTGTGGTTTTTCTTGAATAAAATCTCGTTTTAAATATATAACAATTGTTGTAAGTCTTATACACAAATACACACAATAAGAAAATGTCACATATCATGTAATATTATAGTGTTGTTTTAAAACCAAGTATCGACCTAAGGCTTCGATATCTCCCACTACTCAACCTATGTTATTATATAGTCAGATAATAAGCTATGAGGATTTGTTGATAAACTAAAATAAACCGAAAAGACGATAAAAAATAAACATGAAATACAAAAAGGTGAGTTGAACAATCATTGATTAATTATCTTGTTGGTCTTGAATCCCCTTGATGTATAAGAAGCATTTTAAAGTTATGGATGGTGCGCTAAATAGGGTATTTCATTGTGAAATGAGAATGACCACATCAATCCAACTATCCCTAAACTCTCCATGCACTCGTATAAAGTGGACAGTCCACATCGGGTGTACTACTCCCACAAACTTACTTGAAAGACAGGAATGCACGTCCCTCGCATAAGCAAGAGTTAAAAAGTTTTAAAGAAATCTATACTTCAATTGTAAATTTCTCTTGCTAGGTTAAACGCACCCAATGACTTATAATTGAGTGTAAAAGCTCGGAAGTACCGCCATGCATGAGATAGATTACTAATCAAAGACACAAAAGCCAATTCCACGATTTGAATGGCCTTCGCGTATTTGAAATACCAAACTTAGGAGTGAGACTTTGCCCGCCATCTCTAGTGCGATAATCGTGTTTGTATAAAAGATGGCAAACCCGATATGCGTGCAAAGACCGCACTAATAATGCTCGATAGATAAATGTTGCTCCTTTAAAATTGGGTGGTCCGTATAGTATTCCCTCTGTCGTAGTGTGCTAGATTCGTATGATGAATCCTTATTGTCACACCCCGACCCGCAGCGGAATAAGAGTCGGGGCATAATTGGGTTATCACCAAAGCTCATGATGTTTACTAATATGTTTCATATTTATTAAATCCAAATTACATTTAAATGTTCCAAGTCAAATTCATACAATACAAGGAAAGGAAAAATTAACTAAAATAAATCCATAATATAAACTGGTTTATTCTTCTAAGCCGCCCTATGTGTTTCTTGCTTCAACTTGATCACCTGTATCATGTATAAAAATCGGAAATTTTGGGTCAACAAAAGTTGGCGAGTGAACCTTGTTAAAAACATTTTTTATCAATTTATTATTGTAATTTATTTAGGAAAAACTGTGCAATAATCATATATGAACAAATGTATGTAAACATAACGATCACAAACCACCTTACTTAAACATGAAATAAGAATGACAATGTATATGTTGGCAACGTCCCGTTCACGCTCATAGGTAATGGGTAACGGACGGCCTATGCTAATGTATGTGAGATCAAGGCTCAATCAAACGGGGCCGATCTTATGTTGGCAACGCCTGGTTCACGCTCATAGGTAATGGGGAACAGCTCACGCTCATAGGTAATGGGGAGCGGCGGCCTATGAAATGTATGTACTGAAATGATAAAATTAATCTAAACTTCAACCACAGAAACAATGGATACACATTGAATACACATTTGATCATGAACATGACGGATGCACAAATGTTTAATTATAATAAATAAATACGACACATGATACACCCCAAAACGTGATTAAACGGGGAACTGGTAGAGATTCACTCACATTGGGTGCGTTTGTTTGAAGATGTTGAATGCGCACGAGTTTAGGGGATTGATCGACGAGAGATAACTAACCAAATAAATAACGAAAAGGTACGGTAAGTATGTGGATTTTATTAACTATTTTAATAAGATTTTTAGGTATAATTTTGTGAGTTTAAGGCTACTTTCTAACTTTAAAAACGTTATTTTTAAGTATTTTTAATTGATTTTCAGATTAAATAAATAAATAAAAATAAATAAAAAAAATGTTGACTTTGACCGTTGACCGAGACCGTTGACCGTTGACCGTTGACCGGTTCGGTCAGTTATATGGTTGCACTGAGCGAGGTTCGAACCGGTGACCTCCCGTACGCGTGCACACAGCTCTACCAACTGAGCTACGTGTCTAACCCGAAATAATTCTGTTTTTAATTATACTTATATACTATTTAACTTAATCCGAAAATTATTTATTTTTAAAAAGCTTTTAAGCGTATCGGACCGGTGCTGACCACAGGTCTCGAACCCGGGACCTGTGGGTTAGCGTACACACAGTCCACCGCTGGACTGTGTGTCTCACTTGGTTATTAACTCGGTTTTTATTATACTTAACATAGACTGTGAGTCAACCCGGTTCAGTTAAAAAGGCAGATTTTTATTTCAAGTGAGTAAAGCTGGGACAGGATTCGAACTCGCGTTGCATGTGTGTTTGTTGCACACAGTCCACCGCTGGACTGTGTGTCTAACCCGTTCATTAAACCGATTTTAATTATTCTTATATTATACAACACTTCATCTTCTTCGTTCAAAACACAGACATCGACTAATTGACTATTATTTGTTAAATTAGCTCAATGAATGTTATGAGCCATCGTAAAGAAAATGAACGGAAAGAGATTGGAGGGTTGATTGTACCAACTGTTCGTTTTTCTTCAGACGTCCGGCAAGGTCGTCGGCTCCGTCTTGGTGAGCTGCGGCTAATAGGATCTACCAACAATTTGGAGGGATTAGATGTGAAATGGAACTACTGGGTAACGACTAATCAATAAATTAGAAGAATCATACCGATTAACAGCAGTTTCCTTGAAAGCTCAGACTTTCTCCGGCGAAACAGATAATCCGGCAACGTCGACTGGAAAGGATTCTGGGTGAGGGATTGATATTAGAATTTTGTCTAATAAAGGAATGAGCCAGAAAAATCGAAGTAATTACCGTGTAGGTGGAAGTCTCGGTTTTCCGGCGACTTGCAGATGTTTTCCGGCGAGTAAATTTTCGTCGAGAAAATGTGCGATTTGAGAGCGAAAAGGTTTCTGGTGAATTGTGGGTGAATTTATAGGGTAGTATCGAGATGTATGGGGTCTGAATTCGGTCTCAATTCGAAGTCAGCCGTTCTCCGGCGGTTACGACTGATGTCGCGGGTTCAGACGTCGGTTATAACCGTCGTTAGAGTTAATTCTTCGGTTATCTTGAACGGAAACGTAAGTTATCGGCGAAGTCGTCGGGATTTCCGACGACTGCTATTTGGGCGCAATTTGACTGAATTTGACTTCCGCACTTTATTATTTGAATTAATTGATTCCTTATATTATCAGAAAATCAAAGTGGCGGAGCGGTTGATGGTGTGAAAGTTAAGTCTTTGAGGAATATCCGGCTGACCCGGGTTCGACTCCCGGCAGCCGGTTTTCCTTTTTAATTAATTTATTTTTATATTTTTACAATTATAATTTATATCTTTTAATTTGTTGATTAATTATGAATCGTTTAAAATTAAAATAAGCCGTAATTGAACAACAAAAATTTAAAACTGATTATTCGGTTATTAAACGAAACGGGTTTCGAAAACCCGTTTTTCGACAAATGTTACAGTATCCCCTACTTTTAGAAATTTCGTCCCGAAATTTAAGTAGTGGTAGTTACAGGAAAAAGGTGTGGGTATTTCTCGCGCATTGAGTCTTCACGTTCCCAAGTAAACTCAGGTCCTCGTTTCGACTCCCAGCGTACTCTGACAATTGGGATGCGGCTTCTTCTTAAACGTTTTTCCCCGAAGTCCATAATTTCTACTGGTCTTTCAATAAAATGCATAGATTCATCAACTTGAATGTCTTCTAGAGGAATACGGAGATTTTCATCGGCGAGGCACTTCTTCAAGTTCGATACGTGGAATGTGGGATGAATTCTGTTGAGTTCCTCCGGTAGGTCAAGCTTGTAGGCTATAGGTCCTACTCTTTCGAGTATCTTGAAAGGACCTACGTAACGTGGTACTAGCTTGCCTTTTTGGCCGAAACGAACTACTCCCTTCCACCGATACTTTTAGAAGTACTTGATCGCCAACGTTAAACTCCAAGGGCTTTCGTCGCTTGTCAGCATAGCTCTTTTGACGACTTTGTGCCGCTAAAAGGTTGTTTCGGATTTGATGAATCTTGTCAGTTGTTTCTTGTATTAATTCTGGACCGGTGATTTGAGCTTCTCCAATTTCGTGCCAACATATTGGTGATCGGCACTTACGTCCATATAATGCTTCGAAGGTGCCATGCCGATACTTGAATGAAAGCTGTTGTTGTACGAAAATTCAACTAATGGTAAGTGAGCGTCCCAATTCCCTTTGAAGTCTATAACACATGCCCGAAGCATGTCTTCAAGAGTTTGAATGGTGCGTTCAGATTGACCATCAATTTGGGGATGATAAGCGGTGCTGAGATCTAATCGTGTGCCCAAAGCGGCTTGTACAGCTTGCCATGTTCGTGAAGTGAAAGGACCATCACGATATGATATAATGCTTAATGGCACACCATGACGGCTTACGATTTCACTGATGTAGATGCGAGCTAGTTTCTCATTTTTTAAGTCTTCGCGAATCGGAATGAAGTGAGCTGATTTTGTAAGACGATCAATGATTACCCATATTGTGTCGTACCCACCAGGAGTGCGAGGTAACCCGGTAATGAAGTCCATGGTTATATTTTCCCACTTCCATACGGGTATCTGGGGTTGGACCAGAAGTCCTGAGGGTCTTTGGTGTTCAGCTTTCACTTTTGAACAGGTAAGGCACTTGGAAACAAAAACAGCAATATCCTTCTTCATGCCAGGCCACCAGTAGGTGTATCGAAGGTCCTGATACATCTTGTCGGCTCCTGGATGTACAGAGTATCGTGTCTTATGAGCCTCTTTCATAAGAGTATCGCGAAGGTTGTTGTGATCAGGAATCCATATGCGATCTAGATAATACAGAATGCCGTCAGATTTCGTTTCGAGTTTAAGTTCTGCTCCACAAGATAACTTATTGCGTATGTCGTATTCTGTTATGGAAACATGTTGAGCTTCTCGGATTTGGTCTTTGATGTTGGTCATGATTTGCGAACATAGAAGGCGAATGGAGTTCGCATAACCCTTTCGACTGAGTGCATCGGCCACCACATTTGCTTTGCCAGGATGATACCGAATTTCACAGTCGTAGTCATTAAGAAGTTCGACCCATCTTCATTGCCTCATATTCAACTCCTTTTGGTTAAAGATATGTTGGAGACTCTTGTGGTCAGTGTAAATCTCACACTTGGTACCATAGAGGTAATGTCTCCATATCTTAAGAGCGAACACAACGGCTCCAAGTTCTAGGTCGTGAGTAGTGTAGTTCTTCTCATCAGTTTTGAGCTGCCTAGAAGCATAGGCTATCACTTTTCCCCTTTGCATTAAAACACAGCCTAATCCCTGTCCTGATGCGTCGCAATACACTACAAAGTCATCGCAACCTTCGGGGAGAGTGAGGATAGGAGCGTCACAAAGCTTTTTCTTAAGGGTTTGGAAGGCTTCTTCTTGCTTAGGTCCCCATGCGAAGGGTTTTCCTTTATGTGTCAAAGCCGTGAGTGGTACAGCGATACGAGAGAAATTCGATATGAAACGACGATAGTAACCAGCCAACCCAAGGAAAGATCGTACTTCGGTTGGGGTACGTGGCGCTTGCCATTCTTGTACTGCTTTGATCTTTGCGGGGTCGACATGAATTCCCTTGTCATTGACGACATGCCCAAGGAACTGTACTTCTTTTAACCAAAATTCGCACTTGGAGAATTTAGCGTAAAGCTTTTCGGTCTTCAAGAGTGTGAGGATGAGTCGAAGGTGTCGTTCATGATCAGTCTTAGACTTTGAGTAAATGAGAATATCGTCGATGAAGACTATAACAAAGCGATCAAGATAGGGTTTACAAACTCTGTTCATTAAGTCCATGAAGACGGCTGGAGCGTTGGTTAGACCAAATGGCATAACCATGAATTCATAGTGACCATATCGAGTTCGGAAGGCGGTCTTAGGAACGTCTTCTTCATGTACTCTGAGTTGGTGATAGCCGGAACGAAGGTCGATCTTTGAAAAACAAGTGGCACCCTGGAGTTGGTCTAGAAGATCATCGATGCGAGGTAACGGATAGCGATTTTTGACCGTTAATTTGTTGAGTTCCCTGTAATCGATACACATGCGAAAGGTCCCATCTTTCTTCTTTACAAACAGAACAGGTGCACCCCAAGGCGATGAGCTAGGACGTATGAATCCCTTGTCGGTCAGTTCTTGCAATTGACTGGCCAGCTCTTGCATCTCGGATGGGGCCAACCTATAAGGAGATTTCGCGACGGGTGTAGCGCCAGGTATAAGGTCGATGCGGAATTCGACTTCCCTCTTGGAGGAAGTCCTGCGATGTCGTTGGGAAAAACTTGCGGGAATTCCTTCACTACGGGTATATCTTCGAGTTTCTTCTCTTTGCCTCCCTTCTTGACAACGTGGGTTAGAAATGCTACGTAATTCTTGCGGAGATATCTTCGGGCTTGAAGACAGGACATCAGCTTGAGTCCTTTCGAAGAGGTTTCTCCAAAGATTCGTAGAGTTTGACCGTCTGCAAGAGGAATGCGAATGAACTTCTCACGGCATACTACTTCAGCCTGATGTTGGCTGAGCCAGTCCATGCCGATTATAATGTCAAAACTTCCCAACTTCATAGGAATGAGGTCAACAGAAAAATCGTGATCGTTTAGAGTAAAGGTGCAGTTTCGGATAATGGAGTTCAATGAGACCGGTTTTCCGTCAGCAACTTCTACCGTTAAGGATTTCATAAGTTCGTCACGAGTTTGATTGAGGATGGGTTCGAATTCTAAGGACACAAAACTCTTATCCGCGCCAGTATCAAATAACACGGATGCATAACTACCATTGACGAGAAACGTACCGTTAACCACGTTGTTGTCGGCCCTAGCTTGGTTGGCGCTGATGTTAAATGCTCTTCCTCTAGCAGGTGGAGGAGCTTGGTTAGCTTGGTTCACCGGATTCGCTTGAGCTTGAGCATGTATGATGTTCACCAAGCATGGACACGTGTTTCTAAAATGGTTTGGGTCACCACAATTGTAGCAAGCCCGCATGGGTTGCATCATGGGGTAGTTGGGTTGATAGTAGGTTTGGGTTGTATGTTGTATAGATGGTGGTAGTAGGGGTTGTTGGGTTTGACCCATTATTTGATGGTGGGTTTGAGTTGTGGGTTGGTTGCGGTTCATTCGTTGCAGTGAGCGGCAAGCTTGGATGGTGTGACCTGCACGGCCACAGCCGGTGCAGTATTGACAGGGGTATTCGGGGGAGTGATGGTATTGGCAACGGGTGCACTTTGGGTAAGGGCCAAAGTATTGCCTTTTGTATGGTGCGGTTGAAGGAGTAACTTGTGTGATGGGTGCAGCAGGGATAGGGAAATTTGTTTGAGTGACGGCAAAATTTCTGGTATTTCGTTTCCTCTTGTTTGAAAATTTTGAGGATGAGGTGGGGTGGTTGGAAGTTTGGCCCTCAACGGGGGCTTTCTTTTTCTCCTCTTTGAACTTACCGTTTCTGATGCGGTTCTCGGTAAGTTTGGTGGCTAATTCCATGGCGGCTTCGAGAGTTGCAGGCGAAGCGCTGAGGACTGAGTCCTGAATCTTCGAGGGAAGGCCTCGAACATAGTGTTCCACCAAACGGTACACGGGGGTGAACAAGTTAGGAACCATCTGGTTCAGCTCAAGAAATCTTTTGTTGTAGGAAGTGTGATCCCCTTCCTTTTGCTTCAGCGAGTGGAATTCGTCTTCCAACTTCTTGAGTTCGCTTCTCGGGCAGAAGCGTTTGGTCATTACTTCCCTTAACTCTTCCCAAGTTAAGGCCATCGCGTCTTCTACTCCTCTCTTACCCTTCTCGGTGTTCCACCAGGTCAGGGCTACCCCAAATAATCTTCCGGTTGCGTAACGTACCTTGCGATCCTCGGGACAATCGCAATTTAGGAAAGTGTTTTCCATTTCCTCAAACCAGTGGAGGAGAGCGGTGACACCTTCGGTCCCTTCGAACTTTGGGGGATCGCAAGACTTGAAGTGCTTGTAGGAGCACTTCTTGGAGGGGGGGTTGTCGATGTTTTGATCCTCTTGATTTGGTGGGTTGACAGGATTTGCAGTGAGAGCTTGCTGAACTTGAACTACAATATCAGGAAGTACTGCGGCCATTTGTTTTGCTATTTGAGTGGCCAAGCGTTCGTTTGACCTTCCTGACTTCCGTCCTCCACGTAGCTGCCTACCCGACATCTACAGGAATATACATAGGAAGATGGTGAGTTTATGGAGTGTTTAGGGGTCATGTGTCTAAAAAATGAAATTAACATAAATATCAATAATGCAACCACATCCATAGGATGTCTTGGGTTAGTTCATGTTGGGCCTCAAATGTCCCCCATACCTTCACCTGTATAGTCATGTGGGCCCCATGACTATTGGCTTGGTAGGATTCACATTAGTATTGGCGATTTAACACTCGCATGACCCGAATGAAAACCACAAAATATCTTTACAAGATGTATGGTCGGAATGTGTCCAGGTGTAGACACAATGACAACTCAAAGTGGGGTTAGCTCACACGACGTTTGGTATAGCATGCTTTGGCCTAATAGGTACTTCGTACTCTCATCGTTAGTCCCCAGGTAGGCAAACTGGTCCTTTATTTTGGATTTATACGAATGCCAAGCCTAGACAGGACGTTCCGACTACCGGTACTGGTACCCTTCCAGTTACTACATGCCCGTCATGAGAACTCACTTTGATGAGATTTGAAAGTACGAAAATCATTGTAAAGCAATCATGAAAATGATGTGGTGTGTGCTTTCATGGATATGATATGTTATAAGAATATGGTTCATGATAAGCATTATATGATAATATATACTTATGAACATGCTTGCATAACATTGAATGTAACAATAAACATAAAGCATATAAACATCATGAATTTTGCATGTAACACACAAAAATTTAAAATTTCTAAGCAACTATAGTATAGGCTCTAAGGGTCTTATAACCTATCCTATATCCCTATAGTCATGGCTCTGATACCAATCTGTCACACCCCGACCCGCAGCGGAATAAGAGTCGGGGCATAATTGGGTTATCACCAAAGCTCATGATGTTTACTAATATGTTTCATATTTATTAAATCCAAATTACATTTCAATGTTCCAAGTCAAATTCATACAATACAAGGAAAGGAAAAATTAACTAAAATAAATCCATAATCTAAACTGGTTTATTCTTCTAAGCCGCCCTATGTGTTTCTTGCTTCAACTTGATCACCTGTATCATGTATAAAAATGGGAAATTTGGGTCAACAAAAGTTGGCGAGTGAACCTTGTTAAAAACATTTGTTATCAATTTATTATTGTAATTTATTTAGGAAAAACTGTGCAATAATCATATATGAACAAATGTATGTAAACATAACGATCACAAACCACCATACTTAAACATGAAATAAGAATGACAATGTATATGTTGGCAACGTCCCGTTCACGCTCATAGGTAATGGGGAACGGACGGCTATGCTAATGTATGTGAGATCAAGGCTCAATCAAACGGGGCCAATCTTATGTTGGCAACGCCTGGTTCACGCTCATAGGTAATGGGGAACAGCTCACGCTCATAGGTAATGGGGAGCGGTGGCCTATGAAATGTATGTACTGAAATGATAAAATTAATCTAAACTTCAACCACACAAACAATGGATACACATTGAATACACATTTGATCATGAACATCATGGATGCACAAATGTTTAATTATAATAAATAAATACGACACATGATACACCCCAAAACGTGATTAAACGGGGAATTGGTAGAGATTCACTCACATTGGGTGCGTTTGTTTGAAGATGTTGAATGCGCACGAGTTTAGGGGATTGATCGACGAGAGATAACTAACCAAATAAATAACGAAAAGGTACGGTAAGTATGTGGATTTTATTAACTATTTTAATAAGATTTTTGGGTATAATTTTGTGAGTTTAAGGCTACTTTCTAACTTTAAAAACGTTATTTTTAAGTATTTTTAATTGATTTTTAGATTAAATAAATAAATAAAAATAAATTAAAAAATGTTGACTTTGACCGTTGACCGAGACCGTTGACCGTTGACCGTTGACCGGTTCGGTCAGTTATATGGTTGCACTGAGCGAGGTTCGAACCGGTGACCTCCCGTACGCGTGCACGCAGCTCTACCAACTGAGCTACGTGTCTAACCCGAAATAATTCTGTTTTTAATTATACTTATATACTATTTAACTTAATCCGAAAATTATTTATTTTTAAAAAGCTTTTAAGCGTATCGGACCGGTGCTGACCACAGGTCTCGAACCCGGGACCTGTGGGTTAGCGTACACACAGTCCACCGCTGGACTGTGTGTCTCACTTGGTTATTAACTCGGTTTTTATTATACTTAACATAGACTGTGAGTCAACCCGGTTCAGTTAAAAAGGCAGATTTTTATTTCAAGTGAGTAAAGCTGGGACAGGATTCGAACTTGCGTTGCATGTGTGTTTGTTGCACACAGTCCACCGCTGGACTGTGTGTCTAACCCATTCATTAAACCGATTTTAATTATTCTTATATTATACAACACTTCATCTTCTTCGTTCAAAACACAGACATCGACTAATTGACTGTTATTTGTTAAATTAGCTCAATGAATGTTATGAGCCATCGTAAAGAAAATGAACGGAAAGAGATTGGAGGGTTGATTGTACCAACTGTTCGTTTTTCTTCAGACGTCCGGCAAGGTTGTCGGCTCCGTCTTGGTGAGCTGCGGCTAATAGGATCTACCAACAATTTGGAGGGATTAGATGTGAAATGGAACTACTGGGTAACGACTAATCAGTAAATTAGAAGAATCATACCGATTAACAGCAGTTTCCTTGAAAGCTCAGACTTTCTCCGGCGAAACAGATAATCCGGCAACGTCGACTGGAAAGGATTCTGGGTGAGGGATTGATATTAGAATTTTGTCTAATAAAGGAATGAGCCAGAAAAATCGAAGTAATTACCGTGTAGGTGGAAGTCTCGGTTTTCCGGCGACTTGCAGATGTTTTCCGGCGAGTAAATTTTCGTCGAGAAAAGGTGCGATTTGAGAGCGAAAAGGTTTCTGGTGAATTGTGGGTGAATTTATAGGGTAGTATCGAGATGTATGGGGTCTGAATTCGGTCTCAATTCGAAGTCAGCCGTTCTCCGGCGGTTACGACTGATGTCGCGGGTTCAGACGTCGGTTATAACCGTCGTTAGAGTTAATTCTTCGGTTATCTTGAACGGAAACGTAAGTTATCGGCGAAGTCGTCGGGATTTCCGACGACTGCTATTTGGGCGCAATTTGACTGAATTTGACTTCCGCACTTTATTATTTGAATTAATTGATTCCTTATATTATCAGAAAATCAAAGTGGCGGAGCGGTTGATGGTGTGAAAGTTAAGTCTTTGAGGAATATCCGGCTGACCCGGGTTCGACTCCTGGCAGCCGGTTTTCCTTTTTAATTAATTTATTTTTATATTTTTACAATTATAATTTATATCTTTTAATTTGTTGATTAATTATGAATCGTTTAAAATTAAAATAAGCCGTAATTGAACAACAAAAATTTAAAACTGATTGTTCGGTTATTAAACGAAGCGGGTTTCGAAAACCCGTTTTTCGACAAATGTTACACTTATCATGTAGGATCATGGTCCGACTATCTTTAGTGCAAAGTGGAGAATGAGGTGCCACCATAGTCATTGGTCCATTTGTGAATTTGTTGTGGTTTTTCCGACCCCTATGGTTGGCTTCCCATATAATAGTGACTCCACCTCATAAAGATTGATAATCAGGTCGAACTATATTCCTTGTGCTTCCTTAACAGGTATCCTAACCAAAAATTTTAGGTTCATCTTCCCAGGATGATGTGACTAATGAGTCTTATCTCACAAACTCCTCTAAATGGGTTGTACTTGTTGGGCATATCCTAGTGTTGACCTTATTAGAATCCTCATCACATGATCGGGTGTAGTGTAACAACCAATTCCTCTAGATCAGTAGTAGTCACATCCACTTTATACTCGTCTGTTCACATATCGAAATAAGAATAATTCTCCAATGGCTCGTTGGCATTAAGCTCATCGATTTGAGCTTTATGTGCTTCTAAGCTTCGGATGAGCCCTTCAACTTTCTTGTAGATAAGTCCTTATGACTCCGATATGTGTAAGGATGATTAAGGTTCGTCTGGAAATGACTGTGTGTAGATATCCACAAATGGCTCCGAGTACCTTACTATCGTATTGGTGTCATGACGAGCCAAACTAGCATCGTTCGAACAACACCAGTACCGGTATTCATTTATACGGTTTTCAATCGATGTGAAATAGATGTCAATATCCTCTTAGGTATATCACTTTCGATTGCTATACCAATTACCAATACTATAATAAACCGAACAATACCAACCAAATTCCATCATTATAGTAAACAAAACTAATACCGACCAAATGCCCACCACGAAGCACAAGGAACCACACTAGTTTTTTAAGTGAATAACATTCAAAAGATTATCAACTCACCATGAAAAATGATTTTAATGGCAAAGATTGTATATGCGAGAAGAATTTAAACATTAAAGATTTGGACCTTAAGACCATCCATAATAGTGATGTGGTTTGCAAACCACGATGGGACACACTAACCCCTCCTAGTGGTTATCACATTTTGGGCTTCCCTTGTTTGTTGGGGCCACAAGCTAGATCAAGAGAGATATTGGTTGGACTTTGGCTTAACCAATCTTTTTTTTTCAATTACAAACCAAATACCTCATCACTACACCTTTTCACTAAGTGATTTGGTTAAGATGACGTGGACGCCACGTGTAACACCCTAAATGCATTGTGACCCAAAATGACGCAGCGGAAGTACCGACTTAAAATTCTTTCTTTATTGACTGTATAACATATTTAAGGGTTCATTTATAATTAATTGGACACTTTCTTAAAAATATTTACTACGTTCATTTTGCTTGACTTGCCAAATGTAATACATAAAGCAAGCTATGAAACCGCTCTTCCTATACAATCCTTGCTCTTTGACTCGTTCTTCGTCCACATGTCTCCATGATGATCTGACTAATCTGCGGTCACCATATAAATATAACCAATGTATTAGTAATTGGTGACATCATATATTTTAATTAAAAACATAAACACAAATCATCTACATATCCATTAAAATTATATAGAACTCCAATAGGATGTTCTTCGAACTCATTCCTTATGCCGAGCCTCAACCTTCGAGAACCCAACTTTTACTTTCCTGCATTCCTAAATTCATCCTCAACAACAACAAGTTAGCATCTTCATATAAGCACATAACATCAAACGACATTTATTGGGCTACAACATGTATAAGCATTTTCATATATACACATACTTACATACAGGTTTCATACATACATCTCACATTGACATTGTCATCTATCTCTTTCATTCTACACCGATATACATTTATATATGCGTTCGAGTCATATTCACTTATCCGTGTTCAATCGTCGAACTTCAATTATGCCTAATAATTTACTTATAAACATACTTAAAAACAAGCTTCATTTCCCCATTCGTGCAATACATTCTTACACATTCATTTCCACGAATTCCGAATCTCAAACATGTATATATTTCTATTTATCCTTTACGAGCCCGAAAGTCATTATTTGTATTCGATTTCATAATTAAAAAAAACCCTTACGAACTTTTCATAGATTATATTATCTTTCGGAAGTTTACCGAAGCTTTTGCGTAAGCGTTAAAAGATACGAAAGTACGAAACACAATCTATATACATAACAATCAAAATTGACATTTAGTGCCCATTCTCGTCGTAAGCTACCGTCCACTCACCGTAGCTTACGGTGAGGACTTTCTACAAAAACAGAAATTCCCTGCCGTAAGCTACGGTCAGGTACCGTAGCTTACGGTCATGACTTTCTGCTAAACAGATATTCCCTACCGTAAGCTACGGTCGGGTACCATAGCTTATGGTCACCTGCTGTTGCTGCCAATTTGCAGCTTGTTTCTGACCCAGTTCGATTTTCCTGATTATCTAGGCCAACCCCGGGCCTTCCGAACACACCATTTCCATTAACTTAACATATGTTATCTCTTTTCAAAACCTTCCGATTACTATATTAAATTCCCACTCTTTTCGTCTAATAACCTTTCTACGAAATTCACGACCTGATTACCTCTATATTGAGGTTTCACGGTTTAATGACATACCAATCCCTTTCAAGAAGTCTTATTATAAAATTTTTATTTATACGTTCTACTTTAATTTCGATTATTCGAATACAATAACATCTTCATACACTTACATACGAAGTGAATTCAAGAAGTCACTTACCTTAGCGTCCGCATTTGCATCCGTTACCTTGCCTCTTTCCGACCCATTAGCTTTCCATGCTTTCATCCATTATGACATGATTCCTACACTTTCATGTCATCGCAAATCACATTCTTGTTAGCATACACGATTGTACATAATAACGATTATACCAATTGCATATCTCGCATTTGACTTTCATTAGTCAATTCTAACAAGCATAAAGGCATATACCCAAAATCACATCCTTTCAACTTATATAATTCATCATATCGCCCATATAACACATATTGATGTAACACGTACCATATAACTTTCTATAGTCTTACCGTTGTGACAAGAAGTCTAGCATGCATTCCTATGTGCAGTTGACTTTCAGAAGTCAACGTTTATCATATGAACTTTCGACATAACCTCATATGTTTGTGGCATCATGTTAGGCTATATTAATGACACTATGTACATTTCATACACATCCGTTTCTAATTATCGTTAAGTCACTAATCCAACTTATGGTGTACACCACCATTCAAACATAGGGTACTAGTTCCTAAAGCATCCTTCTACCGAATCACATCATCAACTACGTTCACATATACTTATCAAATACATTCCTAAACTTATTTTACTAGCAAGTATATCATTATCACTTTCTATAATGTTCCTATTATTCGCATACAAATCTCATCTAATAATCTCACTCGTGCATTTCATCAAGCACTTGGTGTGCATACCACTATCTAAGCACGTTGTACAAGTATTTTATGCATAATCTCATTTAGCTCATATCAAGATCATCAAATTTCACTAGTTTCACATAACTTTCCTTCTAAATCAACCCCATTTAACAATAGTCTACAACATCCAAATTTCTTATATATCAAATTACCCTTGATTAAACACATGCAACATCATCATCTTCATAACATTATGCCTAAAAGTGGGTCTTCATTAGAACATCAAAATAATCAGAAATTCGTGCATGATTCATGTTTCATGTTTCATGAGATGATTCTAATTCATTATCATTCTAATTTTACACAAGCTCATGGATTAAACACAACCCATTTCATCAATGATCATCAAATCTCAAATTACAACTTACCACACGTTTGTTAGGTTAAGATATGATAATTCTTCACTCATGCAAGAGATTAGCTTCTATTTTCACCATCAATTTCTTCAATTTATGAGCTTTTGGGGAAGAACCCCCTTTTTTCCTTCTATGTGTGTCGACACACACACATACACACACCAAATCCCTACACATTCTATTTTGATGAAACTTCAATCCAAATCCCCACCATTAGTCCCCCTAGTTTGCCATTTATCCCCTTTTCCACAAATCTTTGTATTTTTCCATAAGTACTTATAGTTCTAACTAAGTTAAATAACTTAGTTATCACCTTTCATTTCATATCTTATGAAACCAATACTAGTGAGTCAAACATTCGGGTTTTGGGGCGTTACACCACGTGTCGAAAAAGACTACGTGGTTTGCCAAACCACTACTCATGGTCTAAGAGCATTCATAATAGATTGAAGGTGAGAGAAAAAATAATGATAAAAGTATAAAAAATATTATCTAACTGAAAATGAGATAAATATACTTTTATGATTATCTTTTCTCTCTCCTTCAATCTAGTGTCAACAAATAGTTAACCTGTATAAGACACCATTATACTGTAAAGTACATGTGATTTTTCAGTTTATTAAAAATAATTAAAATTAGAAGGTTAGGATCCATTATTTCTCATTCTTGGTACATAAAACATACAATTGTGTTATATAAATTCGAAATAAAGTAATTAAACGAGTCGTATTCATGTTTAGAACTTATGTCGTTCGCGTCATCAAAGACCTGTTAGACGATAAGACACAATTTTCAGCCCTACTCCAATCATAACCACTTTAAAAAATATAGAGGGTGAACAGTGTCTTACCAAATTATGTTGATGAACAATAATATTTTCTCTCTACGCCACTCACAACCAAACCATACAATATAGGGAACCCACTCACATAAATATGGATGATCGGATGTGAATGCCCTAAGTAATGCAGATAATCAAACAACAACCAACTTGATAATTTTTAGAACAAGTGCGAAAAACAAACTTAGGGTATGTTTGGTATGGGGTAATGGAATGAACGAGAAAATGGACGAGGTAATGTGATGGACAAATGAATGAAATAAATCATTATCATTCCATGGTCTTGTTTGGTTACCATGTAGGGATGAAATGAATTATTAACTTGTGTTGTTTGGTATGCTAGAAAATAAGGAATAAAACTGGTGATGGTTGGCGGTTGTGGGTGGTGCGGTGGTCGATGGTGGCTGCGGATGGTTGGTGGTATCAACGCCGATGGTGTTCGGTGGCGGAGGGTGCCAGTAGTCAGTGTGACAGCGGTGTCAGTGGAGGAGCGTGGCGACGGTGGTGGTCCGTGGTGTGGTCGTGGCTGGCAGTGGTGGCGGTGTTCGGTGGCGACGACAACGGGTTGTGGCGACGGTGTGGTGACATCAGTGTTCAGTGGAGGAGGGTGGCGAGTTGATCGTGTAGTGTCGTGGTAGTGGTCGTGGTCGGCGGGAGTGTGGCGGACTGGTGGTCGGTGGTGGGTGTGGGAGTGGCGGGTGGTGGTGGCGATGGTGGGTTGGCGCAGTGGTGTGGTTCGAGTGGCGGGGGGGGAGGTGCGCATTGGTCGATGGCGTTCGATTGTTGGCGTGGTGGCGCGAGGAGTGGTGGTGGCGCCGATGTTCGGTGACGATGGCGGGTGGCAACAACATTGTCGGGTGGTAGTTAACGGCATATGGTGGATGTGGCCCGGGGGCGGGTGATGCTGTTGGCAGCAGTGGTAGCTAGTGGCGGAGGTGGTGGGAGGTGTTGGTGATGAAGGTCAGAGAGAAGGGATGCAAATGAAACGAATTTGAGGGAATGAAATATCGTATGTAATGGGTGATTCACTGATTCCAAACACATTTTTTTCATTTCCTCGTAATACTCCATTTCATTCCGCCTATTATTATTGCATACCAAACAATACCTGATTGTACCCTTGCATTGTTACTTATAATTATTATTTTCTTGAATATTTTTCGCACCTGAAAAAATCATTTTGAAACACAAACCCTTGTCGATCTCTCTACCGATAAAACATGTCTTTTAACAACAATTATAACATAATATTTCATCTTGAAAAACAAACTAAATGTGAGACAAAAATTTGTAAAGAAAAACATAAAGCATCCTGCAACAAGAAGAAAAAAGGAATCCAGTATTTGAAACCTATGTTTCGCACGCTAACACAAAAGTTCAAAAAAACGGCATATAAGTTGAAAAATACAAACACCCCACCCCAATATGATGATATCATCACAATTAGTTTTCAGTTTAAGAACCGCAGCAAGCAGATTTCTGTGCGGCTTGACCGCTCCCGGTTGCTCCGTCTGCTTGATTGATCTTAATTGTTGTTGGCTGCAAGTAATACAAACAAAAGAAAAAAAAAGATTTTATATACAGCTGCATCAAAAAGGTCGGCGGATTGGGTTTTCTTATGGGTTAAAACATGCTGTTTTTAGTAGGGCGTGGGTCGGAATAGATTGACCCAAAAACAATTTTTTATCTGTTTTTATAGACGGGTAAATAAATAGTTTCACAATATCATATCTACCATAACGCAATTATCAAATACCGGATATATCATATTAATCCATTTCATGGTAAATTAAAAAAAACGAGTTAATTAAGAGCTTTTTTCACTGAATATACAAAAAGAAAAAAAGATTTCTTTATGAATCATCTGAGCGCATAATGTTCTATTCGTATATTCAGTTATGAGAGGATTTTATGAGTAACTAAATTTATTAACTTTGAAATGGGTATTATATTATATTTTTAGTTTTCTAGCGTAAATATGATATTATGAACTTGTGAAGGGTATGTATGAAAATACACCTTCAAAATGGTTAAATCGATAATGTACTTAATTATTAAGACTACTAAAACGATAACAATATAGACGGTTATAAACAACGATATTTACAAAATAAACTAGTATTTACCTCAGCCTTGTTATCGGTATCTGAAAGCCTTTGTTTGATATCCTTTGCAATTGAAAAGAAAACTTGCTCCACATTTAGATTGGTTTTTGCACTCTACACAAAACGTTATTAACATATACAATAGTCAATTTTTCTTAATTAAAACATATAATCGGGACGTTAAAGAAATGCACATGATGGGCAATTTACTTACGGTTTCAAAGAATTTGATACCATATTCATCGGCGAGTGCTTGCCCCTTTGCAGTAGGTACAGCCTATCAATAAATGATGGTAATGTCTCAAATTTTACATTTTCAAAAGCACAAATGGCAGCATTAAAGCTTAAAAACTGAATAAAATAAAAGAATACCCGTTTGCTTTCATCCATATCAGCCTTGTTGCCAACCAAGATCTTGTTAACATTGTCAGAAGCATGTTGTTCGATGTTACGAATCCAGTTTCTTATGTCTGACAAAAAAAAAAGACGGGGAATAACCGAATGATGAGATCACCGAACCAAATCACTTTAGGACGTTATTTATAACTTAAATGAGTAAAATGCCATTTTCGTCTCTGAGGTTTGGCCGGTTTTGCGACTTTCGTCCAAAGGTTGTGTTTTTTCCGCATTTGGATCAAACTAGTTTAAAATCTTACTATTTTCATCCAGATCGTTAACTCCATCCAAATTTTCTATGTTTGATCAGGGGTATTTTCATTTTTTTGTTAACTTAAAGGGCAATTCGGTCTAATAGAGTATTTTAAATGCTTGTACATAAAGTGAAAAACACACGAATTATCCTTTAAGTTAACAAAAAAGACGAAAATACCCAACTTAACGGAGAAAAATGGATGGAGTTAACGATCCAGATAAAAATGGCAAGATTTCAAACCTTTTGGATCCAGATGCGGAAAAACATACATTTGGACGAAAGTCGCAAAACCCGACAAACCTCTAGGACGAAATGGCATTTTACAATTTAACCATTACAATGATCGATAACATCAAAAATTATAAACCTATTACAAATAGAGCATCGAAAATACCCGGTATGTTTTTAGTCAATTAATATGGTTACCCGTTGATTCCAACTATTAGTCGAAGGTTGCCATAAAGTTCTTCACTATTGGCTACATCTAAGATATCCAAAGTCACATAGTTTTAATTTTTTAAATAGTTCTCAAAGTTTTTAAAAATCCATATTTTGCAAAGAAATTCGAAGTGCTTCGAATTAAAGTTCAGATAATTTAGTTTATAAAAGTATTTTGAAAAATAAAAAAAGAAGAAAAATGAAGGAATAAAGAGATAAAGAAAATAAACGTAGACGGAAGAAAACCTTACTGTTGAAAGATGACTCGTCTGTAACATCATATACCAACAAAATACCCATGGCTCCTCTATAGTAAGCTGAAGTTTTCAAGAAAATAGTGTGTGATTAAATACTACTTCTATAACAAACACAAAATCACAAATTAAGGATACTTTAAAGCTATGCAGTTAATATCGGTGATTTATTGGTTATCGGCCCCATGTAAAATATCGGTGTCAAACATCGATCAGAATATCGGTACCGATATTATCGGCGATATTGACCGATATATCACCGATTTCCCGATACAAGTACCTTTCTTTTTAGTTCTACCATTCGTCTTTCTTCTTATTGCTGCTATTAGTGTTTTAACTCTTAATTGTTTATTGTTAGTGTTTCAAGTCTTAAGCAGTTTCTACTTGCCACAATTGTTAGTGTTTAGCAAGTTGCAAAAGGTTAATTTGTTAATAGTAGGAGCGTATACTGAATTGTTAGCGTTAAATTGCTATATATATAAATTCTGCATGATATTAAATTACCGATATCCCAACCCGATAACCTATATCTCAAATATCGATCCTTAACTGATATCCGATTTTTAACCGCATTAACTGCATAGATATTCAAAATTTATTTGTATGTAATATACCAACAAAAGATATAAAACATACCAGTTGTAATTGTCCGGAACCGTTCCTGGCCAGCTGTATCCCAAATTTGTAGTTTGATACGTTTTCCATCAAGCTCGATGGTTCTTATCTTGAAATCAATACTGCATTACCAATTATAGTCTTTGCAGTGTCAAAACTAATTGTAAAAAAATGCATATCCAGTGACGATGTAGAAAATATTAGATTAACATTCACTCACCCAATGGTAGTGATAAAACTAGTAGTGAAAGAACCATCTGAAAAACGCAAAAGAAGGCAACTCTTGCCCACACCTGCAAAGAAATCGTATTATATTTTTGTGAAATCCTGGTTTTAATGGCGATTGCCTTATGGTATGCTGTAAGTTGAACGTAAGGTAAAAGATGCGAAAGGTTAACAATTTCAGAAATAGAGTCATACATGGTGACGCATTAATGCTTATCGATATATGTTAATTTTGGTTGATGAAGATTTTATCATATAACTCTTTTGTCGTTTAGCACCTTTAATATAAGATAAATATCAGCTTATTATTCATGCACCTCAGCTACATAAATGCTGAAATATTGCAATGCTCATAACAAAGTTAATACTTTGTAAGGATGTTTCAAAACTAAAGAACTCGCTCTCGTTTCTAAAATGGAATATCAAAGTTAACAACAGGATATGATGTAAAAGCATCAAAACAATTGGCGTATAACTTGTATTGCAAACATTTGTGAAATGTGGAGCTTGTCGTCAAGCATTAGTAGATGGTATTCAAAATTTCATTCCATTTTTCATATGGTAATATGCTAGAGGTGCTCAGAGAGACCAATTTTTTTGTACATATTATTCAACCATTTTAAATTTCAATGAAGTGTAGGACTACCTCTTTTAACATCGTTCATATCAATTCCATGTAAAATTATACGACAGACCACAGTATCTGTCGATATTTGTATTTCCACAATTTCTCATAAACTAACTAGAAAATAAAACTAACATTTAAAATTCCACATTCATTATAATCATACCAAAAAAGGAAACAATGTCAACACAGCACGCTCTCAATATTCCTAACGCTCCCAATGTTCCTAACGCTCTCCCACAACACGCAATCACACATATCATTCATAATCAATATCTTTTGCTGAAGAATCAGCCACGGTTCAAAGATTAAGAATAGACGCCAACGTTCCAAATTCACCATACTCATATCAAGAGAAAGCAACAATGTTAACGTGGCACGCTCTCAACGTTCCTCACGCTCTCCCACAACACGCAATCAAACATATGACATACCATTCATAATCACTAACTTTCCCTGAACAATCAGCCACTGGTTCAAACATTAACAACAGGCATGTTGACTCACAACAAGCACATTCATCAGACTAAACACTCCACTATCTTCACAAAAATAGTAAAAACACAATCAAACACAGCTTCAACCTAGATGGCTAGATCCGTACCAAAACCACAATCCAAATCCCTAACACATCTATAAACTCATCAGATTCAAATCATCACCGTCATAATTCATAAACACTTACCGCTATCGCCGATCAAAAGGAGCTTAATCAGGTAATCATAATCTGCTCGTGCACGTGCCGGAGGAGCAGCCATTGAATAATATTCAAAATCGATCGAACAAAAAGCCTTAAAAACTACGTTCGTATATAAATGTCCACAAACTTACACCTGCACAACAATCAAAATCAAAATCACACGTTCAACAAATGAATTTAACATAATTTCGCAAACATACACCAGATCACAAGTACGCAACAGATCGGCCATTGAATATTCAAAATAGATCGAATAAAAAGCCCTAAAAACACAGTTCGTGTGTGTGTATCTACACTTACACATGCGATTCAATCAGAATCTAAATCAACAGTTCAATACACGAATTTAAACTAATTTTGTAACAGATCAGCCATTGAAGATGAAGAAGAGGGAGAAAGTGTTACCGTTAACAGGAGGAACAATACGCACCCTGGGATGATGGTGCGCTAAGATGCGCCACTTTTGTTGTTCCTTTTTAAGTGATTTGATTGTGTTTTGTTAATGGTGCGCAGGTTACTACAACCGGCGTAGGTTAGCGGAAATGGGGGAGAGGGTGAACGAATGAGTGTTGACGCGCATAAAGATTGTTACAGTGACAGTTGTCGGTTTGTGAAGGGGCGGACCAGGGTAAGAACGGTGTGCCAGCGGTGCAGGGAGATAAAAGTTCTTTGTGATGACCTGGGAGATGTTGATTGGATATTATTTTATGTAAACAATTTGTATGGATTTGTCTCTTCATATACATCGAATCTCTTGTACTTTTTTAGTAGTATGATTGGTTAAAAGTCCATCTTAACGTGGCGAAGGTGGGATTTGTGGCTTGGTTGGTGGCTTCTTTTTGGGTGTAGGGTGATGTGGTTTTGACTGGTGTGGTTGTGGGTCGGGTTTGGGTAACGAATTACCAACGTCTTGAGGTTGTTTTTCGGAATAGACTCGGTTTGGGAAAGATTATTTGGAATTAATGAATCATCGTATGGAAAGTTCGTGTAAACACGCCCTCCCCTCCCCCCCATATACGACGCGATTGCGGATAGCTCGGGACAAGGGAAGTATAGAAAACCTTGTGGTTGGCTGCGGTTCGGGTTTGGTGGTTAGCGGTTTTGTGGCGGGCTATGGTTCGGGCTCTCTTGGAAAGCAAAGGGGTTGTGCGGGTCGAGGTTTCGGTTAAATGGATGCATTGTAGACGATTAAGTAGGTTGAATTTATAAATATAAATATACATATATACATATATATATGTGAGAAGGATAAGAACATTATATATTTAATCTAATGTTTGAGATATTGATGACAATCTTGTAAATAGTGTTGACTATTAAACTAATTAATTTTCTAAATTAAGAGTATAAAGGTAAATTTAACATTTTTAAATTAAGAAAACTAACATTAATGTACATGCAAGTTTTTCCCTTCTTTTTTAAACGTCAATAACGTTTTATACGTAACTATTTTTTTTTTTTAAATTACACCATAATAACGAGTGTTTTTTTATCTTTAATATGAGTACCATATTAATATACTTACGTAGAGAAAAAAATTATGCCTCGCTTGGATGTTTTATTCCATGGTGTTTTTTCTATGTTCATACAATGGTGTTTTAATTGTAGGGTGTTATTTCTGTTATGTTTATGTTCTTCATAAGATGTATGCCTTCAATATACATGTTGTGGTGTTTTTATGAGTTAGAGTGTTATTTCTGTTATATTTAATGTGAGGACAAAGGTCCTTGCATTGCTGTGGTTTCTGCCGTCTTCAGTAGGTTTCTGTTGCCTTCAAAGAGTTAGGGTGTTATTTCTGCTTTTATATATTTAGGGTGTTATTTCTGTTATATATTTGTTCTTTATAAGACGTATGTCTTCAATACACATGCTGTGGTGTTTTTATGAGTTAGGGTGCTGTTTCTGTTATATTTTGTTCTTTATAAGATGTATGCCTTCAATATACATGTTGTGGTGTTTTTATGAGTTATGGTGTTGTTTCTGTTATATTTCTGTTCTTTATAAGATATATGCATTCAATATACATGCTGTGGTGTTTTTATGAGTTAGGATGTTACTTCTGTTTTTATGAAATAACACCAGAAAATAACTGCCAGAATCGGTTGAATATATTCATTCCATTATTAGATTTTATTAGTTAAATTACGCTTATACCTTAAACTACCAAAATAAAAAGGGACACGTGTCACCTCTAGAATCTTTTTTATCCTTCTCACACTTTCATATTTTAATTTATAACTTAAAAAAGAAATATTTTTTTATAATATAGCCGTCGTGTAATGGCTACCCTAAACGGTCAAGTTTGCCTAGCCAATTCGAGCTAGCCACATTGTCGCCCACGCAGGCTTCATAGTCACGTCAGCAGGATAACGCTGCTATCCATGCTAGCCCGATGTGGCTAAAGCAGCATTGGTTGGCTTCCCCCGCCCCCAACCCAAGCCCACACCTACGGTCCTAATGGGCTAATGGTAAAGGTCATGTTCCTAGTTTGAAAAGTATTGGGTGTTCTATTTGTATCTTTCCATATTTGAAATCCGCCTCTTTATAGTTAGGTCAAGAAAGAACCTTCATTTTCGATCTAATACAACAATGCATGCATTAGTGATTCCAATTATTTCATTCGTTGTTCTTTTTCGTTTATCGAATAAAATTTCCTATTCTTACTTGTTACTGGACGACTACCAATTCCTTAAAAGATAAAAAAGATTCCAATAAAAAGCTAGTTTCACCGGAGACGGAGACGTGAAGTAGATTTTGGTTAAAGTTGAATCGGTTTGTCTTTTAAAAAAAGTAATACGTCCTTAGAGAAAAAAGTAATATGTTAGATGGTTCTTTGATCATGAATGACATATATCTATAGCTCAAAAAAAACAATAATCTTTAAATTGATTTGAAACAGCGTTTGACTCTGTGAACTAGATTTTCCTTCATATAGTTGACCAATATCGATGGATTTTCTATCTAAGGTAAAAAATACGAATGATGGGTTGTCACTCTTTAGCATGAGTATCGGTATTAGTCAATAGTCCTCCAACAAAGGAGTTTTATATAAAAAAAGGGTGTCAGACAAGGGCAAGGTGACCACTTTCTCCGTTCCTTTATATCATTGTGATGGAAGCTTGCATGTTGTTATGAAAAAGGCTTGTGATATTGAAGTAAGATGTCCTAGCGATGGCTCACTCATATCAAATATGTTTTTTTGTTGATGATGTAATTCTTATGTGGGGTTGGGTACTTTCAAATTTTAAAATATAAAAGTGTTCTCAAAACTTTCTATCTCATAACAGGCTTAAAAGTTAAGCTAAACAAAAGTATATTGTTGGTGTAGGCTTAAGGCAGGAAGACTAGAAACATGGTTGTCATTTTACAATAGAGCATGGGTTCTTTTGTTTTATTTATTTGGTGTTGTTAGTTGGGGGCGAACATGAATTTATGTAGGAATTGGAAAGTTGTGATTGATAAATTTAAAGGCGAACTATCCAAATGGAAAACCAAGAACCTCTCTTTTGGGGAGAAAAATACTTTGATGAAATCTTAACCTCCATTGCTTGTGACCAATGAATTGGAAAAAATAGGAGAAAATTATGTGTTTGAGGAAATTCAAATAACAAGATTCTCATGGCAAGAGGTTCTAAATGGAATCGAGTGTCAGTGGGAATAGGGACAGTTGCAGGTAGACCCTTTGTAGCCTTAAGCAAAGAAACGTGGAAAGTTGGATGGAGTTGGACCTCAAAAGGAAGATCCAACCGATAAACAACTACGCCCACCTTTTCTATAATAAAAAAGGGTCCAAAACATTTTGGGCCCAACTTGGAATGTTTCACGATCCTCATAGAATTCCGCATATAGGGATTCAGAACAGATACACCCATTCACCCACCTAGAAAGATCTCTCATGTTGATTAGAATCCTTGAGGTTTTAAGACTCGCTCCCGCTATTATTTGGTGATGTGCGTTATTATATGTATATATATGGCTAGGAGTTGGCTACAAAGTCTAAATTTCCTAAAAAATGTAAAAAGTCATATAACACCATAATGTCAACCATAAAACACACCAAAAAACCACAAATAACATAATGAAGATTACTAAATATCATATATGTGGGTTTTGTGTTATGTTTTAGATGATAAAACTCTGATCATGGAATGACAAACATTATTATGTTTTATGTTGATTAGCTTGTCGTGTTTTATATTCGTAGTTTTATGAAGGTGCGTTTGAAGTTTTTATGGATTCTTAGGGTTTGAATATGGTGTTTTAGTAATATTCACTCTGTTATTTGTAGGTTTTAAGTGTTTTTATGGTTGAAATTATAGTGTATTATGACTTTTTACATTTTTTTTAGAAAATTTAGACTTTGTAGCCGAACTCCACCCATATGTGTGTGTACGGGGGGGGGGGGGGGGGTGAATATTTGAATAATCATCCACCAACGCGTCGCGACGTTTAATGCTTTTTATAAAAGGTTAAAATCTCGGTTTGTCTAAACATGTTTGGTGTATGACTTGTCGGGTAGACGCATGTTTAGACCTAGCGTCTTATATTATTTAGGACACGTGTCGGTAGGGGTTTATTGTTTAGACACTTTGGTATGCTAGCTTGCACATAGTGCTTAGGTGAGTTTCACATTCCCTTTAGTATTTAAATTTATTTAAATGGGGGGAAACTCATTCTTGGTTACGGGGTATTGTAGTTAGGGATGAAATCTACCGATCTATTATGTGCGCATGAGTTTAGTTGGTTTGAGCTCGGGAAGCCCTCGTTTTGGTATTGTTTAGTAACCATTAGTCGTTGTATGACTGCGGAACAGTCAAGTAGATCTATTGTAACACCCCGACCGCGTAAAACAACAAACCGCGGCGGAAACGTCGGGGAGTCATGTCACAGAACTATTGTTTCACAATACATGGTACATAAAGTTTTGTATTATTGAATTTAATTGTTTTTATTGTCTTGGGAGAATGAAATAAAAAACATAACAATTGTCTTGCAAATTTTAAAGTCATTAAGGCCCAAGTTCGCCTTATGTGAAGCATGCTCAAAGTCAAACATTAGCTCCTGAAACATATGTGAAAATAAACGTCAGCACAAAAATATATGTGAGTAACATAGGTTTTGTGATGAAGATTCATGGCTTTGAAAGTTAACATAATTGTTATACTATTACAAAAGTAGCCATGGTCCTTTACAAAAATGTTTCTTTTATGAAATCAAATGATTTAAAAGAAATGATGCATGGTTAACTTAATAACCAAAATAACTCGTGCCTTGTATAAAATATGTCATGTCTCGGATTTTGTTTGAAGTGGTTTAAATAACGCTACGTTATGTAATATAATGAAAGCACTTATATATAGGAAGTACCAGCGGTGTATCCACCATGCTTTTATCATATTACACACGTCTCGTTATTTAAATCACTTACCATTAGCCAACAATTGAGATGTCTTGTTTAAACTAATGTCATGTATAAACCAAATGTCTATGTATAAACCAATGTCTTGTATTGCAAACAAAAGTCTTGTTTAAACCATACAATAAATGTCTTGTATAAAATAACAAAAATGTCTTGTCTCGTCAAAATGTCTTGTATAAAACACGTGTTTTGAATAAACAAAGGTCTTGTTTAAACAAAAACTCTTGTCTTATAAATCAATTGCTTTTATTGTGTAGACACATATATGGGTTGTTGGCGAATACATTCAAGCCTTGTTGACTGTCAGATAAACCCTTATAAAAGGCAAAGGTTTATCAAATGTTCATTGGATTCTATCATTCCCTAAAGTCACTTCAATACAAACCTAGGAAGCGGGAACAGGATTGTCAATCCTATGGTACCATTACATACTACCGATCGTGTGATCAATGTTAATGAATGTATCATTGTATATTCAACGCACCAATATGTCTTGAACAATGTAAGCATGTCATGAAAATGTTTTGAAATCATGTACTTGGCATACTAAGTCATTATACCAAGCAAAAATGTCTTTGAAATCATGTAGTAGGTATGCCAAGTTAACATATGAAGTAAAAATGTATTTTGAAATCGTGTACTAGGTATGCTAAGTCAACATATGAAGCAAAAATGTCTTTGAAATCATGTACTAGGTATGCTAAGTCAATATATGAAGCAAAAACGTCTTTGAAATCATGTACTATATGTACTAGATAAGTAAAACATGTATAATGTCATGAAAACAAGAAAGTAGTAATAGGCACATATGAAGCACCCCAAAACATTTGAAAATGTAAAAGAGAGGGCTATGTACTCACTTGGGATTGCGTAAATGTCTTGTTCAAATGATCAAACAAAGCTCAAGGATTGAAGAGTTCAAATGTGCCCTAATGTACCAGAATAATATATTAGTGTGTCGAGACTTTAAACGGAGGATTGAATAGAATGAGGTCTTATAGACTAAACGAGTGTTAGGAATCGTATGATATGGTTTATAATACCTTACATTTTGATTTGGAAGAGTTCTTAAGTGCTTGGACCCGTTACGACTTGTTAAAATGGTTGACACCACTTTAACGGGTCACCAGCGTAACTATGGGTTTGGATGGTTAAATAAGTCCTATGATGATTCTTATATGTCAAAACAGGTTTGATTATATTATAATATCAATTTAGATGTCAAAACTATGGTCTTACATATTTAAAACCATTTTATGCGCCAAAAGGGTGTTTTCAGCATTTTAAAAGTACATAAAATCGACTCATCATATAACTAACCATACTATATGACTACAAGGTATAACCTCAGAGGGTTATTCCATGAATTACTATGGTCATAAAAATGTGCTTGGTCGAATCCTAAGATTGACCAAACCGGTCAGATTCGAAAGTCAAAGCGGTAGTAAAACCGCTCGACTTACGACTAAGAAATAAGCACTAAACTAGAAATGACGAGTTAGACATGTTTGAACATGTCTAATAATGTTATAAAACTGATTTGGTGTCAAAACCTGAAGTTTTAATACCTAAAAACGTTTTCTTCGTAAAATGCATTTTTATATATAAATATATTTTTTTTACTTTTAACTCGTAAAACTTTGACTCGTCACCTCGCCTACTAAAGTGGTAATCAAAAGGTGCAATCGCAAGGGATTAATACCTTTGTGATTACGATCACGTTGCAAAGTTTAATTTGAACTTTGACTTAACCAAAATGGTCAGAACCGGAAGTCAAACTGTCTTGACTTTTAGCTCAAAATAGCTAAAATAATGAAAGAACTAGGAAGAGTACTTACTTGTGTTGAAAAACACTTTTAGAACTCAAGATAGGAGGCTTCCAAAGGCTGGAAACAAGCTCCAAGAAGGATAGAAAAAGAACTTCACACTTTGCTTTGAATTGTTTTGAAGTGGTGTGAAAAAAAATGGATGAATCAAAGGGTATTTATAGTGTTTTAGGATCAAGGAGGTGATGACAAGTGTTACCAACTGTGGATTAGTGTCCTAACATGTTTCAACACCAAATTAAGTGTGGCAAAATGAGTGAAACGTGTCAAAAATTGGAGATAGGTGGCAAACTTTGTGATAAAGCAAGCTTTTTTTTGACAATTTTGGCCCCGGACTTGTATTGTTACGTTTTGTCATTTTTAACCCCTCTTAACCTAATATTTAGGTTATATAAAGGCGTTAAGGCATGTGTAACTTGGATTTTGTCTGGATGTCGGTTCGTTAGATTGTACGGTTACGCGTTTCGTAAATAAAGTATAAAACTTTATCGAACACGAAAATGACGGAATTTGTGTAATGATTGACATTTTTGCATTCTTACCAATAAAATGCAAGATTTTATTGAATAAAAATGGTCAGGATTGTTAATGATTGATAAATACATTCTCGCAAATAAAACACAGATTTATAAATACGAAAATGTTTCGAAATTGTTCAATGATTAAAAATGTACAAATGTCACAGTTTTCCCTTGATTGGCGATGTGTCCTATTTGTTTTGCATTGCCTATTTGTTTTGCATTGCCTTGATTGCATGTGGCGAGGCAAGATTCTTAGATTTTGGTTACAGGCTTATGTCGGCACTGTCACACCCCAACAAATGGCGGAAACATCAGAGTGAGACGAAAACGAGATTGCAAGAGGCTTCATAATGACTATTTGCGACAAGTATTTAATAAACAAGATTTCATTTCATTACTAAGGCAAAATACATTGTTTGGAACAAAAGCAACAAGTTGAACAAAGAAACAAAATACAACAACAAATACTAAAATTAAAGTGGGTTTCTAGTCATCCTACTAGATTCCGTTCATCGTCATCATTATCAATTTCCTGCAATATGTATTAAAGTACATGTCATTACATAAAGTATTGAAGAGATACAAGTTTGTACTAGCATAAGTATAAATGTTTTAAACAAATCAACATGGCATAATCGTAAGCTAAAACTAACATAACAGTACTAGCATGCAACTTATAATTGTCAACCCAAAGTTTCCCACTAGCGTAATCTTATCGTAGCAATGATAAGACCGTTTTGTTTAACTTAACATGACCTCAAGAATATGGGCGGTGTGTTAATCATATAGTGTTCTAAATTTTAAGGAGGCTTGTACGAAGTTAATGACAAGTCTAAAGCAAATACGTATTCTAGCATGTATGAGTTCTAGTATCACGTATCAAGCATGTATATTGGATTGTTTGTTTTGTAAGCATGTTTGTAAGTGTATGTGCGAGTTTGATAAATTATACATATTGGACCCAAAAGTGTTAAAAATAAAAAGAGGGTTATGTACACTCACAATTATGCTAAGCGTTCTTATTAAATACGAGTTGCGAGTTGATGAGAGTGGAGCACTGAAGTTACCCTACATTGGGGGAAACAAAGGTGTATGAGTATTTGGAATTTGTGGATAGTTCGAATTCGGAACTAAGTATAAAATAAGGTGGGTTAACTTACTTTGATTCTAGGAAACTACTTGGTATTCTTGCCACTAGAACAAGTGAGGTAGTGGAACAAGTTTGGAAAGCTAAGGCTTCCATGGTTCACACTTACACATGCACAAGTCTTCCAACATTGAAGGTTGGAAGCTTGGATGGTTCCAACATTACAGCAATTTGGGCATAATTTTGAACAAGGTTTTAAGTTTGTTTCTTAGTGAAAATTAACTACTACACACCCACAACTATAAGATTAGTTGGGAGCTTGGTGTGTATGAGATTTCACCAAGTTTTAGATAAAATGAACCAAAGTAAGATTACAAATTTAAAAAAGAAAGTTTTATGACTTTCTTGGACCTCAATGTGGTGAGGTTCCACTTTAGTTTGCCAAGGCAAACTTGTGAAAACCTTCCTAGAGGTTATTCAAGAGAGTTAGAGAAAAAGAGAAGAAATTGTGAGTAGAAACTCACTATGAACAACTAAGAAGTTGACTTATGTGCTTGAAGAACTTTGAAAGGAATGAGAGTTTGAGGTGAGTGGAAAGGATTAAGAGTGAAGGGAGGCTCTTATTTATAGTCTAAAATTAGGGTTTAAGCATTTAATAAAGTTGGTTGGTTGTTGGTAGTTGAAATGAATTAAAATAGAAGAGTTCAGATTGTTCTGTAAGTTTGCGCGTAACATGTCACTTTGCAAGCCAAACCACACGAAGGTATCTTTATCTACACGAAGGCATGATGGTTCGTGTAGAGCAGAGGGGGTAAAAGGGCCGAAGCACATAGGCCTTCGGGCCTCATATGTTTTGTGTGGGTGGAGGCAGGGGCGGAGGCCCTTTTGGCCTTTTTGTTTCATGTGGCATGGTGGCGAAAGCCCTGTGGCTTGAAGCTACAGTTATCTTTATTTTATTACTATTATTATGCGGCACGAAGGCCACGGAGGTTATGGGTTGGGTTAGTTCATGCTTGTTTTTCATAATTAGCCCGTTTCAAGTATATTATATTAGAATGTAACCATGTTTTTAATAGTTATCAAGCACGTATAAGTTATGAGTACAAGTATTTCGAGTATTGGTTGCGCATATGCATATAAGATTGATAACGTATAACCCAAGTATTGTAACACGTATAAGTATTATAAAAATAGTATTTCATTATGATCAAAGTCTCGGATACAGGATTGAAAATAAAATACAAACACGGTACGATTACAGTTTCGAAAGTAGAAAATACAATATCCTTCTAAATAAGGAAAGTACAAAAAAATGTGAAGCGTTACAGTCTCCCCTACTTTAAGAAAATTTCATCCGAAATTTATTAAATAGGAAGACTCAACAATAGATGAGGATTCTTGGTCTTCATATCACTCTCGAATTCCCAAGTAATTCAGTGCCGTGTTTTCCTTCCCATCGAACCTTAACTATGGGAATTCGACTTCGCCTAAGCTGCTTGGTTCCTCGGTCCATGATTTCGAGCAGTTTTTCAACAAAGTGTAAGGACTCGTTGATTTGTAAGTCATTAGTGGAACTTGAAGACCTTCTTCGTGTTAGGCCCTATTAGGTTTATGCATTAGTCACTTTAGTGGTTCGGGCTAACATGTAATAGATGGGCTTGGAAGGCCTTTAGGCCTAGGGTTTTAGGTTAATGATGCTCTAACCCCTTACTATTAATAATAATGATGTATTAGGGTTAGGAGATTTTTGGTGGTTTCTCAAAAACTTGTATTAGACAAATTTCCACATTTGTATGCGAGTTGATCTTTCTATTTCATCTTATTTCTTCTATCTTGATTCATAATTGTTTGTGCGATTCCGCCACCAATCAAGCTACGTGTGATATTTTGAGATCTGGTTTTTCGGGACTTACAATTGGTATCAAAGCCTGTTTGAACCTGTTTTCCAGGCTCAGAGCTGCTGTACAAATTGTTGTTGTTTCGGAGAATTTTGAAGTTTCGATTGGATTTCAGATCATCAGTTTGAACTTTTTGGACTTGTCACCTTATTTCTGACCTGTTTCGAGTTGACTTTTCATGTTGACCATTTCGGATTGGACTTTTTGGACTTGTCACCTTTATTTTAAAATACTTAATTCCTATTCGATAAAATTAAAAAATGATGAACCCGAACAATGTTTTTACTGCTGCGAATCTCGCCAATGCTACCTTAGCGGCTATACAGTCACAGACTCTGGCATTGCATCAGGAATTGGATCAGATTATCGACACGTCTACCTAAATTCCAAGGCTGCTGTATGGAGATGACTATTTTGAGTGGACCTGGTGTTTTGAGCAATACTGCAAGGCAAAAGAACCCGGAGTCTGGAGATGTATTCATGATGGTCCTCGTACCATTATGTACCAACTAAAGATGATCCTCTTACTCAGATTCTGGAGCCTGAGAATCTGTGAACTGACGATGATTGAAGAATCAAAGACGAAGATGATAAGGCAATGGCGAATCTTACTATGGCTCTTGGTCCGGAATATCTCGATTTTTTCAGTAATTGCACAAATGCCAAAGAGGTCTGGGATGTGCTAAAGAATCTGTATGAAGGAAACACCGACATGAAGGATAGCATGGTAAACATGTTGAACCGCAATTTAGTTCGTTCAATCACATTTATGGGGACACCATGGAAAACCAAATCAGGAGGTTCGTCAAACTAGTCTCACAGATGATCAATGCTGGCATCTCTATTACTAACAGTGGGATGAATCACCAACTTTTGAACTCGCTGTCGAAAAGTTGGGATGCTGATGTCTCGATGATTAAACGTACTACAAACCTAAATGAGGTTACACTCACCAGCTGATTGCTACTATAAATCATGTGAGATTTGACAATCAGCAGAGAGAGCTGAACCATAAGAACTCCATGATTGCTGCAGGGATGACCAGTTCTAACGTTGCCTTAATCTCTCAAAGTCATCCTAACCTTGTTTTTAGCCCATGACGAACAGTAATCCTTATGTTGTTTTAGTCTAATAACTCAGGCTTAGCATAGAGCTTAGAAGGCAACCTATGTTTACGGCATGTCTCTTCCAAACAACTCAGCTGCACCTGCTACTTCTCAGCAATACCCTCAGCACACAAACATGGTTACAGTCCAGTGAACCCACACTATCTCAGAATGCTCAATCCACACCCTCTACAGAAAACCTTCCTTTCTAACTAAGCAAAATGAAGAAATATTGGCCCTCGCAACGTCTATACTTAACAGTCTCCACGCTTTCCTCGCAGGTGATCTTTTGCCTCCATCAGTTCTTGCAACAGAGGTTAATCAGGTGGTCGAAGAAGATATAGAAGAACTGGATGCGTCTTGGAACTTGGCCATGGAAGCTTTTCGAGCTGAGAAGTTTCAGAAAAGATACGGTCGTCCCATGTCAAACATTCGTACTGGATTTGTAAAAGACAAGTTGAGGTGCTACAAATGTCATGAACCGAGACACTTTGCTAAGGATTGCAAGAAGATACCAGTGGGTTATGAAGCATCTGTTTTGAGTGATTCAGAAAACTATTCTAGTTTCCCTAAAACCTCAACTGATACTTCAGATCACTCTGAAAATTGTGAAGATGAAAATATTATTGTGTTGGATTGTGTGAATGAAATTGTTGAAGAACAGGAGTTGTCTAATAAATCTGGGGATCAGACTGAAGATTCTGACTCATCAGATAATGAGCAAAATGTTTGTGATGGTTAAATTATTGACAAAAATTGCTCATCATCTGGTAATCAAGAATCAGTTTATCCTTAAAGCTTTGTGTCTAATGAAACGGTTTCTAAGGAAACTGATACAATCATCTCCAAACGCTTAGTTTCTGAAGAAAAGATTTCAAATGAGACTAAGCCTACAGGATCCACTCCTGCAAAGAAAAGGCGATCTCGAAAAACAGGAAAACAACACAAAATGAAAACTCAAGAGGAAATCTCCTCAAATGATGTTAACCAAAATCAAAAGAAAAATCCATCTCAAAAGCTAACTGAACCTAAGTTGAAGGGTAAAGTTCCCGATACTCACTCTTGTGTTGATGCTTGTGAGCAGGTTTCATCCAAGAGTAAATATGCGCACAAGAAATCAGCACCTAGTGGAAAGAAGGGACGAAATCAGCTCCCCAAAATAACACAAGCAGAACTAAGAGTCTTTTTATCGAAAAGACAAAATTGTTTCAATTGTGGAATTTCGGGCAGATAGCTAGAAATTGTCTTCATCGTCCCCTCATGTCTTACCAATCAAGGAACATCTATTATCAGACGTCTTCGCACTTTCGACACCATGAACATCAATTCACTCGAGCAAAGCCCTCTGATGGAGACTGGAATCTTGCAAAGAGAATCAATCAAAGGTTTTTAAACACAAAGGGTTTCCAAAATCAGTCCAAGAAATGAACTTAAACATTAACCAACGTTATGACAAATAACATTGATTCAAAAATCTGGAAACCCAAAACTCTCGCTAGACCTTAGTCTTAGTGTTCTCAATCGTCAAACTCTACTACCTCTTCTTCTTAAACCTCACATTCTATTAAAAGTCATGTGATTTTTCATGAGGTCTCGTGAATGAAGAATAATGATCAACTTAGATCGAATATGGTCTGGGTTCCTGTTTCTCACTGATCCCGTTATGTGTAAAGGAATGGCTATGGAGGGCTGTTGTTAGACTTTGGTTTATAGACAGTGGTTGTTCCAGAAACATGACAGGGGACATCTCCCAGTTGAACAACATTAAAATCTTCGACGGCGGATTTTTTACCTTTGCAGGGGAGAAACTGGAAGAATTACTATGAAAGGCACGGTCAGAAACGGGGTCCTCAGCTTCTCTGATGTCAATTATGTTCCTGAACTCAAACACAGTCTTCTTAGTGTATCTCAAATGTGCGACAACAACTTATAAGTTCTCTTCACAAAAGGTGGATGTATAGTTTTGAAGCCCGAGATTGTCATACCCGAAGATTGGTACTTGATTGAAGCTAAACGCCAGGGAAATGCTTACGTGATTGATATGAATAAGGCCCCACTGATCAAGTTACTTGTTTGTTTTCTGAAATTGCTGAACATGATGTTATGCTGTGGCATCTTCGGCTTGGTCATCTGAACATGAAGAATCTTAATCGACTGGTAAAAGGAGGTTTAGTCAGAAAACTTATCAATCAGAGACTTTATGCAAATCAAGAAATGTGAATCATGTACTCGTGGGAAGTAGCATCGTAAGCCTCACAAGCCCAAGCTCGTGCACATGACATCTAAAGTTCTGGAACTGGTTCACATGGATATTTTTGGTCCTGTAAATGAGCTAAGTATTGGAGGAAATGCTTATTTCTTGGTCATCACTGATGATTTTTCTCGCTTCACTTGGGTATTTTTCTTGGTCATAAGTGTGAAACTGCAGGTCTAATAAAGAAATTAGTCACTCTCATGGAGAACCAAGCAAACGAGCGAGTGAAAATTATTCGTTGCAACAATGGGACGGAGTTCAAGAATGCTAAACTGAATAATTAATGTGCTTTAAAAGGTATTGATCATCAATATAGTGCAGCTCGAACTCCTCAAGAAAATGGAGTTGATGAAAGACACAATCAGACTCTCATTGAAGCTGCTCGTACGATGCTAATAGATTCTGGCCTTCCACTGATATATTTTGGGTAGAAGCAGTGAACACTGCCTGCTATGTTTAAAATCATGCGCTAATCAACAAACGTCATATGAAGATGCCGTATGGGATAGTTGAAGGATAGAAACCCTTTGTACAACATTTCCGCACTTTTGGTTGTCCTTGTGTTCTCCTAACCATGGATGCCAAAGGTAAATTTGAAGCAAGAGCTGATTTATGCTATTTCATTGGCTATGCTAAAAGCACCACATATCGAGTATACAAAAAGATCAAGAAGTAGATCGTGGAGACGTACTACGTGGATTAGATGGAAGAAAATCCCTAAGATGCACGGATTGGACCTGATTGGTTATATGATTATTCTTCCTTGTTTAAGTCATTTACTATTCTTCTGATGTGATGGTTACTGTGGATGTATCAAGTACAGTGATACCTATTCCCATCATAGCTGAAGATGATGTTGTACCTCTTTAAGATGCTTTCAAGAAGCTTACTGTGGATCCACCGGGATTTCATGAAGCCTCTACTGCACTGCATCTTTCTTCACCAATCAGGAGCCGGTTCTTGAACCAACAACGATAGCTACTCCTGATGATGCAGTTCACAACAATGAATCCTCTACACAGCAAACTGCTGTTGGTCCTTCAAGTACAAACGTTCATGGAACTTCATTGTTTCCGGAGCCGATTCCGTCAAATTGCATTGTAGATCTGCCGGTGCTCAACACTGTTGCTGCATCAAAAGAGGGGGAGCAATCTGGGATAGTTTCAGGAAGTTTTTCTAATCTGCAATCAAACTTGTAGGCACTTGCTGTAGCAATCTCATAACATGTTCAGAGGAGCCATCCTATTACGAACGTTATTGGTCCTGTAACTACTCGTGTTCACACCTGCAGTAGATCAGGAACCATTAACACATGTTTATATTCATGCTTCATTTCCCAAATTGAGCCTAAGAGCATTTATGTTGCGTTGTAGGAACCTAGATGGGTTGATGCAATGCATGAAGAGCTCAATCAATTTGAGAAACTAGGAGTATGGAAGCTAGTGAAACTGCTGGAAGGAAAGTGTGCTCTTGGAACATGCTAGGTGTATAGAAATAAACAAGATGATACTGGCATGATTGTGAGAAACAAAGCCCGGTTGGTGGTCCAGGGATTCAAGCAGATTGAAGGTCTTGATTATGATGAGGTGTACGCACCAGTAGCTCGTCTGGAAGCCATACGCATCTTCTCGGCATTGCATCCTATATGGGTTTTACTATTTATCAGATGGATGTCAAGATGACGTTTCTGTATGGGAAGGTCAAGGAGGAAATTTATGTCGCTCAACCCCCAGGGTTTGTTGATTCAATGAAACAAGGCTATGCCTACAAGTTAGATAAAGCTTTGTATAGACTATGCCAAGCACCTCGTGCATTGTATGAAACCTTAACAGAGAATCTACTTACACACGGATACACCCAGAGGACGTTAGATCAAACGCTATTCATTAAACGCGTTGACAAGGATCTCACCCTTGTTCAGATCTATGTTGACGATATTATTTTCGGGTCAACTAATGAAGAATTATGCAAGGAGTTCAAGGAGAGGTAATGAAGAAGAAGTTCGAAATGAGCTCATTGGGTGAAATGACAATGTTCCTAGGTTTGCAAGTTCATCAAAGCAGTCAATGAATTTTAATTTATCAAGGAAAATACGTTCTAGACGTTCTTGCAAAATTCGACATGACAGATTCTAAGCCCATGGACTCCCCCATTGCTGAACGACCACTACTAAATGAAGATGCTGAAGGTAGTCCTAGTAATCCAACATTGTACCGATCTATGATTGGTTCACTGATGTATTTAACTACAAGCCGACCTGACATTATGTTTACCGTCTATCAATGTTAACCTTGGTGGGACAGACAGGGATATGAAGTCTACCTTGGCTGGATGCCAATACTTGGGAGACAGACTCATCTCGTGGCAATGTACAAAGCAACACGTTGAAGCGTCCACTTGCTGCTCCAGGTTATTTGGATGCAACATCAACTTGCGGATACGGTTTGACTTATCTTAACACTACTATCTATTGTGATAACGATGCCGCTATCCAAATCATCAAAAACCCTGTTTTTCACTCCAAAACCAAGCACATTGATATCAAAGTTCATTTCATTCAAGATTGCTATTACAGAGGTTTGATTAAACTTGAACAGATCCATACTGATGCTAATACAACGGATCTTTTTACAAAACCTTTCACCAATTCGAGATTCAAGGTGTTTGTGGACCTTTTAAAAATAATGCATTACTCTGACTGAGCCCTTAAAAAAACCTTAATGAGATAGGGTGAATAGGAGAAGATAGAATAAAAAAATCCCTAAAACGGGTTTGATTTTGTACGTCCTGCAACCCTAGTTTAAACCTTTCATTTGCTCTGGACGAAGCAATCAGTTTTGGGGCCGATAAAGCAAAACGTCATACTAAATAACTAAATTTGGGCATAAAGTAGTCTACTTTTGCACAAATTTAGGGGGAGTATATATGTTTTTTTGGATAATAAATTAAAATGTTCGCACTAATGAATTTGATTAACACATTTAAGGTATCGATGCTGAAAAGGCGAGGATCCACTGCGATGTGTCAACATGATTATCGCTCAAAGGGCAAAAAGATACCAATTGAGAAAATTCTACTAGCTATACATCACGGGTAACATATCATTGGCGTATGATTTCATGGTCTTAAACCCTGCATTGATAGATAGCCAACGTTTGAAGTTCTGGGTTGGTATACTGATGAATCATCCGGGATATCAGGGCTGCCCTTCTGTTGCATCCGGATATATGTAGACCTAGGCACAGTCAGGATATCCTCAAAAGAGCCAAAATTGAAGGCCAAAACCTTAAAAGAAATGAAATCTCATCATGAGAAAATATTTTGTGCGCTTGAAAAGTCAAAAATACCGAATAAGGTATAAAGCCTAATGTCACACCTCAGATTTCCAACCAAAATCCATACATCGGTGGGCCCAGATGGGGAGTATCGTGACATCGGTTGATAACATCATAGTTAATTAAACACGACACAACGGAAGTCTTGGAGTAAAATTACTGTTACAAACCAAATGCTCGAAATACAAAATAATATACAGCTCGTAATAGAAGATCCAAAGTGGATCATAAAATGTACAAAGAAAGAATACAAAACAGACTTTGGGCAGATCTAGGATTTGCAAGATTCTCTTATCACTACGAGCACTTCCAACCTATTTTCGTATTGTACCTGCAAGCTTAGTCTTTTGAAAATACATCAGCTTTCGCTGGTAAATACACCCAACTGACTCATTTTGAAATCATTTCAAAAGTGTTTTAAGTGCGTATCAGTGCAAAATCTTTTTATAACTTGGGAAAGTTGACCGTCCAACCTTGTTAACAGATTTACATGTTTGTCCATACATACAGGGCCCGGTACGGAGACCGAGACATGATTAATGTACACACCACTTTGGACTCACGAAGGAGTCAATTCTTCCCAACCTTGTGGGAATGCATTTTTGAGCGTCTATCGGGTGTATGCCTACACCCGCGCTAAGGTCGTGGCCATTTCTATTGTAATGAGCCGAGGATATCCAGGACACAGTAGTTAACCCCTGATGTTTAAGTTATCAAACAAAACTGATTAAAACAGAATATGCAGATTTACTAGCCGCACCCGGCATTCGATTGATCCCATTTCCGACCAAGCGGTAATAATTTACCGTAACCCAAGCCCGTATAGGGGAAATAAGTCGATAGTATTTACCTGAGCTAGTCTTCTTTTAATTTTAATAACTCAGCCGTACACAAAAGTGCTAAGTGTAGATAGCATTTACCAGCAAGTCTCTAGTCTGGATTATGGCATAAACTAACCAACTAAATACTAACGGTCTTATTTAAGTCATTGACTTAGACCGTGTAGCGTACAGGATCAAGACGTATAACGCTTGATTAAATGGTGATTGGATAGAATGCATTTTAATCCCAACGAGTACCTTGATTTGTGTAATATGGATAAACTATAAACATTCTGGATTTTGAAAGTTAAATGACAAGGTTAAACCCGTTTCGGTTAATTTCCGTAAACTAATTACATATACTTAACCGTACGCATATCAGCGATATCGGGTAACTGGATAACTCATGGACAAGTATATGCCATTATTTTAAATAAGTTGTAATATCAGGAGGATATCAACTTTTATGCCCGTTAAGGTTTTAAAATGAAACTATGTCTCATAAGGGCGTTTCGGTAATTTCATATCGTATAAAAGGAACTTGAATATAATTTAATGGTTATAACTATAAGTATTCTGGAAGAATAACATATTCATGATATAATATCAGTAGGATATGAATTATATGTGTAATTTATCTTTATGACCAAACTATGCACCGAAGGGGCATTTTGGTCATTTTACACATAGTTTATAAATTATTTGGATTTTGAATTTATAACATGTACCTACTATAAAAATGTTTAAAGTAAGTTTTAAAATCAGTAGGTAACAAGTCTTGGTCAATTAATATGGTTTAAAACCATACTATGCGCCGAAACGGCGCTTATGTCGTAAAAATGACGTTTTATGCGATGATTTATGAAAACTGATATTAAGATTAGGTTTATGTGTCTTATATATGTTATTTAATATAACATATTAGTAGGTAAGGGTTTACCTTGAAAAGATTTGATTAAAACCATTTTATGTCCCACAAGGGCTAAATCGTCATTTATTGACATAATTCAAGGACCTGCTTGTAAACTTAGTTTATAATCTAGTTTAACATCCCAATTAATCCTACTTATAATATTATATCAGTAGGAAACTTATTTTCAAGTTCATTATCATTAAAACCTTGATTTATGCAAAAAGGACATTTTAGTCAAAAATGGCATAATTACGGAACTTGCGCATAAACTCAGATTTTGATTATGATCATGTAATATAAATTTAGAGGGTTATGCAACATTATATTACGATCATAATGAAAGTTTAGATCAGTGTCTAACTAATTCAAATTGGGTCAGAATCGAAAGTCAAAGCAGAAGTCAAACTTCGCGACTTTCGGTTGCGAACCGACCTTAGAACTAAAATTGACGAGCTGAACATTTTCTTACATGTTCTAATAATTATTACCAACTTGTTTAAGTGTTAAAACAGGTTTCAAAACATATATAAGATCAAATTATATTTTTTTTCCGAAAAATGGTCTGTTTGACTTTTTAATATCATAACTTTGACCCGTCAATTGGTCTAGCAAACGTGATCTTCAGGATTTGCCCTTTATAGGGACTAACACCTACCTTATTACGATCACTTAGCCATGTTAGTTACGAACAATGGCTGGACCATAATGGTCTTAACCGAAAGTCAAAGCGTTTACCGTAAAACGTTTGACTTTTGGCTATAAAAGCCTATAAACGAAAATGCAAGAGCAAGGAACACTTACAAGAGGTTCCTAGAATGCAAGAGAACTAAGTTGGATGCTCCTTTCAGTTAGGAACTTCCAGATGAGGGAGATAGAGTTGAAAATGAGAATGGTGCAAGTTTAAAGGTTGAACCTTTGCACCTATTTATAGCTGGAGAGCTTGAAGGAAGTGATGCCAGGTGCTAAGGGGTGTAAGATGGAGCTTACAAGTGTCCTAAAACGTGGCATAGCTGTTTGGAAGACCATAGTTTCGAAAAAATGGTTTTTGGCAACTAGTGTGGAGGCCAAGCAAAACCTTCTGCAGATACAGGCCTCTCGCGCCTCACGAGAGGTCAGGGCCATGCCTCTCGCGCCCCGCGAGCGCCCCATGTCAGGTTTCAAAATTTGCCACATTTAGCCCCTCAACTTATTAAACCCCTTTAAACCTTCTAAAACACCTTTTTGGCATATTTAGCCATCCGTAGCCAATACTTGGCATACCCGGGGTAATGCCCGGACATTATCGAGTTCTCGGTTCGCTAAAAGGTCACTCAGAGGTATAAATTAACATGTTGACACTTTTAACCATCCAATATCCAACTTTCACATTATTACAGAATTGAACTCTCGCGTCCAACAACGGGCACACATGAGAGTTAGGACTTTGTAAAGGATCATTCAGAGGCTCAATTTTATGCATGTGACATATCAGTCACTCAGAGGCCAAGTTTTGAGCATGTTGACACCTTTAGTCCTTATTGGTCTTTAATAGACTAAAATATAAATACAACACGTGTCACTATACTATTGGACACGATTTTTACGAGGTGTTACATCCTCACCCCCTTAAAAGAAATCTCGTCCTCGAGATTTTATTCAAAAAGATGGGGGTACTTTTGTACATAGTGGACTCAACCTCCCATGTATACTCAGGACCTCTGAAGGCGTCCCACTTAACCCTTACTATAGGTATCAATTTCCTTCAAAGCTTTTTAACATGTCGATCCTCGATCGATATTGGTTTCTCAACGAACCTCAGGTTTTCATCAATTTGCACATCCTTGTGCGACATTGCTAGCGACTCATCGGCTAGACATTTCTTAAGGTTACTGAGTGAACACATCATGGATTCCGCTAAGCTCCTCTGGCAATCTGAGCTTATAAGCTACAGTGCCGACACATTCAACTATCTCGAATGGTCCGATATATCTTGGGCTTAACTTGTCACACCTCGGATTTCCTATCCAAATCTATACACCGGTGGGCCCGGGTGGGGAGTATCGTGACGTCATTTGATAACATCATTGTCAATTAAACACGGCAACGGAAGTCTTGGAGTAAAATTACTATTACAAACCGAGTGTTCAAAATGTAAATAATATAAGGCTCGTATAGAAGATCCACAGGCGGATCATAAAATGTACAAAGAAGGAATATAAAACAGACTTTAGGACAGATCTAAGGATTTGCAAGATCCTCTTATTTCACTACAGAGCAGCTTCCGGCCTATTTCATATTGTACCTGCAAGCTTAGTCTTTTGAAAATACGTCAGCTTTCGCTGGTAAATACACTCGACTGACTCATTTTGAAAACATATTAGAAATTACATTTAGTGCACAGGACACAAATCTTTTATAACTTGGGAAAGTTACTTTGTAACCTTGTTAACAAATTCACATGTTTGTCCATACATACAGGGCCCGGTACAGAGACCGAGACATGATTAAATACACACCACTTAGAACTCACAGAGGAGTTATCCCCAACGTCTTCGGTAATTTCATTTGAGCGTCTGTCAGGTGTATGCCTACCCCCCACGCTAAGGTCGTGCCATTATCTAATGTAATGTGCCGAGGATATCCAGGACACGGTAATTTAACCCCGATGTTTAAGTTATCAAACAAAACTGACTAAAACGGAATATGCGGATTTACTAGCCACAATCCGGCATTCGATTGATCCCATTTCGACCAAGCGGTAATAATTTACCATATCCCAAGCCCGTATATAGAAAATAAGTCAAGAGTATTTACCTGAGTTGGCCTTGTTAAAATGCAAGATTATATCTCAGCCGTATTCAAAACGAGCTACGTGTAGATAGCATTTACCGGAAGGCTCTAGTCTGGATTATGGCATAAGCTAACAAATTAAATACTAACGGTCTTATTAAAGTCATAGACTTAGACCGACTAGCGTACTTGATCAAAACGTATGACGCTATATTAAACGATGATTGATAGAATGTAGTTTAATCCCAACAAGTACCTTGACTTGTATAATATGGATAAACTACAACCATTCTCGATTTTGAGACTTAAATGACAAGGTTAAACCCGTTTCGGTTAATTCCGTAAACTAGTTACGTATAATTAACCGTACGCTTATAAGCGATAATGGGTAACCGCATAAGTCATGGGAAAGTTCTATATACCATTATACTTTAATTAAGTTGATATATTAGTAAGATATCAACTTATATGCCGTTAAGGTTTTTAAATGAAACCATGCCTCATAAGGGCATTTTGGTAATTTTATACCTTAATAAAAGAACTGGAAATAAAATTTGAAGTTATAACTGTATATATTCCGGAAAAATAATTTATTTATGATATAATATCATTAGGATATTAATTCTATGTGTAATTTATCTTCTATGACCAAACTATGCACCGAAGGGGCATTTTGGTCATTTTACACATAGTTTATAAGTTATTTGGGATTCTAAGTCAATATCTTGTACCTAATGTAAATAATGTTTAAATAAGTTTTAAAATCAGTAGGTAACAAGTCTTGGTCAATTAATATGGTTTAAAACCATACTATGCGCCGAAACGACGCTTATGTCGCAAAATGACGTTTTATGCGATGTTTAATGAAAACTGTTGTTAAGGTCAGACTAAAATGTCTTAGATATGTCATTTAATATAACATGTCAGTAGGTAAAAAATTTACCTTGAAAAGATTTGATTAAAACCATTTTATGAACCACAAGGGCTAAATCGTCATTTATCGACATAATTCAAGGACCTGCTTGTAAACTCAGTTTACAATTTGATTGACATCCCAAATAATCCTACTTATAATATTACATCAGTAGAAAACTTATTTTCAAGCTCATTATCATTTAAACCTTGTTTTATGCAAAAAGGGCATTTTAGTATAAAATGGCATAATTATGGAACTTGCGCATAAACTCAGATTCTGATTATGATGTCACAACCGACCCACAGCGGAATAAGAGTCGGGGCATAATTGGGTTATCACCAAAGCTCATGATGTTTACTAATATGTTTCATATTTATTAAATTCAAACTACATCTCAAATGTTCAAGTCAAATTCATACACTACAAGGAAAGGAAAAATTAACTAAAACAATTCAAAATCTAACTGGTTTATTCTCTAGCCGCGCTATATGTTTCTTGCTTCAACTTGATCACCTGTATCATGTGTAAAAATGGGGATTTTGGGTCAACAAAAGTTGCGAATGAACCTTGTTAGAAAACATTTATTATAGATTTCTTGTTGTAGCTTTTATTTTCACTTTTTATCAATTGTAGTTTTTTAAATTCTAATTTGTTTATTAATTATGTATCGTTTAAAATTAAAATAATCATAACTACGCAACGAAATTTTTATATATCGATTTACAAACGAAGCGGGTTTGGAAATCCGTTTTTCGACGAATGTTACAATGATCATGTAATATAACCTTAGAGGGTTATACTACATTATATTACTATCATGATGCAACTTTAGATCAGTAGATATCTAATCTAAATCGGGCCAGAATCGAAAGTCAAAGTATAAGTCAAACTTCGCGACTTTCGGTTGCGAACCGACCCTAGAACTGAAATTGACGAGCCAAACATGTTCTTACATGTTCTAATAATTATTACCAACTTGTTTAAGTGTCAAAACAGGTTTCATAACATTATATAAGATCAAATTATAATTATTCTGAAAAATGGCCCGTTTGACTTTTTAATATCATAAATTTGACCCGTCAATTGATCTATTAAACGTGATCTTCAGGAGGTGCCCTTTATAGGGATTAACACCTACCTTATTATGATCACTTAGCCATGTTCGTTACGAACAATGGTTGGACCATAATGGTCTTAACCGAAAGTCAAAGCGTTTTCCGTAAAACGCTTGACTTTTGGCTATAAAAGCCTATAAACGAAAATGAACAAGGAAGGAACACTTACAAGAGGTTCCTAGAATGCAATAGAACTAAGTTGGATGCTCCTTTCAGTTAGGAACTTCCAGAGGAGGGAGGTAGAGTTGAAAATGAGAAAGGTGCAAGTTCAAAGGTTGAACCTTTGCACCTATTTATAGTTGGAGAGCTTGAAAGAGGTGATGCCAGGTGTTTAGGGGTGTAAAAGGGAGCTTACAAGTGTCCCAAAACGTGGCATAGCAGTTTGGGAATCCATAGTTTCGAGTTAATTGGTTTTTGGCAACATGTGCGGAGGCCAAGCAAAACTTTCTGTAGATACAGGCCTCTCACGCCCCGCGAGAGGCACAGACCTTGCCTCTCGCGCCCCGTGAGCGCTTCATAGGTAGAACTGAAGTTTGCCACTTTTCGTCCCTCAACTAATTAAAACCTCCTAGAACCTCCTAAAACACCTTTTTGGCATATTTAGCCCTCTGTAGCCAATATTTGGCGTACCCGGGATGATGCCCGGACATTGTCGAGCTCTCGGTTCGTTAAAAGGTCACTCAGAGGTATAAATTAAGATGTTGACACTTTTAATCCCTCCAATGTCCAACTTTATATATTTACGGATTTAATCCCTTTCGTCCAACAAATGGGACATGTGAGAGTTAGGACTTCGTAAAAGATCACTCAGAGGCTTGTTATAAGCATGTTGACTCCGATGTCACTCAGAGGCTGGGCATGTTGACACAACGGTCACTCAGTGGCCAAGTTTTTAAGCATGTTGACACTAACGGTCATTCAGAGGATATGTTTTTATGCATGCTAACATCAGAAGATCACTCAGAGACTTAGTTTGAGCATGTTGACGCTTTTAGTCCTTGTTAGTCTTTAATAGACTAAAAATAAAAATATAACACGTGTCGCTATATTATTGGACATAATTTTACGGTGTGTTACATCCTCACCCCCTTAAAAGAAATCCCATGTACAGTGGACTCAACCTCCCATGTATACTCGGGGGGACTAGCTTGGCGATTCTTGCTCTTCATGCAATCTTAGTTTCTTCTTCGTGATTTGGTGTATAACAGTCTGTTATTAGGGTGTTGATTTCTCAGATCTCTAATACGAACTAGTTAGCACTTGAATCGAATTAAAACTAGGGTTCCTGTTACGGGTTATTCAGATCGCTGCCTGAATCTGTGTTTCCGAACTGGTTGTATAGATATATTGTTTTGTCGGTCCTTCTGGATAGGCAGAAACCTTGACTAAACAAGACCTCTATACGATTTTGTTAGAAGCATGGCCTAGGGTTATCGCTAGATTAGGGTTTTTTCATTCCGTTCTTTTGGTTCTGATTTTCGTCTCCGTGTTGCATGGTGTGGTTTAGTCTTGTTTGAAGTGAGAGTTAGTGATTTCTGATACGGATGAATGTAAAAACGCTGCGGATAATAATCAGGATGATCGTGGGAAGCCGCCATTGCCGATTAGGGGTATTGCTAGTCGAGTGGTCAATATAGATGGGCACACAGTGCTTCCTCGGCGTGGTACAATGTCTACTCAGATTCAGGTTAGTGATGAAATAACTAATGCCACGATACCTGTCTCCTTGGAAAAGCGGGACTCCCACAATGTTGGGATGGACGACGGTCATGCCCTTCATGCAGGAGTCGGAGATGTGGGGAAAGTGGCTACTTTAGATTTGCAGAAGGATCGTAATTCTAAAGGTGAACTCTCGGAAGCCATGACGTATGCAGATTTGGTTACGGCTACAAATTCCAAAAGAGTTAACTTTAGATCTCTTGCTAGTACTGGTATACATGAGGGATGCGATGTTGTTCTCCCGCGTGATTCTGTTCGAGCGGTACAAGATAAGTTAGCCAATACTTTATATGGGTATTTCCTAGGAGAGCGTATTGCGTTCCCGGTTGTGGAGTACTTTGTTCGCAATAACTGGAAGAAATTTGGATTGCAGAAGTCAATGATGAATGCGAATGGTTTCTTCTTCTTTAAGTTTGCGGATCATAAAGGTATGCTAGATGCTCTAAAGGAGGGTCCATGGATTATACGATCACAACCTATCTTCCTAACTGAATGGACACCGACTTCAAAGTTGGAAAAGAAGGAGGTAACCAAGGTCCAAGTCTGGAAGAAAATTCATGATGTTCCGCTGGCTGCATACACCGAGGATGGCCTTAGTATGATCGCTACTGCCATTGGTGTTCCAAAACTATTGGACTCCTATACTAGTTCGATGTGTATGGACACTTGGGGCCGTAGCAGTTATGCTAGAGCCTTAATAGAAATCTCAGCGGACAAGGCGTTGAAAGGGGAGCTGACGATCGCAATACCGGAGGTAAACGGGGAGGGCTTTAGCAAGGAAACTATGTATGTGGAGTATGAATGGAAGCCGATTAGATGTTCTAGTTGTTGTGTGTTTGGCCATTCTGTGGATGCCTGCCCCAAGCAAACAAGGGAACCAGCTAACACTGCTAAGCAGATTCATCCTAGATTTCCAGTAAAACAAGGCAATGGGAAAGGTAAGGTGGGCTCTAAAATTGATGCGGAAGGTTTCACCGTAGTGTCTAGCAAAAAAGTAGCTAGGAAAGGAGGGTTCCAGATAAATAAGCCCAAACCAAAGTTTGAGTATCGACCGCTAATAGGGAAAGGGAAGAATTAGCTGCCCACTTGGCCGTCGATGGGGAGTGTTGTCTCAAATAATTCGTTTGAGGTATTAAATGAGGTAGAGGTGGATGGGAACCATAGTATTAATGCTGCGACAAGTAACCCGGAACATTCCAAGGATGAGGAGGTGATTGAAGTGTATAATGAAATGGTTGAATTCATCTCAAAGGAATCTTGTAATCCTGATCGTAAAAAAGGGGCAAGCACTCCTACAACGGTAGTGTCTAATGATTAGTCTAGCAGCCTGGAATATTAGGGGCTTGAACCGGCCTCTCAAACAAAACGAGGTTCGTCATGTGGTTAGGAGTAATCATCTTTCGTTTTGTGCAATCTTAGAATCTCATGTGGATATTGGTAACCTTCATAAAGTATGTAGAACCGTGTTTAGGGGTTGGGATTGGACCTCCAATGGCAGTAGATGTAATAAAGGTACTAGGATCATCTTAGGTTGGAACCCGATGGAGATTGATGTTATGGTCATTGCCCAAAGGGATCAGGTTATGCATATTCAGTTGAATTTTAAACTTGAGAAGAGGAGCCTGCTCTGCTCGGTGGTTTATGCAGCAAATTACTATGTCACTCGGCGGGATTTATGGCAACAGCTAGTTCGACATAAAGGTTTTGTGGGTGATAATCCGTGGGTTATTCTGGGAGATTTCAACTCAGCTCTTTTTCTGGAGGATAATTCCATGGGATCTTCATATGGCTCAGCGGGTATGAGGGACTTTCAAGAGTGTGTTACTGAGTTGGAGGTGGTTGATATTAATAGTTCGGGATTCCATTTTACATGGAATCAAAAGCCTAAAAAAGGCGTGGGGCTGCTAAAGAAGCTTGACCGTGTTATGGGTAACACTGCGTTTTTGGCTGAGTTTCCTAACTCCTACACGGTTTTTCAGCCGTATAGGATATCAGATAATTGCCCATGTTTGTTAAAGATCCCATCTCCTGGTAAGATGAAACCTAAACCATTAAAGTTTGCTAATTTCTTGGTTCACAAACCGGAATTCACTGATATTGTTAAGAAGCATTGGGATATGGCCATTGATGGGGTCCCTCAATTTTGTGTGGTAAAGAAACTGCGCCTTTTAAAGAAGCCATTTCAGGCTCTCTTATTGAAACAAGGAAATTTACACAAGAAAGTTGAGAGTCTCAGAGGTAAGCTGGATGCTATTCAACAGGATATTGATGTTGAGCCGTTTAATATGGATCTTCGAATGCAGGAAGCAAAAATTAATAAGGAATTTCAGGAAGCTTGTTTAGACGAGGAACGGTTTATGCTCCAAAAATCTAAAGTGGAATGGTTGAAAGCTGGTGATGCAAATACGAAATTCTTCCATGCTACCCTGATAAGTAGGAATCATTCGTCCAGGATTGTTAGCATTAAGGATTCTAATGGGGTTCTGTTTGAGGGGGATAATGTCCGGGATGTGCTTGTCAAACACTATGAGCAATTTCTTGGGTACCATGGATATGGTCACTCTAGGCCCCCTGCCGAACTGTTCATGAATAAGTTGAACTCAGAGGATGTTGTGCATATGGTTCGTCTAGTTACTGCTGCTGAGGTGAAAACGGCCATGTTCTCGATTGGTAATGAGAAAGCCCCTGGCCCTGATGGCTTTTCGGCAGCCTTCTTTAAAAATGCGTCGCATATCATAGGTCAAGAGGTGTTGAATGCCATTATGGACTTCTTCAGGACTGGTAAACTCCTCCGGGAAATTAATAATACCCTGATTGTGCTTGTGCCGAAGAAAGTGACGCCATCCCTGATTACGGACTTCCGGCCCATTGCATGCTGTAATGTGATTTATAAATGTATTAGTAAGATTGTGGCGGATCGTATGAAGGGGATGCTTAATCAGATTGTCAGTATAAACCAGTCAGCTTTCATTCCAGGTAGGAAAATTTCTGATAATATTCTGCTTACTCAAGAGTTGTTACATAACTATCACAGGGATTATGGGCCTCCGAAATGTGCGTTCAAGGTGGATATCCAAAAAGCTTATGATACTGTTGATTGGAACTTTCTTAAGGATGTTCTTATAGGGTTCGGATTTAATAGTAAAATGGTGGATTGGATTATGACTTGTGTGTCAACTACGACATATTCTATCAGTGTGAATGGTAATCTGCATGGGTATTTCAAGGGTGGCCGTGGGTTAAGACAAGGAGATCCATTGTCTCCGTATTTATTCACTCTTGTCATGGAAGTCCTTACATGTCTTTTGCAGAGGGATGCTCGGCTTGATACCTCTTACAGATTTCATAATAGATGTGAAAGACAACAAATTATCAATCTTTGTTTTGCTGATGACTTGTTTCTATTTGCCCGTGGTGATATCTCATCTGCCCGCTGTATCAAGTTGGCACTGGCTACATTCACGAACATGTCTGGATTGGTCCTAGTATCCAAAAAAGTACTGCCTTCTTCTGCAATGTTCCACCTAATGTTAAAAATGAAATTCTACAGACCCTGAGATTTGAGGAGGGCGTGCTGCCGGTTAAATATTTAGGTGTTCCGCTTATTTCTTCTCGGCTGCTCTCTAGAGATTGCAATGTTTTAATTGAAAAGATAGAGCAGCGCATTCAAAACTGGAGAAATAGGTTTTTATCATTTGCAGGAAGATTGCAGCTTATCAACTCGGTACTTTCAGCTTTGCATTCGTATTGGTCCGCTGTTTTTATTTTGCCAGCACAAATTATTAAGGAGCTTGAAGCTAAATTACGGAATTTCCTGTGGGCGCAAAAAGGAAATTTTCATAGAGGAAAAGCTAAAGCCTCATGGAATTCTATTTGTGTCCCTAAGTATGAGGGCGGCCTGGGTATTAGGCGACTTGGAGATTCGAATAAAGCTCTTATGGCAAAGCATATTTGGAGCATTCTGAACAAGAGGGAGTCCTTGTGGGTTAACTGGATCTACTCCTACAGATTAAAAGGCTGCAATTTCTGGGTATGTAAGGAAGCTACGAATTGTAGCTGGAGCTGGAGAAAGCTTCTTCAGATGAGGCCTAGTATCAGGGATCACGTGTGGTCGAGATTGGGCAATGGGAATAATACGTCAGCATGGTATGATTACTGGAGTCAACTTGGTCCGTTATCTAACTTCTTGTCTCCTAGGACCATTTCCAATGCGGGATTTAGACTTCATGATACGGTTGCGGATATATATAATCAAAGTACTTGGGCTTGGCCATCGGCTTGGAGAGACTTGTTCCCAGAGTTGACTCAATTGGATCAGATTTATCTGGAACCAAATAAAGTGGACCAAATTTGCTGGAAGGATGGGGATGATATACTTGAGTTTTCTTCTTCAAGTGTCTGGCATTCGATTCGGATAAGGGAGCCGGAAGTGGATTGGGCTGAAGTAGTCTGGTTTAATCAGTGCATCCCTAAGCATGCTTTCTTTATGTGGTTGATTATCCGTCGAAAATTGCTAACTCAGGATAAGATTCTCCAGTGGGACATCTCGAGAAGGAAAAACATGAATATGATGTGCTGTCTTTTGTGCTATGAAAATGTTGACTCCCATGATCATCTTTCTTTGAATGTAAGTTTTCTAAACAGGTATGGAACAAGACTAGAGATAAGGTAGGTATGTCTACGGTTGGTTCCAGATGGAGTGACATTATGGCTGGCTTCTGGCTCGTGCTCGATCGAAAACAGCAGTGCACTATACAAGTCGAGTGTTTGTTGCCTGTGCAGCATACATAATATGGCAAGAACGTAACGCGAGATTGTTCAAGAATCAATCTAGGCCACCAGATACCATATGCGAACAAATATTAAAGACAGTTCGGTACAAGCTGATGGGGGTTAAGTTCAAAGATTGTGCGAATGTTCGGAGGCTGCTAGATAAATGGAAGATAAATGGCAATTTCATTTATGATAATGGAGGCTGATTACTATTTTTCTTTGTGTGATTAGTGGTTCTAGATTCTAGTCTAGTAGATGTACTTGTCTTTAGGTTTCTGCTTTATATTGTTTGCTTGATTTACTGTCATGAGGTGTGTCTCATGATAGAACTAGTGGGAGATTATCCTCACTACTTGTATTATTTGGTTGGTTAATATATAGAATCACAGGGGTAACCCATTACCCAAAAAAATGTATACTCGGGACCTCTAAAGGCGTCCCATTTAACCTTTACTATATGTATCAATTTTCTTCGGAGCTTCTTAACCTGTCGATCCTCGATCGAAATTGGTTTCTCAACGAACCTCAAGTTTTCATCTATTTGCACATCTTTATGTGACATTGTTAGCGACTCATCGGCTAGACATATCTTAAGATTACTGATGTAGAACACATCATGAATTCCGTTAAGCTCCTTTGGCAATCTGAGCTTATAAGCTACAATGCCGACACATTCGACTATCTCGAATGGTCCGATATATCTTGGGCTTAACTTGCCCTTCTTCCCAAAGCGCATCACACCTTTCCAGGTGACACTTTTAACATGACTTTGTCCCCTACTTGGAACTTAAGAGGTTTACGCCTCTTGTCAGCATAGCTCTTCTGCCTACTCTGGCAGCTTTGAGACGATCACGGATTTGCACAATCTTTTCCGTGGTCTTCCGGACAATCTCTGGTCCTGATAGTTGGGCTTCCCCAACTTCTGCTCAACACACGGGCGTTCTACATTTTCTCCCATACAAGGCCTCAAAAGGAGCAGCCTTGATGCTCGTATGATAACTATTATTGTAGTAGAATTCTATTAGGGGAAGTGGTCATCCCAACTTCCACCTAAATCAATCACACATGCCTTCAGCATGTCTTCCAATGTCTGGGTAGTACGCTCACTTTGACCATCTATCTGCGGGTGGTAAGTCGTACTAAAGTTTAATCGTGTGCCTAAATATTGTTGGAAACTTTTCCAAAAATGAGAGGTATGTCTATTATCTCTATCAGATACAATAGATACCGGTACACCGTGTAGGGACACAATCTTGTCCACATACAACTTAGCCAATTTGTCTGAATTATAAGTTTCCTTTATTGGCAAGAAATGTGCTGACTTAGTCAGCCTATCCACAATGACCCAAATAGTGTCATTTCCACTTTTGGTCTTAGGTAACTTGGTAATCAAGTCCATAGTTACCATTTCCCATTTCCATGTGGGAATTTCCAATTGTTGTAGAAGTCCTGACGGTTTCTGATGTTCGGCCTTAACTTGCGAACACGTCAGACACTTAGCTACATAAGTGGCTATGGATTTCTTCAAACCCATCCACCAATAATTCTTCTTTAGATCTTGATACATTTTGTCACCACCTGGGTGAACTGAGTATCTTGAATGTGCTTCCTAGAGGATTAGATCTCTAAGTCCTCCAAAGACTGGAACCCAGATCCTTTCCTTAAATCTAAGGATTCCATCTTACCCAGACGTTAATTGATCAGCAGTTCTGCCTAACCCCTCATTAGGAATGTTAGCCTCTAATAAGGCTTGCTTTTGCGCATCTAATAGCTTCTCATTCAAGCTATTGCTGAGCTCAACGCTCTTTGCATTAATCCTAATGGGCTTAATTCTTTCCTTGCGACTTAAGGCATCAGCAACTACGTTTGCCTTGCCAGGATGGTAGAGAATCTCGCAATCATAATCATTAAGCGTTTCCATCCAACCGTGCTGTCGCATGTTCAATTCTTTCTGATTGAACAGATGCTGGAGACTTTTATGGTCAGTGTATATAATACACTTGGTGCCATACAAATAATGTCTCCATAACTTAAGTGCAAATACAACGACACCCAATTCCAAATCATGGGTGGTGTAATTCTTTTCATGCACCTTTAGTTGTCGTGATGCATAGGCAATCACCTTGCCTTTTTGCATTAGCACACAACCCATGCTAGTGTGCGAGGCATCACAATAGACTACAAATTCCTCAATACCCTCAGGTAGAGATAACACATGAGCATTGCTCAACTTGCATTTAAGAATCTCAAAGGATTCTTGTTGTTTTGTACCCCAATTATACTTAACATTTTTACGGGTTAGGGTAGTTAGAGGAGTGGCTATCCTTGAGAAGTTCTCAATGAACCTCCTGTAGTATCCAGCCAACCCTAGGAAACTACGAATCTCCGATGGGGTCTTGGGTACTTCCCAATTTATTATGGCCTCCATTTTGGCGGGATCCACTTGGATACCATGCTCACTTACAATGTGTCCAAGGAATTGGACTTCTCTAAGCCAAAACTCACACTTAGAGAACTTTGCATAAAGCTTCTCTTGCCTTAGTAGTTCTAGAATGCATTGAAGGTGTTTCTCGTGATCATCTTGATTACGAGAATAGATAAGTTCGTCGTCTATAAAGACAAACTTAATCAAATACGGTTTGCAGACTCTATTCATGAGATCCATGAATGCTGCAGGTGCATTTACGAGCCCAAAGGGCATCACTAGAAACTCAAAATGACCGTAACGGGTCCTAAAGGCAGTCTAGGAACATCCTCACTCCTAACCTTGAACAGAAGATATCCAGATCTTAGATCAATCTTGGAGAAATAACTAGCTCCTTGAAGTTGGTCAAATAAATCATCGATCCTTAGCAAAGGATAACGATTCTTGATAGTTATCTTGTTTAGCTCTCAGTAGTCAATGCACATCCGCATTGAGCCGTCCTTTTTCTTAACGAACATAATTGGAGCTCCCCAGGGCGAGAAACTTGGCTGAATAAAGCCTTTCTCTAAGAGTTCATCTAACTGAGTCCTCAACTCCTTCATTTCCGTTGGTGCTAATCGGTATGGAGCTCTAGCTATGGGTGCCGATCTAGGTAGGATGTCAATCCTAAATTCAAGTTGTCTGTCTGGAGGTAGGCCTGGTAATTCCTCGGGGAAAACATCTTAATACTACGAGATAACTGGTAGGTCTTCCATGTTTGGCTTTGATTCGTTGATAGTGACTTGTGCCATGTAAATGACACAACCTTTCCTCAAACACTTGGATGCCTTAAATAACGACACGTTGTCTGGCAATCCGTAGTGTGAGTCTCCAGGTATGGTGATCATTTCACCAGATGGGGTTTTAATATTGATGAGTTTCTTATCGCAGGCAATACGGGCTTGGTTACGAGATAACCAATCCATGCCTAAAACTACATCGAACCCTGCCAATTTCATTGGCAAAAGAGAGATAGGAATGGAGTGATTCTTTATGGATATGAAACCTCCATCAAGAATGGAAGATGTTGTTTCTAAACTTCCATCAGCAAGTTCTATCTCATATGTTTTATCTAGAGTTCTTATGAGTAAGTTTAATAGTTTACTAAACTTATGATCAACAAAAGATTTATCTGCATCCGAATCGAAAAGAACTCTAGCATAAATATTGTTAATGAGGAATGTACCTGTTATGACATTGTTGTCATTAACAGCCTCTCTTGCAGTTATTTGAAAGGCACGAGCATTCCCTTCTTGGCCTCTCCAGGCTTTGCATTATTATTGTAACATCCGTCAAAAAACGGGTTTTCAAAACCCGCTTCGTTTATTAATCAAATATCCAGTTATAATTTTTCGTTGCGTATTTACTGTTCAACTTAATTTTAAACGATACATAATTAATAAATATATTAGAATTTAAAAACCATAATTTACAAATAATAATAAATAGTGAGAAAAAAAATAAAATGGGGACGCCGGGTTCCGAACCCGGGTCACCCACAAGCCAAACACACAACACACCGCTCCGCCACACACTGTCTTTGTGATAAACATTAAAACAAATAACACTTATAATGAAACTGAAAGTCAAACCGGTAATCAGCGCGCCCAAATTCGCAGTCGCCGGAAAAGCCGAGATTATCGCGAATTATGACCGTTTCCTTTGACTGAAACGCGTGAACTAATTTCGACATCGGTTATAACCGATGTCTAACCCCCAATTTTAGTCATAACCGCCGGAAAACTTTGACCACGAATCAAGACCCAAATTCGAACCAAATACACCCTGTTCCTCCTTATAAATACCCACTCAATCTTCCGGAAATCCTTTCGCTCAGAACCGCTCACTTTTTCGAAGCTTTAGCTCGTCGCCGGAGATATTCTGCAGTCGCCGGACTTTCACCGGAAAACCGAGACTTACCTCAAATCGGTAAAATTCTCGACTCTTTTGTTTGTAATCCATTATTCGGCATGTATTAACATAAATCGTTCAACCAGAATCTGTCTCAGACAACGATGCCGGGAATTCCTGCACTCACCGGAAAATCACTGAAAATCCGAAGTCTTACTGTCGATCGGTACAATCATCTAAACCCTCCTGATATCCCTTGTTTAGTAACTTAATTGCACAACACATTGATCAAAACTGTTAATCGATTCACTCAGCCGGAAGTCACCAATCAGAACCGACGACTCCTGCCGGAAATCTGAGAAAACATTCTGTTTTGGTACATTTCATTCAATAATCTTCTCTATCTATTTCATTCCAACCAATTATAAGTCTTGATGATCGATTTAAACAGAACAGTCGGACTTCACTGCTCTGTGTTTTTATAAACGAAGAAGATGAAGTCAAGTATAAGAATAAATATAACTAAAACTGGATATTCGAACGGGTTAGACACACAGTCCAGTGGTGGACTGTGTGCACAAATAATGCACACGTCCCGGGTTCGAATCGCACACGTTATCGATTTTCAGAAATAAAACCAACATTTTTAAAACTTAATCAGATCAAGTCACATAATGTTTATAAGAATAATATAATCCACAAGTTAAACAGATTTGACACACAGTCTAACTGGTTGGGCTGTGCGCACTCGAACCGAAGGACCCGAGTTTGACTCCGGGTCCCTGCAACCGGTTCGGCCATATAAATCGTTTTTAATAAAAAACCAAATAAGTTAAAAATTAATTAGTATATAAATATAATTAAAACAGAGAATATTTCGGGTTAGACACGTAGCTCAGTTGGTAGAGCTGCGTGCACGTAAACGAAAGGTCCCGAGTTCGAACCTCACTCAGCGCATACAAACACACAGTCCGACCGGTCAACGGTCAACGGGGTCAAAAAGTCAATATTTTTATTTCTTTTTATTAATTTATTTAATCAGAAAAACATTTAAAAATACTTAAAAATAAGATTTTTAAAGTTAGAAAACTTCCTTAAACTCACAAAAATAAATCTAAAAATCCCATTAAGAGTATGAATTAAAAGTATTAATCTCAAATAAAATCCATTTATTTACCGAATTATTTCGTTATTATTTTAGGTTAGTTTTTCCTCGTCGATCAAATCCTAAAATTCGTTCGCATCCAACGTCATTAAAGAACGCACCCAAAGTGAGTGAATCTCTACCAATCCCCGTTTTAATCATGTTTTGGGGTGTATCATGTGTCGTTTAATTCTTTATTATATTTAAACACTTGTGCATACATCATATCCGTGATCAAATGTGTATCAATTGTTGTGTGGATTATTTGTAGTTTGGATTTATCATTTTCAGTGCACGCATTTCATTAGGCCCATCAGTTCCCCGTGGGAGACGGGTTGAGCATCAGGTGCCTCATAAGATCGGCTCCGTTTGATTGAGCCTTGATCTCACATTCATCATCATTCATATCATATACTCATTCAAAGTGGTTTGTGTTGTTTATCTATATATGTTTGCTCACATGTGATATTGCACAAATTTTCCATATTAAATAAAACAAGAAATTAATAACAATGTATTATCAAGGTTCACTCGCCAACTTTTGTTGACCCAAAATATCCCCCGTTTTACAAATGATACAGGTGATCCAGTTGAGGCAAGAAACACATAGGAAGGCCTAGAAGAATAAACAGTTTAAGCTTTGGATTATTTACATAGTTTCATTTCCTTGTAATTGTATGAATTTGGATTTGGATATTTAAGTTGTAATTTGAATTAAATAAATATGAAACATTTTAGTAAACATCATGAGCTTTGGTGATAACCCAATTATGCCCCGACTCTTATTCCGCTGCGGGTCGGGGTGTGACAGATTGGTATCAGAGCCATGACTATAGGGATATAGGATAGGTTATTAGACCCTTAGAGCCTATACTATAGTTGATTAAAATTTTAAATTGTTTATGCGTTACATACAAAATTCATGATGTTTATATGCTTTATGTTTATTATTACACTCAATGTTATGCAAGCATGCTCACAAATACGTGTTATTATACAATGCTCATCATAAATCATATCCTCATAACATATCATATCCATGAGACCACACACCTCACAATTCCCATGATTTTTGCAATGATTTTTGTGTTTTCAAATCACATCAAAGTGAGTTCTCATGACGGGCATGTAGTAACTGGAAGGGTACGAGTACCGGTAGTCGGAACGTCCTGTCTAGGCTTGGCATTCGTATAAATCCAAAATAAAGGGACCAGTTTGCCTACCTGGGGACTAACGATGAGAGTACGAAGGACCTATTAGGCCAAAGCATGCTATACCAAACGTCGTGTGAGCTAACCCCACTTTGAGTTGTCATTGTGTCTACACCTGGACACCCTCCTACCATACATCTCGCAATCATATTTCACGGTTTTCATTCGGGTGATGCGAGTGTTAATCCGCCAACACCAATGTGAATCCTACCAATCCCAATAGTCATGGGGGCCCACATGACTATACAGGCGATGGTATGGGGGACATTGGAGGCTCAAACATGAGCAAACCTAAGACATCCTATGGATGTAGTTGCATTATTGTTAGTTATGTTATTTTTATTCTTTTAGCGACACATGACACCTAGAAACTTCTTAAACTCACAATCTTCCTATGTATGTTCCTGTAGATGTCGGCTAGGCAATTACGTGGAGGTAGAAAGTCAGGAAGATCCAATGAACGCTTGGCCACACAAATTGCTAAACAAATGGCCGCGGTGCTTCCTGACATCGTAATTCAAGTTCAACAAGCTCTCACCGCAAATCCCATCAACCCTCCCAATCAAGAAGACCAGAGCGTCGCCAACCCTCCCTCCAAAAAGTGCTCCTACAAACACTTCAAATCTTGCGATCCCCCAAAGTATGAAGGGACCGAAGGTGTTACTGCTCTCCTTCACTGGTTTGAAGAAATGGAGAACACTTTCCTCAATTGCGATTGTCCCGAGGATCACAAGGTACGTTATGCAACAGGAAGACTGTTTGGGGTAGCCCTTACCTGGTGGAACACGGAAAAGGGTAAACGAGGAATTGAAGATGCCATGGCTTTAACATGGGAAGAGTTAAGGGAACTCATGACCAGACGCTTCTGTCTAAGAAGCGAAATCAAAAAGTTGGAGGATGAATTCCACGCGTTAAAACAAAAGGAAGGAGATCACACTTCCTATAACAAGAGATTTCTAGAACTAAACCAGATGATCCCTAATCTGTTCACCCTACCGCTTGGTTGAACACTACATTCGAGGTCTTCCCTCGAAAATTCAAGACTCGGTTCTAAGCACTTCGCCTGCAACACTTGAAGCCGCAATGGAACTAGCTACCGAACTTACTGAGAATCGCATCCGAAACGGCAAATTCAAGGATGAAAAGAAGAAAGCACCTATAGAGACCTCAACTACAAACCACTCAGTCTCATCCTCAAGGTTTGCTGGTAAGAGGAAACGAAACAGCAAAAATTTTGCTGTCACTCAAACCAACCCTCCTATCACTGCTGCACCAATCACCCAAATTGCTCCTTCAACTGCACCATTTAAGAAGCCATACACCGGCCCACACCCAAAATGCAACCGTTGTCAATACCATCACCCTCCCGAAAGTTTTTGCCAACATTGCACCAGCTGTGGCCGTGCGGGTCACACCATTCAAACTTGTCGCACTCTGCAACGAACAAACCGCAATCAACCCGCAACCCAAACCCACCATCAGATAGTGGGTCAAGCCCAACAACCCTTACTTCTACCACCTGGACAACACATAGCCCAATCCTACTACCAACCCAACTACCCCATGATGCAACCGATGCGAGCTTGTTACAACTGTGGAGACCCAAACCATTTCAGGAACACATGTCCACGCTTGGTTAACATCATCCATGCTCAAGCCCAAGCGAACCCGGTAAACCAAGCCAACCAAGCTCCTCCACCTGCCAGAGGAAGAGCTTTCAACATCAATGCCAACCAAGCTAGGGCTGACAACAACGTAGTTAACGGTACGTTTCTCATCAATGGTAGTTATGCATCCATGTTATTCGATACTGGCGCGGATAAGAGTTTTGTGTCCTTAGAATTTGAACCTATCCTCAACCAAACTCGTGATAATCTCATGGAATCTCTAACGGTGGAAGTTGCTGACGGAAAGCCCGTTTCATTAAATTCTATTATACGAAATTGTACGCTCACTCTAAACGATCACGATTTTCCAGTTGACCTCATTCCTATGAAGTTGGGAAGTTTCGATATTATAATCGGTATGGACTGGCTTAGCCAACATCACGCTGAAGTAGTATGCCGCGAAAAGTTCATTCGCATTCCTCTTGCAGACGGTCAGACCCTACGTATTTTTGGAGAAACCCTTCGAAAGGACTCAAATTAATGTCCTGCCTTCAAGCCCGAAGATATCTCCGCAAGAACTATGTCGCATTCCTAACTCACGTCGTCAAAAAGGGAAACAAGGAAAGGAAACTCGAAGATATACCAGTTGTCAAAGAATTCCCACAAGTCTTTCCCGACGACATCTCAGGACTCCCTCCTGTGAGAGAAGTCGAATTCCGCATCGATCTTGTACCTGGCGCTACACCAGTCGCAAAATCTCCTTATAGGCTAGCCCCATCCGAAATGCAAGAGCTGGCCAGTCAACTGCAAGAACTGACTGACAAAGGATTCATACGTCCTAGCTCTTAGCCTTGGGGTGCACCTGTTCTTTTTGTGAAGAAGAAAGATGGAACGTTTCGCATGTGTATCGACTACAGAGAACTCAACAAGTTAACGGTTAAGAATCGCTACCCACTACCTCGCATCGATGACCTCCTAGACCAACTTCAAGGCGCCACCTGCTTTTCAAAAATTGACCTTCGTTCTGGTTATCATCAGCTTAGAGTACATGAAGAAGACGTCCCAAAGACCGCCTTCCGAACTCGTTATGGTCATTACGAATTCATGGTCATGCCATTCGGTTTAACCAACGCCCCCGCTGTATTCATGGATCTAATGAATAGGGTATGCAAACCCTACCTCGACCGTTTCGTCATAGTTTTCATCGACGATATTCTTATCTACTCCAAGTCTAAATCCGACCATGAACGACACCTTCGACTCATCCTTACACTCTTAAGGACTGAAAAGCTCTAAGCTAAGTTCTCAAAATGCGAATTCCGGTTAAGAGAAGTACAATTCCTTGGACATGTCGTTAATGACAAGGGAATACATGTCGATCCTTCAAAAATCAAGGCAGCGCAAGAATGGCAAGCGCCAAGTACCCCTACCGAAGTAAGGTCATTTCTTGATTTGGCTGGTTACTATCGCCGCTTCATTGCCAATTTTTCCCGTATTGCTGTACCACTCACGGCTTTAACTCATAAAGGAAAACCCTTCATATGGGGACCTAAGCAAGAAGAAGCCTTCCAAACTCTAAAGCAAAAGCTTTGTGACGCACCTATCCTCACACTTCCTGAAGGTTGCGATGACTTTGTAGTATATTGCGACGCATTAGGGCAAGGGCTAGGCTGTGTATTAATGCAAAGAGGAAAAGTGATAGCTGATGCTTCTAGGCAACTCAAGGTTCACGAGAAGAATTACACCACCCACGACCTAGAACTTGGAGCCGTTGTGTTCGCTCTCAAGATATGGAGACATTACCTCTACGGTACCAAGTGTGAAATATACACTGACCACAAAAGTCTCCAACATATCTTCAACCAAAAGGAGTTGAATATGAGGCAACGAACATGGGTCGAACTTCTTAACGACTACGACTGTGAAATTTGGTATCATCCTGGCAACGCAAACGTGGTGGCTGATGCACTCAGTCGAAAAGGTTATGCGAACTCCATTCGTCTTCTATGTTCGCAAATCATAACTGACATCAAAGATCGAATCCGAGAAGCTCAACATGTTTCTGTAACAGAAAATGACGTACGCGATGAGCTGTCATGTGGAGCTGAACGCAAAATCGAAACCAAATCCGACGGTATTTTATACTATTTAAATCGCATATGGATTCCCGATAAGTTCTTTCAAAATTGACTATTTGTCCCTCGCGATAACCTTCGTGATTTCCTTATGAATGAGGCGCACAAAACACGATACTCTGTACACCCAGGAGCCGACAAGATGTATCAAGACCTACGATACACCTACTGGTGGCCTGGCATGAAAAAGGACATCGCTGTTTTTGTTTCCAAATGCCTTACCTGTTCCAAAGTAAAGGCTGAACATCAAAGACCTTCAGGACTCCTAGTCCAACCCGAAATACCTGTATGGAAGTGGGAAAATATAACCATGGACTTCATTACTAGGTTACCTCGCACCTCCAGTGGGTATGACACCATATGGGTAATCATTGATCGTCTTACAAAATCAGCTCACTTCATACCGATTCGCGAGGACTTCAAAAACGAGAAATTAGCTCGTATATACATCAGCGAGATCGTAAGCCGTCATGGTGTACCTTTAAGCATCATTTCAGACCGTGATGGTCGTTTCACTTCACGAACATGGCGAGCCGTACAAACCGCCTTGGGTACACGATTAGACCTCAGTACCGCTTTTCATCCTCAAACTGATGGACAATCTGAACGCACCATCCAAACTCTTGAAGACATGCTTCGAGCATGTGTCATAGACTTCAAAGGGAATTGGGATGCTCATCTACCATTAGTTGAATTTTCGTACAACAATAACTATCATTAAAGTATCGGCATGGCTCCGTTGAAGCTTTATATGGTCGTAAGTGCCGATCTCCAGTATGTTGGCACGAAATTGGGGAATCACAAATCACCGGTCCAGAGTTAATTCAAGAAACAACCGACAAGGTCATTCAAATTCGAAACAATCTTCTAGCGGCTCAAAGTCGTCAAAAGAGTTATGCAGACAAACGACGAAAGCCCTTGGAGTTTGACATTGGGGATCAAGTACTTTTAAAAGTATCACCGTGGAAGGGAGTGGTTCGTTTTGGCCAAAAGGGCAAGCTAGCACCACGCTACATAGGACCTTTCAAGATACTCGAAAGAGTAGGTCCTGTAGCATACAAGCTTGACCTACCAGAAGAGCTCAACAGAATTCATCCCACATTCCACGTATCAAACTTGAAAAAGTGCCTCGCCGGTGAAAACCTCCATATTCCTCTAGAAGACGTTCAGATCGATGAATCTATGCACTTCATTGAAAGACCAGTAGAAATCATGGACTTCGGAGAGAAGCGTTTAAGACGAAGCCGTATTCCAATTGTCAGGGTACGTTGGGAGTCGAAACGAGGACCTGAGTTTACTTGGGAACGTGAAGACTCAATGCGCGAGAAATACCCGCATCTTTTTCCTGTTACCACTACTACTTAAATTTCGGGACGAAATTTCTAAAAGTAGGGGATACTGTAACATCCGTCGAAAAACGGGTTTTCAAAACCCGCTTCGTTTATTAATCAAATATCCAGTTATAATTTTTCGTTGCGTATTTACTGCTCAAATTAATTTTAAACGATACATAATTAATAAATATATTAGAATTTAAAAACCATAATTTACAAATAATAATAAATAGTGAGAAAAAAAATAAAATGGGGACGCCGGGTTTCGAACCCGGGTCACCCACAAGCCAAAACACACAACACACCGCTCCGCCACACACTGTCTTTGTGATAAACATTAAAACAAATAACACTTACAATGAAACTCAAAGTCAAACTGGTAATCAGCGCGCCCAAATTCGCAGTCGCCGGAAAAGCCGAGATTATCGCGAATTATGACCGTTTCCTTTGACTGAAACGCGTGAACTAATTTCGACATCGGTTATAACCGATGTCTAACCCCCAATTTTAGTCATAACTGCCGGAAAACTTTTACCACGAATCAAGACCCAAATTCGAACCAAATACACCCTGTTCCTCCTTATAAATACCCACTCAATCTTCCGGAAATCCTTTCGCTCAGAACCGCTCACTTTTTCGAAGCTTTAGCTCGTCGCCGGAGATATTCTGCATTCGCCGGACTTTCACCGGAAAACCGAGACTTACTTCAAATCGGTAAAATTCTCGACTCTTTTGTTTGTAATCCATTATTCGGCATGTATTAACATAAATCGTTTAACCAGAATCTGTCTCAAACAACGTTGCCGGGAATTCCTGCACTCACCGGAAAATCACTGAAAATCCGAAGTCTTACTGTCGATCGGTACAATCATCTAAACCCTCCTGATATCCCTTGTTTAATAACTTAATTGCACAACACATTGATCAAAACTGTTAATCGATTCACTCAGCCGGAAGTCACCAATCAGAGCCGACAACTCCTGCCGGAAATCTGAGAAAACATTCTATTTTGGTACATTTCATTCAATAATCTTCTCTATCTATTTCATTCCAACCAATTATAAGTCTTGATGATCGATTTAAACAGAACAGTCGGACTTCACTGTTCTGTGTTTTTATAAACGAAGAAGATGAAGTCAAGTATAAGTATAAATATAATTAAAACTGGATATTCGAACGGGTTAGACACACAGTCCAGCGGTGGACTGTGTGCACAAACAATGCACACGTCCCGGGTTCGAATCGCACACGTTACCGATTTTCAGAAATAAAACCAACATTTTTAAAACTTAATCAGATCAAGTCACAGAATGTTTATAAGAATAATATAATCCATAAGTTAAACAGATTTGACACACAGCCCAACTGGTTGGGCTGTGCGCACTCGAACCGAAGGACCCGAGTTCGACTCCGGGTCCCTGCAACCGGTTTGGCCATATAAATCGTTTTTAATAAAAAACCAAATAAGTTAAAAATTAATTAGTATATAAATATAATTAAAACAGAGAATATTTCGGGTTAGACACGTAGCTCAGTTGGTAGAGCTGCGTGCACGTAAACGAGAGGTCCCGAGTTTGAACCTCACTCGGCGCATACAAACACACAGTCCGACCGGTCAACGGGGTCAAAAAGTCAATTTTTTTATTTCTTTTTATTAATTTATTTATTCAGAAAAACATTTAAAAATACTTAAAAATAAGATTTTTAAAGTTAGAAAACTTCCTTAAACTCACAAAAATAAATCTAAAAATCCCACTAAGAGTATGAATTAAAAGTATTAATCTCAAATAAAATCCATTTATTTACCGAATTATTTCGTTATTATTTTAGGTTAGTTTTTCCCTCGTCGATCAAATCCTAAAATTCGTGCGCATCCAACGTCATCAAAGAACGCACCCAAAGTGAGTGAATCTCTACCAATCCCCGTTTTAATCATGTTTTGGGGTGTATCATGTGTCGTTTAATTCTTTATTATATTTAAACACTTGTGCATACATCATATCCGTGATCAAATGTGTATCAAATGTGTATCAATTGTTGTGTGGATTATTTGTAGTTTGGATTTATCATTTTCAGTGCACGCATTTCATTAGGCCCATCAGTTCCCCGTGGGAGACGGGTTGAGCACCAGGTGCCTCATAAGATCGGCTCCGTTTGATTGAGCCTTGATCTCACATTCATCATCATTCATATCATATACTCATTCAAAGTGGTTTGTGTTGTTTATTTATATATGTTTGCTCACATGTGATATTGCACAAATTTTCCATATTAAATAAAACAAAAAATTAATAACAATGTATTATCAAGGTTCACTCGCCAACTTTTGTTAACCTAAAATATCCCCCGTTTTACACATGATACAGGTGATCCAACTGAGGCAAGAAACACATAGGAAGGCCTAGAAGAATAAACCAGTTTAAGCTTTGGTATTTACATAGTTTCATTTCCTTGTAATTGTATGAATTTGGATTTGGATATTTAAGTTGTAATTTGAATTAAATAAATATGAAACATTTTAGTAAACATCATGAGCTTTGGTGATAACCCAATTATGCCCCGACTCTTATTCCGCTGCGGGTCGGGGTGTGACAATTATTCTTAAGAATCTTAGGGCAGTTAGTCTTAATATGCCCTTTTTCATTGCAGACGTAGCAAACAGCACCCTTAAGATCCTTGCATTCTAGGGTCTTATGCCCCTTTCTCTTACAGATACCACAGGGTTTGGTTTGTGGTCCATAATTAAACTGTCCCTAGTGCCTGCGGTTGCAAGTCTTGCATGTTGGTGTCACAGCCGACTTGTATTTGTTTCTTTTGAACCCAAATCTCCCTTTATTATTCTTATTAAATCTTTGGGAGTTGTCATCTTCTCTCTTTCTTTTCCCGTCAGTTTCAGACTTAACTGACTTTTGCCTTACTAGATCAAGGGTAAGGGAGAGAGATAGGTCAACAGTGGACCTATAGGTACTAGGCTGAGCAACCTTTACCATGCCCTTAATTTCAAGTGCTAACCCATTGATGAAACGCGCAATGCTTTTGGTTTCAGGGGTTATCAGATAGGAAACTAACCTAGATAGGGAGTTGAAGTCAGAAACGTACTTCCGATAATCTAGGTTTTTAATTGAAAGAGACAAAAAGTCTATCTCTAATTTCTCCACCTCATGAGGTGGGCAGTAAGTTTCCTTAACAAGGTCCACAAACTTGTACCATCCCAAATGATACAGGTGTACTTTACCTGTAGACTGGATCATGGCTTTCGACCAGGTTCGGGCATCGCCCTTAAAGGACTGTGAAACATATTTGACCACATCCTTTTCAGCACAACTGCTAATATCTACGATTGTCTCCATCTCATCCAGCCACTTTAATGCTTCCACAACTCTTTTCTCCCCATTAAAGTCTCGGGGCTTGCAGGAGACGAAATATTTATAGGTACATCCGTCTTTAACAGAACGGGACCTATCAGTGAAATCTATTTTCTTTGGTTCACTTTTCGCATTCGAAGAGTGAACGAAGCTTTCCTTATGAGCTGAGGATGGGGTAACCGATAATGGTCTAGAGCGAGTAGCACTCGACTCTCTAAGCTTTTCTGTGGCCTTTTCAACAGCTGCATCAATGCGAGCTTGGAAGTTGTCATTATTAATGGCTATATTCTCTACGTTATTAGAGTTAACATCCCGGTGGCTACTTTGCACCTCATCCGAGTTAGCCATCTTTTGAGCTTTGGTTCTATACACCAATTAAACTTCATTTAGCCATGGTATATCAACCATATTAGCTTTCAACATGGATATAACAATCCATTGCCTATACTAGTGTGAATAACATCACAACTCTTAGGATTATTATATCTATAATTGGCTTAGGTCTCAAAAGGACAATCACAGGCAAATTACAATTTGGACATAGTCCATATATGATATTGGACAGTGGATCGTATTTTCACAACTATCATTGTCATAATTGACAATTATATTTAGCTCTTAAGCTTGTCACGAAGGACAATAATTTATGGCACATAGGACTGTCACTAATGGACATAAAATATGGCACATAGGCCTGTCACTAATGGACATAAAATATGGCACACAGGCCTATCACTAATGGATACAAAATATGGCACACAGGCCTGTCACTAATAGACATAAAATATGGCACACAGGCCTGTCAATAATGGACATAAAATATGGCACAGAGGCATGTCGCTAATGGACATAAATATGGTAGATAGGCCTGTCACTAATGGACATAAAATATGGAACATAGGCCTGTCGCTAATGGACATAAAATATGGCACATAAGCCTGTCACTAATGGACATAAAATATGGCACATAGGCCTGTCACTAATGGACATAAAATATGGCACATAGGCCTGTCACTAATGGACATAAATCATAGCCCCAAAGGCAATACATCACTAATGGATGTTTAATCATATCCTCAAAGGCAATACATCACTAATGGATGTTTAATCATAGCACCAAGGGCAATACATCAGTAATGGATGTTTAATCATAGTCCCAAGGGCAATACATCACTAATGGATGTTTAATCATAGCCCCAAGGGCAATACATCACTAATGGATGTTTAATCATAGTCCCAAGGGCAATACATCTCTAATGGATGTTTAATCATAGCCCCAAGGGCAATACATCACTGACGGATGTTTAATCATAACCTCAAAGGCAATACGTCACTAATGGATGTTCAATCATAGCCCCAAGGGCAATACATCACTAATGGATGTTTAATCATAGCCCCAAGGGCAATACATCTCTAATGGATGTTTAATCATAGCCCCAAGGGCAATACATCACTAATGGATGTTTAATCATACCCTCAAAGCCAATACATCACTAATAGATGTTTAATCATAGCCCCAAGGGAAATACATCACTAATGGATGTTTATTCATAGCCCCAAGGGCAATACATCTCTAATGGATGTTTAATCATAGCCCCAAAGGCAATACATCACTAATGGATGTTTAATCATCATACTGATGATATTAGCCGGGATCAAATTTGATCACACAGGCTATATAAGGTTTGGACATAGTCCATTACCTTGAAGGCTAGTGTGGTTCCTCAAGTCACTACCAAGAGTATTAACATTACTTGAATGTTAATATAAATTATCTTAATGGTTGATCAATAGTCCCGGTCGCACTAACCTTAACGACTTGGAGGCTTGAACATAAGTCCACCACCTCTGAATAGAAGGATAACTTCCCTTAACTATCATGATAGAAGACCCCTTCTACTTAACTATCATTTATAAATTGGCCAAATGTGTGGTCAGTGCCACTTGGCTAATCAAAACCATTAAGATCTTTTTGGAATTATATCGTAGAGCATAAATTTCGAGTAAAATCGAGACGCTCGTTTGAAGAGGATGAATACATATATAATTCCAAAAAACTTCATTAAATTTCAATAGAAGTTACAATACTAGAAAGAAATAAATTGTCCATGCAAGGACTACAGAAAACAAAAATGTCCACGCAGGGAATAAAGAAATAACAATGTCCTCGCAGGTACTAACATATATTAGAAGAGACTTCACTCGTCCTTCTTTCCCTTAACCAGTTTGGAGAGTTTCTTGAAGAACTTATTTGTCTTCTTCTCTGTTTTCTCCGCTTGTTGTTGCATTTCTTTCATTCTTTCTAAGGCTTCGTTAATGGCCTCAAGTGGTGGCGGAGGTTGTGGTTGTGCCATAACCGGATACTGGTACCCATAAGTTGGATACCCAGTCGGTGGATAAGCAGGTGGGAAAGGAAACGGGTAAAGTGCGTTATGCATAACCGCTTGCATATAAGGGTCATGCGACCATGCTTGATAGTCCACTGGTGTAGACAGGTTAAATGGATCATATCTAGACGTATCTGGATATGTGGGGATAGGGTTACTATAACCCGATAGTGGTGGTTGAACTGTAGGTGTTGGTGTTGGTTCCACCACAGGTGAGGTGTTAGAGGGTCCACCCATTTGTGGGTCCTTGTGAATAGTTGGGTAAGGTTTGGGCAAAGGTGGTAGCGATCCCGACCGTTGGCCCGCACGTACTGACATACGTGCTCCTCTTTTCCTCCTTGGCGATTCTGGTGGTGATTGGGGTTGTTCCACCGGTTCCATGTGCACATCTTCTTGCACGGGAGGTGGTTGGGAGTGATGGGAAGGAGTATTGGCGAAGGTAAATTGGTTCCAATATTGGTCTCACTCATTAGGACCTTGGTAAGGCGATCCCGCATAGGAGTTCAAATCGCTTGAGATTTCAATGGGATGCGTATGCGATCCCAACGACGGCATCTCGGGGTCGGAGTCTTCGTCCATTGGATTTGGTTGATCCAACTGATTCTGATCAGCTGGGGGTGTACTTAAATATTTGTTTGGATTAAACTCATCATGGTAAGAATGAAGAGAATGATGGGAGTGGTGAGAGTAGTGCGAATGATACGAGTGGTAAGAACTGAGTGCGGGTAGGTGAATGTTGGGCAAATGGCCATGAATCTCCCTAGTCCTCATAGGGGTTCGGTGATGTGGATGTGGGGGAATGTGTCCTGATGGTCCTCCCCTCATGGGTCCTTTTCCTCGTCCTCGTACACGTGGCGACATTTTACTTGTTAAAATCAATTCAAAAAGAATACTAATAACTTAATAATGAAATGAGTAAATCCTAGGTCAATGCCTAGACTCGGAAGTATAAGGAATGAGCTCGTGTAAGTTTGAGATTAAACACAAGAAGGATAGTGTTTAATTATCTCAAACGTTGGCTCTGATACCAACATGTCACACCCTGGATTTCCTATCCAAATTCATACACCGGTGGCCTGGGTGGGGAGTATCGTGACGTCAGTTGATAACATCATTGTCAATTAAACATGGCACAGTGGAAGTCTTGGAGTAAAATTACTATTACAAACCGAATGTTCAAAATGTAAAATAATATATAGGCTCGTAATAGAAGATCCATAGGCGGATCATAAAATTTACAAAGAAAGAATATAAAACAGACTTTAGGGCAGATCTAAGGATTTGCAAGATCCTCTTATTTCACTACCGAGCAGCTTCCGGCCTATTTCGTATTGTACCTGCAAGCTTAGTCTTTTGAAAATACGTCAGCTTTCGCTGGTAAATACACTCGACTGACTCATTTTGAAAACATTTTAGACATTAGATTTAAGTGCACATGGCACAAATCTTTTATAACTTGGGAAAGTTACTTTGTAACCTTGTTAACAGATTCACATGTTTGTCCATACATACAGGGCCCAGTAAAGAGACCGAGACATGACTAAATACACACCACTTAGAACTCATAGAGGAGTTATCCCCAACGTCTTGGGTAACTTACATTTGAGCGTCTGTCAGGTGTATGCCTACACCCCACGCTAAGTTCGTGACCATTATCTAATGTAATGAGCCGAGGATATCCAAGACACGGTAATTTAACCCCAGATGTTTAAGTTATCAAACAAAACTGATTAAAATGGAATATGCGGATTTACTAGCCACAATCCGGCATTCGATTGATCACATTTCTGACCAAGCGGTAATAATTTACCGTATCCCAAGCCTGTATAGGGAAAATAAGTCAAGAGTATTTATCTGAGTTAGCCTTGTTTAAAATGCAAGATTATATCTCAGCCGTATTCAAAATGAGCTAAGTGCAGATAGCATTTACCAGAAGGCTCTAGTCTGGATTATGGCATAAGCTAACTAACTAAATACCAACGGTCTTATTAAAGTCATAGACTTAGACCGACTAGCGTACTTGATCAACTAGATTAAATGATGATTGGATATAATGCATTTTAATCCCAACAAGTACCTTGATTTGTGTAATATGGATAAACTATAAACATTCTGGATTTTGAGACTTAAATGACAAGGTAAACCCGTTTCGGTTAAATTATGTAAACTAGTTACGTATAATTAACCGTACGCTTATAAGCGATAATGGGTAACCGGATAAGTCATGGCAAGTTATATATACCATTATACTTAAATTAAGTTGAAATATCAGTAAGATATCAACTTATATGCCCCTTAAGGTTTTTAAACGAAACCATGCCTCATAAGGGCATTTTGGTAATTTTATACCTTAATAAAAGAACTGGAAATAAAATTTTAAGTTAAAACTGTATATATTCCGGAAAAATAATTTATTTATGATATAATATCATTAGGATATTAATTCTATGTGTAATTTATCTTTTATGACTAAACTATGCACCGAAGGGGCATTTTGGTCATTTTACACATAGTTTATAAGTTATTTGGGAATCTGAGTCAAGATCTTGTACCTAATGTAAATAATGTTCAAAATAAGTTTTAAAATCAGTTGGTAACAAATCTTGGTCAATTAATATGGTTTAAAACCATACTATGCGCCGAAACGGCGCTTATGTCTCAAAATGACGTTTTATGCGATTTTTAATGAAAAATATTGTTAAGGTCAGACTAAAATGTCTTAGATATGTCATTTAATATAACATATAAGTAGGTAAAAGATTTACCTTGAAAAGATTTGATTAAAACCATTTTATGAACCACAAGGGCTAAATCGTCATTTATCGACATAATTCAAGGACCTGCTTGTAAACTCAGTTTACAATCTGATTTGACATCCCAAATAATCCTACTTATAATATTACATCAGTAGAAAACTTATTTTCAAGCTCATTACATTTAACCTTGTTTATGCAAAAAGAGCATTTTAGTAAAAATGACATAATTATGGAACTTGCGCATAAACTCAGATTCTGATTATGATCATGTAATATAACCTCAGAGGTTATACTACATTATATTATGATCATAATGCAACTTTAGATCAGTAATATCTAATCTAAATCGGTTCAGAATCGAAGTAAAGAGAAGTCAAACTTCGCGACTTTCGGTTGGAACCAACCCTAGAACTGAAATTGACGAGCCGAACATGTTCTTACATGTTCTAATAATTATTACCAACTTATTTAAGTGTCAAAACAGGTTTCATAACATATATAAGATCAAATTATGATTTTTCCGAAAAATGGCCTGTTTGACTTTTTAATATCATAACTTTGACCCGTCAATTGATCTAGCAAACGTGATCTTCAGGAGGTGCCCTTTTAGGAATTAACACGCACCTTATTACGATCACTTAGCCATGTTCGTTAGGAACAATGGCTGGACCATAATGGTCTTAACCGAAATCAAAGCGTTTTCCGTAAAACGCTTGACTTTTGGCTATAAAAGCTATAAACGAAAATGCACAAGGAAGGAACACTTACAAGAGGTTTCTAGAATGCAATAGAACTAAGTTGGATGCTCCTTTAAGTTTGGAACTTCCAGAGGAGGAGATGAGTTGAAAATGAAAAAGGTGCAAGTTTAAAGGTTGAACCTTTGCACCTATTTATAGTTGGAGAGCTTGAAAGAGGTGATGCCAGGTGTTTAGGGGTGTAAGAGGGAGCTTACAAGTGTCCCAAAACGTGGCATAGCAGTTTGGGAATCCATAGTTTTGAGTTAATTGGTTTCTGGCAACATTGTGGAGGCCAAGCAAAACTTTCTGTAGTACAGGCCTCTCGCGCCCCGCGAGAGGCACAGACCTTGCCTATCGCGCCCTGAGAGCGCTTCATAGGCAGAATTGAAGTTTGCCACTTTTAGTCCCTCAACTAATTAAAACCTCCTAGAACCTCCTAAAACACCTTTTTGCATATTTAGCCCCTGTAGCCAATATTTGGCGTACCCGGGATGATGCCCGGATATTGTCGAGCTCTCGGTTCGTTAAAAGGTCACTCAGGAGATATAAATTAAGATGTTGACACTTTTAATCCCTTCCCAATGTCCAACTTTTATATATTTACGGATTTAATCCGTTTCGTCCAACAAACGGGACATGTGAGAGTTAGGACTTCGTAAAAGATCACTCAGAGGCTCGTTATAAGCATGTTGACATCGATGTCACTCAGAGGCTGGGCATGTTGACACAACGGTCACTCAGAGGCCAAGTTTTTAAGCATGTTGACACTAACGGTCATTCAGAGGCTATAAAAGTATTTCGAGTTATGCGCTTCATGAAGGATTAGATTTCTAAGTCCTCCAAAGATTGGAACCCATATTCTATCATTGAACCTAAGGATTTCATCCTTTCCAGGCGCTAACTGATCGATAGTTCCGCCCAATCCTTCATTGGAAGTATTAGCTTCTAACAGAGCTTGCTTTTCGCATCCAATAGCTTCTCATTTAAGTTATTTCTGAGCTCAATGCTCTTGGCGTTAATCCTGATAGGTTTAACTCTTTCTTTGCTGACTTAAGGCATCAGCAACTACATTTGCTTGCCCGGATGGTAGCGAATTTCGCAATCATAATCATTAAGCGTTTCCATCCAACGGCGTTGTCGCATGTGCAATTCTTTCTGATTGAACAAATGCTGGAGACTTTTATGGTCTGTGTATATAATACACTTTGTGCCATATGAGTAATGTCTCCATAACTTTAGTGCAAATACAACGGCACCTAGTTCCAAATCATGGGTGGTGTAATTCCTTTCATGCACTTTCAATTGTCGTGATGCATAAGGCAATTACTTTGCCTTTTTGCATTAGCACCCAGCCCATGCCAGTGTGCGATGCATCACAGTAGACTACAAATTCCTCAATACCCTCAGGTAGAGATAACACGGGAGTATTGCTTAGCTTGTGTTTAAGAATCTCAAGGATTCTTTGTTTGGACCCCAAATAAATTTAACATTCTTATGGGTCAAGGTAGTTAAAGGAGTGGCTATCCTTGAAAAGTTCTCAATGAACCTCCTATAATAACCTATCAATCCTAAGAAGCTACGAATCTCTAATGGGGTTTTGGGTACTTCCCAATTCATTATGGCTCAATTTGGCGGGATCCACTTGGATACCACGCTCGCTTACCATATGTCCAAGAAATTGGACTTCTCTAAGCCAAAACTCACATTTAGAGAATTTAGCATAAAGCTTCTCTTGCCTTAGTAGTTCTAGGATGCACCAAAGGTGTTTCTCGTGATCAGTTTGATTCTGAGAGTAGATAAGTATGTCGTCTATGAAGACAATGACAAACTTATACAAATATCGTTTGCAGACCTGTTCATGAGATCCATGAATGCTGCAGGTGCATTTGTGAGCCCAAAAGGCATTACCAATAATTCAAAATGACCATAACGGGTCCTGAAGGCAGTCTTAGGAACATCCTCACTCCTAACCTTCAATTGATGATATCCAGATCTTAGATCAATCTTGGAGAAGTAACTAGCCCCTTGAAGTTGGTCGAATAATCATCGATCCTGGGCAGAGGGTAACGATTCTTGATTGTTATCTTGTTTAGCTCTCGGTAGTCAATGCACATCTGCATTGAACCGTCTTTCTTCTTTACGAAGAGGATAAGAGCTCCCCAAGGCGAGGAACTTGGCTAATAAAGCCTTTCTCTAAGAGTTCATCCAATTGAACTCTTAACTCCTTCATTTCCGTCGGTGCTAGTCTATATGGAGCTCTAGCAACAGGTGCTGATCCTGGCAGGATATCGATTCTAAATTCTACTTGTCTGTTTGGAGGTAGGCCTGGTAGTACTTCGGGAAAGACATCGGAATACTCCGAAATAATTGGGAGGTCTTCAATGTTCGCTTAGGCTCATTAATAGTGACTTGTGCCATGTAAATGACACAACCTCTCCCTAAACACTTGGATGCCTTAAATAACGACACTTTGTCTGGCAATCCATAGTGTGAATCTCCAAGGATGGTGATCATTTCACCGGATGGGGTTTTTATCTCGATGAGTTTCTTATCGCAGGTAATACGGGCTTGGTTATGAGATAACCAATCCATGCCTAAAACTACATCGAACCCCGCCAATTTCATTGGCAAAAGAGAGATAGGAACGAAATAATTCTTAACGGATATAGTACATCCATCAAAAATGGAAGATGCTGATTCTAAACTTCCATCAGCAAGTTCTATCTCATAAGTTTTATCTAGAGTTCTTATGGGTAAGTTTAATAGTTTACTAAACTTATGATCAACAAATGATTTATCTACACTTGAATCAAAAAGAACTCTAGCGTAAATATTGTTAATGAGGAATGTACCTGTTATGACATTGTTGTCATTAACAGCCTCTCTTGCAGTCATCTGAAAGGCACGGGCATTCCCCTTCTTGGCCTCTCTAGGCTTTGCATCATTACCTTTTGGGTTCTTGGGGAAATTGAACGTAATATACCCTTTTTCATTACAATTGTAGCAAACTGCATCCTTAAGATCTTTGCACTCTAGAATCTTATGCCTTTTTTCTTGCAGATACCACAGGGTTTAGTCTGTGGATTTATACTACACTGTCCTCAATGTCTATATTTATAGTTCTTGCATAGAGGTTTGTCATTAGACGCGTGCTGGTTTTTCTTGAACCCAAAATTTCCTTTCTTTTTGAACCTTTGGGAGTTATTGTCCTCCCGTTTCTCTTCCGTCGGTTTCAGTCCTAACTGACTTTCTCTTACGAAATCAAGGGTGAGGGAAAGAGATAGGTCTACAGCGGACCTATAGGTACTAAGCTGAGCAGCCTTTACCATGCCCTTTATCTGGGCGCCAACCCATTTATAAAACGCGCAATGCATTTGGATTCGGGGGTGATCAAATGGGAAACTAACCTAGATAGGGAGTTAAAGTCAGAAACGTACTTCCGACAATCTAGGTTCTTCATTGAAAGAGACAAAAAGTTTGTCTCTAATTTCTCCACCTCATGGGGTGGGCAATATGTTTCCTTAACAAGGTCTACAAACTTGGACCATCCCAAATTGTACAGGTGGACTTTGCCCATAGATTGGATCATAGCTTTCCACCAGATTAGGGTATGACCCTTAAAGGACTGTGATACATATTTAACCACATCCTTATCAGCACAGCCGCTGATATCTACGATCATCTCCATCTCATCCAGCCACTTTAAGGCTTCCACAGCTCCTTTCTCCCCATTAAAGTCTCGGGGCTTGCAGGAGACGAAATATTTATAGGTACATCCGTCTTTTAAAGAACGGGACCTATCAGCAAAATTTATTTTGTTTGGTTCACTCTTCGCATTCGAAGAGTAAACTGAGCTCTCCTTATGAGCTGAGGATGGGGTAATCGATAATGGTCTAGAGCGTGTAGCACTCGACTCTTTAAGCTTTTCTATGGCCTTTTCAACAGCCGCATCAATGCGAGCTTGAAAATTATCATTATCAATATCTCTGTTTACGGCTTTGTTAGAATCAATATCCCGGTGGCTACTTTATGCCTCATCGAGTTAGCCATCTTTTGAGCTTTGGTTCTATATACCAATAAAATTCTTTCTTAGACATGGTATTAACACCATGTTGGCTTAAATTATTGGATATGACAATCCATTGCCTAATCAAGATAGTGTGAATAACATCAAACTCTTAGGCTTAACATATCTATATTTGGCCTAGGTCTTAAGAGGACCATCATAGGCAAATTACAATCTGGACGTGGTCCATATATTATTGGACAGTGGATTGTAAGGTCACAACTGTTATTGTCATAATTGACAATTATATAGCTCATAGGCTTGTCACTAATGGACATAATAATTGGGCACATTGACCGGACACATTGGACATATATATGGCATATCAGCCTGTCACTTAGGACATAATACATATGGCATATCAGCCTGTCTCCTTGGACATAAATTGGGCACGTTGGCCTGTCCCATTGGACATAAATTTGGGCACATTGGCCTGTCACATTGGACATAAAATTGGGCAAATTGGCCTACATCATAACAGATGTAAATTATGGCACATCAGCCTACATTATAATAGATGTAAATTTATGGCATATCAGCCTACATCATAACAGATGTAATTCATGGCATATCAGCCTACGTCATGACAGATGTAATTCATGGATAAGCTACTCACACAGATGTAATTTTATGGAACCTTGGCTACATCATAACAGATATAAATTTATGGCATATCAGCCTATCACCTTGGACATAAATTGGGCACATTGGTCTGTCACCTTGGAATAAAATTGGCACATTGGCCTACATCATAACAGATGTGAATTTTATGGCTCCTTGGCCTACATCATAACAGATGTAAATTTATGGCATATCAGCCTGTCACATTGGACATAAATTGGGCACATTTGCCTGTCATCTTGGACATAAAATTGGGCACATTAGCCTACATCATAACAGATGTAAATTTATGGCATATCAGCCTCTCATATTGGACATAAATTGGACACCTTGGCCTGTCACATGTCATGGCATCGATGACATTAGCCGGGATCACATTGATCATATAGGCTATATAATAGGTCTTAGGACATAGTCCTTTTACCTAGACGGCTAGTGTGGTTCCTCAAGTCACACTTCCAAGAGTATGAACATTTCTTAATGTTAACATAAGAGTACCTTAATGATTGATTAATGGTCCCGGTCACCTTCGACCTTAACGACCTTGGAGGTTTGAACCTAGTTCCCCACCTCTGGATAGAAGGAAAACTTCCCTTAACTATCCTGATTGAAGGCTCCTTGTCCTTAACTATCATTTCTTGGCCAATGTGTGGTCTACGCCACTTGGCATAATCAAATCTGTTAAGGTCTTTTGGAATTATATAGTAGAGCATAAATTTCGAATGAAATCGAGACACTCGTTTGAAGAGGATGAATACATATATATATAATTCCAAAAATACTTCATTAAATTCCAAATAGAAATTACAATACTAAAAACGATGAAATAAATTGTGCATGCAAGGACTACAGAAAACAAAATGTTCGCGCAGGGACTAAAGAAAAAACAATGTCCTCGTAGGGACTAACATATATTAGAAGAGACTTCACTCGTCCTTTTTTCCCTTAACCAACTTGGAGAGTTTCTTGAAGAACTTGTTTATCTTCTTTTCCATTTTCTCCGCTTGTTGTTGCATTTCTTTCATTCTTTCTAAGGCTTCGTTAATGGCCTCAAGTGGTGGCGGAGGTTGTGGTTGTTGTTGTGGCATAATCGGATACAGGTAACCAGAAGTTGGATATCCAGTCGTTGGATAAGTATGTGGGAAAGGAGACGGGTAAACTGCGTTATGCATAACTTCTTGCATATAAGGGTCATGCGACCATGCTTGATAGTCCACTGGTGTAGACAGGTTAAATGGATCATATCCAGACGTATCTGGATATGTGGGGATTGGGTTACTATAACCCGATGGTGGTGGTTGAACTATAGGTGTTGGTGTTGGTTCCACCACAGGTGAGGTGTTAGAGGGTCCACCCATTTGTGGGTCCTCTCGAATGGTGGCGTAGGGCTTAGGAAAAGGTGTTAGCGAACCCGACCGTTGGCCCGCACATACCGACATACGTGCTCCTCTTTTCCTCCTTGGCGGTTCTGGTGGCGATTGGGGTTGTTCCACCGGTTCCATGTGCACATCTTCTTGCACAGGAGGTGGTTGGGGGTGATGGGAAGGAGTATTGGTATAGGTAAATTGGTTCCAATATTGGCCCCACTCATTAGGACCTTGGTAAGGCGATTCGGAATAGGAGTTTGAATCGCTTGAGATTTCAATGGGATGCGTATGCGATCCTGACGGCGGCATCTTTGGGTCGGAGTCCTCGTCCATGGGGTTTGGTTGGTCCAACTGATTTTGATCGGCTGGAGGTGTATTTAAATATTGGTTTGGATTAAACTCATCATGGTAAGAATGATGAGAATGATGGGAGTGGTGAGAGTGATGTGAATGGTACGAGTGGTAAGAACTTTGAGTGTGGGTAGGCGAATGTTGGGCAAATGGCCATGAATCTCCCGAGTCCTCATAGGGGTTCGGGTGATGTGGAAGTGGGGGAGTATGTCCTGAAGGTCCTTCCCTCATTGATCCTTTTCCTCTTCCTCGTACACGTGGCGGCATTTTTCTTTTAAAAATCAATTCAAAAAGAATACTAATAACTTAATAATGAAATAAGTAAATCCTAGGTCAATGCCTAGACTCGGAAGTCTAAGGAATGTGCTCGTGTAAGTTTGAGATTAAAGACAAGAAGGATAGTGTTTATTTCTCTCAAACGTTGGCTCTGATACCAACCTGTCACACCCCGGATTTCCAACCCAAATCCATACAACGGTGGGCCCGGGTGGGGAGTATCATGACGTCAGTTGATAACATCATAGTCAATTAAACACGACACAGCGGAAGTCTTGGAGTAAAATTACTATTACAAACCAAATGCTCGAAATACAAAATAATATACAGGCTTGTAATAGAAGATCCACAGGCGGATCATAAAATGTACAAAGAAAGAATACAAAACAGACTTTGGGCAGATCTAGGATTTACAAGATCCTCTTATCACTACCGAGCACTTCCAGCCTATTTTCGTATTGTACATGCAAGCTTAGTCTTTTGAAAATACATTAGCTTTCGCTTGTAAATACACTCAACTGACTCATTTTGAAATCATTTCAAAAATGTTTTAAGTGCGTATCAACACAAAATCTTTTTATAACTTGGGAAAGTTGACCGTCTAACCTAGTTAACCGATTTACATGTTTGTCCATACATACAGGGCCCGATACAGAGACCAAGACATGATTAACGTACACACCACTTTGGACTCATGAAGGAGTCAATTCTTCCCAACCTTACGGGAATGCATTTTTGAGCGTCTATCGGGTGTATGCCTACACCCGCGCTAAGGTCGTGGCCGTTTCTATTGTAATGAGCCTAGGATATCCAGGACACGGTATTTAACCCCCGATGTTTAAGTTATCAAACAAAACTGATTAAAACAGAATATGCGGATTTACTAGCCGCACCCGGCATTCGATTGATCCCATTTCCGACCAAGCGGTAATGATTTACGGTAACCCAAGCCCGTATAGGGGAAATAAGTCGAGAGTATTTACCTGAGCTAGTCTTCTTTTAATTTTAATAACTCAGCTGTACACAAAAGTACTAAGTGTAGATAGCATTTACCGGCAAGTCTCTAGTCTGGATTATGGCATAAACTAACCAATTAAATACTAATGATCTTATTTAAGTCATAGACTTAGACCGTGTAGTGTACATGATCAAGACGTATAACGCTTGATTCAAACGATGATTGGGTAGAATGCAGTTTAATCCCAACAAGTACCTTGACTTGTGTAATATGGATAAACTATAAACATTCTGGATTTTGAGACTTAAATGACAAGGTTAAACCCGTTTCGGTTAATTTCCGTAAACTAGTTACATATACTTAAACCGTATGCATATCAGCGATATCGGCTAACCAGATAAGTAATGCACAAGTTATATATGCATTATATTTTAAATAAGTTGTAATATCAGTAGGATATCAACTTTTATGCCCGTTAAGGTTTTAAAATGAAACTATGCCTCATAAGGGCGTTTCGGTAATTTCATATTGTGTAAAAGGAACTTGAATATAATTTAATGTTATAACTATAAGTATTCTGGAAAAATAACTTATTCATGATATAATATCAGTAGGATATTAATTATATGTGTAACTTATCTTTTATGACCAAACTATGCACCCGAAGGGGCATTTTGGTCATTTTACACATAGTTTATAAATTATTTGGGATTTTGAGTTTATAACATGTACCTACTTAAAACTTTTTAAAATAAGTTTTAAAATCAGTAGTAACAAGTCTTGGTCAATTAATATGGTTTAAAACCATACTATGCGCCGAAACGGCGCTTATGTCGTAAAAATGACGTTTTATGCGATGTTTTATGAAAACTGATGTTAAGATCAGGTTTATACGTCTTAGATATGTTATTTAATATAACATATTAGTAGGTAAGGTATTTACCTTGAAAAGATTTGATTAAAACCATTATGAGCCACAAGGGCTAAATCGTCATTTATCGACATAATTAAAGGACCTGCTTGTAAACTCAGTTTAGAATCTGGTTTAACATCCCAATTAATCTACTTAAATATTATATCATTAGGAAACTTTTTTAAGTTCATTATCATTAAAACCTTGATTTATGCAAAAAGGGACATTTTAGTCAAAAATGGCATAATTACAGAACTTGCGCATAAACTCAGATTTTGATTATGATCATGTAATATAACCTTAGAGGGTTATGCGACATTATATTATGATCATAATGAAACTTTAGATCAGTGTCTAACTAATCTAAATCGGGTCAGAATCGAAAGTCAAAGTAGAAGTCAAACTTCGCGACTTTCGGTTGCGAACCGACCTTAGAACTGAAATTGACAAGCCGAACATGTTCTAATGTTAATTAATTACCAACTTGTTTAAGTTTCAAAACAGGTTTAAAACATTTATAAGATCAAATTATATTTTTTTCCGAAAAATGGCATGTTTGACTTTTTAGAATCATAACTTTGACCCGTCAATTGGTCTAGCAAACGTGATCTTCAGGAGGTGTCCTTTATAGGGACTAACACCTACCTTATTAAGATCACTTAGCCATGTTCTTACGAACAATGGCTGGACCATAATGGTCTTACCTAAAGTCAAAGTGTTTTCTGTAAAACGCTTGACTTTTGGCTATAAAGCCTATAAACGAAAATGAAAGAGTAAGGAACACTTACAAGAGGTTCCTAGAATGCAAGAGAACTAAGTTGGATGCTCCTTTCAGTTAGGAACTTCCAGAGGAGGGAGATAGAGTTGAAAATGAGAATGGTGCAAGTTCAAAGATTGAACCTTTGCACCTATTTATAGTTGGAGAGCTTGAAGGAAGTGATGCCAGGTGCTAAAGGGTGTAAGAGGGAGCTTACAAGTGTCCTAAAATGTGGCATAAGCTAGTTTGGAAGACCATAGTTTCGAAAAAATGTTTTTGGCAATTTGTGTGGTGGCCAAGCAAACTTTCTGCAGACACGGCCTCTCGTGCCCCGAGAGGCCAGAGCCATGCTTCTCGCGCCCCGCGAGGCGCCCATATAAGGTTTCAAAATTGGCCGCATTTAGCCCCCAACTTATTAAACCCCTTTAAACCTTCCTAAAACACCTTTTTGGCATATTTAGCCTCCGTAGCCAATACTTGGCATACCGGGGTTATGCCCGGACATTATCAAGCTCTCGATTCGCTAAAAAGGTCATTCAGAGGTATAAATTAACATGTTGACACTTTTACCCCTCCAATATCCAACTTTCACATTATTACAGAATTGAACTCTCTCGTCCAACAACGGGCACGCATGAGAGTTAGGACTTTGTAAAGGATCATTTAGAGGCTCATTTTATGCATGTTGACATATCAGTCACTCAGAGGCCAAGTTTTGAGCATGTTGACACCTTTAGTCCTTATTGGTCTTTAATAGACTAAAATATAAAGTACAACACGTGTCACTATACTATTGGACACGATTTTTACGAGGTGTTACACCTAACCCTCGTCATATGTTGATTGGTCACTCTACGGTACGATGTACTTACCTTCTCACTAACAAGTCTGACGTTGTAACACGAAAGGATGATCTCAGTTACTCATAGCGTTACGATGAATTGTTGTGCTTACCTTGATCGCGGGGTATGTCTTCACATGTGACGCACAAATGTTATAGCAAATTTTATCTAGTTAAGTCACGAGGTTGAAAATTGAAGGCTGGTGTGATAAGTTTAAGTGGACAAATATAACGGCAATCACGTGGACCAGTCTGACTAAGATTGTACTGAAAAAGTGTTCCTTAATCGGTTCAAAATGGTTTGATTCCATCGCAATTGTCCTCTTTATTATTATTATTATATTATTATTATTATTATTATTATTATTTTTTTATTATTATTATATATTTTAGATGCAAAAAGGTTTCTTGGTTGGTTGGATCAGGATTTTGACAAAAGGTGTTACTATTCAGAACTGGGAAACACTGGGCCACGCGTGGACAGTCTGACTAAGCTCGTACTGAAAAGTGTTCTGTAATCGGTTCTAAATGTTTGATTACATGGCAATCTCCTCCTTTATTATTATTATTATATATTATTATTATTTTATTATTATTATTATTTTATTATTATATATTCTATTATTATATTATGTTTATTATTATTATTATTATTATTATTATTATTATTATTATTATTTTATATATATTATATATTTTAGATGCAAAAAGTTCTCGGTTGGTTGGATCGCGGATTTTGACAAAAGGTGTTACTGTTCAGAACTGGGAAACACGTGGGCCCACAGCATTTTGAATGAAGTTACTCTTTTTTTGGATGGGCCCACCTATCTTCTCGGATGGGCCCATCTATTCGAACTGACCCACACTTTTCGGATGGACTCGAATTGGGCCTATCATTTCGAACAACTGTTCCAAAATGGGCAAGGCCCAGCGTCTCGAACAGGCGCAATTCGAGTCTATATATTTGGCATTTTGTTTATCTATTTCGAACCGTTAAACTCATCTTAGATCTCTCTCGGACATAGTATCTCGAACTCATAGGTTTTACATTTCCCTTGCATCTCGGATGGAATTGCTGCATTTCGGATGGATCTCGGAAAACCTGCTTGCATTTCGGATGGATCTTAGACCATACATATGCATTTTGGATAATCATACGAAATCTGACATATCCATCCGAAATGTCAGGTTATCTCGATGACTAACAAGGGTTCATGTTAGAACTTTTGAGATCGTTGATACTTGGTTTTAGTAGGTTTTGGATAGTTTTGTAATAGTTTATTATGTTCTAGAAAGTTCAGGGGTTAAAATGTAACTACAAGGGTTTGTCCTTGTGGCGGCGTAATTAAGTACCCAGCTATTTATTAAATATGCTGGGTAGTTAGTATGTATATATATGTTAGTAATGGTAAAACCCTAGTCCAAGGTTCTTGGACAAGTTTTGGTGATTTCTCTTATGTTGTGATTATTCTTGTGCTAAATCTGACATCCAGGTGCTTTTAGTGATTCTATCTTTTGGGATTCCATATACAACACTTGCTGTTTGATCCATACAATAATTTCATCTTCATCTTTTGGTTTTTCTTAACTTTTACACATGCAAGCAACTAATCTATAGTTGTTTGGGTGGTAACAATCAAACCACTATGATCCGAATCTGTTTTGGGATTCACAGTTCATTCGAATTACATTTGAACCTTGTCCATCTGAAATACGTTTTGACACAGTCCATCAAATTAGGTTGACCAGTTCAATATGTTTTGAACCTTTTCATTGTTTGATAGGTTCAAAACTATTTTGAACCTTTTGAACTTTTAACCTGTATTGTTGACCCCTAGACCCTCCTTATTTGTACTTTGTAACTAACTGACTCTTTGACTGTTTGATTTATGACTGAACGGTTAAAAGGACCAATTAAGTTGATTTTTATGATAAAACTTGAACATGTTTGTTCAAAGTGCATAAATTGGCGTAAAAATGATGGAAAAACGTAACTCGATGTTGAACCCTTTCATAATCAGGCATGTTTTCTGTCTGATCCTCCGGCTATTACTATGAAATGTTCCATTTGATGATAGTCTGGTTAAACAACTGGCGCATCACTCATGCCTTAAAGACAAATCCGGTCATTTTTGAAGACATGATTCATGATTTTTAGATAAACGCCAAAGTTAAGAGAAGTGATTGTGACAACCGTCGCGAAAACAGGTAAACCCTAATCTATACGTACGACTTATACGGATAACGAAACGATACTAAGTATGACTCGGAGGAATCCGAGGTACGTTATGAGAAACATGCAAACAATAATACCTAACAGTGCGATGTGGATGCCTTAGTGTGCTAAAAACAGGTTAAATAGAAGCTTTCTGTTTAAGAGTTCGCAAACCGTACAATAACGATTTAGATGCAAACGTAAGCGCCAGAGACTATTCTAAGAGTACAAAATTACCTAGACAAGGTACTTAGACAATAATATAAAAATTGAGGCCTTAACACGTAGTTGGCACGTTAAACGAGGCGGTTCGGTTAACGAAACGCCTTTGATTTTAACAAACACGGAAACAACCAAACATGCATTGTATGGCAATCCAAATATATTTTTAAGCAAATACATGAAAGCGTTCAGCTTTTCGATTAAAAACATGTTAGTATTTTAAAAAATAACTGCGCTGGTACGATCATTTACCAAACGGACGGGTCGAATGACAATTTGGACTATGAGATACCTTAACAGAAAGTTAGTTTATAAAACCCGTTTGATAGTAATTATAAAATATATAAAATATTTTATATTTGGCCCTACTCCGTTTTTAACGAAACTTAGGTCAAAATGTAGAGAAAAATAAGCTCGTCTCAATTGATATCATATTCATAATTTTATAATATGCTATATTTTGAAAGTTATACGAGTAAAATGAGTGAAGCAGCTGAATTAAATATAAAGTTATAATAATATAATAATAATATTAATTTATTAAACAATAACACTAACCACCTCACGAGCAGATTAGCATCATATGTGTATATATGTGATGTTCCTTCTGTTCTCAATTTGAAAGATCCATCTTTCACTTAGTTCCCACCTTGTTACACACACAAAACTCAGATCCAGCTGAGAAACATTAGGCTTCAGCTGTAATCTAAACCTTTGGAAGGGTAGAGACCGCTCACTTGATCGAGAAACACGAGGTATAACACCCGAAAACTAAACTAGTAGCCGTAAACTTAGTTTTTTTAACTTTTTTCGTGGGTATATTTAGGACTTCAAAATTTACAGGATGGTCACCCATGGTGACAGTAAGACTGGATAAATATTTTAGAATTTTCTGAATTTTTGGTGATTTTGGTGAATTTTTAACTCTTTAAAGGAATAAATTCGGATAAAATACTAAACGGGCTCAATAAATCACCAAAAATTATATTGATCTGGATTTTAAATTTAAAACATTCTGAAAAATTTTGGGGATCATTGACTGAGTTTGAAATGGTTTCAAAAATCCGTTGTCGCGAAGTTTCGGTAGGCCGGAAAAGCTGTATAACAAATTCAGAAAAGTCTCAAATTTTTGCAGGAGGTTCCCAAAATATTAGGACACTTCTGTAAATTTATGGGAAATTTTGAAAGTCGTATCATTTTGGTTTTTAATTGTTTGGTTAAAATACAGTTTCTCATGAATTTATTAAAATTAATATCTTAGTTTTATAAATTCTGGAAATAATTTTCCAGAATTCTATATAGTTTACCAACTTATATAAAAATTTCAGAATTTTATGAAGCATATCCATTGAATGATTTTTGGACTTTAAAAATCTTATTATTTTATACAAAACCGGCAGTTGTAAACGTATAACGAACTTGCCGGGACCGCGAAATGACCAATGATTAAATTGGCAATAAGTGGAACACTGGAGTCATTCTGGACTGTTCCGGGGCAAAATGGGTACTTGGGGTACATTACACGCCAGTTTGGGAGATTCCTCGACGGCGAAAAAGGAAATTTTAAATCGGCAACCTGGGATCCCCAAACGACTGAACTACCTTAATATAAAGTTAATAATTTCTAATGAACAACTCATTAGTACAATCCATATGATCATACCACTTTCCGAACATCTAAAACAAACGAATTTGACTGGCACGCAAAACGTGTCCGGACCCAAACCGAAATCTGACACTAAGATAATACCCACAACTCTACAGGTAGGATATAGGTCAAGTCTCAGATGATTATCCTCATCTTAGCCATAGTTATTGCAATTACCGAATTGAAAACTGTATTCGGTAATAACCAAACACAAACTAATATCAGGACCGAAGAGATAGAGCATTGATACTTACCCATCTGTGATAGTCGTGCCATATACTAGGTGAGTTTCACTACCCCGTTTCAAACTGTTTTACAGTTTTACTTGGGTTGAAATGCATGTTACATACGGACATACTTGCACATACATATATGTTGTGATGTGAATTATCTGAGTTATACTAAACACAAAAGTCAACACAAACACGAGTGATCAACAATATGTCGCTGGATGTGTGAATAGTACTATTGGTCTGACGAACCCAATTGATCTGGCACTTGAGAACAGTCAAGGTTTCACTTGTGGGCTTAGTATAATTCTTGTCAAACATGCAAAATTAACTGGTTCAAAATATATTGTGAAACACCCTAAAACAGTGAAATTCACCAGCTATTTATAGTTGACCGTTCAAACTTAACATGCATTTTAGGTAAAGTTAAAGAAGAATAAAGTGAAGTGCGTATGGGTTTCAAGTTTTGTTGATCGAATACTACTGTAAATAGAAGCATGCTTAGCAAAGACAACCGCTTTTTGGACATTAGTGCCTATACAGTAAACCTTAGTGTGTAATCAAATGGTGTAAGCGATGCTTGTGTTGTGTAATACAGTATCTTTTTAAATAACGTATTCATACCATGTATCTGTTGCACCCCGTGTGCGCTTCCGCTGCGAGTCGGGGTGTGACAGTGGTGAAGGTGGCAAAGGATCAATTGAGTCAAAGTCCAAAAGAAAGATATTTTTATTTTAGAGACAGACGTACGAAGATATTAAAGATTGATGATCAGGCTTACCATCCGACATCATATGCCAAAGACAGAGTTGTTCAAGCGTTATGACGAATGAGCTACGAAGGCGCGTTTCCAATAGTTTTAAAGAAAATGTTCCCGTCGTATTCGAGATTTTTGGCACACATCTTTCTGCAATACATTAGTGAGAACAAAGTCGGATTGGATCAGCTCAACCAGACACAATCAGCTGCATTAGCGGCTCTGGTGAACAACTGGGAGTACAACTTTTCCGCATTTATTTTTGACAATATGAAGAACATGCTGGAAAATCCCAAAAGAGAGTTTTCCTGTTATATCCAAGGTTTATTCAGATGATTCTTGATGAGAAGTATCCAAACCTTGTGAGAGCACAAACTTTTTGAATCTGAAGCCTATGGGTCCAACCTGTTTTGAAGCAGCGTGCAAATAACGAGATACGACAAAAATTAAGTTCACTGGCAAATATGCTCTAGAAAAATACGGAAAGTTTGGACTAGTTGTTGCTGCACCTAAACCGATAAATACCACAATGCCGAATAACATGATATACAAATCATCGGTGCTCAAAAGAAGCCAGAACCTGAATTGGAAGATCTGATTACTAAGATGAAGAGACAGAGGATGAGTTGGAACACATAGAGTTTGAGAAAGTTGAGGAAACCATTAGAGACCTGAATCTGATATCTACTGAGAACCTTGCTACATTACTTGCCTCTCTGCAGGGCGATTCCGGGAACCCTCCCCCGTAATCATTCCTCCTCCTGAAGAAACTCACGATATAGCAGAGGAAGAGGCTCGAAAGAAGCAGAGAACCGAAACAGAAACCCTCGTTGACCCAAAGCCCACAAGCTCGAGTACCTTTCATGAGCCATTTATTCAAGATGCCCCGATTACAGACATGCTAGAAAGTTCTAGTGGCGCTCGATTCGAAGCTGGAAGCTATGGTGAATTTACTGAAAATGATGAAGCAGCAATGCGAATCACTGCAGATAAAATGAAGTTTGTTGAGCAATCAGACAGTGATGATGATGAAGAAGTGAATGTGAAGAAGCTGCAGTGAAGAGTAGTCATTCTGGAACAAGATGTTGTTTTAAAGGATGCTCAAATATCATCTCTGCATAACCAAGTAACGATTAAAGATCAAGCAATTGAATAACTTCAGGGTGATGTGAGTTTACTGATGGCAGAGATCTATGAAATGAAAGCAAAGCTGCAGCAGCAAAGTTTAGTAGTGAATTTGCAGATAAAGACAACAATCCTTTGAATGTTACTCATCATGAACGTATCGTTGAAGTAAAGGCTGTAGCCGATGCTGAAAGAGAAGCTGGATTGAATGCTTATCTAGCAGCTGAGAAGACAAAGAACAGAAAGCAAACACAAAAGAAACAGAGCAACAAACAGATGCGTATTATGAAGAATCAAGACTTGAATCCTCTTGATGAAAACTTTCAACAAAAGATCCAACGAGAACGTCAGATCGTTATGTGATGGAGTTGGGATCGAGCCTCTACGACAAGGTTGGAAACAAATTTGAAGTAAATGTTGGAGAATGATCACGATAGGAAGTTGTGGTTGGTAACCTGAGAGAGTGGACACAGGGATATACTATGCCAAGTAGTCGTAGTTTGAATCATGGACCAAGATTGATCTGAAAAGTCTACTGCGAGCTCCTTATTATGATTTTGATCCAAATCAGCGAGGTCTAGGATGGACATTTCGTTCAAAACTCGAACATGAAGTAAAACACGACTTTCCAACCATGAAGACACATAATCTTATCTAAAGAAGAGCCCAGGCATTCGTGATCCATATACAAAGAAACCATTTCGGAATGTCATATAGGCCACCAACCGATAAAGAGAAAGTTATTCCGTTGTTCCAAAATTTCCCAAAGGAGTGCTGAGGAACTTTAGCTACTAGGCATATAATCCAAGGATGCAGAGGCTGTAGTTGTGACTAAAGAAAAGGCATTTCGATTAGAAGACACGCTGGAGCTAATCAGTTTTCACGAAGAGGATATTAAGATCTTAGGTCAACATCAAATCCACACAAACGTTAAGCAAGAAGCTTGTGCGAAGTCTTGGACGAGCGTTGTGGCCAATGTGATCAACAACAAGCTATATGTGGATCCAAGTCCACTATTTGGAGGCAGCGGAGCTGGCGGTCTTGAAGCTGAATACAACACTAATGCAGTAAACCTAGGGGGAGATTGTTAGGCCCTCTTAGGTTTATGCATTAGTCACTTTAGTGGTTTGGGGCTAACATGTAATAGATGGGCTTGGGAAGGCCTTTGGGCCTAGGGTTTTAGGTTAATGGTGCCCTAACCCCTTGCTGTAAATAGATAATGATGTATTAGGGTTAGGAGCTTTTTGGCGGTTTCTCAAAAGCTTGTATTAGACAAATTTCCACATTTGTATGCAATTTGATCTTTCTATTTCATCTTATTTCTTCTATCTTGATTCATAGCTTTTTTGTGTGATTCCAGCCACTAATCAAGCTATGGGTGATATCGTGAGATCCGGTTTTTTGGGCTTACACTTTGGCTAGGCACTTCTTAGGTTGGATACATGAAATGTTGGATGAACGTTGTTGAGTTCTTGAGGTAGGTCCAGTCGATATGTTACATTGCCAATCCTTCGAGAATCTGAAAGAACCAACAAAGCGAGGAGCGAGTTTTCCTTTCTTACCAAATCGAACAACTCTTTTCCAAGGGGATACCTTGAGGAGTACGTAATCACCAACATTAAATTCCAATGGTTTGCGTCTTTTGTCGGCATAACTCTTTTTTTGACTTCTAGCCTTGAGCAACTTGTCACGAATCTGCAAGATCTTGCCCGTTGCCTCTTGTATGAGCTCGGGACCGGGATTTGAGCTTCTCCTTTCTCGTGCCAAAAAATAGGCGAACGACACTTACACCCATACAAGGCTTCGAATGGAGCCATTTGAATACTAGCGTGGTAACTGTTTTTGTGTGAGAATTCTACCAAAGGTAAGTGTATATCCTAGTTGCCACCAAAATCAAGTACGCAAGAATGAAGCATATCCTTGAGTGTTTGGATAGTACACTCGGTTTGACCATTTGATTGAGGATGAAAAGCCGTACTAAGGTTGAGGTGAGTACCAAGAGCAGTTTGAAAGGTTTGACAAAGACGCGAGGTGAAATGACCAACACGGTCAGAGATTATGTCAATGGGGATACCATGACGACAAATGACTTCATTAGTGTAGATACGAGCAAATTTCTCCACTCAGTAATCTTCATGAATAGGGAGGAAATGAGCAAATTTAATCAAACGATCAATAATTACCCAAATGCTATCAAGACCGGATGAGGTTCGAGGCAGTTTAGTGATGAAGTCCATAGTTATACTCTCCCATTTCCAGACCGGGATTTATGGTTGTTCGAGTAGGTCAGATGGACGTTGGTGATCAGCTTTGACCTTGGAACAAGTGAGACATTTGGAAACGAAGGTTGCAACATCTTTCTTCATACCGTGCCACCAAGAAGAGTACGAAGGTCTTGGTACATCTTGTCAGCACCAGGATGAATAGAGTATCGTGATTTGTGAGCCTCTTTCATCAAGAAGTCATGAAGGTTGTCATGGTTCGGAATCCAAACGCAATCGAGATAGTGAAGGATACCGTTGGGTTTGGTTTCAAGTTGGCTTTCGGCACTACACTTCATCTTTACAAGTTACCCTCGTTCACGGATGAGTATTATGCCTTACGAATCAGTCTTGAAGATCGTTTAGGATTTGGAGACAATGATACTCTTCACATGGGTTTTTTCGACTAAGGGTGTCGACTTCGACATTCGCCTTACCATGGTGGTAGCGAATCTCACAATCATAGTCGTTGAGAAACTCTACTGACATGATGCAAGCGCGGGTATATTTTAAGCACTTTTCACTCGTTTTTCGAGCTTTAAATTTATAAAAACATGATATAACACTATCACTCTCTACAACACGGTAGGGCAAGTGCACCATCGTTGGTGTAGCATAGTGATGGTAAGATACCGAGGTCGTCCAAGGACACAAGAGCTTTTAATACCGAAATATCTCAACGTCTAATCTAATCAAATTTTGAGAAAAGATTTTTGATAATCTAAATGGATAAAGAAATTAAAATAATAAAAAGAAACAAATAGACAAGATAAAACCACTTGGTTCTGACTCGTCATTTATGTATCTTTTAATGCACTTTAGGTTTTCTAATAGATTATCTTATTAAAGTGGCATGTCCCTCTTTTGGAGGCAACGCTACCCTCAGCAATATTGATCTGAGTAAGCAGGGATACAGTCCCACAAGACCGGAATATTGAAATGTTGGGCTTATACTAGTGAAGGTTACACATTAGTACTACATTTGGGCTTATTAGAGGGTATTGGGTTTCTTAGTGCCTTATGGGCCTAGGGTTGTAATTGTTGGGCTAGATGATTAGTATAAATATATGTATTAGGTTAATATTTTGGGGTTAGAGAGTTATAACTGAAAACTTGTATCAGACACTATTCTGGTGTATGCAAGTTGTTTCTTGATTCAGAGTTGTTCTTCATCCTAATCTTTATTTCCGAATTGATTAGGTTTACGATACCTGTTAGATCCGATTTCGGGACTAACAATTGGTATCAGAGCCTGCTGTACACTACAGGCTCCAGGTATCGCAGATTGAAGAGCTGTTCGAAATTGGAATTTGTTGATGTTCAACCCGAATTACTGTTCAGAATTGAAGATTGCTGTGATTTGATCGGAATTGCTATTGTTCTGAAGAACTCGAAGAAGGATTGAAGATTTTGGATTCGATACAATTGGGATTCCAAGAACAGAAGAAGTTTCAAGGATTTCGGATTGGCCACTGTTGAAGATCCCGAAGAACACGAAGGAGATCATCCATCTCGGATTGATCCCGGACTATGTTCCTGAAAGATTTCAATAATTCAATCTGAATTACTACTATTTCGGATATGAAACACTATTGGTGGTTATCTTTGCAGGGAATTCGGACTGCTGTTGCAGGGAATTCGGACTACTGTTGCATTCGGATAAGGACTTTATTCCGGACTGATTCATTTCGGATCAAGTTCATTCCGGATTCTTTCTCATTCCAGACTAAGATTCATTCCGGATTCATTTCGGACTAGTTTTCATTCCGGACCAAGTTTCATTCCAGACTTCTTTATTTCGTATATACACTGCTTTCCGGATTATCATTTCAGATGCCATCTCGGATTGATTTCGGATCTAGCTATTCGGATTTGACCATCTCGGACTGATTTCGGATCTGCCTGTCTCGGAGTTGTTTATCTCAGACTCATTTCAGACACATTTATCTTGGGCACATATTCAGATCACTGTTCATTATAAAAATTCAAAATTAACTTTAATTTAATTTACTTGGCAATCTTAATAAAGTTAACCATGATGTACAGTTACATGACTGCTCAAGATTTGATCAATGCCATGTTGGCTGCACTGCAATCACAGACTCTGGACCTCTATTAGGAATTGATCAAGTTATTGGCACTTCAACTAAGGTGCCCCGTCTGTTATATGGAGACGAGTACTATGAGTGGAAGTTCAGATTTGAGCACTATTGCAAGGCCAAAGAGCCTGGGTGTGGAGATGTATTATGAATGGTCCTCGAACGATTGTCTATAGTACTGATCAAGATCCAGATACAAAGATTCCAAAACCCAGTCACTTGTGGACTCCAAAAGATGTGAAAATTATTGAAGAAGATGAAAACGCTTCAGCTGTGTTAACTAATGGCTCTTGGACCTGACAATTCTATTGCGGTCAGAGATTGCAAGACCGCAAAGAAGTGTGGAGTGAACTTGCAAAACCTTTATGAGGGAAATGTTGATATGAAGGCCAGCAGAGTAAATCAGCTGAATCAACAATTCAGCTCCTTTAATCACATTTATGGGGAAACCATAGAAAATCAGATCCGAAGATATGTGAAGCTCGTTTCTCAGATGATATCAACTGAGATTACTCTTACCAACAGTGTTATGAACAGATAGCTGTTAAATTCATTACCGAAGATTTGGGATCTGATGTTGGAATGATCAAGAAGACGAAAAACCTGAATGATGTCACTCTCACAGAAATGATTGCAACTATTAAATCTTGTGAGATAGATAATAAGCAGAGAGACATCAATCATCAGAGTAGTTTGATGGCGGCTGGTATTACAGGGAAAAATGCAGCATTAATGTCACAGAATCTGGTTTATAGCCCTCTGCAAGGAAGTTCTCACACACCGGGAAGCTCAAACGTGGTGTATAGTCCTCTTGCCACACCACAAAAGACTCAGTACGTCTACGGTCTTCAATCTCATACTCCTACTATGATTTCTATAGCGCAAGTTTAGACACAATACCACGCTCAGTATCCTAACATGGTGTTTAGTATCGCCATTCCAGCTACAGCTCAACAAGGCGGCATTCCTCAATTTGCTGCTCCTGCTCAAGCTGTGTCCAATTCTGCTTTTCTTACTAAGGAAAATGAGGAGAAATTGGCCATAGCTACCTCAATGATTAACAGTCTAAATGCCTTTTTAGCAGGTGACCTAACTCCCCCATCTATTCTTCCAACTGAAGTAGATCAAATAATGGAGGAGGATATGGACGAGATTAACGTGTCCTTGAATCTTGCAATGGCTGCTTTCTGTGTCAACAAGTTTCAAAAGAAGTATGGGCGGCAACCATTGTCAAATCTGAAGACTGGCTCACAAAGATAAACTTAGGTGTTATAGATGTCATGAGCTAGGACATTTTGCAAGGGAGTGCAAGAAGCCGTCATCTGGATATGTGTCATCCAGAGTGGCAGACATACAGAGCAGTGACAGACAGCTGGTGCTAGTCTCTCCTTCAAAGTCTACTACAAGTCACTCAAGCAGCTCTGGTGGGAAATCAACAGCTTTGGTGGCACAACACACGAAGGATTCAACTGGGCAGATGATGCAGCTCAGATGAGACTTTAATTCTTTCTAAGAACAGCAACCATTGCATGATGGCGTAGACAACTGAGACACCTGATCTTTCGGAAATGGTAAATCGAATTCTCTGTTCTGATACTTGTCATTTTAAATTTTCACAAATGCGCGCCCATAATTCAACTCTTGTGGCTGAATATCAGCAAGATGCATCACAGAACATCGCCCTTAAACATAAGAACAAACTTCTTATGGAAAAGGTCGAAGCTCAAAAACAAGATATACCTCAGCTAAAGCTTGACTTGAACCAACAACAATGTTGGGTATACGACTATAAGCTAAAATTAGCTGAAGAGGACGTAGAACTTCAAGCAGCCTTAGCCAAGCTAAATTCCTTGATAGGGAAGTTTCAAGAAAATGAAATAAATATTAAAAAAATTGAAACTTCCAGCAAGCTGGTCAAGGACTTGTGTGATCTACAACTTAATTATCAGAAAAATTATACCAAAGGTCTTGGGTACAATAGGGCTCCCTCCACCATATAATCATAACTATACATGAATGCCTGAATCTAAGGCTGATCTAGAAAATGCAGAAAATATGATGTACGGTAAACCTTCAGATTATCTTTCTAAACTGTGGAAGCCCTATTACCCAAAGTTCTCAAAGCCAACTGAACTTAAGAGGGATGATGTTTTTGTTACTTCCATACCATTTTCACACGAATCTGGTGCCATCCATCTTGTAGTTCAGTTGATTTAGAGAAAATGACGCCTAAGGCAGAGGCAGCAACATCACCCACAGAATCAAAAGGAGAAAATTCTTCTGAAACTGAAACTGACTCAGTGAACGATACTAACGTTTCTACCTCATGTGCAGAAAAAAATATTAGTTGAGGATATTACAGATGGTGATCAAGAAGAATGTCTGAATTCGAATTCAAACAATTCAGCTGCTGACTATGATTTTTATAAACCTGTTGACATTTTGAATCAATTTCTTGCTGAACAATTTAAATTCTCAGACAGTGTTGGTTGTGTTGATAACACAGACAGTTTTTATTCTGGTTTTTCATCTAATGCTGATGTTTTGAATGCTAATAATAAATGTGATAACTCGTGCAATGAAAACATGAATTTTGCTACAGGTACAACATCGACAAATGATTTTTTTGCTGAACAATCTAAATTCTCAGACAGTGTTGGTTTGTTGATAACACAGACAGTTTTAATTCTGTTTTTTCATCTAATGTTGATGTTTTGAATGCTAATAATAAATGTGATAACTTGTGCGATGAAACATGAATTTTGCTACAGGTACAACAATAGATGATTGGGTTTCCTCAGTTCCGACTGAAGAGACTGAAAGTTCTTCTCCAGAGGTTCCATCTGTTGATGCTAATCCCAGAGGTTGACAGTGAGGAATTCGACCAACCAACTGACCCTATGAAGAATGACGTTGGCATAGTACTAGAGGAATCGGCGAATCAGCTTCTTCAAACAAAGAACAATGGACTAATTCTGAAATGACAGAAAATGAGCATTCTCTTTCTACTGACTCAGACAAAAATCTTGAAACTGAATCTGAATCGGACTTTCAAACTTTTCAAAAAGTAGAGTTTCCTCCCGTTTTTGATGATTCAAGCTCATTTTCTAGCAGTTCAGAAAAGGATGTCCCTGCTGAGTCACCCGTCTCCTCTGCGGAATCTACCACGCAAAATGATTTGAAAACTAATAATAAGAAACGGAGAACGCTAGATCCAAAAAGAAGAAAACCAAACAGGCATCACAGACAAATGAACATGCGACTGCTAAGTCACTTCCTCATTTCAAGAAATCAACTCAGCAGCCCCAAACTGAATCTGTTAAGCTACCAGCTGAACATAAATCAGTTAAATTTGTGCCTAAGTCTACTCACTCCGAATTGTTTAATTCAAATCACAAATCTAACAAGTGTACTGATGGTTACCAAAACCTTGCACCAGCCGTCAGTATCAGCAAGCAAGAAACTGACAGACAAAATGCCTAGAATCTCCCAAACTGAACGGACTGTTTTTCTTCCAGAAGAGGCATACCTTTTCAACTATGGATTTCCCTGGGCATATAGCACGAAATTGTCAAAAAGCTTTTACACCTTTCAAAGCATTATACTCAAAATATCAGAAAGCTATGCCTAAGACCTTCAAATCTCTAAGACCTTTAGGTTTTATGAATCCTTCTAGCACTCCAAGGACTGTGCAGAAGTCTAATCGCTAACCTGGAGGCCTAAGATCTTGACCAAGATTCCGTCTTCTTCCCCAAAATCAGACAAATCAAAAGCATCATCGACTATCCTCAACTAATTTAATTTTCCGTGAGGTTACCTATGTTGATGCACATGGCATGCCTAGATCGTCAATGGCCTGGGTTGCAGCTTCTAACTAAAACCTGTTGAAATGTGCAGGAACAGCTCTGGTGAACTCTCGTCAGACTCTGGTATATTGACAGTGGTTGTTCCAGGTACATGACTAGTGACATCTCGCAGTTGAATGAAATTCAGTTTTTCGATGGGGGTTTGTCTTCTTCACTGGTGGTGAGACAGGAAAAATTCACTATGAGAGGAACAGTATGCAACAGAGCTCTCAGCTTCAAGAATGTGAATTACGTACCAGAGTTGAAGCATAGTCTTTTGAGTGTGTCTCAGCTCTGTGACATCATTTGGATGTTCTCTTTACCAAGAAAGGGTGTTATGTACTGAAACCAGGCCTCATCATTCCGGATGATTGGATTCTTCTAAAAGTCAGCGAAAAGGAAATGCATGTCATCGACATGAACAAAGCTCCCTCTGACAAGCTCACTTGCTTATTCTCGTCGACAGCTGAGCATGATGCAATGCTATAGTATAGTCGACTCAGACACATCAACATGAAGAACTTAAATCGACTTGCAAAAGGTGGTTTAGTCAGAGATCTACCAGTTCGCGACTTTATGCAGGTTGAAAAGTGTGAATCATGTGCACGTGGGAAACAACATCGACAGCCGCACAACTCTAAAACCGCCCCTTCCACGTCTCAAGTCTTAGAATTGCTTCATATGGATCTTTTTGGTCGACAGATGTTCTGAGCATTGGCAGGAAGGCATACTATCTGGTCTTTTATTGATGACTACTCACGATTCACTTGGGTTTTCTTTCTGGCACAAAAAGGTGAAACTGCTGAGTTAGTTAAACAGTTCATCACACTTACGGAGAACCAGATAGACACCACCGTGAAGGCTATTCGTTGTGATAATGGAACAGAGTTTAAGAATGTTACCTGAAATTCTTTCTACTCGTCCAAGGGTATTGATCGACTAGTTCAGTGCAGCCAGAACTCCACAACACAATGGGTTGCTGAATGGAGAAATCGAACACTGATTGAAGTTGTACGTACTTGGATGAATACGAACTACCTCTTATTTTTGGGCAGAAGCAGTTAATACCCCTGATTATATTCAGAATCATGCACTGATCAACAAAAGCCACATGAAAACACCGTACGAAGTGGTTGAAGGTCGGAAACCTTCGGTCAAGCATTTCCGCAAGTTTGGATGCCCTTGTGTTCTTCTACTCATGAATGCCAAAGGAAAATTTGAATCACGCAGAGATCCATGCATTTTCGTCGGATATTTTAAAAATACTTCTTATCGTGTCTATAATAAGATCAAGAAAATGGTAGTTGAAACCTACAATGTGGGTTGGCTGGAGGAGAATCCCAAGGACACACGCATTGGTCCTGACTGGTTGTATGATTATTCCATCCCTTTTTTAACCATCTTAATGTTTCCTCTAATGTGAGTGCAGGTACAAGCAACATTTCTAAACTTCCACCGATATTACCTGAAGACGATGCCGATGCTACACAGCTGCACGAGACTTTCAAGCAGCTGAGTGTGGATCCACCCGGATTTAATGAAGCTATATCTACACCTTCACCAGTATCGCAGCATCAAGAAACTGCATTTGACCAGACTCCTCAGGATGATTCCCTGAAGTTGAGGCTCCAAACACAGAGCCTCCTACGACAAATGAAGGGTCTGCTCCACCCTATGTCTTAGTTCATCTCTGTTTCCTGAGCCTACACCGCCAGAATGTTCTGTTGATTCATCAATTTAACACTTCTACTAGTGCAACTAATGAGGGGGAGTCATCTGGCATTGTCTCACCAAGTGTTACCAACTTGCAAACAACTGTTTCTACGCCGATACCACAAGCGTCTACAGCGCGATCACCAATTGAAATGTTATTGGTCATGTTATTGCTGCCATTCAAACCCACAGTCCAAACAGGGGATATCAATACTTGTCTTTACTCTTGCTTTATCTCACAAATTGAACCTAAAAGCATTGATGTCACCTTGCAGGAACCAGGCTGGGTTGACGCTATGCATGAAGAACTCAATCAGTTTGAGAAGCTTGGTGTATGGCAATTGGTGAAGCTTCCTCAAGGAAAACGTGCTCTCGGTACTCGCTGGGTATTTCGCAATAAACAAGATGAACTTGAGTCATTGTTCGGAATAAATCTCGACTGTTGTTCAGGTTTTCATAGATTGGAGGATTGGACTACGATGAGGTTTATGCATCGATAGCTCGATTGGAGGCTATTCGCATTTTCTAGGCATATGCATCTTACATGGACTTCGCGTCTATCAAATGGATGTCAAGACTGCTTTTCTCTATGGCACGGTGAAAGAGGAAATATATGTGGCACAACCACCGGTTTTACTGATCCTGACAAGCCAGCTATGCCTATAAATTAGGACAAAGCTTTGTGTGGGTTGCATCAAGCGCCTCGCGCATGGTACACAACTCTAACAGAGCTTTGTATGGTTGCATCAAGGCCTCACGCATGGATATCACTCGGGGAACCATTGATCAAACTTTGTTCATAAACGTGTTGACAAGGACATTATTCTTGTTTAAATTTACGTCGATGATATTATTTTTGGTTCTACGAATGATGGTATGTGCCGGGAGAGCGAGAATAGGAGCATTGCAAAGCATGTCCTTGAGCATTTAAAAAGGACTCCGCTTGTTTGGAACCCCAAACAAAAGGTTTATCTTTTTGAGCCAACGAAGTGAGGGAACGGTAACTTTTGAAAAGTTGGAGACGAACCAACGGTAATAACCTGCCAATCCAAGAAACGTACGAGTTTTAGAGGAAGGTTTTGGTGCAATCCAATTCTTGACGGCTTCAATTTTAACGGGATCCACGTGTATGCCTTTCTCGTTCATGACGTGACCGAGGAATTGAACTTCCTTTAGCCAAAATTCACACTTGGAGAGTTTGGCATATAGTCATTTGGCATGTAGGAGTTCGAGGATTGGGCGCAAGTGTCACTCATGTTCGGCTTGATTTTTAGAATAGATAAGGATATCATCTATAAACACCATCACAAAACGATCCAAGTACAACTTACACACATGGTTCATAAAATCCATGAAGACCACGGATGCATTGGTTAGCCTGAAATGCATGACTACGGATTCATAGTGACTGTATCTAGTACGAAACCCGGTTTTAGGGATGTCTTCTTCGAGGACTTGAAGTTGATGGTAGCTTGAACGAAGATCGATTTTAGAAAAACACGTTGCGCCTTGAAATTGATCGAAGAGGTCGTCAATGCGAGGAAGTGGGTAACGGTTCTTTATAGTAAGCTTGTTGAGTTCACAGTAGTTGATACACATGCGCGATCACCCAATTGGAAATGTTATTGGTCATGTTACTGCTGCCATTCGAACCCACAGTCAATCAGGGGATATCAATACTTGTCTTTACTCTTGCTTTATCTCACAAATTGAACCTAAAAGCATTGATGTCACCTTGCAGGAACCAGGTTGGGTTGACGCTATGCATGAAGAACTCAATCAGTTTGAGAAGCTTGGTGTATGGCAATTGGTGAAGCTTCCTCAAGGAAAACGTGATCTCGGTACTCGCTGGGTATTTCGCAATAAACAAGGTGACACTTGAGTCATTGTTCGGAATAAAGCTCGACTGGTTGTTCAGGGTTTTCGTCAGATTGGAGGATTGGACTACGATGAGGTTTATGCACCGGTAGCTCGATTGGAGGCTATTCGCATTTTCTAGGCATATGCATCTTACATGGACTTCGCCGTCTATCAAATGGATGTCAAGACTGCTTTTCTCTATGGCATGGTGAAAGAGGAAATATATGTGTCACAACCACCGGGTTTTACTGATCCTGACAAGCCAGTCTATGCCTATAAATTGGACAAAGCTTTGTGTTGGTTGCATCAAGCGCCTCGCGCATGGTACGCAACTCTAACAGAGCTTTGTATGGGTTGCATCAAGCACCTCACGCATGGATATACTCGGGGAACCATTGATCAAACTTTGTTCATCAAACGTGTTGACAAGGACATTATTTTTGTTTAAATTTACGTCGATGATATTATTTTTGGTTCTACGAATGATGGTCTGTGCCGGGAGAGCGAGAATAGGAGCATTGCAAAGCATGTCCTTGAGCATTTAAAAAAGACTCCGCTTGTTTGGAACATCAAACAAAAGGTTTATCTTTTTGAGCCAACGAAGTAAGGGGAACGGTAACTTTTGAAAAGTTGGAGACGAACCAACGGTAAGAACCTGTCAATCCAAGAAACGAACGAGTTTTAGAGGAAGGTTTTGGTGCAATCCAATTCTTGACGGCTTCAATTTTAACGGGATCCACGTGTATGCCTTTCTCGTTCATGACGTGACCGAGGAATTGAACTTCCTTTAGCCAAAATTCACACTTAGAGAGTTTGCCATATAGTCGTTTGGCAGGTAGGAGTTCGAGGATTGGGCGCAAGTGTCGCTCATATTCGGCTTGATTTTTAGAATAGATAAGGATATCATCTATAAAGACCTTCACAAAACGATCCAAGTACAACTTACACACATGGTTGATAAAATCCATGAAGACCACGGATGCATTGGTTAGCCCGAAATGCATGACTACGGATTCATAGTGACTGTATCTAGTAGGAAACCCGGTTTTAGGGATGTCTTCTTCTAGGACTTGAAGTTGATGGTAGCTTGAACGAAAATCGATTTTAGAAAAACATGTTCCGCCTTGAAATTGATCGAAGAGGTCGTCAATGCGAGGAAGTGGGTAACGGTTCTTGATAGTAAGCTTGTTGAGCTCACAGTAGTTGATACACATGCGCGATCACCCAATTGGAAATGTTATTGGTCATGTTACTGCTGCCATTCGAACCCACAGTCAATCAGGGGATATCAATACTTGTCTTTACTCTTGCTTTATCTCACAAATTGAACCTAAAAGCATTGATGTCGCCTTGCAGGAACCAGGCTGGGTTGACACTATGCATGAAGAACTCAATCAGTTTGAGAAGCTTGGTGTATGGCAATTGGTGAGCTTCCTCAAGGAAAACGTGATCTCGGTACCCGCTGGGTATTTCGCAATAAACAAGATGACACTTGAGTCATTGTTTGGAATAAATCTCGACTGGTTGTTCAGGGTTTTCATCAGATTGGAGGATTGGACTACGATGAGGTTTATGCATCGATAGCTCGATTGGAGGCTATTCGCATTTTCTAGGCATATGCATCTTACATGGACCTCGCCGTCTATCAAATGGATGTCAAGACTGCTTTTCTCTATGGCACGGTGAAAGAGGAAATATACATGGCACAACCACCGGGTTTTACTGATCCTGACAAGCCAGACTATGCCTATAAATTGGACAAAGCTTTGTGTGGGTTGCATCAAGCGCCTCGCGCATGGTAGAGCTTTGTATGGGTTGCATCATGCGCCTCACGCATGGATATACTCAGGGAACCATTGATCAAACTTTGTTCATCAAATGTGTTGACAAGGACATTATTCTTGTTTAAATTTACGTCGATGATATTATTTTTGGTTCTACAAATGATGGTCTGTGCCGGGAGAGCGAGAATAGGAGCATTGCAAAGCATGTCCTTAAGCATTTAAAAAGACTCCGCTTGTTTGGAACCCCAAACAAAAGGTTTATCTTTTTGAGCCAACGAAGTGAGGGGAACGGTAACTTTTGAAAAGTTGGAGACGAACCAACGGTAATAACCTGCCAATCCAAGAAACAAACGAGTTTTAGAAGAAGGTTTTGGTGTAATCCAATTCTTGACGGCTTCAATTTTAACAGGATCCACGTGTATGCCTTTCTCGTTCATGACGTGACCGAGGAATTGAACTTCCTTTAGCCAAAATTCACACTTGGAGAGTTTGGCATATAGTCGTTTGGCATGTAGGAGTTCGAGGATTGGGCGCAAGTGTAGCTCATGTTCGGCTTGATTTTTAGAATAGATAAGGATATCATCTATAAAAACCATCATAAAACGATCCAAGTACAACTTACACACATGGTTCATAAAATCCATGAAGACCACGGATGCATTGGTTAGCCCGAAATGCATGACTATGGATTCGTAGTGACCGTATCTAGTACGAAACCGGTTTTAGGGATGTCTTCTTCGAGGACTTGAAGTTGATGGTAGCTTGAACGAAGATCGATTTTAGAAAAACACGTTGCGCCTTGAAATTGATCAACGTGGTCATCAATGCGAGGAAGTGGGTAACGGTTCTTAATAGTAAGCTTGTTGAGTTCACAGTAGTCGATGCACATTTTTCCCTCTTTTTGAGTTCATAGTAGTTCACTGAGCGCCCCATGGAGAAGTACTAGGGTGTATAAAGCCGCTATCAAGTAATTCTTGAAGTTGGCTTGATAGCTCTTGCATTTTCGAGTGTGCGAGATGGTACAGAGATTTTGCAATGGGTGTAGCGCCAGGTACGCGGTCAATGCGAAAGTCAACAGAAAAAGAAGGAGGACTAGGTAGGTTTTCAGGAAAAACATCGGGAAAATCGCAAACGACAGGAATATCACTCACACCTTTTCCTTTGTCCTTCTTTTCCATAATGTGGGTAAGAAAAGCAAAGTACTCTTTGTGCAAGTATTTGTTCGCTTAAGTACACGACAAAAGCTTGAGACCTTTTGAGGGTTTCTCACCGTAGACATGCAACGAGTCACCAGATGGAAGGGGAAGGCGAATAAATTTCTCGGAGCAAACAACTTTGGCACGGACTCTTCGAAGCCAATCCATGCCTACTATGATATCAAAGCTACCCAATTGCATGGGTATAAGATCGATCGAGAATTTATGCTCGTTGAGGTTGAGGGTACAATTAGGAAGAACATAATTGACGGTTATAGATTTTTCGTTAGCGACTTCGATGGCAAAAGATTTTGGCAACTTAGAGCGTCTACACTTAAGCAATTGTTCAAATTCTACAGATACAAAACTTTTATCCGCACCGGTATCAAATAAACACGAAGTATAAACATTGTTTACAAGAAATGTACCATTTATGGCATCGTTATTGTATTGCGCCTGAGCGGCGGTGATGACGAAAGCTTGTCCACGAGGAGCTTGTTCTTGTGCCTGATTCTTGTGTTGCGGGCATGCATTGCTGAGGTGGTTTGGTCACCACACTTGTAACAGTGCGACCGTTGTTCGCTGGTTGGTTTTGGTTTTGGGATTGGGTTTGGCCTTGGTTTCCTAGTGCCTTTTGGCCATTTCGGCATTGGTTGTTGAAGTGCCCAAACCAATTACACATGGTGCAAAGGCGACACGGTGTGTGGGTTGGATGGTGATAAGTGCAGTGCTATAGTTGGGGTAAGTCCTAGTGTAGGCTCGCTTCGCCGGCTTGGGGTTTTGGGTTAGGGTGAGTTGTTGTTGTTGTGGAGGAGGTGGGTTCTATGGAGTGACCACCGCATAGTTTCGGTTCGAAGCCTTCCGCTTCTTACAGTTGGAGTTGGTCTGGGTGACGGTTTGGATAATGTGGGTTCGGCGATTGGTTCGGTGGTGGCTTGGTGTACGGTTTTGGTAAAACCCTTTGGGTGAAAGGTTCCGTCCAAGATCCGACTGTGGTTGAACTTGGTGGCTAGTCGGTAGGTTTCCTCTAGGGTTTTTGGTTGAGGACTCTACGAAGTTGGTAACCAAGGATGGAAGGGTAGGGATGTACTTGGCGATGGCTTTTTCGGTGGTGTCGACAGAGCTTCGCCGTCCATTCTGAAAAGTCCTACAAATGACTTAGACCACATGTCTATTTAGACTACATGAACTACCTTCGTGCGGACCAACACTACCTCCGTACGGATGAGACTACATCCATGCAGACTAACACTCATCCGTGCTGATGTGCTCATCCATTACAACCCAAAACAAATAATCTAATAGTTAAACCTATTAAAGACTTGACATGACTCGATGACGTAGGCAGCAGACATTGTGTGAGAGGGTATCGGCTCTCTTCTTATGAGCACCTGACTGATCTGACTCAACTAACAGAGGTGGAATTCATTGTTAGCAAGTTGGACAAACAAACAAGAAAGATATGATGCTAAAACACCTTGATTCGTATTAATAAACGAATGGATACAGACGAGTAAACACTTTGACAGGGCTTCACCGTAGTCACACACCAATAGATATCTAACACAACACTCAAGCTCCACTATTTATAGGTCAACGTGACTTGCAATGGAGAGAGGTGTGTTTGACTCGTGCGAGTGGTGCCTCATACGAGTGACAAGGTGTCACTCGTACGAGCCACTAAGCTCACTCGTACGAGTCACTATTAAAAATATAAAACATATATAAACAAACAATATTTGACATTCTAAGCCCTATAACATAACCAACATATCCTAGACGTAGGCAATAGACATTATGCACCAACAAACTCCCCCTTGGATGTTGCCGCAGTCTTGGATAGTCTTCAAAAAATCTTCATAGATTAGACAGTTAACGTCCAAAGAAACGTTTCACTGGCCTGCGACGCTCCTCAGAAGATATCGGCGTTTGGTCTGTAGGAAGAGGCCGATTGTACGTGTTTCCAAACCGAAAGCTCCTTGTGATGCAATCCGCGTTCGCTCAGCAATCCTTTCGTCATTCTTCTCTTTTTTTCGCTTCTATATCTCTTCCAGCTTCCTCCAAGAAGTGTTCCATGCTGTTCCTGAATGTATGTCATTAGCAAAACAAACATTAACAATTTTCTGGAACTGGAGAGCCTGCTCTTGGTATTTCTCCTCAAAACTGATTTGGCTGTAGAATAAGCATTCAATATCCTTCTTAGAGCAATTGACTAGCCACATAGGGTCTAGTACTCGAAGGCCACGCCGTAGACCATATATGCGTTTGTGTGCTACGACGGCTTCGAATAATTCTTCTGTTATCTTCCAAGAATCTTCATCTGGATGAACACAAATAGCAGCTTAACCCGTACTAGAATTGTAGTGCCACCATTTGAAAATCTTGAAGAAATCCTGCTCCATCTTTATCAGAGGCATATTCTTCATTACTTTCGGCCTCTTTACTATCAACGCCACATCTTTTTCCTTTGTAACAGGATCGATCTTTGTGATTCTCTAAAGCCATGAGTAGCTTCCAGCTATATCAGTTTCCACAGCCGCTGGTCATGATATTTCATCTTTAGATTTATCATCTTGGTCTGCACCAGTTCTTTAATATCCCAAAACAGCAGGGTCTTGATATCACTGAGGTATCGGAAGTACTGGAGCCCATAATCCCGTTTAATCGCATAAACATTAAGCTCATCGATCTATCCCCAGCTAATGATGTCCCCCAGAGAAATGTTAGCATCACGTGTGAAGAATGCTAGGGGACGTTTGAATTTACGCTCTGATGGTAGTTCTTTAAACCATAGTTTCCTTTTTCTGCAATTTCTTCATTATACAAGCGTTGAGGAATCGTTCCCTGTTTGACAGCCTTTTCAACCTTTCGCTTTAGTAGATCATCATTCTCAGCTGCAAACAATTCACTGAAAGTTAGGGAGTCATATGTACCCTCTTCGGCAATATTTTCATCATTGTCATCGAAATCATCCTCCACGACAACTTTGTCATAATCATTTACGTCAGAAACATGTTCAAAGATATAATCCTCAGGCTCGAAAGCACTGATGTCGTTAAGCTCGTCTTCGAAATCAAACTCAAATGTTTCTTCTTCCACGCCCCACATACTTACAATTTCTTCTTTTGTGTAATTGTGGACAAACTCTCCTTCCTCCACGTCATGCTCTAACTACAATATCTTGGTTTGGGCACCGCAGAAAAAGCTGACATGTCAGTCACTGTGAGGATTCCTGCCTGCTTAGAATCCTTCGAGCTTTCAAACTCCTTTCCTTGATCTTTGCCTCCTTCCACTGATAGCCGAACCACCCAAATCATCATCATCACCATCATCATTTTCATCATTAGACTTTTCCTTAAATACATCATCGGTATCATCCAAGTCTTCATTTTCCTCCTCATCATTCTCATCAAATGCGTCTATCTCTGCTTCAATTTCTTTCTCCATCTTTCTCTTACTTAGCCATCATTGATGTTTAGCAAAAAGATTCTTCATGTCAATGTCAACATCCTTTAGCTTTCTGACCAACACAAACTTCTTTGTCTGCTCATACATTATTAACTCTAAGATACTGGCACAGATTCAGCTTCCGGCTCAGATTGTTATATCAATCACAGGTTCCTCACCAACCTTCTCTTTACCCTTGCCCTGAGCGTCTGAAAGTTCTTTAGCCATACGTTCTCACTCAGCAACTCTCTGTCGGGCTTCTTCTTTCTCTATCTCATCAATCTCGGTAGCTAAATTAATTCCCAGTTTCTTCGTGAGGAGTTTCTCAAATAAGCTCATCTTTCTTTGATTTCTGAGGCGTTCTGCATCTTATTCCGCCATACGATTTCTCAAACGTTCATTTTCGGATACGATGCTAGCCAAGATAGCCTCTAGATGCTGTTTTTCTTTGTTAAGCTCTTTGATTGTCTTGAAACTCAGCAATTTTGACACTGTTCAGCATTATTTGTTTCTCTAACTCTTCAATGTGTGAATCATTAAACATGTTAGTTGAGAACTCTTCCCCTAGAATATCACCAAAGTCGAAGTCAAAGTGAGCTTCTAACCTGGTTCCTGTTGAGAACTAGGGTTGAGATTGAGAAGGTTGAGGTGTGGTTGTGGTGTTGGTTGTGGTGGTGGAGATGGTGGTGGTTGAGGAGTTGGTTGTGGAGGTGGTGATGGTTGTGGAGTGGTGATGGTGGCGGTTGTGGTGTAGGCTCAACATTCTGTGCAATATCAACTTTTTCTTGCACCTCTCTCTTTAATCAACCTTTCGAAGAGTCAAAACTTCTAACCACTGGCCTCTTCACACGTTTAGTTGGCCTCTTTGAAGATTTGTGAACAGGGATGTCACTGTCGGAATCTGAAGGTACATAAGTAGTATCATCTTCCCTGTCGCTTTTGTTTCTTCTCCTCAGCTTTACATTGTAATTCAGCCAATCTTTCTAATTCTTTTTCTTTGCCTCTCACTCTTTCTCCAGCGATCCTATCCTCTTCATCAGTGCTAGAGGAGAATGCCTCTTCAACTATACCATCTTGAACACCAAACGCCTCTCTTTCTATATCAGCAGCAAATGTCTCGACATTTTCTTCTGGCTCTGGCTCGTCTACCAAACTAGTGCTGGCAGATGCACGTTTCTTCTTTTGAGGGGCAGTGGTGGAAGATGTAGACTTTTGCTTTCGTTTTGTCCCCTTACCCCCTTCTTATCTTCCTTAGAAAACCACACGCTCCTTTTTGCAACAAAACCATCTAACGCTTCTAATTCCTCAGCCTCATCCCCACTTTCATCTTTTTACCACTTCCCCTTTGGTGGTGCCACATAGTCTTTGTCAATTATAGCCCCGAATACAGGCTTGGCATTGGGGAAGGCTTTTAGGTGCAGATTCATCTTTTTCAGTGTTGACACATCCATATGTTCAAGCCTCAGAATATCATCCTTCTTCTTCTTCAGATTTGGTGTAGATGATCTAGCAGCATTTGTACAAATCTCGGGTACTGAAGAAATTTCTCGCATTGTATATTTTGTACCATCTGAGAGAAGACAAGTCATGAAAAGTTGTAGGGCAGGTTGAGAACTAGTGCAGTCATCATGCACATCTGGTAGTTTATCAAATCATCAAAGCCACCCTTTCTGTGGCTGAGGGCATGTATAATACAGTGTGCAATATTACGAAACGGAGCACTGAGATTTCCCTTCTTAAAAGGTGCTGCATTGACAAATCCTGCATATCCCATTCGATAAAAGCACCCCTTGACCATGTATTCTGAATTACCGGTTGGGTCTTCTTCACGATCCTTGAACTCTAACACCGTTCGGATTAAGTCTTCGGTGATTTTGACTTGAATATCTTCATTATTAATCCTCATTGCCGACAAAATAGCGTTCTCTTCCTCATTGTATTCAGCGGCATCCCAAAAATATTCGACGTGTGATCGGTAAGCCGTGTGTCTGTCAGTAAGAGCTTTGGTAATTGGTAGTTGGCTCAAAAAATCTAGCATTTCTCTATAAGCTGCGATCTCAGGAATAATCTCATCTAGTAGACAACAAATGTTGTGAAACAGTGAGAACAAAGACTTCTTGATCTGCGAAACAAACATTTCAAACACTTAGAAAAATGTCCAAAAATTCTCAACTTTTAAACACTCGTACGAGTCACCATACGTACGAGTCAGATATTTAGACAAAGAATTAAGTTCTGAACAAAACCACTCGTACGAGCCACTTTTTGTATGAGTTAAAGTTTATACTTAACAATTATAAGGGTTTGAACAAACTTCCTCGTACGAGTGATGCATCCTACGTGTCACAAAGATATAAACATTTAAGGACATACTCGTACGAATGATCACTCGTATGAGTGAATATGATAATCAAACATTTGATAATCTTGCTCGTACGAGTGATGATTCTTACGGGTTGCTAATCGCACCAAATAACATCTTACCAAACCGAACTTAAAACGTGTAGATTTTAACAAATTAAATATCGATTTATAGGTTAAAAGGGCCTATTATTACAAATTTGAGTTCAATTTTATATTTTACCGATCTGATTATCCTAAATCTATGTTTTATGTCCTTTTGGTCCAATTTCGGCATTATAACGGCTCAAAACTTGTAGTAGTACCTTGCCCATCTTAAGAGGTGTGCTAATCAACCTCCCCGAAGAAAAAGATATGTAACAAAGATCAAGAAAGTGAGTGGTAAGAAATGAATCGCACAGAGTAAGCTCTCAGTCGCATAGAGTCAATAATGTGACTCGTGCGAATAAGAAGTCCTTTTATACTCCTTCAGGTTCACTCGTACGAGTGATTATTCACACGAATGAAGCCTTTTGTCACTCGTACGAGTAAGTGTGTCACTCGTACGAGTCAGTTCTATGCACTTTGTTTATCTTTTTGATTTTTTGTGAAATATTATCTGTTTTTATAACCCACTCAGTTATCTGAGTCCAAATTAGTGACCTCAGTTAACCGATTTACCTACCAAGTCCAAGTTAATGACCTTGGTTGACCATTTTTGACCAAAACAGATTTATTCTAAAATTTAAAGTTTCAAATTAATGAATTTTATTGACGTTTCAGGATATTTTCTTATCTGATTAGCTCCCAGCCCATGATCTTCAGTTACCACACTCAGTTATCTGAGTCCAAATTAGTGACCTCAGTTAACCGATTTACCTACCAAGTCCAAGTTAATGACCTTGGTTGACCATTTTTGACCAAAACAGATTTATTCTAAAATTTAAAGTTTCAAATTAATGAATTTTATTGACGTTTCAGGATATTTTCTTATCTGATTAGCTCCCAGCCCATGATCTTCAGTTTTCCTCCAGCAACTGTCGCTTTGACTTGGAGTAACGGTATTTTCATCATCGGTAGACTAAAATCTAAGATAGGTTGCTAAAAATAAACTGAAATTTTTTTGGGGATTTTTCTGAAAAGAAAGAACAAGTAAGTAAAGATGTATTTACATACATATTTTTTGTGAGTTTTGTGTTTAGAGGATCACATCAGATTTTTAGACAAATCACAAGTACCATTGATCTTGGTAGTAACTTTAAGTTATTAAATAGATTTACCTAGATTGTCAATATACTTATCCACATAAAACTCTACACGTTTCTAAATTGTTTCAAGATATGTTAGGTAACATTAAGGAACATGAAGTAACTGTGTTTCCCATCTCAGAATATACTCCCGCATTGAGATTCCTAGAATTTTATTTCACAGGTGAATATATCTATCTGATATCTATAAATGGAGTGAATTGCGAGACCTTGAGAGCTCAGGTTAGTATTTCCATACAGAGAAAGAGATGAAGGCTCGACTTTAGGTGGTGTTCCATTAAGGAATCTTTTGAACTGCAGATGTCGTAAATGTTTATAACATACTCATTTTTTGTGCAGCTTTTGTAGGCGAATAATGTGTAAAGTATTATACAAGTTCTAGGTCATTGCCGACGCAAAATCAGAAGAACTCGGATAATACCCCAGATATCGATTAAATATAAAGACCTAGTATCACAGAATCTGGCATTCTCTCAAATGAAATTTCGGAGTACTAAGTCCATATATCCGAGAGATGTCGACCTACAAAATATTCAGTTTTTCTTTTAGGTTTATATCTAGAAGAACAACTTACTGAACGAGTGAAGCCAATTGGCACATCATTAGTAAGATCTGTTTAATTACCTGTTTAAACATTCCATATCTTTAGCATACTGTGATAGTCTACTGATATAATATGATTCCTTCTTTTTCCCAAAAAAAAACTCTTTTTGTGTTTTTAATGGTTTTGAATTTTTCACAAGTTTTCTCCCCCTAAAATCAAAAACATATTTTTGGTTTTTAGTTTTGAAGAACAAAATATTTACAGAAAGACATGTCATGTTAAGTCCTAGTCATCCTCAAATTCAACCTCATGTATATCCCCTAATGTCATATTTCTTAAATCATTTAATTTTAAAAGATTTTTAAATCTTGATCGATCAAATGCTTTGGTATAAAAATCAGCTTTTTGGTCATCAGTGTGGATTTTTTTCAATTCAAACCAACTTTTTCTCATAGCAATCACGGATAAAGTGGTGTCGAATTTCAATATGGTTAGTGCGTGAGTGTTGAACAGAGCTTTTGATAATATTAATAGCCGCCTTGTTATCTATGTAAATTGGCGTATCAAGAAATTGTAGTCCGTCATCTCTCATCTGCTGTTGTATCTAGAGTATCTTGGAACAACAGCTAGATGCTGAAACGTACTTAGCCTCACATGTAGAGAGAGTGACCGCAGTCTGTTTCTTGCATTGCCATGTTACCAAACGAGTTCCGAAGAACTGGAAACCAGGCGTAGTAGATTTGGCATTAAGCTTGCAGCAGCCGATATCAGAATCCGAGTAACCCGCAAGTTTGAAGTCGTCATGATGAGGATACCACAAGCCGGTGCTTGGACATCCTTTTAAGTATCGCATGATTCGTTTGACGGCTAACATGTGCGAATCTCTTGGATTGGACTGATAACGGGCGCATAAGCATGTTGGATACATGATATCATGTCTCGAAGCTGTGAGATACATCAAGGATCCAATCATGGAGCGATATAATGTTTCATCGACTTTGACTCCATGAGCGTCTGGACAAATGCCATGATTTGGGGATAATAGAGTTGATGCTGGCATAGTTCCTGACATGTCAAATTTCTCTAACACGTCATGAACATACTTCGTCTGATGCATGAAAATACCATCAGGTAATTGTTCAAGCTGAAGTCCTAAAAGAACTTCATCTCCCCCATAGCACTCATTTCAAATTTCTTCTTCATGACTTCTTCGAAGTCTTTACACAGCTTATCATTTGTTGATCCAAAGATGATATCATCCACATAGATTTGTACCAAAATCAGATGTCCATCTACTTCCTTTGTGAAAAGGGTACAGTCTACAGTTCCTCTGAGAAAGCCGTTGTCTAGAAGATGTCTTGAAAGCGTTTCATACCAAGCTCTCGGGGCTTGATGTAGACCATATAACGCCTTGTTCAGAAGGTAGACTTTATCCTTGTGTATTGGATCGACAAACCCTGGTGGTTGGCCGACATACACCTCCTCTTTGACTTTTCCGTAAAGGAAAGTAGATTCGACATCCAATTGATACACCTTGAATCCTTTCCAAGAAGCAAAGGCCAAGAATATGCGAATAGCTTCAAGATGAGCGACGGGGCGTAGACTTCATTGTAGTCTAGCCCTTCTTGCTGGTGAAAACCTAGGCCACGAGCCGAGCTTTGTTTCTGACACAATACCTCTGTCATCTCTCTTGCACTTGAAGACCCATCGAGTATTAATCTTTTTATGATGACCCGGTAGGTCAACAAGCTTCCAGACACGAAATTTCTGGAATTGAAGCAACTCTTCCTACATTGCATCCACCCAACTTTCCTCTTTCAGCGCGTCTTTCCAGTTTCCTGGTTCAACCTGCGAAACAAAACAACTATAAGAAAGTTTGGTTTGCAATGGAGCAACACTGGTATAAAAGCAACTTAGATCCTTGTTGATCTGATTACGAGTTTTCACTCTGGTTTGTAAGCTGCCAATGATATTCTCCGACGGTTGGTAAGACAGTTTCCTGGGCATTACTTCACTCGGAACATCTTCTTTGACGTAGTGGATGCAACGCTCATGTCTAGGACATACAGATTATTCTCTCGTGGAGCGCGCATGAGGATCCACTCCTTAAGAATTTTGAATCCTGGCTTGATAATTAAGCATTCTTTGTCATTGAAGTGTGTTGTAAATTTCTTGTCACAAATTTGCGAAATGCTCAGTAGATTGTTCTCCAGCTCCGTAATGTAGGTCACCTTGTCGAAAGAACCCACTCCATTCGTAAGAATACCTTCTCCCACAATTCTTCCACCCTGAGTTCCAGCAAAACCAACGTAACCTCCCCGGATAGCTTTGACGTCATGCAACAACGCAACCATCCCAGTCATGTGTCGGGAAGCCCCACTGTCCATAATCCATTTTGACATGATTGGCCTTGGGAGCCCCTGCACACATGCAGAAGAAATCATTTAAACAGAGAAACCCAAGCCTGCTTGGTCTTGGGTGGGTTAGGAATATCAAATTTCGGACCAACTTTAATCTTGACATTTTGTTTGATCTCTGTTTTGGCTGGAACATGTGGTTTCAGTTCTACTGAAGATGTTTTGACTTTTGCTACCCAAGTTTGTGTTTTCAAAATGGCTCTTTTAGAATAAAACTTTGAATCCTTTTGACGATTCTTGGTGGAAGTTTCACCAATTTCAAATTTAGAATTTAGTTGAATCGTTGATTTTACATTTTTATTGGATTCATTGTTTCTTTTCAGAAATTGTTTTGGTACAAACATGGGTGCTTTTTGTTTCACATCTTTGGTAGATTTGTTGGAGTTTGAAACAGGTTTTGTTGTCATGCAATATGCCCAACATTGTTACACTTGTCTTTTTTAACAAATGAATCCAAATCCCGTTTTCTACTCTCTTTTTCTTTCTTGAATTCATCATTGGATTGTTTACCAATGATCTCTTTTTCTCTTTCGGTAGTTGTCCCATAAACATAATTGATTTTCTTTGTAAAGTTCAACTTTTGAAACTTGTTATTCGTTCTTTGCTTTTGAAAACCCAACCCTGCTCTCCTGTTTTCAGGATAGTCTCTGTTCCTTTGATGGTAGGGTTTGTTGACACATTTTGATTTAGAATAAAATGATGCATCTCGTTTTTCTAAATCAGAATGGCTCACCTCAACAAGCTTGAACATCTTTTCAACACGATCCAGATTGACATTCTGAATTGGGAAATCCTCATCGGAATATAGTTTATCAGATCCATACATTTTGTATACGATGATGTTTGGATCATTGTTTAAACTATTTTCTGATGATTCAACATCCAATTCGGATTTGTCAGACTCATTCTTCAGAACATTTTCAACCACAATTTTAACCATGTCAGAATCACATTCTTTTTCTGGTTTGGTGTATGTTACATCAATATTCGCAGGCAGCTCGTTTGTCTTTTCAGTTTTCAATTTTAAATTGAGCGCCTTTTCCACCCCCAATGGTTTTTACTTGCATAGCTATTCCACATGGGTGGTGGAACACGATCGTAACTTGCACCTTTGTTTTCATCAATTTTATTATCTTCCTTGCTTTCAATTTTTGGAAGAATGTGATCAGTGACGTATGAACTTGTAGAATAACTGATTAACAACTTGTTAACCCGTTCTGTTTCTATTTTCATTTTTTCAAGTTCACTTTTTAGCTCAGCAATTATATTTAAATGAATATTAATGGCCATTGTTTGCCCATTACAGTCGCCTTGAGCATCAAAAGTGTCCTGTCATTTTCTCTGATCACCTTTTCAAATTGTTAATTGTTTTGCTTAATTTGTCAAAAGCTTCTTTTGTTGAGTTATAATCACATGACAAATTATATGTATGACATTTCAGCTCCTTGTATCGTGTTTCTTTTCAGCACGCTTAATGCATGGCTCTTTGCACTTCATGCAAGGTGTTTCTTTCACCGACTCATTTACTGACACTTCTACCTCATTCATATTCACCATAAAAGCTTTGTTGGTCTTGTCAGTCAGATTTTCCAACGTCGCATCAATCCTCTCTTCTAGCTTCTTCTCTTCTTCACAAGGCGATCAATGGCTGGAATCAATATAACCTGCAAAAGTTTTAAGAATGTCATTAGGCAAGAGATGTTTAAATGCACTATTTAACAATTCCTCTTCTTCTGACGATGTGTTGTAATATTCTTCAGGACCTTCGTCAAAAGATGCCTCTGCATATTCTATAGGCTCTTCAATGATTTCTGCTACCAATGCCAAACTTTCGTTCTTTGTGATGTACTTGTTCTAGTTGAAACATTCGTCCTCTTGAGTGACGACGAGTGCTTTGTCTTTGGAGTTTGACGGTCCATCTTCAATCTACACCATTCTTGTTTTGGGTTGAGGTCGATGATATATGGACTTCTTATAATAATCATCAGCAAAAGGGTTCTGATTGTCCTTGACCTTTCTATTTGGACATTCTCGTTTGAAATGCCCCTTCTCTTGGCATTTGAAGCATATAACCTTGGACTTATCGAATCCAAGTTTCCCATCAAGTCCTCCCAAATTATCTTTTCAAGTAATCTCCATGAAACGTTGAGCTCTTCTGACGATGGAAGCCACACACCATTTAACGTCAATCAATTCCATTTCAACCGGATCAATCTGATCATAATCCTCTTTCGTCATCTCTGGATTCCCAATTCTTCCTGCTACTAAACTTTCGTACGATTCAAGTACCGAAGCAAGTAATGACATGTGTTGCTTTGCGGTGTTTTTGTCGAAGTCTTGAACATTTTGGAAATTAACAGCAATATTGCATAGTAGAACCCATTGATTGGGATTAGATTGATTGTTCTGATTGTTTTGTGAATTGCTTGAACTACGGGATGATTGTGGGCCTGGAGGCGTATTTGGCTTGACAGAAGCAAAAGATTGAAATACCCTGGCTTGACTTGACTATGGACTTGGTGTGTTGAAGGCACTGAAGGCAGTTTGAATTTTTGGACTCTGTATACGCACGGCAGGACTACCCTTGTAATATAGATTTCCATCTTGTTGTATCTGGTCGCCTTTGCTTTTTGCCATTTTTTGCATCTCGAACTCATGCCCTTGAAATCTTTCAATAAATCTTGGTAATGAGAAATTACCATACTCTGTGCCAGTCTTTAGAATAGTCAAGTAAGTAGACCATTCTCCTTTAGGTAGAGAATTTACCAGCTTATCGACCAATTCTTCATCTGTCTTCACAATTTCCATGCGCTTCATTTGTACCACCAATTGAAAGTACCATTCAATCAATTGTTTCACCGTCTCTCCCTTGATTAGAGTAAAGATATCGAATTCCCTTTCGAAGTTGCACGCTTCCTTGGAATTTTAACCGTAAAGCATTCCATAAAGACTGGGCATCATCATCATGATGTAGAAGCGCCAAGATATCTTCTTTGATGGCTTACTGCAAGATATTCATCATCTTCTTCTCGTTAATGAACTTTTCTCTTTCAAATTCTAAGAATTGAGCTAACGTATTCTCAAGACCATTCTCTCCAATCGGAGCTTGATATATCGATTCAATAGCAAACCAGCAGGTGAAGTGATTAGCTTGAACTCAGTTCATAAATCTTTCACTCCAGCTATCATAGTCTTCAAGGTTCATAAGCTTTGGAGGCTTTGTTATTGTGCCCATCTCGTTTTCAAGATTCATATTGTGAGCTGCGTGGTCGTAACCACTGAAGCAGCAAATGCATTGTAAAATTCTTCTTCCATTTTTTCTGCAAAATTTCAGAAACACACTTTCAAAAAACACTGATTAGAATGACAAGAGATACGAAATTTAAGAAAAATTTCTTAAAATGTTCTTCGTGCAAATGACCAGTTTCTCGTGCGACTCAGATGGTTCGTGCGAGTAAGATACTCGTGCGAATCAAACATTCGTGCGAGCGAGATGCTCGTGCGAATGAAAAGGTTACTCGTGCGAGTGACTACTTCGTGCGAATTACTTACTCGTGCAAATGACAGTTCTGAAACTTGTAGATTTTAAGAAAACTTGTTTGACGACATATCGTCGAGTGTCTAATTTGACGGATGGCCATTCGTACGAGTTGTCCCTTTACTCGTACGAGTCAGCTCAGGTCACCAAACGGGTGATTTTTTACAATTTTTGACATGGTTTAGTTGGATTTTAGAGCTGAAAGTTTCAGGGATTAGTTAGAGTTGATTTTAACGTGTAGTACTAAAATCCTAGTCCAATTTGTCCATGAATTCATTTAAATCTGAGATCTGTGTGAAAAAGAATAGATGTAGAAAAACTTCAATGGTTGAATCTGGATCTGCAACTGTTGAAACTGTTGGTTGTCTACTAAAACTTGATGTTTGTCCTCAAATCAGGCCTCAAGGCTCTGATACCACTTGTGAGAGGGGATTGGCTCTCCTCTTATGAGCACCAGACTGATCTGACTATACTATCAGAGGCGGAATTCATTGTTAGCGAGTTGGACAAACAAACAAGAAAGATATGTTGCTTAAACACCTGGATTCGTATTAATAAACGTGAATGGTTACAGACAAGTAAACACTTTGACAGGGCTTCGCTGTAGTCACACACCAAGAGATATCTAACACAACACTCAAGCTCCACTTTATAGGTCAACATGACACGCACATAAGAGAGGTGTGTTTGACTCGTGCGAGTGGTGCCTCGTACGAGGGACAAGGTGTCACTCGTACAAGCCACTAAGCTCGCTCATACGAGTCACTATCTAAACATATAAAACATATATGAACAAACAATATTTGACATTCTAAGCCTTATATGCATAACCGACATATCCTAGACGTAGGCAATAGATATTATGCACCAACACATTGTGTATGAACATTAGCGGTAGGTCGTGTTTGTCGCTCCCGACTTGTTTGATGGTCCAAAACTCGTTCTCGAGTTGTCAGTGCCTAGGCAACGGCGTCCCCGTGTATGTTACGTTCGGCAGTCTACCAATCGAGTGCCCTTGATCGGAAGACGCCAGTGGCGTTGGTGGTGCGAAGATACTCTGGACACCTACTCTGACGGAAGGTGACCTCTATGGAGTCAAACCATTGGAGCATCTTCGTCGCTCCGTCTTCGCCCATAAATGGCATCAGGCTGCACGAATTAAACTGCTTAAAGGTGAAGGTTGACCTATGAGGGTTAACCTTGGAGTCGACGGAGGTGTTAGGGCTAGGGGTTGCGTTGATCTTGCTGACGATGTCGGGTATCACTTTGGCCATTTGCTTGGCCATGAACGCCATCATCTTTTTGTTGGTGCTAGCCCTGGAGCTCGACTTGGAGTTGAAAGATCGGCTAGAAGACATGTATAAGATTGGAAATAAGAAGCGATGAGACTTGATCATAAGTGTTAGGAAGTAAAGTTTTGTTTGCATGAATGGGCATAATAGTAATTTACATAACACATAAGTTTCACATAGTTTGCATAAGCATAACATGTATTCAAATCATGAATAAAGACAAAAGGAATGTAAATGTAGTTTGTTCTCAAATATTAGTATTGTTTTAGATTGTGGGTAACGTGCGATTCGTGCTTTCGAATTTGAAATGAGAAACATATCAAATGTAAAACACATTGAAATTGATATAGCATAAAAGAGTTTCAACGTAAAACTTGGAATGTCTCGGAAGGAAACTAAGACTGTTCCAAAGTGGTCGAAAATTCGTTCGAGTTAGGGAAATATGCTTTGGCCTAATAGGTGGAATACTGTCACCGAGGAGCGGTTAACGGTATTCACCCTTCCAGTCACTACATGTCCCTAGTCAATCGAAAATTCGACACATTGGCGAGATTGAAAATTGAGGAGTGGGACTAGTTATCAAGATGCGGGTTTCACCCCTAACTTGATAGCATCGTACATGAAGTGTGGTTATTACTAGCCGAACGAGTTAAGGAGATAAAACATATATGAACAAACAATATTTGACATTCTAAGCCTTATATGCATAACCGACATATCCTAGACGTAGGCAATAGATATTATGCACCAACACATTGTGTATGAACATTAGCGGTAGGTCGGTGTTGTCGCTCCCGACTTGTTTGATGGTCCAAAACTCGTTCTCGAGTTGTCAGTGCCTAGGCAACGGCGTCCTCGTGTATGTTACGTTCGGCAGTCTACCAATCGAGTGCCCTTGATCAGAAGACGCCAGTGGCGTTGGTGGTGCGAAGATACTCTGGACACCTACTCTGACGGAAGGTGACCTCTATGGAGTCAAACCATTGGAGCATCTTCGTCGCTCCGTCTTCGCCCATAAATGGCATCTGGCTGCATGAATTAAACTGCTTAAAGGTGAAGGTTGACCTATGAGGGTTAACCTTGGAGTCGACGGAGGTGTTAGGGCTAGGGGTTGCGTTGATCTTGCCGACGATGTCGGGTATCACTTTGGCCATTTGCTTGGCCATGAACGCCATCATCTTTTTGTTGGTGCTAGCCCTGGAGCTCGACTTGGAGTTGAAAGATCGGCTAGAAGACATGTATAAGATTGGAAATAAGAAGCGATGAGACTTGATCATAAGTTTTAGGAAGTAAAGTTTTGTTTGCATGAATGGGCATAATAGTAATTTACATAACACATAAGTTTCACATAGTTTGCATAAGCATAACATGTATTCAAATCATGAATAAAGACAAAAGGAATGTAAATGTAGTTTGTTCTCAAATATTAGTATTGTTTTAGATTGTGGGTAACGTGCGATTCGTGCTTTCGAATTTGAAATGAGAAACATATCAAATGTAAAACACATTGAAATTGATATAGCATAAAAGAGTTTCAACGTAAAACTTGGAATGTCTCGGAAGGAAACTAAGACTGTTCCAAAGTGGTCGAAAATTCGTTCGAGTTAGGGAAATATGCTTTGGCCTAATAGGTGGAATACTGTCACCGAGGAGCGGTTAACGGTATTCACCCTTCCAGTCACTACATGTCCCTAGTCAATCGAAAATTCGACACATTGGCGAGATTGAAAATTGAGGAGTGGGACTAGTTATCAAGATGCGGGTTTCACCCCTAACTTGATAGCATCGTACATGAAGTGTGGTTATTACTAGCCGAACGAGTTAAGGAGATCAATTTTTGTCTCGTTGGTAAGGGTCCACTAGAGTTAGAATGGGAAATTCCCCATCAAGGTGTGGATATCACTCCTAACTTGATGGTACAATTTCGTGAAAAAACGGATAACGCGGATTGAGGGACTTCACTAGAAATTGTGGGTTTTCACGCCTACTTTTGGTGAGATCACCTCTTTTGTGAAGCATAAGTGTCTTCACGTCTTCATGTGTGTATTGAGTTTACCTTAGGAAAGACATGTATAATTTATGACAAAAGAATAAATAAGAGGCAAATAGGAGGAATTCAAGTATTTTAAGCATGAAAAATCAAGAATGGTCAAGTATGGTTACTTAGACTATAGACTAGATCAATCATGGCAATTTTTTTCTAATTCCGTATAGTTATGGCTCTGATACAAATCTGTCACACCCCAACCGATGGCGGAAACATCGGGGTGAGACGAAAACGAGATTGCAAGAGACTTCATAACAAGTATTTGTGACAAGTATTTAATAAACAATATTGCATTTCATTACTAAGGCAAAATACATTGTTTGAAACAAATACAACAAGTTGAACAAAGAAACAAAATGCAACAACCAATACTAAAATTAAACTGGGTTTCTAGTCATCCTACTAAATTCCGTTCATCGTCATCATCATCAATTTCCTGCAATACGTATTAAAGTACATCTCAACACATAAAGTATTGACGAGCATACGAGTATTAGCATAAGTATAAATGTTTAAACAAATCTACATGCCAAAATCGTAAGCTAAAACTAACTTAACAATACTACATGCAACTTATAATTGTCAATCCAAAGTTTCCCACTAGCATAACTTATCGTAGCAACGATAAGACAGTTATGTTTAACTTAACATGACTTCAAGAATATGGGCGGTGTGTTAATCTTATAGCGCTATACATGTTAAGGGAGGCTCGTACGAAGTTAATGACAAGTATAAAGCAAATAAGTATTCTAGCATGTATGATTTCTAGTATAACGTATCAAGCATGTATATTGGATAGTTTGTTTGTAAGCATGTTTGTAAGTGTATGTGCGAGTTTGATAAATTATACGTATTGCACTCAAAAGTGATAAAAATAAAAAGGGGTCCGGTTTTGAAGCATCCCGATTAAATATGAGTTGACGGGTTGATGAGAGTGGAGCACCGAAGTTGCACTACACTGGGGGAAACGAAGGTGTGTGAGTATTCGGAGTTTGTGGATAGTTCGGATTCAAAATTAAGTATAAAAAGTATATATACACGAAAATCTTTCTTGTCTAAATACTCGTTTGGACACTAAATTTTCATGTGTTTTCATGGGTCCTAACATGCCCATTAGAATCACAAACGAGAAAATCTAGAACTAAGATAGTATAACCTAAGTCCTTAACATCTAACCTTAATCCGGTTAGTATCATATATTATATAGTGTAGTCCATCATGTATAATCATATAAATTATGTATGTTAAGCATGGAGGTAAGATTAACCTCTTTGTATGATTCACCAAAGCACAAGTTTATCAACGTAATTGATAAACCGATTGATCATGAATGAAAATATAAATATAAACAACTAAACTACTAGATTATCCAAGTAGCCAAATAAGAACAACTCGAGCGTGTCATACCCAACATGGCAAATGTTAGAGGTGAGGTGGGGCTAACTTACTTTGATTCTAGGAAAGTACTTGGTATTATTGCCACTAGAACAAGTAAGGTAATGGAACAAGTTTGAAAAACCAAGGCTTCCATGGTTCACACCTACACATGTACAAGTCTTCCAACATTGAAGGTTGGAAGCTTGGATGGTTCCAACACTTAGAACAATTTGGGAAGAATTTTGAACAAGGTTTTAAGCTTATTTCTTAGTGAAAATTAACTACTACACACACCCACAACTATGAAATTAGTTGGGAGCTTGGTGTGTATGAGATTTCACCAAGTTTTAGATAAAATGAACAAAAGTAAGATTATAAATTTATAAAAGAAAGTTTTAGGACTTTCTTGGACCTCAATGTGGTGAGGTTCCACTTTAGTTTGCTGATGCAAACTTGTGGAAACTTTCCTAGAGGTTATTAGTTAGAGAAAAAGAGAAGAAAAAAGAGAGAAATTGTGAGTAAAAACTAACTATGAACAACTAAGAAGTTCACTGATGTGCTTGAAGAATTTGAGAGGAATGAGAGTTTGAGATAAGTGGAAAGGATTAAGAGTGAATGGAGTTTCTTAATTATAGTCTAAAATTAGATTTTAAGCATTTAATAAAGTTGGTTGGTGGTTGGCAGTTGAAATGAATTAAAAATAGAAGAGTTTAGAATGTTCTGTAAGTTTGTGCGTAACATGTCAGTGTGCGGGAACAAACCACACGAAGGTATCTTTATCTACACGAGGCATGGTGGTTCGTGTGGAGCAGAGGGGGCGAAGCACATGGTGTAATGCTTCACATTTTCATAATTTCCCCATTCAGAAAGCATGTTCATATTGCTATTTTGAGAAATTTGTAGTCGAATTATACTCATATTCATTACCAACTTTGAAACTCGAGACCTTAATCATAATGAAAATTCCTACTTTATACACACTCGTTATACATACAATCAATCATTCAAATACATGTTTTCATGCAAGCCAAACACTTATTATACGTGCAAAACTCTTACTTTACAACTTTATGCTTGAAATAACTCGATAACCGGTTAAAATACGCAAAAACAGCCCCAAACCAACCCATTCGTGCGAGTTGAACCCACTTCACACGAAGTGGAGCCACTTCATAGTGGAGCTGGCAGCAACTCGTTCCTATAAATACCAACACACTTCTCACCTTCAACCTTTCCAAAACTTCTCACTCCCACTCTCAAACTTACTGATTCTTAGCAGATCGACCTCAGATTGTTCGTACCTCAGATTGTTCTAAGTGAGTTTAACTCACTATTACTTTGTGCTTATATTTCTTCTACTTTCTTCTTTTCTTTTGTACCAAGTGTGATAGCTGACTTAGTCATATCCTCAATAGGATTGTACTTAGGCTCCAGCAAGTGTGAGAACGTTGGGAGCTTTGGCTACCTGAATTAAGTTCTAAACCTCACTTGAAGTTTATCGTATTTCATATTATGTACTTTCATGACCAACCGGGTCTATCGACTATGTTGGTAGACTTTGAGCATTGGTGAAACATATAATGAGGTACTCGTACCCCCTTGCTTGACATCTATGACATATTTGACGAACTAAATAAAGTAACTTACGTACTATAAACTATATATAAATAAACCGTGTTTCTGATCAGCAAATGACCAGTTTTTGGACTTAGGTTATTCTGCCTCGACCGTAAAACCCTCGTTCGACAGAACTTAGTGTCACAACGAGCATTAGTTGAGCAAAACGTCAAGACTGCCTCACCCTACATGAAGTGGATATTCACTTAGCACGAAGTCGATTACCACTTCGCACGAAGTGAACAATCACATTCCGTTTTCGATGTATTTTCTTACGCGTATTTTCTATAACTTTCTGTTTGGAATCCGAATCTTGCACAAACTCAGAATATTCATACACCTCCATTTCACTCATGATTTGGTTGAACTAACACTTTACGCACGGAATACTTGGATGCTCGCAAAATTGTGAGTACACTCGACCCCGTTTTACCTTTTATCACTTTGTGTGTGCAATACATGTACTTTATCAATTCACACAAACATGTTATGCTTAAATCACGAAACAATCGCAAACTATGCTCTATGTGCTATACTTGAAATCACACATACTTATACTCGAAATTCTCATACTTATTCATTAACTTGATCAGATCCTTTAACATGTATAGCGCTATAGGAGTAACCACCGCCCGTAAACTTGAGGTCATGTTAAGTTAAACGCATACGGTCTTTTCATTGCTATGATTAGATTACGCTAGCATGAAACTTTGGGTTGACTAGTATATTCACATGCTCGTATATTACATTTAGCCTCGAGAATAGACATTGATGCATAAGGATTTCGTTTAAAACTTTATACTATTTTATTTATTTAAACTTGTATGCTCGCCCATGTCTTGTGTATTGAACTATACTTTAACATGTATTTCAGATTGATATTGATGATGAGACTCAATGTAATCAAGTAGGATGACTTAGATACTCACCTAGAATATATTAGAAAGTCATTGTATTTGTATTTAGTCTTTCATGAAGATGTATTCAAATTTGAAACTATGTATTGCTATTCAATTAATGAAATGGAATCTTGTAATTTAAATTACTTGTCATATTTTAGCGTTATGAAGTCTTCGAGCAATATCCTTCGTCCCGCCCGGTTATTTCGCCATTGGTTGGGGTGTGACAGATTGGTATCAGAGCCATAACTATAGGGAATTAGGAAAATTGCATGATTTTACCTAGTCTATAGTCTAAGCACCAAATTCAGACCATTTTGTGCGAAATGGACACTTCGTACGAAGTGAAACCAGCTTCGCACAAAGAGGCAAATCAGCCTCGTGCGAAGTGGAGTCATCCACTTCGTGCGAAATTGACAGCTACTTCGTGCGAAGTGGACTGTTCGGTCTGTTTAAAATGTTGAATTCTTCCTATCTTGTTTCTTATCTACTCTTTTTCTTAATTATTGCATGCCTTTCCTAAGGCTACCATAAAGACACACTTGAATACATGAAGACACTCATACTTTACAATAGACACGTACCTTGCCAAAATAGGGGATGAAACCCGTAATTTGGTGAACACTCTCAATCCGCGAATCTTATTTTTCACGAAATTTTACCATCAAGTTAGGAGTGATATCCTTATCTTAATGGAAATTTCCATTTCATACTCTAGTGGACCTCACCAACTAGTCGGAATTTCGCTCCTCGTTTGGTAAGTACCAACCACCTTTAGGGAACGACATTATCATGTTAGAGGTGAAACCTTGCTTCTTGATAACTAGTTCCACTCCCCGATCTTCAATCCCGCCAGACTTTCGAAATTTCGATCGACTAGGGACATGTAGTAACCAGAAGGCTGAATACCGTTAACTGCTCCTCGGTGAGAGTATTCTACCTATTAGACCAAAGAATGTTTCCTTAACTCGAAAGGACTATTGATACACCTTGGTTTAGTCAAAGTTTCGTTTGGAACAATCAACTTTTAGTCCAAAAACCACCATTATATTATTTTCAATTCTATGCATAATGCGATTCAAAAACCTCCTACACACATGATTACACACATAACATACAAACCTTTTTATGCCAATACGCTATTTACATATACGAATTCAAACTGTCACCCGCAAGATAGACACTACCCATATCCTCAAAAATGGGAGCCCCATCATCAAGATAGGAGTGATTCCCTTACCTTGACGATTGGCTCCGCCCATTTCTCAAAGAAATCTTATCCTTGAGATAGGAATGATGTCCACACCTCAATGAGAGATTGAATCACAACTCGACCTTTTTCATGACAAACACTCGATTAAAACGCATACTTCAACCTTTTATCATTATGTCAATTTTCTCATTTACGCATGTATCTGAAAGTTTATCATTTTATAAAACGTGCTTCTCACCCTACAATTTATTTACGTAAATCACATACGTGAAATTTCTAATCACACTTTAAATGCTCCTTGCCCAATTTTCAAAATCTTATGAAATGCCATCCATCAACCTAGTCGGTCTAATGAACCCCTTGCTCACGATTTTCATAATTCATCCAATCACTAAAACACACTCACACTATACTATCATCTTAAAGACATTTTGTTCCCAATAGGGAACCAAAGGAAACTTTCTCACATACGTCTAAATCTTGTAGATGTCGCTTTTGTTAACCAAGTTTAGTTGGTAAAACATAATCAACCCATAGTCAACCTAATCGAGGAATACAAATAGCCGACCTATACACCTTCGAGACTTCGTTTCCAACAATACATCCTAACATAGAACTATCTCTCCTACCAGAAAAAAAAATCCATCAATACCTTTGAACAAGAAGGAGACCCTTACAACCCTCGACTATACTCACAACCCAAGAAACCCCATACGAACTATACCTAGGAAATCATTCCAAATACCCATGACCGGTAACACACTCTTAACCGTGCCATGAGCACCAAGAGCCGAACCTATAAGCACTTAGTAGGAACCCGACATCTTACCCTCAAACTACCATTCGATTAACCTACCACCATCCCATCAGCCAAACCAACTCCCAATACATACACTAAACATAATAATCCTAGACCTACACGCCTATACAACGAAGTTCGACTATCTATAAGTTCACTTTGTTAAAAATACTTTTCAAAAACCAAAGTTTTCCCCATGGAAAATTTTCAAATACAACTTTCCTCATTTTCGATCAAAATATCTTCAATAAAACAAGCTCACTATTATAAAATCCTATTCAAGATCGATAATACACAATTCTAGACCTAAACACGTGAGCATGGAAGATTCGTTAAGTTGGACAACCTACAAGTACGCACTCCAAACTTTTAAAACAAAAGTAGCATTTCTTTTTTTACAAACCATTAACTTCATCGTAACTTAATACTTTCCTCAATATTCTCGTGGCATTCGCACACTGATCCATTCTCGACAGACCTGACCTATTTGTTACGACAAACTCAATGTTTCGACTCAACACCATATATATGCATATCATCATACACATTTCAGACTATGTAGTCAATATTTCATGAACAATATTACATATTATCATTACACATCGTATTCACACACTCAAACCTTTCATGGTAGCTTATACATGCCTGATTTCATCATACTTCAACTATACGTTCTATACTACATGTTAATCTTATACATACTTGTCATCATTCATACTCGAATTCGTACATCCGTACTACTTGGTAGTCATACTTGAAACCTATGTGAAGGCACAATCCAAATGGGTTTGCCTACGATATATTTGTGCATACTAAAATACAATCATATATACGTGCTTAATTTCATACATTATAAACACATGCACATTCACACTCGAAAAACGAAATGTACCCTAACCTAACACTGCTAGTACAAACTATGCGGATCATGCACAGACCAAGAAAATCGTGGGTGCACAGGGATTATATTGGTAGGCGCATGAAAACCATAGTGGGTTCTACTGTGTATCTTAACACGGAACGTAAGATGACACCGAATAGCGAAACGGATGTAACATGGTGTGAACATGGTGCATACGCTGCTGGTACTTCCTATATATAAGTGTCCCTACCATGTTACCAAACTTTCGTAAAACGTGCCATGAGAATTCGGTGATTTACCGGACCTTAATAAATACGATTAACTAGCAACAAACTTTGGTGACTTACAAATTTTTCTTTCCACAGTTCTAGCCAAACACACTTCAAAACTCCTGACTCTAGGTTATACATAACGAAACCTCATTCTCAAAATCATTAGCTGTAACAGCTACAACTACCTCTAGCCTCTCTCGACTCTTGGGTACAACATTTTATTCGATATCCCTATTGTTCTTACCCCTCGCTTACACCTACCGAACCGTTCATTCGCTCTCATGCCACGAATATTCCCAATTCTTCCTTTAACGTTTCATCCAAACTTTATTTACAGTAAGTCGGCTTAAAGCGTTCAGTCCGTTTTAACAAACATCCTCACTAGCTCGACTTAGTCAAAATACTTTTAAAATATCATTCATTTATTTATTACGCACAAACTTCGACTAGTCGGCCTATTTACCGCCAAAAATCTTTTAAAAACCGTAAACATTCATCATCCTAGTTTCTCACCAATAAACCTTATTTTCTACCAACAAGAGATTTTACTAATACACCTTGAAACCAATAAAATTTTCTTGCAGCCTATGGAACGGGCCGCACATTACATTACATCCTTATTTATACTAAAACCTTTCCCCCATCAAAATTATTCAAACTCAGACAAACTCACTTTACCGTATACAGGCACACACATTTTACTTAGTCTTACACTTACTTGTTGATGTCTCAAATCGTTTTAGTCAAAAGAGTTACTTTTACAAACCTACCTTTTATACCTCCAAAATTTTCCTGCATAGCCCAAACAACCACGAAACATTATCTAGTCAAAACTTTTGGAACCATGAATTTTCAACACGCTTATACGTAAACACCAAGTAGGCTTTTAACTCTAAAATTCCCATTCCTGGCCAAAACATTTTAAACGATTACCGCCTATATTAAACACCCAAAATGCCATCTTTTCCAAAGTCTTCTCTCGAATAATATTCGGGACAAAATTTTCAAAAGTGGGAGACTGTAACGCTTCACATTTTCATACTTTCCCTATTTAGAAAGCATGTTCGTATTGCTATTTTTAGAAACTTTTAGTTGTATTATACTCATATTCGTTACCAACTTTGAAACTTGAGACCTTGATCATAATGAAAATTCCTACTTTATACACACTCGTTATACATACAATCAGTCATTCAAATACCTATTTTCATGCAAGCCAAACACTTATTATAAGTGCAAAACTCTTACATTTATGTTTTAAAACTCGAAAACCGGCTAAAATACACGAGAACACCCCAAACCAACCTATTCGTGCAGTTTTTGAAACCACTTCGCACGAAGTGGAGCTGGCAGCCACTCGTTCCTATAAATACCAGCGCACTTCTCACCTTCAACCTTTCCGAAACTTCTCACTCCCACTCTCAAACTTACGGATTCTTAGCAGATCGACCTTAATTTTTCTAAGTGAGTTTAACTCACTATTACCTTGTGCTTCCATAATTTTTCTTCTACTTTCTTGTTTTTCTTGTACCAAGTGTGATAATTGACTTAGTCATCATCCTCAATAGGATTTACTTAGGTTCCAGCAAGTATGAGAACGTTGGGAGCTTTGGCTACCCGAATTAAGTTCCAAACCTCACTTGAACGTTTTCGTATTTCATATTTTATACTTTCATGACCAACCAGGTCTATCAACTATGTTGGTAGACTTTGAGCTTTGGTGAAACATATAATGAGGTACTCATACCCCCTTGCTTGACATCTATGACATATTTGATGAACTAAATAAAGTAACTTACGTACTATAAACTATATATAAATAAACCGAGTTTCTGATCAGCAAATGACCAAGTTTTTGGACTTAGGTTATTCTACTCGTCCGTAAAACCCCCGTTCGACAGAACCTAGTGTCAAAACGAGCATTAGACGAGCAAAAAAGTCAAGAGTGCCTCACTCTGCATGAAGTGACATTCACTTTGCACGAAGTGAACAGTCTCATCCCGTTTTCAATGTATTTTCCAACGCGTATTTTCTATAACTTTCTGTTTCGAATCCGAATCTTGCACAAACTCAGAATATTATACACCTCCGTTTCACTCATGTTGAATAACTTCGGGTTGCATCACTTGAACACTCTATGCACGAATACTAGGATGCTCGCAAAATTATGAGTACACTCGACCCCGTTTTACCTTTTATCACTTTTGGGGTGCAATACATGTACTTTATCAATTCACACAAACATGTTATGCTTAAATCACGAAACAATCCTCAAACTATGCTCATGTGCTATACTTGAAATCACACGTACTTATACTCGAGATTCTCTTACTTATTCATTAACTTTGATTAAGAATCCCTTAACATGTATAGCGTTATAGGAGTAACGCATCGCCCGTATACTTGAGGTCATGTTAAGTTAAACGCATACAGTCTTTCATTGCTATGATTAGATTACGCTAGCATAAACTTTGGGTTGACTAGTATATTCACATGCTCGTATATTACATGTTAGCCTCGAGAATAGACATTGATGCATAAGGATTCGTTTAAAACTTTATACTATGTTATTAATTTATACTTGTATGCTCGCCAATGCCTTGTGTATTGAACTATACTTTAACATGAATTGCAGGTTGATATTGATGATGAGATTCATGGAATCAAGTAGAACGACTTAGATACTCACCTAGAAACATTAGAAAGTCGTTGTATTTGTATTTTGTCTTTCATGAAGATGTATTCAAATTTGAAACTATGTACTTGCTATTCAATTAATGAAATGGAATCTTGTTATTTAAATTATTGTCATATTTTAGCGTTATGAAGTCTCGAGCAATCTCGTTCGTCCCGCCCTGATGTTTCCGCCATCGGTTGGGGTGTAACACATGGGCCTTCGGGACTCATATGTTTCGTGTGGGTGGAGGCAAGGGCGAAGGTCTCTTTGGCCTTTTTGTTTCATGTGGCATGGGGGCGAAAGCCCTGTGGCTTGAACCACATTATTGTTATTGTTATTGTTATTGTTATTGTTATTGTTATCACAGCATGAAAGGCCACGAAGTTTATGGGTTGGGTTAGTTCATGCCCGTTTTTCGTAATTAGCCCGTTTCAAGTATATTATATCAGAATGTAACCACGTATTTAATAGTTATCAAGCACGTATAAGTTATGAGTACAAGTATTTTGAGTATTGGTTGGCGTATGCATATAAGATTGATAGCGTATAACCCAAGTATTGTAACACGTATAAGTATGTGTAAAAATAATATTTCATTATGATCAAAGTTTCGGATACATGATTAAAAATAAAATACAAACACGGTACGATTACAGTTTCCAAAAATAGAAAATATGATCTCCCTTTCTAAATAAGGAAAGTACAAAAAATGTGAAGCGTTATAAGCACATACATCATTATTCTTGCTAGGCAATGATTTGATCATCAGGATTTCATTAGACTACACATTAATTTTTATTAAATGATTTTGGCTTCGTTTGTGTCGTTAAAACATGTGAACTTACCAACATTATATTGACGTTTTTAAACATTATTTCATGTAAGTGAACCTCTAGTTCACAGTTTTGGGAGTTCTTGCATGCATCATAGACGAAACCGTTTTGTGGGTTTTGTCTATTTTTTTCTCATCGTATATGAGATATATTTGGCCAAAGCCTTGAAAACATATATATGGGTTTTTGTCTAGTTTCTCATCGTATATGGGTTTTGTCTAGTGGTAATAAGGTGGCGATCCCCAAGTGGTTGAGGTTCTAGTCCTATGATGAACATTTGTATATATTTAGGAGTAGGTTTCAGGGTGTGTGAATAAGTTAGTCGTAAAAAAAATATATGAGAATCATGCTCTATCTTTCCTCTCACTCACCCCTAACCCCTTCGTCACAACACCTTCATAATGCACAACAAAAGATTAATCTAAACATTTTATTTGTATATGATTGCAGTGACACTTTGATTTACTTCAATGAAAGAAGAGGAAAACAATAAGACGGATTCCATGGGGATAAAATTGTATGCATGTAACGAGTTTTCTCATACGGTTAGTTTTCCATTTGAAATTACTTGCATTTACTACTGGCTACAGTTTGAACCCGGTTACTTGTTATTGGTTTGGGTTGCATTCTACATCAAATGAGTTAATTAGTCAAAGAGTGTGTTTTGGAGTGTTCATTCAAACAACAATAATATATTGTTAATCATAATTAGCGCATTACCTTTTACTAAAAAAAATAAAAGCTCAACAAGAAAATGGTTGAGAATCAACACTAGGGATTAGCATGGTACCCATTCGGTACTGAACCTTTACCGCTACCAAAAGTATCGATATCGAATATACCGGTTCGGTGCTTTACCTGTAAATACCGGTACCCAGCACCAAATAGTTATCTCTAATCAACACAGCTAGCAATATTTGGGTGATAGGTTTGTTTCTTAAAAAAATATAAATCAGTGGATTACACACATTTTAGTTTTACATTTCTTCTTGATTTTTTATTATTGCTTTATTCACACTCACTATTTAGCTTCCTATTTTTGTTTTTACTTTGTTATTAATTTTAATTTTGACTTAATGTTCAATTTTGTTTTAATTCTATTGTTCATTCTAACTGTACCTTTTTAAAGATGGTTTCTACTTTTTAGACGTAGAAAAATGAGTGCATTGGGTAATGGGTTGAAGTGGGTCACCTTAGTCGACAAGAAAGTGTTGTGGTTCAGTCCATTTTGGCCCATGCTAGGAGGACATACTTCAAGCCTCACGTTGTACCCATCTTTCATAGTTAATGACAGTTTTTATTCGTCAGATTCTTTGATTGGCAGGTGTTAACTTTCATAGTCGCTCAAGAAGAATGTGATTGGTGCAACAGTCCGTAAAACAGGTTTTTGTTTTGTTATTTTCTGTATTAATATATTCTTTCACGTATAACTTTAAAGTATGTATCTATGGTTTCAGCTGGCTACAATTACTCGACCGACTCTGCAACTCCGCTTCCAAGTTTCTCATCTTCAGACTTCAATGTTTGTATTCATTGAATATGTAAATGTAGAGTATAATAGAGCTGATACTTTTGACCCGTTTGCTTATGAACCGGTTTGTCCATGTAAGGAAGAATTTGGTGATATGTTGTGAATTGTTTGTTTCATTTTGTTGCTCTTTGATGATATGTTGTGAGTTATTTGTTTCAAATTTATATGGCTTACATAACAAGTACAGAAACCACAACAGATACGTACACATCCATCGTTCTTTACGAGGTTGCCCTTGGTTAATATTATAGCTTATTATGTAATAATTTATGGTATTTGTTTCACATTTATATGGCTTACATAACAAGTACAGAAAGCAGAAAAAAAATTACATACATCTACATGTTTATTATAAATATATGGAAGACCAGTGATATGTGATTGAAACTTTTAAGACAAAAAACTGAAAATAAGACCATGATGATTATTTTTAATTAGTGAAGAAAGTAAAAAGTGGTGGTGATTGCATCAAAACACTTCGTGTAGGAACTCAAAAATTTGCAGGAGGACCCTAACCTTTCTGTTGTACATTAAATGATGGGAGGATTAGTTTATTAAGGTTTGGGACTTGGGAGGATTAGTTTGTGAACGTTTTATTAGAACTTGATGATTCGCTTAAAGGTTAAAGGTTCGTAAATGTGTTAAAATAACTCATTCAGTTGGTATTATGTTTGTTATGTATGGTTATAATTCTGTTTGTGAGTTGTTGTCAGGTGTTGTTAAATGAAGGGCTTTCAAGTCAATTGAGGAAACTTAGTGGATCTGAATGAAAAGTTATTGTGGTCGTGATTAAAAGAAAAGAAGCTCAGGGGTGCAAAGTGGAACATAACAAATATCTGGGTATAAGTTGGTGGAGTTGTTCTGTTGGCGATATACCGACTCAATTATCACTCTCAGTTTCTCTCTCTTGTTTCTCTCTCTAGTTGTTAGGGTTTGAGATCTTGTTGATCTCTGTTTGAGAAGATCTGATTGAAGATCTGTTGTATTATCTGTATCGTTTCTATGTTTTGATCAACTGATAGTTCATCAGTTGATCTGTGTATTGTTGTTATCTGTTTCAGATCTTACTTTGGTAAGATCTAGGGTTTGGGGGTGTTTTTGGGTCGCATAATCAATAAAAGTTTTGGTCACCGTTTTTGTCGCTATTTTTGTTGTTTTTTGATTCTTGTTGTTGTTGTTCATAGATCTGTATAATTGTTTGTATTACAAATTTCTACATGGTATCAAAGCTAATTAGCTCTTGATCTGTGTTTTTCCGCTGCAAAACTAACTGGTTTTTTGTTTGATTTAGGGTTATCTTGTCTCGTAAGGGTTCTGTGCTTGAAGCTAGGGTTTCATCGGTGTTTTTCTTGTTCTTGTTTTATCGATTGAAGGTTGTGTTGGTCTTTGTAATCGATTATGGTTACAAAGTAAACTAACCAGTTTTTGGTGTGGATCTTGTCTTCTGATCTGTTTATATAACCCAAGAAGGTTATAAAACAGATCTCTGCTAAGGAAGGAGTTAAACGATTCTGTAAGTTAGGGTTTATTTTCTTTGTTAGTATTGGTTTTGATTAGTTGATGCCGGGGTAGTTAGGACCGGCTATACGTGTTCTTTATCTGGTTTGTTTTGTTTCATATAGCTTATTTGGCTCCTGAGTTAAGACATGTCCAGGCACTTTGAGTGATGAACCTGAAATCTTGCCCCTGACTCAGTTTCACCTTAGGGTTTGTTGTGTGTACGATCTTCTTGATCTTATCTGTCTGTGATCGTCTGTTGTATTGTGTTTGTTTGATATATTCTATATTGTGTCAATATGAGCGATGTTGTTGGTACCTCTGCCACTCGTATAAGTAAGCTCGATATAGGTGATCCCCTGTTTCTTCACCCTAGTGATTCTAGTAATCTTACAATTGTCAGTATCAAACTTAAAGGGACTGAAAATTATAGGGTATGGTCTAGTGCTATGAAACTTGCCTTAGAGGCAAAAAAATAAGTTTGGCTTTATAGATGGCAAATGTAAAAAACCTACTGATGATGCTGTGTTAAGTAGTCAATGGGATAGATGTAACATCCGTCGAAAAACGGGTTTCCAAAACCCGCTTCGTTTATTAATCGAATAGTCAGTTATAATTTTCGTTGCGTATATATTGTTCATTTTAATTTTAAACAATACATAATTAATAAACATTGTTAGAATTTTAAACCATAATTAACAAATAATAAAAATAAGAGAATAAAAAAATAAATGAGGCTGCCGGGTTTCGAACCCGGGTCAGCCGCTTCAACAAACAAACACTACACCACTCCGCCACATGACACCTTTGTGTAATTACTGAAACAAATAATACTTAAATTAAAACTCGAATTCAAAACCGGGCTTCAGCGCGGCAGAACTCGCAATCACCGGAAATTCCGGCAATCCGCGAGTTCAGCCATTTTCCTTTTGACTATAACGTTATAACCGGCTTCGACATCGGTTATAACCGACGTCTAACAGTTAGTCGCGGTCGTAACCGCCGGGGAAACTTTGACCACGAATCAAGACCAAATTCGGACTCAATACATTCTGTTTCTTCCTTATAAATACCCACCCAAACCTCTGGTAATCTTTTCGCTCAAAATCGCACAAACTCTCGAAGCTTTAGCGCTCGCCGGAGATATTTTACAGTCGCCGGACTTTCACCGGAAAACCGAGACTTACTTCAAATCGGTAAAATTCTCGACTCTTTTGCTTGTAATCCATTATTAGACATATATTAAATTCAATCCTTCAACCAGAATCGGTCCCAGACAACGTTGCCGGGAATTTCTGCACTCGCCGAAAAATCACTGGAAATTCCGAAGTCCCGCTGTGAATCGGTACAATCATCTAAACCCCCTGCTATCCCTTGTTTAGTAACTTAATTTCACAACTCGTTGATCAAAACTGTTAGTTGATTCACTCAGACGGAAGTCACAAATCAGAGCCGACGACTCTTGCCGGAAATCTGAGAAGGACATTCTGATCGGTACATTTAACTCCGTAACCCTCTTTATCCTATTCATTCCAATCAATTATATGTTCGATGACCGATTTAAACAAGAACAGTCGGACATCTTTGTTCTGTGTCTTTATAAATGAAGAAGACGAAGTCGAAATGTGTATAAGTTTAATTAAAACTGAATATTTAACCGGGTTAGACACACAGTCCAGCGGTGGACTGTGTGCAATCATAAAACGCACGTCACGAGTTCGAATCACACAACGTACCGACTTTCAGAAATAAAACCAATATTTTTAGAACTGAATCAGAACAAGTCACATTATGATTATAAGAGTAATATAATCCGTGAGCTAAACAGATTAGACACACAGCCCAACTGGTTGGGCTGTGCGTATACGAACCGAAGGACCCGAGTTCGACTCCGGGTCCCTGCAACCGGTTCGGCCATTTTAAATCGTTTTAATATAAACCCAATAAAATAACAATTAATTAGTATATATATATAATTAAAACAGAGAATATTTCGGGTTAGACACGTAGCTCAGTTGGTAGAGCTGCGTGCACGCGTACGAGAGGTCTCGGGTTCGAACCTCACTCAGCGCATGAATAAACTGAATCCGACCGGTCAACGGTCAACGGTCAAAGTCAAAAAGTCAACATTTTTTATATTTTTTTTCTTTATTTATTTAATCAGAAAATTATTTAAAAATACTTAAAAATAATATTTTTAAGTTAGAAAATTTCCTTAAACTCACAAAAATAAATCTAAAAATCCTATTAAGGTTATGAATTAAAAGAATTAATCTCAAATAAAATCCTTTTATTTACCGAACCATTTCGTTATTATTTTAGGTTAGTTTTCCTCGTCGATCAAATCCCAAAACTCGTGCGCATCCAACGTCATCAAAAGAACGCACCCAATGTGAGTGAATCTCTACAAATTCCCCGTTTTAATCACATTTTGGGGTGTATCATGTGTCGCTTAATTCCTTATTATATTTAAATCACTTGTGCATCCATCATATCCGTGATCAAATGTGTATCAATTATGTATCAATTGTTGTGTGAATTATGTTTAGATTGAAGTTATCATTTTCAGTACATGCATTTCATTAGGCCCATCAGCTCCCCGTGGGACACGGGTTGAGTATCAGGTGCCTCATTCGATCGGCTCCGTTTGATTGAGCCTTGATCTCACACACATCATCATTCATATCATTCGATCGGCTCCGTTTGATTGAGCCTTGATCTCAAATACATCATCATTCATGTCATTTACTCATCCAATGTGGTTTGCGTTTATGCTATATATATATGTTTGCTCACATGTGATTATTGCACAAATTTTCAATATTAAATACAACAAGAAATTAATAACAATGTTTTCTCAAGGTTCACTCGCCAACTTTTGTTGACCCAAAATATTCTCCGTTTTACACATGATACAGGTGATCCAGTTGAGGCAAGAAACACATAGGAAGGCCTAGAAGAATAAACCAGTTTAAGCTTTGGACTGTTTTACTTAGTTTCATTTCCTTGTAATTGTATGGATTTGATTTGAACATTTAAGTTGTAATTTGAATTTAATAAATATGAAACATTTTAGTAAACATCATGAGCTTTGGTGATAACCCAATTATGCCCCGACTCTTATTCCGTTGCGGGTCGGGGTGTGACAATAGATATCAGAGCCATGACTATAGGGATATAGGATAGGTTATTAGACCCTTAGAGCCTATACTATAGTTGCTTAGAATTTTTAAATTGTTTATGCGTTACGTACAAAATTCATGATGTTTATATGCTTTATGTTTATTGTTACATTCAATGTTATGCAAGCATGTTCATAAGTACATATTATTATACAATGCTCATCATGAATCATATCCTCATAACATATCATATCCATGAGAGAACACACCACACAATTCCCATGATTTTTGCAACGATTTTTGTATTTTACAAATCACATCAAAGTGAGTTCTCATGACGGGCATGTAGTAACTGGAAGGGTAAGAGTACCGGTAGTCGGAACGTCCTGTCTAGGCTTGGCATTCGTATAAATCCAAAATAAAGGACCAGTTTGCCTACCTGGGGACTAACGATGAGAGTACGAAGGACCTATTAGGCCAAAGCATGCTATACCAAACGTCGTGTGAGCTAACCCCACTTTGAGTTGTCATTGTGTCTACACCTGGACACCCTCCTACCATACATCTCGCAATCATATTTCATGGTTTTCATTCGGGTGATGCGAGTGTAAACCGCCAACACCAATGTGAATCCTACTAAGCCAAGAGTCATGGGGGCCCACATGACTATACAGGCGATGGTATGGGGGACATTGGAGGCCCAAACATGAGCAAACCCAAGACATCCTATGGATGTAGTTGCATTATTGATAATTATGTTATTTTTATTTAATTTTACGACACATGACACCTAAAAACTTCTTAAACTCACAATCTTCCTATGTATGTTCCTGTAGATGTCGGCTAGGCAACTACGTGGAGGTAGAAAGTCAGGAAGATCAAACGAACGCTTACCACCCAAATTGCAAAACAAATGGCCGCAGTGCTTCCTGACATCGTAATTCAAGTCCAACAAGCTCTCACCGTGAATCCCATCAACCCTCCCAATCAAGAAGACCAGAACGTCGACAACCCTCCCTCCAAAAAGTGCTCCTACAAACACTTCAAATCTTGTGATCCCCCAAAGTATGAAGGGACCGAAGGTGTTACAGCTCTCCTCCACTGGTTTGAAGAAATGGAGAACACCTTCCTCAATTGCGATTGTCCCGAGGATCGCAAGGTACGTTACGCAACTGGGAGACTGTTTGGGGTAGCCCTTACCTGGTGGAACACAGAAAAGGGTAAGAGAGGAGTCGAAGATGCCATGGCCTTAACATGGGAAGAGTTAAGGGAAATCATGACAAGACGCTTCTGTCCTAGAAGCGAAATCAAAAAGTTGGAAGATGAATTCCACTCGTTAAAACAAAAGGAAGGAGATCATACTTCCTACAATAGATTTCTCAAACTGAACCAAATGATCCCTAATCTGTTCACCCCCGTGTACCGCCTGGTTGAACACTACATTCGAGGCCTCCCCTCGAAAATTAAAGACTCGGTTCTAAGCACTTCGCCTACAACACTGGAAGCCGCAATGGAACTAGCTACCGAACTTACCGAGAATCGCATCCGAAACGGTAAATTCAAGGATGAGAAAAAGAAAGCCCCCATTGAGGCCCAAAACCATTCCATCTCCTCATCAAAGTTTGCTGGTAAGAGGAAACGAAACAGCAGAAATTTTGCCGTCACACACACAAACTCTCCTATCACTGCCACACCAATCACCCAAGTTGCTCCCTCAGCTGCACCATTTAAAAAGCCATACACCGGCCCATACCCAAAATGCAACCGTTGTCAATACCATCACCTCCCAGAAACTCCTAACCAACATTGCACCAGCTGTGGCCGTGCGGGTCACACCATCCAAACCTGTCGCACACTTCAGCGAATGAACCGCAATCAACCCTCAACCCAAACCCACCATCAGATAGTGGGTCAAGCCCAACAACCTTTACTCCTACCACCTGCCCAACATATAGCCCAATCCTACTACCAACCCAACTACCCCATGATGCAACCTATGCGAGCTTGTTACAACTGTGGAGACCCAAACCACTTCAGAAACACATGTCCCCGTTTGGTAAACATCATCCATGCTCAAGCTCAAGCAAATCCGGTAAACCAAGCTAACCAAGCTCCTCCACCTGCTAGAGGAAGAGCCTTCAACATCAATGCCAACCAAGCTAGAGCTAACAACAACGTGGTTAACGGTATATTTCTCATAAATGGTAGTTATGCATCCATGTTATTCGATACTGGCGCGGATAAGAGTTTTGTGTCCCTAGAATTTGAACCTATCCTCAACCAAACTCGTGATAATCTCATGGAATCCCTAACGGTGGAAGTTGCTGACGGAAAGCCTGTTTCATTAAATTCTATTATACGAGATTGTACCCTCACTCTAAACGATCACGATTTTCCAGTTGACCTCATTCCTATGAAGTTGGGAAGTTTCGATATTATAATCAGTATGGACTGGCTCAGCCAGCATCACGCTGAAGTAGTATGCCGCGAAAAGTTCATTCGCATTCCTCTTGCTGACGGTCAGACCCTACGTATCTTTGGAGAAACCCCTTCGAAAGGACTCAAATTAATGTCCTGTCTTCAAGCCCGAAAATATCTCCGCAAGAAATATGTCGCATTCCTAACTCACGTCGTCAAGAAGGGAAACAAGGAGAAGAAACTCGAAGATATACCAGTAGTGAAGGAATTCCCACAAGTCTTTCCCGACGACATCTCAGGACTCCCTCCCGTGAGAGAAGTTGAATTCCGCATCGATCTTGTACCTGGCGCGACACCAGTCGCAAAATCTCCTTATAGGTTAGCCCCATCAGAAATGCAAGAGCTGGCCAGTCAACTGCAAGAGCTGACTGACAAAGGATTCATACGTCCTAGCTCATCGCCTTGGGGTGCACCTATTCTTTTTGTGAAGAAGAAAGATGGAACGTTTCGCATGTATATCGACTACAGAGAACTCAACAAGTTAACGGTTAAGAATCGCTACCCACTACCTCGCATCGATGACCTCCTAGATCAACTTCAAGGCGCCACCTGCTTTTCAAAATCGACCTTCGTTCTGGTTATCATCAACTCAGAGTACATGAAGAAGACGTCCCAAAGACTGCCTTCCGAACTCGTTATGGTCATTACGAATTCATGGTCATGTCGTTTGGTTTAACCAACGCCCCAGCTGTCTTCATGGATCTAATGAATAGGGTATGCAAACCCTACCTCTACCGCTTTGTCATAGTCTTCATCGACGACATCCTCATCTACTCAAAGTCTAAATCCGATCACGAGCGACACCTTCGACTCATCCTTACACTCTTAAGGACCGAAAAACTCTACGCAAATTTCTCAAAATGTGAATTCTGGTTAGGAGAAGTACAATTCCTTGGACATGTCGTTAATGACAAGGGAATACATGTCGATCCTTCGAAAATCAAGGCAGTACAGGAATGGCAAGCGCCACGTACCCTTACCGAAGTAAGGTCATTTCTTGGTTTGGCTGGTTACTATCGCCGCTTCATTGCCAATTTTTCCCGTATCGCTGTACCACTCACGGCTTTGACTCATAAAGGAAAACCCTTCATATGGGGACCTAAACAAGAAGAAGCCTTCCAAACTCTAAAGCAAAAACTTTGTGACGCACCTATCCTCACACTCCCTGAAGGTTGCGATGACTTTGTAGTATATTGCGACGCATCAGGGCAAGGACTAGGCTGTGTATTAATGCAAAGAGGAAAAGTGATAGCCTATGCTTCTAGGCAACTCAAGGTTCATGAAAAGAACTACACCACCCACGACCTGGAACTTGGAGCCGTTGTGTTCGCTCTCAAGATATGGAGACATTACCTCTACGGTACCAAGTGTGAAATATACACTTACCACAAGAGCCTCCAACATATCTTCAATCAAAAGGAGTTGAATATGAGGCAACGAAGATGGGTCGAACTTCTTAACGACTACGACTGTGAAATTCGGTATCATCCTGGAAAGGCAAATGTGGTGGCTGATGCACTCAGTCGAAAAGGTTATACGAACTCCATTCGTCTTCTATGTTCGCAAATCATAACCGACATCAAAGATCGAATCCGAGCAGCTCAACATGTTTCTGTAACAGAAAACGACGTCTGAGATGAGCTGTCATGTGGAGCAGAACTCAAAATAGAAACCAAATCCGACGGTATTCTATACTACTCAAATCGCATATGGATTCCCGATCGCGATAACCTTCGTGATTTCCTCATGAATGAGGCGCACAAAACACGATACTCTGTACACCCAGGAGCCGACAAAATGTATCAAGACCTACGCTACACCTACTGGTGGCCGGGCATGAAAAAAGATATTGCTGTTTTTGTTTCCAAGTGCCTTACCTGTTCCAAAGTAAAAGTTGAACATCAAAGACCTTCAGGACTTCTATTTCAACCCGAAATACCTGTGTGGAAGTGGGAAAACATAACCATGGATTTCATTACAGGGTTACCTCGCACCTCCAGTGGGTATAACACTATATGGGTAATCATTGATCGTCTTACAAAATCAGCTCACTTCATTCCGATCCGCGAGGACTTCAAGAACGAGAAGTTAGCTCGTATCTACATCAGCGAGATCGTAAGCCGTCATGATGTACCTTTAAGCATCATTTCAGACCGTTATGGTCGTTTCACTTCACGAACATGGCGAGCTGTACAAACCGCCTTGGGTACACGATTAGACCTCAGTACCGCTTTTCATCCTCAAACTGATGGACAATCTGAACGCACCATCCAAACTCTTGAAGACATGCTTCGAGCATGTGTCATAGACTTCAAGGGAAATTGGGACTCTCATCTACCATTAGTTGAATTTTCGTACAACAATAGTTATCACTCAAGTATCGGCATGGCTCCTTTCGAAGCTTTATATGGTCGTAAGTGCCGATCTCCAGTATGTTGGCACGAAATTGGGGAAGCACAAATCACCGGTCCAGAATTAATTCAAGAAACAACAGACAAGATCCGTCAAATTCGAAACAATCTTCTAGCAGCACAAAGTCGTCAAAAGAGTTATGCAGACAAACGACGAAAGCCCTTGGAGTTTAACATTGGTGATCAAGTGCTTTTAAAAGTATCACCGTGGAAGGGAGTAGTTCGTTTTGGCCAGAAGGGCAAGCTAGCACCACGCTACGTAGGACCTTTCAAAATACTCGAAAGAGTAGGTCCTGTAGCATACAAGCTTGACTTACCAGAAGAACTCAACAGAATTCATCCCACATTCCACGTATCAAACTTGAAAAAGTGCCTCGCCGATGAAAACCTCCATATTCCTGTAGAAGACATTCAAGTCGATGAATCTATGCATTTCATTGAAAGACCAGTAGAAATTATGGACTTCGGAGAGAAGCGTTTAAGACGAAGTCGTATTCCAATTTTCAGGGTACGTTGGGAGTCGAAACGAGGACCTGAGTTTACTTGGGAACGTGAAGACTCAATGCGCGAGAAATACCCGCATCTTTTTCCTGTTACCACTACTACTTAAATTTCGAGACGAAATTTCTAAAAGTAGGGGATACTGTAACATCCGTCGAAAAACGGGTTTTCAAAACCCGCTTCGTTTATTAATCGAATAGTCAGTTATAATTTTCGTTGTGTATATATTGTTCATTTTAATTTTAAACAATACATAATTAATAAACATTGTTAGAATTTTAAACCATAATTAATAAATAATAAAAATAAGAGAATAAAAAAATGAGGCTGCCGGGTTTCGAACCCGGGTCAGCCGCTTCAACAAACAAACACTACACCACTCCGCCACATGACACCTTGTGTAATTACTGAAACAAATAATACTTTAATTAAAACTCGAATTCAAAACCGGGCTTCAGCGCGGCAGAACTCGCAATCACCGGAAATTCCGGCAATCCGCGAGTTCAGCCATTTTCCTTTTGACTATAACGTTATAACCGGCTTCGACATCGGTTATAACCAACGTCTAACAGTTAGTCGCGGTCGTAACCGCCGGAGAAACTTTGACCACGAATCAAGACCAAATTCGGACTCAATACATTCTGTTTCTTCCTTATAAATACCCACCCAAACCTCTGGTAATCTTTTCGCTCAAAATCGCACAAACTCTCGAAGCTTTAGCGCTCGCCGGAGATATTTTACAGTCGCCGGACTTTCACCGGAAAACCGAGACTTACTTCAAATCGGTAAAATTCTTGACTCTTTTGCTTGTAATCCATTATTAGACATATATTAAATTCAATCCTTCAACCAGAATCGGTCCCAGACAACGTTGCCGGGAATTTCTGCACTCGCCGAAAAATCACTGGAAATTCCGAAGTCCCGCTGTGAATCGGTACAATCATCTAAACCCCCTGCTATCCCTTGTTTAGTAACTTAATTTCACAACTCGTTGATCAAAACTGTTAGTTGATTCACTCAGACGGAAGTCACAAATCAGAGCCGACGACTCTTGCCGGAAATCTGAGAAGGACATTCTGATCGGTACATTTAACTCCGTAACCCTCTTTATCCTATTCATTCCAATCAATTATATGTTCGATGACCGATTTAAACAAGAACAGTCGGACATCTTTGTTCTGTGTCTTTATAAATGAAGAAGACGAAGTCGAAATGTGTATAAGTTTAATTAAAACTGAATATTTAACCGGGTTAGACACACAGTCCAGCGGTGGACTGTGTGCAATCATAAAACGCACGTCACGAGTTCGAATCACACAACGTACCGACTTTCAGAAATAAAACCAATATTTTTAGAACTGAATCAGAACAAGTCACATTATGATTATAAGAGTAATATAATCCGTGAGCTAAACAGATTAGACACACAGCCCAACTGGTTGGGCTGTGCGTATACGAACCGAAGGACCCGAGTTCGACTCCGGGTCCCTGCAACCGGTTCGGCCATTTTAAATCGTTTTAATATAAACCCAATAAAATAACAATTAATTAGTATATATATATAATTAAAACAGAGAATATTTCGGGTTAGACACGTAGCTCAGTTGGTAGAGCTGCGTGCACGCGTACGAGAGGTCTCGGGTTCGAACCTCACTCAACGCTTGAATAAACTGAATCCGACCGGTCAACGGTCAACGGTCAAAGTCAAAAAGTCAACATTTTTTATATTTTTTTTCTTTATTTATTTAATCAGAAAATTATTTAAAAATACTTAAAAATAATATTTTTAAGTTAGAAAATTTCCTTAAACTCACAAAAATAAATCTAAAAATCCTATTAAGATTATGAATTAAAAGAATTAATCTCAAATAAAATCCTTTTATTTACCGAACCATTTCGTTATTATTTTAGGTTAGTTTTCCTCGTCGATCAAATCCCAAAACTCGTGCGCATCCAACGTCATCAAAAGAACGCACCCAATGTGAGTGAATCTCTACAAATTCCCCGTTTTAATCACATTTTGGGGTGTATCATGTGTCGCTTAATTCCTTATTATATTTAAATCACTTGTGCATCCATCATATCCGTGATCAAATGTGTATCAATTATGTATCAATTGTTGTGTGAATTATGTTTAGATTGAAGTTATCATTTTCAGTACATGCATTTCATTAGGCCCATCAGCTCCCCGTGGGACACGGGTTGAGTATCAGGTGCCTCATTCGATCGGCTACGTTTGATTGAGCCTTGATCTCACACACATCATCATTCATATCATTCGATCGGCTCCGTTTGATTGAGCCTTGATCTCATTCATGTCATTTACTCATCCAATGTGGTTTGCGTTTATGCTATATATATATATTTGCTCACATGTGATTATTGCACAAATTTTCAATATTAAATACAACAAGAAATTAATAACAATGTTTTCTCAAGGTTACTCGCCAACTTTTGTTGACCCAAAATATTCTCCGTTTTACACATGATACAGGTGATCCAGTTGAGGCAAGAAACACATAGGAAGGCCTAGAAGAATAAACCAGTTTAAGCTTTGGACTGTTTTACTTAGTTTCATTTCCTTGTAATTGTATGGATTTGATTTGAACATTTAAGTTGTAATTTGAATTTAATAAATATGAAACATTTTAGTAAACATCATGAGCTTTGGTGATAACCCAATTATGCCCCGACTCTTATTCCGCTGCGGGTCGGGGTGTGACAATAGATGTAACTCAGTTGTGTTGACCTGGTTATTGAATTCTGTATCAGAGGAGTTGTATTTGGGTCATGTTTTTTCTACTCTTTCTTCTGAGGTTTGGTCTGATTTAAAGGAAACTTATGACAAAGGTAGATGGTTCTGTTGTATATGACTTATATAAACGTATTAATGGTATTTCTCAAAATGGAACATCTGTTTCTGAATATTATCATAAACTGAACACTATGTGGAAACAATTTGATTCCATGGTTCAGTTACCTACATGTTCATGTGATGCTGCAAAAGATTATAATGATTTTTCAACTCTTATTAAATGGATGCAGTTTCTTATGGGCTTGGATGATGTATACCAGCCTGTAAGAACAAGTTTACTAACAAGAGAACCTCTACCTACTGTCAAAGTTGCCTTTTCTATTATTTCCAGAGAGGGGTCTCATAGAAATAATGGTGCTAACTCAAAAGTTCAAAATGTTTCTTTTGTTTCAAAGTCTAATCAACAGTTTGACCCTAAGAAAAAATTGTTAGAGGACCTAACCCAAATCTGAAATGTACTAATTGTAATATGCTAGGTCATACTGTGGACCGATGTTATGAATTAGTAGGTTATCCCCCAGGGTTTAAGAAAAAGTTGGTCAGGGAAGTAAAAACACTTAATAGTAGGTCAAATTTATCCTCTGGTTCTTCTTTGTCTCCCTTCTCTGCTGAACAGATTGCTAAACTTCAGAGCCTTGTGAGTGAGAAAACAAATTCTGATCCTCAAAGTTCTAATATGGGAGGTAAGTCGGATTGTGTGAATGGTGGTTTCATTTGTTGTTCTAATAGTGTAATTTTGGTTTTGAGTTTAACTGGATTGTTGATTCAGGTGCTAATCAGCACATGGTTAATACTGATAAGAATATGTTTAATTGTATTGATGTATCTGAGTTTGAGTTGAGAGTTTCTCATCCTAATGGTACTAATGCTAAAGTGTCTAAGATTGGGAGCATTAAATTAGTTGATGGTGTTGTCTTAAATGATGTGTTTTATGTTCCTGAGTATGGTGTTAATTTGTTGTCTGTGTTCAAACTTGCCAAAGATAATAAAATTACTGTGGTATTTAATGAGAATACCTGTGTGTTACAGGATTTGAAGTCAAAGAGAATCCTGCTGACTGGTAATCAGGATAATGGGCTGTATTTTGTTAATAAGAGTGGTAATTCTGTTAATCTTTCTGTTAATAGTATAAGTAACAGTAATCTTTGGCATAGTAGGCTAGGACACCCTGCAAGTCAAGTCCTAGCTGTTTTAAAAGATGACTTAGGTGTAAACAAAATTATTAATCAACCTTGTGAAATATGTCATAGGTCTAAACAGGTTAGAGAGTTCTTTCCTTTAAGTGATCATAAGACTAAACATGTTGGTGAGTTAATTCATTTAGATGTTTGGGGTCCTTATAATGTTATTGGTAGGGATGGTTATATGTATTTTCTAACTGTAGTAGATGATTATTCAAGGTCTGTTTGGTGCTATTTGCTGAAAAATAAAACTGAAGTTTTTAATAACATACAAGCCTTTTATGAGTTAGTGTTGACTCAGTTTAAAAAAAGGATTAAAGTTTTTCGAAGTGATAATGGTAGTGAGTTTGTTAATAGTCAAATGAATGTTTTTTGTAAAAAACAAAGGTATCCTTCACCAAACTACCTGTGCATATACACCACAACAAAATGGTATTGTTGAAAGAAAACACAGACATCTTTTAAATACTGCTAGGCTCTCATGTTTCAGGGTGGTCTTCCTCTTTGTTTCTGGTCTGATTGTATTTTAACTGTTGTGTATTTGATAAACAGGCTTCCTTCATCTGTGCTGTTAGGTAAAAGTCCTTATGAACGTATGTTTGAATTTAAACCCTCCTTGTCACATATTATGAACTTTGGGTGTTTGTGTTTCAGCACTATCTTAGATGATTCAGATAAGTTTTCCTTTAATGCTGAAAATGTGTTTTAATTGGTTACTCTAATACAAAAAAAGGTTATAAACTGTGGAGTTTAGATAATAAAAAAGAATTCTATTCTAGAGATGTAAAGTTTTATGAAACTATGTTTCCTTTTAAGTCTAAACAGTTAAGTAATCAAGAAGAAGTTGTGGTTGAAAATCTGAAGCACTTGAATTTTTTTTATAGTCTTGAAATATTAACATCTTCTGTTCCTATTACTCCCAATGATGAAGAGGGGAATACTAGCTCTCATGAGATTTCTTGTGATGATCAGCAGCCAGTCCCTTCTACATCTGCCACCGCTAGTAGTGTTGAAATAAGACAACATTCAGAAACTAGGGATGAGAGTAGTAGTGGAGGTGGATCTGGCAGGGCAGAGGTCACAGAAAGCTCAAATGATGAGACTATCCCATCTAAGGGAAATCAATTTGAACTTAGAAAGTCTAGTTTAGATGTTAGGTTACCAAAAAGGTTTGAGAACTTTGTTATGAATAGCAGGACTAAGTTTGGCATTGAAAAAGTTGTTAATTATTCTTGTCTTTCTATTGATAATTTGTGCTTTGCTACCTCTCTGAATAAGACCATTGAACCTAGTAGTTTTGAGGAGGCTGCTGATGATCCTAGGTGGGTTGAGGCCATGAACAAGGAAATGAAAGCCTTGTTCAGGAATAATACTTGGGTCTTGGCTGATCTTCCTGTTAATAGGAAGGCCATAGGTTCTAAGTGGGTCTTTAAAGTCAAGTACAAATCTAATGGTGAAGTTGATAGATTCAAAGCTAGGTTAGTAGCAAAGGGGTTTAATCAAAGAGAAGGCCTTGACTTTGGAGAGACCTTCTCTCCTGTGGTAAAAATGGTTACCATTAGATGTTTAATAACAATTGTTGTACAAAATAGTTGGCCAATGTACCAACTGGATGTTGATAATGCTTTTTTGTATGGGAAAATTGATGAGAATGTTTATATGAAACTTCCCCAGGTTATTATTCAAATAATGAAATCAGAGTGTGTAAGCTTGTTAAATCTTTGTATGGGCTTAAACAAGCCCCTAGAAAATGGAATGAAAAGTTAACAAGTGTGTTAATTGAAATTGGTTTTGTTTAGAGTAGGTGTGATCATTCTCTGTTTGTTTTATGTAAAAGCTCTGTGTTTATGGCGTTACTTGTGTATGTAGATGATAGCGTTGTTACTGGAAATTCTAAATCTGAGATTGATAGAGTAAAAAAATTGTTAAGTGATAGTTTTAAGATTAAGGATTTAGGAATTTTAAAGTATTTTCTTGGTATTGAAGTATTATATGATAAAAATAATGTGTGTCTAAATCAGAGAAAATACTGCTTAGAGTTGTTAAGTGAGTTTGGGTATTTGAGATGTAAACCAATAAGTACACCTATTGAACAAAGTTATGTTGTGACATCTAAAGTTGGAAAAAACCAACAGGACTTAAAAAATGTAACTGGCTTTCAAAAATTGATAGGCAAACTAATATACATGTCTTTAACTAGACCATATATTAGTTATGCTGTTCAATTTCTCAGCCAGTTCATGCATAAACCAACTGATGTTCACTTGAGTATTGCACTAAGATTACTAAGGTATTTAAAACAAAGTCCAGGTAAAGGGCTTTGGTTCACAAAATCTGACAAGTTAAACTTGTCAGGGTATGCAGATTTTGACTGGGCAAAGTGTTTGTCCACCAGAAAATCTGTAACTGGGTTTTGTATCTTCTTAGGAGAATGTCTTGTTTCTTGGAAAAGCAAGAAACAAAGTACAGTCTCTAGATCAACTGCAGAAGCAGAGTATCGTGCAATGTGTTCTGCTACTTGTGAGTTGATATGGTTAAAAAACTTGTTAAAAGAATTAGATGTTGAGTGCCAGTTACCTGTTGATTTATACTGTGACAGTCAAGCTGCTATATCTATAGCAGCTAATCCTGTCTTTTACGAGAGGACAAAACACTTTGAGCTTGATTTACATTTCTTAAGGGAAAAAGTTGTAAATGGAGTGATTAATACTGTTAAGTTGATTCTAAGAATCAATTGGCAGATTTGTTTATAAAAGGTTTGGGATTTGTTCAACATCAAGAGTTTTGTAATAAAATTGGTCTGGTTGACATGTTCTCCCAATTGAATGAAGGAGGGATGTTAAAATAACTCATTCAGTTGGTATTATGTTTGTTATGTATGGTTATAATTCTGTTTGTGAGTTGTTGTCAGGTGTTGTTAAATGAAGGGCTTTCAAGTCAATTGAGGAAACTTAGTGGATCTGAATGAAAGGTTATTGTGGTCGTGATTAAAAGAAAAGAAGCTCAGGGGTGCAAAGTGGAACATAACATATATCTGGGTATAAGTTGGTGGAGTTGTTCTGTTGGCGATATACCGACTCAATTATCACTCTCAGTTTCTCTCTCTTTTTTCTCTCTCTAGTTGTTAGGGTTTAAGATCTTGTTGATCTCTGTTTGAGAAGATCTAATTGAAGATCTGTTGTATTATCTGTATCGTTTCTATGTTTTGATCAACTGATAGCTCATCAGTTGATCTGTGTATTGTTGTTATCTGTTTCAGATCTTACTTTAGTAAGATCTATGGTTTGGGGGTGTTTTTGGGTCGGATAATCAATAAAAGTTTTGGTCACCGTTTTTGTTGCTATTTTTTTGTTTGATTCTGTTGTTGTTGTTCATAGATCTGTATAATTGTTTGTATTACAAATTTCTACAAAATGTAAAATTGGATCAGATTGCCAGAGTTTTGAAAGGCGGAAAAGTATTTATTTAAAGAGATGGAGGATCCTTGCAGAGGTAGTGGTGCATTTGTTGTTACTTTGTTTTAAACTATCATGCGTATGAATAATACAATAAGCAATGTTATGTTCGGAAGTGTTATAATGCAACTAAGCTCATGAACATTTCAACTAGACCATGGGACGGGGTTTACTGAACATTAGTTGAGATTATAGACATGGTTTGGAAAATTAATTTTGTGAATTTGTCAAATTGGTAAAAAAAACAAAAAAAATTTCAGATCGTAGGTATGCTTAATGATCTTGACCGTATAGCCAACATAGGTGAAAGGTTTATAGTTTTATGTTTAATGATCTTGACCGTATAGCCAACATTGATGATCCATATGTGTTTTATGTCTATGATTGATGACCTTTTTTCTTTTTCTTTTTTGAAAGGCAAACGCAGAACTTATATTAGAGAAAAGAGACAGCCAAACCTGGCCCGAATACAGAAACCAAAAGTGAAAGAAAACCAGACATACACTAAAAGCATAAAAAAATAATAAAACAAAATAAGTGTGAATAAGGTCGCTGTTTTTATGTCATGATTGATTAAATGGACCTTATTGTTTTCTCCTCTGGTCAATAATTCAAATTTTAAAAATTGTGGTCAAGTTAATGGTGGTAGGGGCGCTCCCCGGGTGTTTGAGTTAAGTCCCCGAGCGGAAACACCGTCGCCACCCCCTTCCCACGGCTCGGTGACTCCCCACTTCGGCTTCTAGTCATCACTCACCAAACGTTTATTTGACCGTTGTTTGGACCATATACCCCATTCTTTAACACCCCAACCACCCTTATTTGAGATCTGTTGTGGCGACGATGGTTGCCTGCTACTTGGCGTGGCAACTCCGGTTGCAGCCGTGGCGGCGTCTTAGCCTCTTTGTTTTGCGACGATAATGATGATTGTAGATCTGAGTCGATTATTTGTTAATTTTGTGTTGGCGGTAGTTGTTTTGGTTATGGTGGTGGTCGGAATCCATAAAGACCGTCATCACCATGGCACCACCGTACGCGGTGGCCGTCTCTCTCTGACATGTTTCTCTTTAGTTGTGGTTCATTGTTTGGACCGTATACCCCATTCTTTATTTGAGATCTGTTGTGGCGACGATGGTTGCCTGCTGCTTGCGTGGCAACTCCGGTTACAGCCATGGCGGTGTCTTAGCCTCTTTAGTTTGCGACGATGATGATGATTGTAGATCCGAGTCGATTATTTTATATCTTTTCGTTTTATAGCTTTCTTTTGTTAATTTTGTGTTGGCGGTAGTTGTTTTGGTTATGGTGGTGGTCGGAATCCATAAAGACCGTCATCACCATAGCACCACCGTACGTGGTGGTCGGAACATATTTTCTAGAAATAAAAAATATAAAAAAAATCAAACACCCTAAGTGTTTGAGCACCCCTAGTGATTGAGTGCAAAATGGGTAGTGTAGTGATAAGCATGATATTATTGGGTAAAAAAAAGTTTACCGGGGAGTGCCCCTTCCATCCTAACATTTAAATTTCAAATTCCATTAATCTCAGCTACATTTATTATTTTCCAAAAAATTGTAACACTCGAGTGAATTTTGGTAATATAATAAATGTATGTTTTGTATATAGTTTTGCTATTTAAGGTAAATTAAGGTTATCATTAATTGTAACATAGTAAATGTATATTTTGTAGATACTTTTATTATTTAAGATAAATTAAGGTTAGTATTGTAACCAAAAATATTTTTTTATTTAGAAATAAATAATTCGACGTAACTATATTATTTTGTTTTATGTAAGTATATTATTGTTTTGTTTTATTTAACAAGTTAATATATGTTGTCGGTTATTGTTATATATAAAAAATAATAAAAACATAAATAAACTATTCTGAGTCTGACTCCTCAAGATAGAGTAAATCTTCAACAAGATTATATCGAAGCCGGAAAGGTATGTCTTCATCATGCAACTTCGCAAGGACGTTTTGGTCAAAGCTGAATCGACGAACGAATCTCTTATGTAGACATGTGATATTGCATGGTCATCGTCCTTCAAGATCATGTTTTTTTTTTGTTTTGTTAGCTTTATGAGTTCTTTAAAATGTCCAATCCTTCATTTTATGGTATAATGTTCGTTTTGATTATCATAAACGTATAATGTTCTTTGTCAATATCTTGAAAACATATTATTTTGTCAAACCCGCGAAAAAATTGGGTGCTACTAAATGTACCCTCCCTCTCATATACTTACGGATGGGGCCCGTCACTTTTTCTCTCATAGAGGAGGTATAACCAGTAATGAGAGGGAACATTTAGATCAAGCCTAAAACTATATGAGAAACCAAAAGGCACATAGCCTAGTGGTAATAAGGTGTTCATCCCTAGTGATTAAGGATTTTAGTCCTATAATGGACATTTGTACATATGTAGGATTAGGTTTTAGGGTGTGTAAATGAGTTAGCCATAAAAAAACTATATGAGAATCACGCTTTATCTTTCCTCTCAGTCGCCCCTAGCCCCTCCGTCTCAACACCATCATTAGTTAATTATGGAAATATTAGTCTCAACACCATCATCAGTTAATTATGGAAATATCGGCTCTTTTAACTGATGATTATGTATATCTATTTGAATCGGTTTTTTCATATTGTTTAAATGTTTAGAGTGAATGATTTTTTTGTTTGAGTTGATTTTTATGGATTTCACTTTTCATATTAAATTTTGGATTCCGGGTATAGAACGGGTGTTGTGGATTAGTGGTGGGTTGAGAGTAGCATATGTGCTAAACTGAAATCACTGTTTGGCGCGTCATGAGATGGATATGTTGGGGTTTTTCTCGTAACCTTCCTCCACGTGAGAATAAATATCTCTTTGAGTAAGAATGAAGTGAGAGCAGGGAGAATGAGTGACTTCAGCTGGAGCAGAAATGTGACATTATAACCAGGATGGTTATAAAATATTGGATGAGACATCGCTTTCAAGATACCCTTCTGTCCCCTCTATGTTGGCCGTTAGTGGCATAAGAAGAGGGTGTGTATTCATGGAACGTCATTGGCTAGATGTCGTTGTCAGGAAGTCCTTGTGGTCTCCTCTGTAATAATTGTTAGTTGAGGTTTAGAGGAGCAGGATCCGCAGAACGTGATTTGTCAGACGTGGATATCAGCTGGCCTTTTGGTCTCTCTTGCAATAACCGCCAGTAGAGATTAAGGAGGCAGTGATCCGCAAAACGTCATTGGTTAGACGTTGTCAGGAATGTCCTTTTTGTCTCCCATGTCCTATTGTGTCTGGCGTGACATGTGGCCTTTGCGGGTCATATATCCTTGTTAGTTATCTTGGTTGTTGGTCAAGTTTTGGTTTGCGCCAAACCCGCGGAGGATCCGGCCCATTTCTCTTCCATGTTACCTATTTTAAAAGAAACGAACACCCATATAGTTTTAAAAATAAAAGGACAAAAACCATAATTTACAAGAAAGCATAACTTGTATACAATGTGAAATTTTCAAAGAAAACTGATATAAAACTAAATGAATGAAACATTATTGAGTTCCTTTTATAAGAAATTCTAAAGTTGGTTGGTATTACCAAGCTTTCGAAATTACAAACTAACAATTCAATACTTAAACTAAAATTTTAAATAGACGTATGGATTTAATCAACAATTTACACGCTTTAGACTAAAAATTAATTGCTTAAATTTATGAAAGTCTTCAATTGAAGTAACAGCCTTAAACAATGGAAATCGGGTCCAAGGCGTTTGTCACGGCTCTTCAAAACCTTTCATTTGTTGTGTGTGTGGCCTAGGGCCTTCAAACCGCTCGGTGTTCGTTGCTCGTTTGACGCTCGTTCGGAAAATGCTCGTTTGATTTGACGCTCGGTTGTAAACGAGCCGCTCTGTTCGGTTCGGTTTGTAAATAAGCCAAGATGAGCAAAGGTACGCTTGGCTTCGGTTCGGCTCGAATTATTATTTTTAATTAGTATATATACAAATACCAATTATACATATATACACACTACATATATACTTAAATATAAATGAAATTAATAGTTTTATATAAGCACGCTATTAGATTTTTGCCAACTATATATAAATTTACAACTATATCTATATGTACTAGCCCAATCATGCCAATAAAAAAATTAATATTTAAATCTAAAAGTTAAACCCTAAACCGATAAACGACAATCTGCTCATCGCCTCAATATTTCATGCTTGACCCAAGTCGATCGTTCCTCCTCTCAACGTCATTGTTAATGCCATATGATCTTCGCATCGTCGGCCACAATATTGTTGTTCATAAGAAAACATTATGCCATGAAATATGACTGTTTTTAAAGACATAAAAACTTGTGACCCAACATTGTCACTACTCTCTCAGCAAATTTAGAGGGTGACACGGTTGTCCAAATCGCTCGACCCTCGCTCGGAATATTTAATGCTCGGAACATGCTCGCTTGATTTATGGCTCGATTTTAAATGAGCCGCTCCGCTCGGTTCAGTTTGTAAATGAGCCATGCACGAGCAAAGGTCTGCTCGGTTCGGCTCGACTCTGAACAGCCCTATGTGTGCCCCATAACCCAGCTTGTAGCGCAAGTTATGCCTCTTTTTTTAGTGTCGACTCTTTTTCGGTATATTTCCTTCTATCTGGCTAATATAAGTTAAGAGGTGCACAAAACCATTTTCTGGTCTAAATTGGCTCGATTTGGAAACCAGTTCAAATCAGGTCAAAGAGAGTCAAAGTTTGGCCCAAACAGGTATGGTTACTAAACCGGTTTACAAAGGGCCCCAAACCAGATTGTATTAGTTTGGAGACCAATAAACCAATTTGATAAATATGGTTTACACTTTTACATATTAAACACGTAGTTCATGTGTTACAAACTTTCACACGATTCGTATTTCTTCACTGTAAAATAGGATACCTTCACAGCCGAATGTCTATTCTAAAGATTATTTCCGCCAACTTCACCTTTGTTAATGAACTTTCACACGATTGGTAAAACAGTATTGAAACATTCCAGGATATCTAGTTAGTTGTTTCGTGCATATCGTTATTTATTGTTTTCATTCATATTCCGAAACTATAAACATAAAACTCCCAAACCAGAATGTATGTAGCATAAAGAAACACACTGTGAAATAACAAGTCATACAATGCGTACAAAATGACAGGTTTCCTTGACAAAACTCGATCTCAAAAGACCAAAAATTCAAAATCGCCTCCTTTGATCTTATCCTGAAAGGCGTACGTCTAAAACAGTGATCGAATTACCATGTTTTTAGTAAAAGAAACCAAGAACTTTACCACCAACATTCTTTCTCCTGGCTTCTTCATGATCCATGATTCCGGCAGATGTAGTCAACACAATGTAGCCAAACTGCATGGTGCATTGCGTATTAGGCAATTAGTTTTAATCAGATATTTGTGTATTCAGCATATTATGACTTTTCAACAATCTTACAAACAATTGGAAATATCTATTAAAATGGGAGCAAAGTTCATTCAAATTGGGTTGATAAATAGGTAAATATATAATTAGGGTCAAAAATAAAAGCATGACCAGTTTATAAATAAATAAATAAATAAATATATAGGATCAAGATCAAGGGAAAACCCTTCTGAGTTGTGAGAACTTAGAGAACTCGGTCTTCCAGTGCGAGTTTTGCCCCTTTTTGTCACACCCCTAGATTAAAATGTTACAAAACACTGACGTAAAAAAAGTTAAAAAAATTCCAAGTGGTGTTTTTCGGCCGCTTACAGCAGCTTAAAAAAGCTATGACATAACCATGATATCACTTTTTACAGCATCTATGGTTGCCATAAATGAAAAAAAAAACTATTTTTTTAAAAGTTGATTTTTTTAGGATTGTTGGTAAAAATAATTTGAAAAAGCCTTTCGTAAGGCCTAGTTCTCTAAGTTCTCACAACTCGTATGAGTTTTCATTTTACCCTGACCCTATATACAAAACTCTATATATATATATATATATATATATATATATATTAATAATTATAATCGAAGAAAAATAACCATGAGAACACATTACTGGAGCATTGAAATGAAGCCAGAGGTGGCCTTCAAAGGGTTAAAACAGAAAACCAATGATGTGGGATTCGAACTTGTGACCTCTATCGGGAAATACTCACACACTTTGGTTTAAAAGGAGTGAAAAGCTCCAAGGCGTTAAGGTCTTAAAAGCCTAGGTGTGTGCAACAACGTACGTGAGGTGTCGTGGAGAAAAAAGTTTTATATACAACCAAAATCTTATTTATTTCTACAGGCCTTTGATTGTTTTTAGATAAAAATAAAAACATAACTGTAAACCCTAATCTACCAAACCCCCTTATAGTTTTTTTAGTATTATAAATTCTTCAGGTTACAATAATCAGATAACTAATAATATCAAAATAAACAAGTCAAAGATAGAAGACTAACTTGTCTAGAAGGCAAAAGTCTAGCAGTCCATGGTTCAATTTCCTTGACACCAACATCAAACCTTGGACTAATAACTCCACATTTGTTCAATCTCCCATTCAACTCCACCACAATCTTACCAGACCTGTGATCATCAACATACTCAAACTCACCAATGTAACCTGCATCATATGCCAACAAAACAACAATCACATTAATAAATCATTAAACCTTAAATAAGAACGTAAACAAATCAAGCCGTCCGTGGACTAGTAAAGATCAACCCGCTAAAAGCTACTCGAGTCTGAGCCTAAAAAATAAACGTGTTTAATAAAACTAGCCCGATCAGCGCTCGAGCCGGCTCATGGGCCTAACCAAACCTACTATTTATATAACTTTTATCAAACAAATTAAAAATACATTATTATTATTATAACATAATTTATGAACTTCTAAACTTCAATGATTTTTGTCTTTTGTGATTTTTTTTTCATCTTTCCTTTTTTTTATTTTTGTCTATTTTTTAGTTTTTGTTTTTCTTTTTTAAGTTTCAACAAACCTAGTGTTGAGGTGTAACAAAACAAACGGTCTAATATAAACAACAACGTTGGTACAGGAAGTTATATTCGTTTTATTGTTCCAATCGATGTAAACACATCTTGGTATTTTTTTGGTCGTATCATGACTTTTTTTGTTTCTTTTTCGGTTTGTCGGTATCTTAATGAACCGAACCAATTTCAAACGAATTCCTACCATTAACGTTACTTTTACTATTGCGTCTACGTTTCCATTAAAATATGGAGCGCCTGCCGCATGTGTAACCCACTAGTTTATATGAAAATATATATTATTATATATACAGAATTACAAAATAACGGTTGTATGCATAAAATACAACTTTAAATATAAAAAAATATATAAATGAACATAATAATCCAAAGATTGATACAAGGAAGAAAAGTTCAAGTGACTAACCATGCTTCTGCATAACCATAAGAAACTTGATGATAACTTTTGAAGAAGGTCTAAGCATGACCTGTCTTTTCCCTCTTTTCTCAGCATTGTACATGCTCTTAAGAGCATCATTAAGAACACTTACTCTCACCATCTTCAAAAACTAAAACCCTAAAGACAAAAAACACAAATTAAAACCAAATCTAACCAGCAACAACATTTTTTCAACAACTGGATGCATCAAATGGCATAATCATTTACGTATGAAAAAATAAAATTTGATAGAAATATAATGAAACTGGATAAAAATGGTGTGATTGAACAACTGGTTGACAGATTATGTGACTGTAATACCTTGTTAAAAAGTTTCAAATTAAATGAAAAGATTGAATTTTAATGTGAATGAGGGTTTACCTTGAAATGAAAATGGAAGCGGCGTGCGGGTGATTAGAGAGGGGTGGGTATATGAATTAGGGTTTGGGCTATTGTCTCATTTGGGTCGGTGAGTGGGCTTACTGGACCTATTTAGTTGGGTCAGTGGGTGGGCTTACTAAACCTATTTTGTTTAATATATATATATATATATATATATATATGTATGTATATATATTATAAAAGCTAGAATGACGACCCGTCGCAATGCGACAGGGATTTTTTAGTTATAACTAAGTCAATTTAGCACCGCACGTTATGTTGAACTTGTCAAACGGGAAAAAATAGACGATGTAAAAACGTCACCCACAACGCACGTTGCATCGTGTTAACTCGCGAACGACACGTAAAATTGTTAAACCAAGACTCACGTTGCGATGTGTTAAGTCACAAAATTTAGAACGAAGTATAAAGCGAAAAATTCGCAGAAAATGAAACTATAAAGGACCAAAGTTGAAAATAAAAAATGTTCGAAAATATATAGCAAAAGATAAAAAGTTTTGGGTTAAAAGTAAAAGAATAAATAATTTTGGGTTAAAAGTAATTTATGAAATACTTTTAGGCGAAAAATAAAAAAAAAATTTTTTTTTAAACCCACAAAGCCAAGGTTACAACAACCATATGCATAACCATTTTTTTTAAAAAAAAAACCCAAAACCAAGATTACAACACATATATGCATAAACCTGTTGCTTCTTTATAGTGTTTTAATAAAATTAATATTCATACTCATTTTTCCATTTATATATATACACACATACACACACTAGATTATAACCCGTGTATTACACGGGTTAAAGAAATAAATTTTATATACTAAATAATAAAACAAATATCTTTAAAAACCTCTTTTTGCACGGGTTGAATAAATATAATTTTATATATTAAATAATAAAAAGTTATATTATAAGAGCCATATGTATTGTACGGTAGAATAAATGTAATTTTACAAACCAAATTACACGGGTTGAATAAATGTAATATTGTTTACCAAACAATAAAAAAAGTTATATCTTTAAAAACCTCCGTGTATTACACGTGTCGAATAAAAATGATTATATATACCAAATAATAAAAAAATTATGTAAAATAACTAACGAATATACTCGTTACGCAATAGATATGGTCATTGCGGAGATGATTATTAAAAAAAGAAATTGATCAGAATGTTATTCAAGAAGCAAATAACAGCCATTTAAGTGATAAAATATAAATTATATTTAAAAACCCGTAAAAAATTTTAAACCCGTAATAAATCTAATTTTATATATAATGTAATATTAAAAGTTATATACAATTTGTTTGAAAATTATGTAATAAAATCTATAACTAATTTTTTAATAATGAAAATAAAAATAAATATTATATTAATACAAAGTTTGTTTTGGTGATAAATAAGTTGGTTATTTAAAAATATCTTAACTTAATAATTTAAATTTAAGAATAATATTTTATTAGAAAAATAGAAGTATTCTATTCGACATTTAAGTATGATAAGATTTAATATAAATTATTATTTATTAGTTAATATAAAGTAGAAAAATAATATGATTGAATAGTTGAGAGGTTGATGATAATAAATCAGTTAACTATATTATAATGTCATATGTTTTTAGTTATGTATTTTTTTGGATTAGTTAAAAAATTAAGACTTTGTTATTGTTAGTAAAATCAATGATTTTATATTATAATTTGTTTGGTATTATTTTATTAAAAAGTGCATGTCGTACATATAATTATATTATGTCTTAAGTTATTGATGACATTCAAAATGTTTTGATTTTATGTCTAGTGTTATATATACTATGGTAAAAGTTAAAGTTTATTAGAGATAAATACACCCTAAAATAAAGGTAAATTGGTCTTTTAAACAATAATTATTTTCTAGTCCCTTTTTTATTACACTTAAATCCCTGAATTTTAACATAATGATTATGAGTAATTAGTTACCCTTCTCCCCATCCACAACAAACTTGTAATTCTTTTACATATTCCTATCATATCTTATAAACTATAATGTTTTTTAAAATATCCAAAATTACCATGACGACCTACTCATTTGTCGACGTTTCGATAGTTCTCTTGGTCAGTATTGACGTGTGGATTCAAAGGTACATGTCACACCCCAACCGATGGCGAAACCATCGGAGTAAGACGAAAATAAAATTTCAAGAAACTTCATAACAAATAATAGTGACAATATTTAGATAATTCAAATTTATTGGACAACTACATTGTTTGAAAGGAAAGTACAACAAGTTGCACATGACGAAACAACATGAAACAAAATACATAAGTTTAAACCTAAGTGTGTTTCTAATCCACCCTAAGTGATACTCTTCATCATCATCATCAACTAGTTTCCTGCAACATGTATTGAATAATGATCAACAAAAAGTTGGCGAGTATACAAGTTTATATACATAGCATAATGGTGTTTAAAAATTGTCTCATGGCCAACATGGTAAATTGCATACATTATTATTAACATACTAGCATGTGTTATCTATAAGTCAAAACAAAGTGTACCGCTGTCACACCCCAACCAATGGTGGAAACATCAGAGTGAGACGAAATAGATTGCTCGAGACATCATAACACTATTTGCGACAATATTAAATTTAAAATTTCATTTCATTTCAAATTCGTCAAGTACAACATAAGAAATTTGAAAGTACATCATTTAAGAAATTCAAGTACAATGTGATTAACAATAAGCAACATAAAGTCTAGAAGTTTCAAGGTGCGTATCTAGGAAGTCCCTACTAAGTTTCATCAATGGCGTCATCCTTAACCTGCAACATGTTAAAAGTATAGTTCAACACAAAAGTATTGGCGAGTACACAAGTTTGATATGACATAAGTATGAAATAGTTTAAACGAACCCACATGTTAAAATAGTATACTAGATTAATGTAAACAATGCATGCAATTTACAAGTCCATCCTCAAGTGTCACCGCAAAATAGAATAAACTTAACATGGCCACAAGAATACGGGCGGTGCGTTACTCCTATAGCGCTATACATGTTAAGGGGAGGCTCGTACGAAGTTAATGACAAGTCGTATCACATAAGAATGTTCTATGTATACAAATCACGTATTACGTATCTTTAGCATGTATGATGGATTGTTTGTGTGTTTGCGTAAAAGTATAAGTGTGATTGCGTGTATTTTTGATAGGTTAACATATTGCACCCAAAAGTGTAAGCGTAAAAGGGTGTTCGGGTGTACTCACGGTTTTGCAAAGCTTCCTTTGTTAAATCCGTGAAGAGTTTGATTGGTTGGAAAACGGAACACCAAGTTACCCTATACGAGGAAACGTAGGTGTGTGAGTATTGGAATGATAATATAGGATTTGGATTAGGAGTTTAAGATAGGCAAAAGTATGTATTCTGAAAAGTATTTATCTAGACGTTAACACTCATTTTTGACACTATAAACCCTGTAGGGTGGGTGTGATTTCATGGGTTATGCCCATTAGAATCGTAACGAGAAGGTTAAGTCCTAGATAATATAACCTAATGTTAAGAAAAATAACCATATGATCATTGTCAAAAGTTCTGTTATGTATAAGTCTTAATTACGTATATATATATTATATAATATATCATTAAGTTTATGATATAAGTCATAGATGTCATAGATGTCAAGCATGGAGGTAGGAGGATAACCGTCCTTTAACCTATTTTTAAGATTCACCAATACACAAATTGTTACAAGGATAATTTGGATGGTCATGAATGGAATAAAAAGAAATACTTTACTAAACTATGTATCGACCAAGTAAGCAAGCAAGGTGCGTGCATCCCGAACATGGTGATGTTTGGGGACGTGTCGTAGCCTTGTTACTCAATTGAAGGTTGAACATAATTTAGTGGTTACACATAGAAATTATCAAGTGAGGTGGTGGATTGAAAGTAGGATAGCCAAGGTTACCAAGTAATCACACCTTTACCAAAACACAAGCTTTGTCAAGCTTGGATGGCTCCAACACTTGTGGGTTGAAACCCTTTACAAACAGAAAGTTAGGAGGGTGATTTACACCTCCTATTTGTATGAATCAATCTTGGCTAAACTTACTAACCATAGACCTGATTAGTAGCATAAGAAGCACAAGTTTGTATGAGAAAACACAAGTTTAACTAATGTAGCAACCATAATCTTCCAAAACAGAAAGTTTAGACCTCAAAATGGTGATGTGCCACCTTGGTTTTCCATGGAAAACCTGTGAAAACAATCCTAGAGGCAATCCAAGCTTTGTAGAGAAAGATTTGGTAAAGAGGAGATGAAGAAAAATGAGTTTGAACTTACTTTTGCACTTGAACAATTCTGCCAAGAACTCAGAATTTATGGATGATTTGGAGTGTTTTGGAAGTGATTAAATAGTTGGAAAGTGAAAATGGAAGAGTGGAGGCTTCTATTTATAAGGAAATGGGTTAGGGTTAGTGTTAAATGAGTTAGGAGGCGATTAGTGGTGAAAAAGGGGGGAAAAGGTTGAAAATTCGCGCTTTTGTGCTCATTCCCGCAGCTACGGACCGTAGCCTACGGTCAGAATTTTTCTTTTTTTGGAATATAAATTATTTGTCAAGTAAAATTCGGTTTCGTATAAAACGCATGTATTCGAGATTGATTAAGTATTGCGTATTTATGTATGAACAAGTGTGAATAAAATGTATTTTCATCATGATCAAACTCTCGGCTTACAAGATTGAAAGCTGAAATACAAACAAGACAAGTTTCCATTAATAGGAATACGATTTACACTTTCTAAATAAGGAAAATACAAAAGCGAGGCGTTAAAGTCTCCCCTACTTTAGGAAATTTCGTCCCGAAATTTATTCAAGAGGAAGGTGTAACAAACAGATGTGGGTACTTAGTCTTCATATCACTTTTGAGTTTCCAAGTAAATTCAACGCCATGGTTTCCTTCCCATCGAACCTTGACTATGGGAATTCAACTGCACCTTAATTGCTTAGTCCCTCGATCCATGATCTCGACAGGTTTTTCCACGAAGTGCATGGTTTCGTTGATTTGAAGATCTTCAAGTGGAACTTGGAGTCCTTCTTCAGCTAGGCACTTCTTGAGATTTGAAACATGAAACGTGGGGTGAACGTTGTTGAGTTCTTGAGGTAAATCCAGTCGGTATGCTACCTTGCCAATCCTTTCGAGAATCTTGAAAGGACCTACGAAGCGTGGAACGAGTTTGCCTTTCTTACCAAATCGAACCACACCTTTCCAAGGGGATACCTTGAGAAGTACATGATCACCTACGTTGAACTCTTTTGTCGGCTTCTTGCTTTGAGGAGATTATCACGAATTTACAGGATCTTGTCAGTCGTCTCTTGTATAAATTCGGGACCGGTGAGTTGAGCTTCTCCGATCTCGTGCCAACAAATAGGCGAACGACACTTACGACCATACAATGCTTCAAATGGTGTCATTTGAATACTAGCGTGATGACTGTTGTTGTACGAGAATTCTATCAAAGGTAAGCGTGAATCCCAGTTGCCACCAAAATCGATTACGCATGAACGAAGCATATCCTCTAGAGTTTGGATTGTACGCTTGTTTGGACACTAAGTTTTCATGTGTTTTCATGGGCCCTATCGTGCCCATTAGGATCACAAACGAAGAAATAAAGAACAAAGATAATATAGCCTAAGTCCACAACATTTAACCATAATCCGGTTAGTATCATGGATTCGGCTAAATATATATATATTTTATATTATATAGTAAGAGTCCATCATACAGTATCATAGAATTCATGTAAGTCAAGCATGGAGGTATGTATACCTCATTGTATGATTCAAAAAAGCATAGAGTTATCATAATTGATAACCCGGTTGGTCATAATTGAAAGTAAAATAAAGACTAACTAACTAGTTCATCAACTAGCCAAGTAAGATCAACCCGGGCGTTTCATACCCATCATGGAAAATGTTGGAGATGCGGCGGGGTTGTGTTAGTTTAAAACTAGGAAAATATTTGGAATAATATGTTAAAACATCAAGTGAGGTGGTGGAACAAGTTTGGATAGCCAAGGCTTCCATGGTTCACACCTTTACCAAAACACAAGTTTCACAATATTGAAGATGGTGAGCTTGGATGGTTTCATCACTTGTAGATCATCTAAAACTTGTCAAATAAAGTTTAAGGGTGTTGCACCTCTAAACTCATGAAATCAACCTAATAGGCCCCATAACCATAGGTTTGGTTGGAGGTAAGATGGGTGTAAGTTTGAATGTGTAAAAACAAGTTAATAAAGATTTAAATAAAAGTTATTCCAAAACAGAAAGTTTGCACCTCAAAACGGTGATGTTCCACCTTAGTTTACCATGGTAAACTTGTGGAAACAATCCTATAGGTGTTCCAAGCTTTCAAGAAGAAGAAACGATGAAGAAATGTAAATAAAAGTGAGTGAGAACTCACTTAGAACACTTGGAACTTTCTACCAAGAACTTGAAGAATGGAGAAGATTTGATGTTTTGGAAGTGATTAAAGTGTTTGAAAAGTGTTTAGGAGGTAGTAAGGGATTGTTTTTATAGTTGGGTTTAGGGTCTGGGTGTTAAATGAGGTGGTTGGGGGTTGAAAGGAGGGAAAAGGAGCCAAAATTCACGTTTTTAAACATTCTGTTCGCGTAGCACCGTAGGCTACAACTGGCAGGCCGTAGGCTACGGTCAGCTCTGTTTTTTTTACATCTTAAGGGATATATATGTGTGTGAATATCAAGAATGTATATGAGTATAATTCTGAATATTATTTAAAAATAAAGTATAATACGATTTCGTATACAAAGCACGTTTTCGAGATTGATTAAATATTATGTATTTGTACATAAACAAGTGTAAATAAAAATATATTTCCATTATGATCAAAGTCTCGGATTACAAGTTTGGAAAACAAAAATACGAATTACGACACGCTTACAAGTTTCCAAAAATACAAATATACGAATTACACTTTCTAAATAAAGAGAGCACAAAATGTGAATCGTTACAGTACAAGTGGAAGATGCCTTAGTGTACAAGTGATTAAAGTCGAACGTACTTAGTCATTATCCTAAAATGTTTAATAACTATAGACTTTCAAGTGATTAAATACAATCAATTTATTCTTCTGATCTAGATTACACTTTACTTTCTCATCTTTAACAAAATTATAGATAATTAGTTATTATTTACACTTTATCCACTTATAAAAAATACATCATATAAATGATTATTTTATTCTATTTAATTTGAGTATAGCATTGCTATAGTGTTTTTAATTAAAAAAAATTGATATGTTACATGATTAACAATGTCTAGGATGAGGAATAACTGAATCATTAACTAAAACCGAACCGAAATCAACCAAAATGTTGATTAATTGAAACCCGAATTAACCAAAGATAATTATCAAATTTTTTGTACCCTCATTTAACCAAAATGAACTGGACCGAACCATTCATATTTTCATATATTTCTAGCTTTTATACCTTTAGTTTATGTATTTAATATTTGTATCCCGATTTTACATATTTATATCTCTATTTCATGTATTTATACTTAAATTTCATGTATCTCTAATCAAAATTTTAATCTAAATTTGATTTTGGCTATTAAATGAATCAAACCAAAAACTTTAAATCTAACTTAATACACCAAACCGATTAACTGAAGACGGATTGGTTAATAAAATAGACTAATCGATTACCTCGATTTCGGTAGAGGATAATAATCTAACTAACCGAACATGCACATCGTGGCAATGTCTGTGTTTCCCGCCGCATCACGCGCGCATCTATCAGTTATTAACCAAAACCAGTTATCGGTGAGCAATAACTAAATCGTTAACCAAAACCAGTTATCGGTGAACAATAACTAAATCGTTAACCTAAACCAAACTGAAAACAGACGAAACCAAACCAAAATCAACCAAGAACTGAATTAACTGAAAACTAAAACCCGAATTAACAAAAAACTGGTTCTCATTTTTTTGTACTCTTGTTTAAACAAAATTAGCTAAACCGAACCGAATCATTTTATACCTCCAATTCATATATTTCATATTTTGTATCTCCATTTCATATATTTATATTTTCATTTCATGTATTTATACCTCAATTTCATATATTTCTAAGCAATAGTTTTAGCCAAAGTTTGGCTTTTGCTATTAACTGAAATTAAATGAACCAAACCATAAACCGTCAATCTAACTGAATAAACCGAAGTGATTAGTCGAAAACCGATTGGTTAATAAAATAGACTAACCGATGACTTTGGTTTCGGCTTCGGTTGAGGATAATAACAGAACTGACCGAACCATGCACAACACAATGAAATGGATTTTCGGATTACTTAGCTTTTGATGTATATTTACCATAAAGATGTTATAATAAATCTTAATCTATCATAAAGATGCTATAATAAATCTTATGTAAATAAAAATAACTACAAAAACGAGTATCGCAATGCGATGTGTCACTCCTGCCGCATCGCGTGGGCATCCTGCTAGTATATATATAAACATACACTAGGTTATCCCCGTGAATACTCACCGGATTGGAATATTTAATTTATGTATACACCAAATATAAAATAAAAAGACTACCTATATCTACCAAAACATAATACAAAAACAACAATTTTTGCAAAGGGTCCACCAAATTAGTAGAAGCCACATCGACGATTTTTTTATTAGACGAACTATTAATAAAAATTTATCATGTGACAACAAAAAATGCTATAGTATGAGTTAAAAGCACCTAAAGAAAATACATAATAGAGATTCGCAGCAATAAAGTGTAGCTCTCGACTTTCGTGGTTTCATGTTAATATAGTAATTCTTTGTGGATAACACGCTTTGAGGGTTACTAAAACCTAAATGACAACAAAACATGTATAAACCGAAGTCGTTTAAAAACATTTTCATGTTATATTTAATCAACATTGCAATCATTGAAATAGTAAAAAACGAACATGAACAAATGTAACATTTATTTAAAATTTACGATGTGTGAAGAAATAAGTATATTATAGATCAAAGAAATACTATTTGTTGAAAGTTTAATATTACCTTATTATTATTATTATTATTATTATTATTATTATTATTATTATTATTATTATTATTATATTAAAGATCAAGCATATGCATTATTAATAGAACATTATTTATTCACATGTGTATTACACAAATTTAGATACTAAAAATGTTGCAATAAATTATTTGTACATTGTTCTTATAATAAATTATTATACGTTACATGTAATAATGAAAAATGATAACCTTTACAATTACAAATCTACATATATAGATACAAATCAAAACGACATAATTTTATAAATTGCCGCCCAAGTCCAAATTCTATGTTTTGTATGGTTGCGATGTCACTTTGCTGTAACTCCTTTATTCAAATTTAATGCACTAGACACTAAAAGTAGAAAAAAGATACTTGTGGCCCAACTAAATTGATTAAAAGAGTTTACTTTGTAAATAATATGTTATCACCCGTGAAATTTTATAAAAAAAAAACTATTTTTCTTATAAAATTACGATATGATGATAAAAAATATACTAATTGGTTGAAGATATATTATTTGTTGAAAGTTTAATACCAATTTTTATTCTTTTCAAAATGTGTGTAAATTGACTTTAGAAGTCAAACTTCCGTATCAAAATTATATAGGGTAGTGGTTATATGTCAAGAACTAACACCTTAATAGTCTCAAAATAACACATATGATGTTACACTTTTTAAGTAAGAACTTTTAAATTTTCCAAAATAACAATACAAATTTTGAAATGTGAACACAGAGGTATTTCAACAACATAAATTTTGTAATCGCAATTGATATTATTTACAATGTAACTAATGTGTTCTAGAGCAACCTATCTGACCCAACACAACAAAAAATCATATGTTTTTATTTAAAACCCAACTTCTTCAACCTGCCAATTTTAGCATATTTTGAATATTGGATTTTCTATGCGTTAGGAAGATCCTAAATCCTTACATCATCAAAAGGTATTACATCAAACTTGTCTCATGATAATACACAAATAACAACCTTAAAAATACATGAGGTACCAAAGTGAATACACAAACAACAACCTTAAAAACAAATAATTTGATCCTAATTGTTTCCTTTAATCTTCATAAATAAAACACCTAAGAAATTCAAAACTCAGATCCGTTCATCAATCTTTGTTACATTGAAATCTATTGTACGTTGAAGATGGAAGCTTGATTAATCATATATACCTAAATTTGACCTGCAAGAATTTCACATATTATACAACTTCTTCAACCTTTATACTTATGTCAACCTTGGTTCCATTTGGTACTAGGTTTCTAAAGGACTTTTGGTCTCCCATTCATCTCTTCTTTTCTGTAAATTAAACAAAACAAATGTTAAATTCATCATCATTATTAACGCAAAATTAACTCGCAAAAACAATGAAAATTTATAAAGTGATCTCCACACTCACCCTTGCATAGAGGCTTCGAGGATCAGTTGCTGCCCCTCTACCAACTCTAGTTTTATGCCTGAAATTTATTGTAGTACCTCTATTCAAATCTTTCTCATAACTGCAAGAATTCAAAGTCGCAATCGGTACAGTACCTTCTGCTTGGTTTTATTAGTATCTTCTCCATCGTTTGCTTTAACGTTTAGTTTAGCATCCATCACCTTATGCTTCTTTGGCTACATTTTCTTTTTAATTGTATGTATAAAAGATAAAATTATATTATTTCACTTTCTTCATAATGTGTCTAAAGATATTAAAATAATTCCACATCCTCACAATAACCACAACAAAATACTAATACTACTCACCAAACATATATACAAATATACTAAGGCAACATGTCTAATCAAAGCTTGAAATGGTAGGTCAAAGACAACATTAGGTGGTAGATCATTTACCAAGAGTATCTTGCATATTCGTAAACCTATCGTAACCTTCAATCCCTACTAAGGCATATCGTAGCCTTCGATCCTGACATTACGTTGACAACTCCCTGACATAAAATGTTATTAAAAGAGAATTTGATTAAAAGGTAATTAAATGAAATAGAGATGTTATTCTAAACAACTTTTTGGAAGTTGGTTTTGGTAACACGACTCTATAAAAATCAAGTTATTTACTCAAGTACAACAAAAGTTACAACATAAGCATCCTACAATTACTCAATATTCTAAAATCAGTGTAGCATCCTAGATTTATATAAACTAGCCCCAAAAACACAACGAAGTTATATAATAGTAGTTAAAAAATATGTTAACAAAGGGGTGCGATTGTTAGGTACAACAAAAGCTACAACGTAAGCATCCTACAATTGCTCAATATTCTAAAATCAGTGAAGCATCACCTAAACATCCTCCTTTTCAACTATTTCAAATATTTCCTCGACACGATATTTACTATGGTTACAATAATTATAATACCATATCATATTAGTGCAAATGGCATAAATTGTCCTAATAACCATAAACTTTTTTTTATAACCAAATACAAACTAAAAGACATCATAAATAAAAAAGATATGAAAAAAAATGTATACCTTGTTTTAAATGAATTAATTTTTTCAAGATCAGAGTTGATGAACAGTCTACTAACATCAAGTATGTTAGAAACACCACGTTTACCTACGTTAAACGAAATAAATTTAAATATCATCAATATTTAATATAAAAAACAATAAAATGAAAAAAAGACATTAAAAAAAATTAATAACATGAATCATTTTAATATAGTACCTTTATAAATGTTAGACAATACCAAATGAACATCTATGTTTTAAAATTAAAAATTAGTAAAATAAGAACTTGGTTGGTATTAATTTGCTCCATAATTATATTACCACCATAATTACATCTTTATTCTCGACAATAAACATATAAAATAAGTTTAGGTTATAAGGTTGTTAAATTATGAAGTTAATAAATGATAATTACAAATTATAGAATGATTAAAATTGATTTAGAAATCGATTAGAAACAAACTTATTTCAAAATTTTAAAAATATACATAACTGAAAATGGTATTGTTAAATGGTAATTCGGTTTAGTTAATAAAAAAAAATACACAATTTTAGAATAAGACTACGGATGACTTATTTAGAATTCTATTTAAGTTTTAAATACAAATTTCAAACGGTATAAATGGACATTATTATGAGTATAATAACTTGATTGTTATTTATTAGTAACTTAGGTGGTATTTGTTTTTCTAAAAAAGATTTACGCAGGGACTTCTGTCTGTGCCGCGCAGACCACACACACACATTGTCATCTGCAGACTGTTTGTTTTTCTGAAGACATTTCATTAAAAAAATATGCGAGAACTCTTCTTGGTGCAGACTTGGGCCAACCACTTCTAAGATCTTCTAAGGTCTGCAGAGGGTTAAACACCATCACACCACCACCATCCACCACCACCACCTCTGTCCACCACCCAACTCCACACCACCCACCACCACCACCGTCCACCGTCTACCACCACCACTCACCGTCCACGTCCACCACCCACCACCACCGTCCAACACTACCACCACCACCGTTCTTTTACCACCACCAATTTATTTTTAGGTCTACATACGTTAAAAATCAAACAACCTTTTTTTTGCAAACTGTAGCGGTTTGGTCCACCTCTTCTTCTAAAGATGTTTGTAGATGTGGTCCATAGACTTTAGACATTTTACCCCTTAAAACTCAAACATCACCTTAATTAAATTAATTCATTAATTAGATATTATAGATTCAAAACTAGTAAAAAAATATAAATTGGTGTTGTATTTTTTTAAAAATTTGAAAGTTAATAAATGATAAAAAGATAAAAAATAATGATTGAACTAATTAACAATCAAAGAAATCGGTCATAAATATAAATATTTTTATAATTATAGATAATTAAATAATAATGTTATTATTATTTTTTGAATCTTTTAAAGAGGCTCACTAATGACGAAATAACTATATATTCCTATTTCATTGCTAACTGACATGTTATAAATACATAACGTATGAATCTTCTTTTTATTTATGTACAGCCTTTTGAATATATTTGGCCATGATCATAATAAATATGAATCCTATTTTTAGTTTAAATGATTACAACTAGAATTAAGCTTCTCACGTTACGGGGGGTCCATAGAACCATGTCAAATAGCACAAATGTCCCATCACTGTTAGCGGCCATCAACACTGAAGTTGTGACGTGCTAATGTGAAAAAATTAGACCGAAACGTAAAATACATAAAATAATAACTAAGTTGATGTAGGACCTGTGCGTTGTGACGAACCTGTCAAACGGGAAAAAATAGACATAAAAACATTGAGCCACACATGTACGTTGCGTTGTGTTAACTTACAAAAAATTGAACGAAAATGTAAAGTGAGATGTAAACACGTTGAATTACACACACACATTGCGTTGTGTTAACTCGCAAAATTTATAACAAAACACGAGACCAATTAAAGTTGAAAGTGATAAAGTTGTGAGATAAAATTGCAAATAATAAAACGTTTTGGATTAAAAGTAAAAAAAAACAAATTTTATGAGGTTGAAACTATAAAAGATGAAAAACTACGGGTTAAAAAATAAATAAAAATACTTTTTTAAAAAACCCTCAAAGTATAAAGTATAACGTCATAATCTATAGAAAAGTTGCCAATCTATAGAAAAGTTGCCAAGCTATAGTATGTATATATCTTGCAACCATGTTGCTATTATTATTTTTATTGTTTTATATTTACTAACTACGACGACTATGACTTTTAGGATTGTGTTATTATGTCATCGTTATTGATGGATATTTATTAAATTTTAAATAATTGCTTATACACTTTTAGGATTGTTGTTTTATTATTTATCATCATATTTGATGGATATTATTAAATTTAAAAAATTGCTTATATACTTTTTTCTAAATTGTTTATACGTTTTTTAAAGAGTTAATTATACTGTTATTTTCTGTGATTTATAGAAAGTAACAAAGTCAAATAATAATAGTTTAAAATTACATTTTAGGATACCAATATTAATGTTAATTTTCTTGTTCGATTTTTATAAAATGACAAAAACACTTTAAAACTTGAAGGGCCACTTAAATAATTCTTTGATTTAACTAGAGGGGACTTTGTGTAAAATATAAAAATAGTTTATTATTATTTTTCTTAAAGAACTTTCTTGTTAGTTTTCTTATAGGGAAAATCACGAAACTAGCTGTCTGACACGCTGTCTTTACGAAATTGGCCATGTGACACGGCTCCACGAGCCGTTTCCGTTAACGGAAGCGGCTCAAACGAAGTATTCAGTGTGGACCAATACAAAGAGGACACGCTAACCCCTTTTGTTGAAAGCCCTCAGCCGAGCCGTTTCACGTGGCTCATGCACCCCATCCGGTTAAGGACCCGGCTCGTCCCTTAGCCGAGTACCTTCAACGAGCCGAGACGTCTTGTCGTGGGCTGAGCCGGGTTGACGCGCCTTAAGCCGTTTCCATGCCTTGTTCAAGCTGTTTCCGTACGTCTGTGCATCTACAACTGATTTGAGCCATTTCCATGCCCTGTTCAAGCCGTTTCCGTACGCCTGTGTACCTACCACTAGCTTGAGCCGTTTCCGTACGCTGTTCAAGTCGTTTCCATGCCATCTAAGCTACTATTTAAGTGGTTTGTGTTTCAATTCTATCTCAGACACGAAAACGTAGCAAAATGTGTTCCAAAACCAAGCCGTTTTCAAGCCTTCTAACTAATTACATGTTGATTAAATGCCTCCCGTATATCCATGCATGTAACTTGGGCCATGAGCACCAGAGTGTTATTATGTTCAAGTGTAATGCAGAGGCCTCTATCAGAACGACATTTTTCTTAGCTTTAAAATCAACCGGTGACCGGTTTGAACCAAAGAAGATGATGTTTTTCTCATTATTATATTCGGTATACCAACTGAGAAAACCTTCGGCGGAGGAAAACGATCGTTTACCATCTGGGGGATCTCAAGTTGGTGTATTTTAATAATGATTCAGCTGCTGCTGAGTCACGGTGTTCGCAACAATTGACCGTTCTAACGCTTTAGGTGGTTGATGAGAATCGCAACACATTTGAAGTTTTCAATGTGTTAGCTAGGTCTTACCAAACATTTTTGAAGCTGCAGAATCGTCGAATTGTTCTGAATTGCTCCATCTACTGAGTGTAGATGGAACTTACCAGTTCAAGACACACCTTTATCATTGCTACATGTTTTGATGCAAAATCGTCGAATTGTTCCGATTAGTTTTTGTAGATGATGTTATTTGGTGTATTCTAGTTTAAATGTTGAATGTTTGTATTTTTACTTGTTTTTTATTTTTCTGTATTCAACAATAATAAACTTTAGTGATTGTATCAATTTAACATGCAAAAATCTAATATAATTTAACACCCGTTTTTACCTCTTATAAATCAGTCACCCCCACAGACCCCACGAGTTTACCCTACTTTACATACTATAAATAACGAGTCCTAAACCCTTGAGTGCCACGCCATTTTACAGCCTAAAAATTCATCTCCCGTTTTTTACGTTGCACAGACCCGCCGTTTGAATATCTTTAATCAATGGCTTCCAATTCCTTGCCCTGGACCAAGGTTGAAGACATTGCCTTATGTGAGGCATATTTCGAAGTTGTCTGTGAACCACGCCGTCGAGGTCAGCGTGGCCTGTGGGTCCGAGTTCAGCGGTACTACGCTCAGCTTCGTGGTGTTGATAACAACCGAAGCGTAGATGCTCTGTCTTCTAGGTTTCGGGTGATCCGCTTGGACTGTGAAAGATTCGAGCGTATCTACCACACCGTTGAGCTACTAGGGGGACCTTGGTGCGGATGACATTAAGCAAGTCCCCTCATCAGCTACCGCCATGAATATAGGTGTGATTTCACACACGTCACGGAGTGGGACACTATTAGACTTTTTTTAAATGTATAGTTTTTTTACTGTTTATTTTAGTTTTTATGCAATTTTTTTATTAATATAAATTATGTGGTTTTGTTTTTATGTTATAAATCTTCTTCGGTGGTGGCACTAAACTTAAGCTATTTAATAATTATAACATTAAAATGAATATGGTTTCTAATAAATGACTAGATGGTCGAACGACGAATCTACAGTTTGTTGGTTGTGAACCCTGTATTTCTCCATATTTAAGTAGGAAAAAAGACAAAAAAAGGAGTAAAATTTGAATAATCGAGCCATTTCAATCCCAACTTTCAATAAAGATGTTGACTAAGCCGTTTCATTAATTGACCGAGCCGTTTCATTAACTCGTTTCTGACGTATCGAGATTCGAGCCCTTTCCAAATGATCTGAGCCGTCTAACAATTTTTTAGCCGTTTGCAGTCGACCTAAGCCGTCTTAACGAGATCCGAGCCGTTTTGTGAAGATCCGAGTCATTTCAGTCTGACGTTTCTTGAGATCCGAGCCGTTTTAGAATGATCCAACTCGTCAAGACTATACCCGAGCCGTTTCGTGAAGATCCGAGCCGGTCAGTCTTACTTTGCATGTGGTCTGAGCCGTTTCAGCGACTTCCGACCGTTAGCGACTTCGAGCCGTTTCAACTGACACGTTCCTTTTCAATTCCCCGGGCGTTAACCCCTATCTGACACGTGTTTAAGTCGGTTGAACGTTGTGAGTCCCAAAACAGATTCGGATCACAGTGGTTGATTGTTTTCACCCAAACACTATGGATTAGTTGTTTGAATGTGCAAATACTAAGAAAAACCAAGCAAAGAAGATGAAGAATCTTGTTTGGATCAAACAACTAGTGTTGTATATGGAATCCAATAACATGTAATCAATAACAGCACTTGGATATTCAGATCAAAGCACAATAGCAAAAATCACAACACAAGAAGATCACCAAAATCTGTCCAAGAAACTTGGACATACATGCATTGATCATCATATTTATATGAAATGACTACCCAGCGTATTTATTAAATACGTTGGGTTGCTAAATACGCCTCGTACATACAATTTTCACCATATTGCATTTTGACCCTTTAACTTTGTCTAACCATTACATACTAGCTCAAACTATGGATAATCAAGCACCAATGGTCTCAAAAGTTCTAACAAATCCCCCCTAGACCGTTGCGTGCTTGGGTTTCTTCAATCTTGCTTCTGAGCTTCTGGGTCTGCGGCGGGTCCTTCATCCTGTCTTGTGCAGCTTGAACGGTAGGTTGATCTGTGGTTGCTTCGATTGTTTCTTCAGAGCTTAGATTAACAATAGCTTCACTTGAAGGTTGTTGCAACTCCGTAGTGACTTCATATGTGGATGAAATCGGAGTTTGATGGTGAGATGCAACTTGAGATGGTGAGGAGGCTTTCTGTTGTGCTAATGACTTATGCTTTCTCTTTCTTTGTCTTGCCTCCTCCTTTTCTGTCTGCTTCTGAATCCTGAGAACAATTTCCATCATCTTATCTTCCTGTCTCGAGCTCGTTCCACAGCCCCTTGGAATAGCATTCCTTCTTCTCTGTACTCATTTCCGTTCCAACGTGGATTTTGTGACCAAAGAGAATGTTGAGATCGGAGAGGCAGAACATGAAAACATCCATCGGGCCTAGAATTCAAATATCTTCGTTAGACACTAATCGGGTCACTGCTTCTCCTGTCTTCCCATCGTAAAACCATTTCTTGAAGTGTGGCATGACAGGCTGTTCAGGTGGAATTTTGACTTTTGTTTCGACCTTAGCAGGATCAATTACCCATGTAACCATCCTTTTCATGTGATGGGATCTTTTGTTGTCTTTGACACTCTTCTTCGAGGTCGTTGCGGCTTGAAAACTGTGAAGCCCCGATTGCATTCTCTTAAAATGAGTTTTCAAAGTCAGATCCGATGCTGCTGTTGGTCGGGTTTATCAGGTCTAGCCTCCCCAGTTCTCGAATGTCCCATCTTAGAAGGCTTTTCATGTCAGCTCCCGTCTTAAAATGCTGAATAACACCACCTCGTCTCTTTACGATGAACATCCCTTTGAGATTGCAGTACTTCCAGCTTATTATTCTATCAGTGACTTCAGATTTTTCAACGGTGACCACCTGATAGAAATCTGGAAGCTTTTCCCTTTCTTTTCTGAACCATTCAGGATGCATTGGAGTTACTGCTTCACCGTCCTCAGTTTCATAAATAGTATCATCTTCCAAACCCACTCAACAAATCTCGCTGGCATTTCATCTCTGTCTACCTCCTCCTCTTCATTTTCGTCATCCTCAGTGACGTTCACGGCCGATTCTAAGCGCTTTTTCTTCTTTTCTGCAGCTCAGCTTTTGTCTTTCCTCTTCAGTCTTGAACTTCTCATAATAAAAAATATCAGTAGATGAGAATATCGGTGGTATGTCCACTTTGGTGCAAAGTTCTCTGATCATACGATACATCTTTTCCATTCCATCTTGCTGAAATCTCACAAATCTCGTCTGTTCTTTGACGTATGCGTGAAGCTCGTTGTTTCTCTTTCTTTGTTCCCTCAGCTTCTCCGAATAACTTTGTGTTGCTTACTTGACTTTACAGACAGATTTCCTGAGCTGGCCTTTCCCAATATCTTTTGCTAGCTTATCGTACAACTCCTGAAATAGGCGAGGTCTTCGAGGAGCTTGTTGCGGCATTTTTCTTCGTTGTTCCTCTGTCGAAGGTCCTTCCCCAGTTTTCTTATGCTTCTGTGGGGGAGATAGACTTTGGGCTTCCGGATCGACAATCAACTAATCTACAAACTCGTCTAACTGCTCTTGCTCGGTGGTGACCGTCCGGTGTTTTGGATTCTGTCATATGACGTCTCTTTCTTCTAGTTTCTCTCTTCTCTCTTTCTTCGGCCTCATGAATCGCACGAAGATTCTCTATATGTTCGCGATGTTCTCCGGTGCCTCGCCCTGAAACTGCTTTCCATCAGTCTTCTTGAGGAGCACTATGTTCTTCGTCCGTTTCATCGAGGAGTCCCTTCCTTCATGATTTTCTTTCCTTTATTCTTTCTAACCAGCTGCTCGGTTTCCTCTTCTTCCTCCTCCACTTTCTCATCACCATCTCCTTGTCTCTTTTTCTTGACCCGTTCTCTGTATTTCTCATAGGCTGCTTTTACGACAGGGTATCTTTCCTCCCTATACATCCACTGATGTAACAACACCCATTCCTCAGTTTTTAGCTCGGTAATCTGACGCCCTGTTGGCAGCTGGAACTTGTATAGGTCGCCGTCATGAGGAAGATTTGGATGTTGGTCATTGATGAGGAGCTGAACGAAACGAGGGTACATGGCCCATGTGGAGGAATTAGCATTATCAACCATGCAGTAAAAAATGAGACCAGAGATATTGAATGACTGCTTCGTGCAAAGGCTAAGCATAGCAGTCGACCATTCCAAGTTCAACCCGTCATATCCTCCTTTCCTATGTGCCAAGCTCATAGCGAATACATGAAGAATGAATCTCCAGCCTTGGTAAGCCCCTTTCTTTTGATCTCATTTTTCTCTCTGAAGTCTCCAATATACCTCATCCCTTTGAACCCATCTAGAATGTCGTCCTTCTTCATTCTGAGCAAATCACTGTTCTTGTCTCCAAGACTGAGGACTCTGCTATGTTCTCCTCTGTAACTACGATCTTTATTTCTGACTGTAGCTGTGATTCTTTTAATTTCGTTTACGGTCGACACTTTGGCTGTCTTCCCAAACTCTTGATGTGGATGCTGTAGATGATCGATCGGCTTGTACAGCGTAGCTGATCCTACTTGAATTTATCCACTCTGCTACATCTTCAAAATCGATTGGAGGTGGGACCAGCTTGCATGGCAAATTGTGCTTTCGAAGTTTTATCCCAAATAATCTCCTTCACCATATCTGAAATCGAAAACAAGCTAAGTTAGATTTAAGTTCATAGAAATATATATATATATATATAAGTATAAGTATATACAAATATATAATAATAATATAAAGAAATATACAAAAGAAACTGATAAGTCCGCTAATAATTACGCTGGGCAAAACAGCTAAGTTCGCCGGAACAAGACTAAGCAAGAGACTTAGACACACCTACACTGATTAAGTATTATTTACGCTGCACACGACTAGCGGATTTAAACTTTGACACGAGAATGAGTCCAGTGAAGATGATTATCTACTAGATTACCGGCGTAATTGTCAATTAGCGGTTGGTTGAACTCGCGTTCAAGACTTAAATCCGCGGCTCAGGTTTGTGATAATTACGCCACATTCAAAATTATCTACGCTGCATTCATAATAAATACGCTGACTTCAAATTTTTCTTGATAAACCCCTTAAAACCGAACTGACCCGATCAAAAACACTATATAAATAGAACAGGAAACTGAAATCGATGATTGAAACACATTCAAACAATGACCGATGTATATAAGAATATCAAAAACAACATACCGATATCGATTCTAATTTCGGACTGAAAAGAAAAATAGAAGAGTGTGGGTGTTTGATGAGTGAAGAAGAAGATGATGATTTGAATAACTTTTCGAAAATATTTACAAACGGTGAAAAAATTAAGTATATATACTATTTTACAATCCAGCGTAATTAATAATTACGCTGGACAGATAATTACGCCGCCTTGATATTTTTCGAGGTTTCTTCAAGGCTAAGAATTTGAAATAATTACGCTCGAAAAACTTCAAATTTTCTCGAGAAATGTGCCCTTTTGGTTAGAAATATTGCAAGAAATTAAAAAATAGGCTTAATGAAAATAGAAAGTTGCAATTTTGGATCCTGAAAGTTGTTTTTGGGTCCGGAAGCCTCCTTTTTCACACAAAATTTATGCTAACTGATTGAATCCTGTGACTTTCCTGCAAAAGATCATACTGGTACCATTTCATTCGTTTAAGCTAAAATGTTAGATATATAAAATGATTAAGGCATAAGAAAAACTGTCTGTATGTTTGTCCTTTTAAATCCATGCACCTATCTTTCAACATGCGATCGGAGAGCCTTTTTATCATGTTGAGGTAATATTGACAAGAACTTCAATGTTCCCCACTCACGCCAAAACAGTCAGAATGTTGTGCCCGTGAGTCCCACGTCGGGACATACCCCCGCGATCAAGGTATGCGCAAAGATTCCTCATAACGGTGAGTATACTGACTTCATTCGTTTTTGAGATTTCAACGTTAGACAGTTGGTTTTTAGGTCAGCACTTCCGTACAGCAAAGAGACCAAGGTCTAACGAGGGTTATGACAGATACCAGATGCGGTACGATTTAAGCACTTGAATGATTCTCAATGAGAGCTTCATTTGTGTAGGGTTTTGGCCGCATAGGCTCTTTTAGAAAAGATATCATAGCTGTGTATAGGTCATCATATATCTGGATGCAGCAGAAGAGCAACTATGATATCCCCGAATGATTAGCCAATATAAAGACCCGAAATCTCAGACTTTGCAATCTATCAACGCAAGATTTAAGACCATTAAGCCATACGCCGCAACGTGTTACCCGCAAGTTGCACAACATTGTGGTATTCAGAATTCTTGTGTGATCATTAGAGTTTGTCTCCGTTTCGCAGTTTACTTCAAGGTATTGCTGAATCTACCGACACGTCGTTGCTTGAGGCCTTAATCTTTTTCTGTTTTAAGATCAGAACAAAAGTGTTAGCAGTTTTTCTATCATTTCTCGTGCAGGTGCCAAAGAAGAGATTCAGTCTCAACAATATTTTCTGGAAAACTTCCCCCTTTAAAATTTTATTTTCGAGAATCCATTGCTTGAAAAGAAATTTTAACTTTGCAGAAAATCTTTTTGCTGGGCACATTTTATGAGATTGTTATTTATTATGAAAACCATTATTATTTTTAAACCAAAAGTCAGTTCCACTCAAGGAAGTTCACCATTTCCAACCAGGTTACCAACTGGTTGAATCGAGCTTTATCGAAGGCTTTCGTAAATATATCAGCTTTTTGTTGCCTGAATCCACTGGCACCACTTGGATGTATCCTTTCTCGTACGCATCTCTAATCGCATGAATGCGAATTTCGATGTGTTTCGTTCTGGAGTGGTAGATAGGATTCTTCACAATCCCCAGACACGCTTCATTGTCGATGAATATTGGAGTCTTCATGATGTTGATCCCATAATCCAACAACTGATCGATCAAGATTGAACAGACTGTAAGCTGCCGTGTATTAACCTGAGGGTAATGTAGAGTGTTGTCTGCTTTTTGCTCTGCCACGAAATAAGACGATTTCCCAAGAATTGGCAGCCTCCGGAGACAGATTTTCTGTCTACTTTGCAACCTGCATGATCACTTCAGAGTAAGCAATTAGATCAAAATTACTATCTTTAGGATACCAAAACCAAGCTTTGGAGTTCCTTTGAGATAGTGAAAGATTCTCTTGACAGCAGCATCATGCGATTCTTTGGGATTTGTCTGAAAGCGGGACACAGAGACAGACAACCCACATTATGTCAGGCCTACTAGCGGTCAGATACATTAACGAGCCAATCATTGAGCGATAGAGAGATTTGTTCACTGGTTTTCTTGAAGATCTGAAGTGAGTTCCGTCTGAGGAGCAAAAGGAGTGCTTGCGGATTTGCAGTCATTCATGCTTATTTGGAAAGAATATCTCTGATATACTTAGCCTTATGAATGACAATACCATCCTTTCGTTGCTTCACTTCTAGTCCTAAGAAAAACGTGAGTTCTCCCATCATACTCATCTCGAACTTCGCTTTCATCACCTTCTCGAATTCTCTGCAAAGGGCTTATCTGTCGACCCAAAAATAATATCGTCTACGTAGATTTGAACCAACATCACATCTTCTCCAATCCTTTTTGTGAAGAGAGTCATGTCAATTTTGCCTCTTGAGTATCCACACTCAAGAAGATATGTTGACAAAGTCTCGTACCATGCTCTAGGAGCTTGTGAAGACCATAGAGAGCTTTTCAAGCTTGTAGTATTTCCTGGGAGAATGAGGATCTTCAAAACCTGAAGGTTGACAAACATAAACTTCTTCTTTCACTTTCCCATACAGAAAAGCACTCTTTACATCCATTTGAAACACCTTAAAGTTTTTAAACGAAGCATAGGCTAAGAAGATTCTGATGGCTTCTAACCGTGCAACAGGTGCAAAAACTTCCTCGTAGTCAATCCCCTCTTCTTGTCGAAACCCTTGAACCACTAATCTAGCCTTATTCTTGATAACTAACCACGATCATCCATCTTATTACGAAACACCCACTTGGTACCAATTGGATACTTTCCATCTGGTAGATCAACGAGTTCCCAGACTTTAAGTTTCCGAAATTGTGCCAATTCTTCCTGCATAGCTTGTACCCAACTTGAATCTTGAATAGCTTCTTCGATATCCCTTGGGCAACTGTGAAAGAAAGGCTGCATACAGTCCTGTGTTGATGGTATGTGTTTGACCACGTGTTCGAACTCCATCTTCAACAGAACCGATGACATTTTCAATTGGATGGTTTTGATTGGTCTTGTACCCTGCATTGGTGTGAGTTTCAACTTGTTGAGGCAGATTAGAAAAGTGTTCATCGACGTAGATGATTGGAGTTTCATCTTCTTTGGGTGGTTCATCCACAGCCTGCTGTGAAGAAGAATCATCATGTGTAGATGCATTCTCAGCAGATGTGTCACCATTTACTTCGAACACCGGAAGAGTAGGAGAGGCAGAGGCAGGGGTGAAACGGGTTGTAAACGGAGTAAAACCAATGTCTGAGGCATCAAACAAAGGTTCCAACGGAGTGGATTTGCAGGTTCGGATTCAGTGATGGGTTCATTGATGCTGAAAGTGTTGAATATAATATCCACGTCATAAAACCAGTTCGGAGCGCTTCCAGTGTTAGTGGAGTTTCCTTCTTGAAAATCAACGTAGTATGATTCAATCACCATCTTAGTCCGTTTGTTGTAGACTCGATATGCCTTTTGAGAAGATGAATAGCCCATGAAGTAGCACACGTCACCGACTGCTTCAAACTTGATGAGATTGTCTTCAGTATTGAGAAGTGTGCATGAACACCCGAACGGTTTGAAGAAATCTATCAGAGGCTTCCTTTTGAAAAGTAGTTCATAGGCTGTCTTTCCGTGAGGTTTGACGATAAGAAACAATCCAAAACATAGCATGCTGTGTTGACCGCTTCAGCCCAGAAGATTATGGGAAGCTTAGAGTCGACAAGCATAGTTCTTGCAGCTTCGATGAGAGTTCTGTTTTTGCGTTCTGCTACCCCGTTTTGCTGAGGAGTCCTGGCAGCGCTGTATTGGAGGCAAATTCCCTTATCTTCACAGAAGGAGACAAACGTATGATTTTTAAATTCAGTTTCGTTGTCGCTTCTGATGGAGTTGACTTTCAGCTTGATCATGTTTTAATCATGGGAATGAAGCTCTTCAGAATGGATGTCGTTTCGCTTTTGGCTTCAAGAAAGAATACCCATGAAACCGTGAGAAATCATCTGTAATCACCAAACAATAAGATCTTTTAGCTAAACTTTTAACGCTAATTGGGCCAAAAAGATCCATGTGAAGTAATTGTAGAGGAGCAGATATCGTATTCACTGCTTTGGACTTATGAGGCTTTTTATGTTGCTTTCCTTGGGCACATGCGATGCACTTTTCTGAAAAAGGAAAATCTTTCATAGGTAAACCTCTTACTAGATTTAATTTAGAAAGTTTACTTATGTTCTTAAAATTCACATGCCCCAAACGCCTGTGCCACAGCAGTGATTCATATTCAGATGCTTTTGACATAAGACATGTCATTGGCTCATTTGATTTGGCTGTCTTCATATTTAGCACGTAGGTGGTATTTTGACGGGGAGCTCTAAGCATGATCATCTCTTTTGGGACGGAGTAACCGGGTTTGAGGAATAAGCACTCCGTGTCATTGAACAGCACCGCGATTCCTTTGTCACAGACTTGTGAAACACTCATAAGATTGTAACACAATTCTGGAACATAGTTCACATTCTCCAATGTGAGTGCTTCTGACACGACGTCACCCATTCCGACGATTTTTTCTCCCTTTTCGTCTCCGGAAAAGGATATATCAATAACTCGAAAGTTGGTAAGAAGATCCTTTAGCCCGGTCATGTGCCTGGAACAACCCCTGTCAACATGCCAGTTATATTCCATGAGCATCCGAAGCCATTTCTGAATCTGTTATACAACAACAACAACAACAAAATATGTACAAATTAGCTAGTTTTTGGAACCCAGACTTGCTTTACACTCGTTCTATCATGATTTTGAGCAAGAGTGTTGTCTTTTCTTTTCCAAAAATAGGTTGAATCAACTATACATTTTACTGAAATCTTTAAACTGTCAAATTGATCAGTAAAACTTTTAACTAGATCTTGAATCGGTTTAGAAAGTTTCTTGCTTTTACAATGTTTCGCCGTATGTCCTAAATGACCACAGCGAAAACATTGTTTTTGACTCGATCTTTTCTTCCTGGGTGCTGAGTGTGAAGATGATATATGTGATGAGAGTCTGGAGCATCTTGAGGAGTTTAATGATGTAATGTGGCTTGAATCTTTAGCTTTCTTAAGTTTCTCTTCAGGATGATGTTTATCTTCAATGTTGACTTCACTATGCTCACTGTCTGATGAGGAAATTGATTCTTGACTTTCGTCTGACCTTTCTTCATCTCTTTCTGAAGTGTTGTGCTTAAATCTTCAGTGAAATCTTTATCAGTCTCTAATGTACCTGCAACTGATGGAATAAATTCTGGAATTTCCTCTGTAAGGAATATTCCAAAACTATATTTCTTTAACTTTGGCACAAATACAAGAGATTTAAGCATAACATTTTCATCATTGAGAGCAAAGTTTAGGTCATGACCCTCAACCTTGGCAAACCCTTGGTTGTGAGCCTTAAGTGTAGGCACATTGCCATTACAGTCATCCTGAATTGTCAATTTAGGCATACAGCCATTACAATCATCCATCCTAGATAAACTATTACAGTTATTTCGAATAGAAATTTTGTTCGTCTTATCACAATTCCAGGCGAACCAGTTAACAGTTAAATAACTGTCGCCTGAATAGCCTATTCCTATTTTCATCCCTCCACAATCATCTTCCCCATCGCACACATCTTCCTTACTCTCGCCCAGATCTGCATTACTTTCACAAAGGTTGGTGTTGTTTTCGGATTTCTCTTCAGGATGATGTTTATCTTCAATGTTGACTTCACTATGCTCACTGTCTGATGAGGAAATTGATTCTTGACTTTCGTCTGACCTTTCTTCATCTCTTTCTGAAGTGTTGTGCTTAAATATTCAGTGAAATCTTTATCAGTCTCTAATTTACCTGCAACTGATGGAATAAATTCTGGAATTTCCTCTGTAAGGAATATTCCAAAACTGTATTTCTTTAACTTTGGCACAAATACAAGAGATTCAAGCATAACATTTTCATCATTGAGAGCAAAGTTTAGGTCATGACCCTCAACCTTGGCAAACCCTTGGTTGTGAGCCTTAAGTGTAGGCACATTGCCATTACATTCATCCTGAATTGTCAATTTAGGCATACAGCCGTTACAATCATCCATCCTAGATAAACTATTACAGTTATTTCGAATAGAAATTTTGTTCGTCTTATCACAATTCCAGGAGAACCAGTTAACAGTTAAATAACTGTCGCCTGAATAGCCTATTCCTATTTTCATCCCTCCACAATCATCTTCCCCATCGCACACATCTTCCTTACTCTCGCCCAGATCTGCATTACTTTCACAAAGGTTAGTGTTGTTTTCGGATTTATAAAAAATACTTTGATCCAAAAGATCATTTTTATTGATTAAGTCGTTCTTAGGATGAGGAGATGGCATAGGAACATAATTTTTGCTGTGCGGAGGAGGAAATAATTTTCTTTCGTTTCCGAATTTATCTTTATATCCGATTCCATCCTTTATGGATGTCGGTCGTTGGCAGTTTACAATGTCAACCGGTGCTTTTTGGCTAATTTTCCATTTATCAATAATGATTTGTAACTTATTGTTTTCGTTTTGAGGTTTTTCTAGCTTTTCGGTCAAATCGTTTATGATAAAATCTTTTCTGAAAACAAATGCCTTTAGAGACTGCATTTCAGCTATGGTTGAATTCAACTTTCACTGATATGCAGCCTCATTTTCTTTTAGTTCTTGATTTATTTTCAAAACTTTTTCTTTTTCTTTAATTATATCACGGTTGAGTGATTTGTAGTGTGCCACGACGTTCAAACATGGTTTTGAACATAGCTTTGCTTTAAATTCATATGGAATGTTGTTTACCAAATCCTTATCTTCGGCTTCTGATTTCATGGCGGTAGAAGATGTTCCAACCGCTGCATTCTTGCTGGTACTAATGACTTCTTGAACAGCAGGCTTCGACTCATTCATTTCAGCTTTCTGTTGTCTCTTCCCTGAGGTAGGAGAGATGATGCTTTTCAAACCAGTGTCATCTTTTTTCAACACCATTTGAAGCAGACGTGGCAGAGACAGTGGTAATGTTTGCCATGAGGGCCTTGTTTACTTCACCTTTTGCCTCAGTTATCTCCTCCGACCAATCATAATCTTCCACCACTAAAGCCTTATGATTATTTTCAGCAGCACTATTATTTCCTTCAATGGCAATCGGCCTCCTTGTCTGGTTGATTTCGGTATTCTCGTTCTTCAGCAACGGACACTCTCTTTTGAAGTGGACCAAGTCTTTGCAGTTATAACATCTAAGCTTGGATTTGTCAAATCCATCTTTTCCAAGAGCCAACCTCTTTCCTGTTTTATCTTGGAATTTCTTCAACCGTAGAGTGATCATTGCCATCTGCCACTTCAGATCCATCTCCTCCATGTCGTCTAGATCTACTTGATACATGTCCTCTGCTGTTAGGAATTCTCTCTTCAACTCTCCTGACATAAGCGCCTCATAGCTACTTAAGAAAGTATTAAGAAGAGCTACATGTTCTGTGGAAATTTTTAAGTGCTTGAGTGTCGCTGGCCACAGTGGTCTTCTCGGAAGATAACGAGGCCTTCACAGAGTTTGCGGAAGCATTTGAATAGGATTCGACAGCACTTTGGGGATTTGATCCACATGAGGTGACAGGAGCAAGAAATGCCATATTCTTGGGGACCGAGGTTGCCGCAGCTTGCTGAGACGTCTTCTGAGAATATCCAGTTTGATTCATCTCTCATTTCACGATGTCCATTTCAAAGGCTTTTAAAGTGTTAATCCATTCTGAGAGAGTAATTGGAGTTGTGCTGGTGAGGAAAGTTCTCTTAATCATCATGCATTGAAGACTCCATTCTTTTGGTAGAAAATCTAGCAGCTTCTTGATCGATCCATAATTTGCAACAGGGTTTCCCACCTTCTTCATCTTGGTCAACACCCCAGAAATCTGCTTATGTGGTCGGACAAGCTTTCACCACTAATACTTCCAAACATATCATATTCTTTCTACACCATGTCTCGTTTGTTCTCCCTGAGTTCCTCATTGCCTTCATAATGATCGATTAGAGCCAACCACAGTTCATGTGCCGAGGTGTATTCTTCAAACAGATTGTTATCATCCTTTGACAGAGCCATAGTGAGAGCAGCGTGAGCCCTCCTGTCACGTTGAATGAGTGTCCTATCTTCATCTGTGAATGTTGAAGGATCTTCATTGATAGTACGAATGTCGTCACGTATTATCATGGGAACATGCGGGCCCATAGCGACTGACATCCATTGAGTATAATCGGTATACTCAAAAAAGGACTTGATCCTGTTTTTCCAGCTGCTGAAATCTTCCGAGCCTTTCAACTTTGGTGGCCTTGTAGCGGTTCCAGTTTCTAGTTTGGCTTGAGCAATCGGATTGAGTTGACTGAGAGACATGATGGATGAAAGATGATCAATTACGCTGAGATTTACTGAATCAGAGAACAATTACGCTCGCTAGGAGGTAAATACGCTAGACCAGAGATTAATTACGCTGCACTTGGAAACAATTAAGCTGATGGGATCGGTGATTTTGTCCTGCAAAAAGCTAAATCCGCTGGATATTTGAAAACAAGCAAATGTTTAGTTAATTTCGCTGAAAACATGATAAAATCGCTGAGGATTAGTATCACTGATTTCGAAGTCACCTTCGAGTAAATTCGCTGGACAATTACGCTGCCAATTTTATAACTCCGCTGATTTAAGAACCAACGTAGTTGTTAACTACGCGAAATTCAAGTTAAATATGCTAGATTCAAAATAAATACGCCAACTTCAAATATATGTACGCTAGCTTCAACATTAAATACGCCCAGAAGGGTTTTAGTACGAACAAAAACCCTCTAATCACTCAAAAACGACCCAAAATTCATGTTTCTTTGCAGCTAAATGACGAAAATGTTTACCAAACTACTTATTAACAACAACCCAAAGATTAAACGCACCAGATCAAGCCATTTTAATCCCAAAAATTTGAAAAACCATGAAACTTTGAGAACTTTGTAAAACCTTCAAAACTTGACAAATCTTAACAAAAACTCAAATAATCAGGAGCACAAAGGCTCTGATACCAAATTGTGAGTCCCAAAACAGATTTGGATCACAGTGGTTGATTGTTTTCACCCAAACAACTATGGATTAGTTGTTTGAATGTGCAAATACTAAGAAAAACCAAGCAAAGAAGATGAAGAATCTTGTTTGGATCAAACAACTAGTGTTGTATATGAAATCCAATAACATGTAATCGATAACAGCACCTGGATATTCGGATGAAAGCACAATAACAAAAATCACAACACAAGAAGATCACCAAAATATGTCCAAGAAACTTGGACATACTTGCATTGATCATCATATTTATATGAAATGACTACCCAGCGTATTTATTAAATGCGTTGGGTTGCTAAATACGCCGTGTACATACAATTTTCACCATATTGCACTTTTGACCCTTTAACTTTGTCTAACCATTACATACTAGCTCAAACTATGGATAATCAAGCACCAATGGTCTCAAAAGTTCTAACAAACGTGGCCTACATGTGCTTCTCAAATTCCACTTGTGCTTTTTTGCTGTTTGGTGAAGTTTGAGATATTTGAAAACATAACGAGAGAATATCTGTAGAACCCGTTGAAGATCCGAAGAATTTGAAGAAAACGACACCTGTTTGGGACCACCAATCACGTTTAGGGACCACTTAAAAGTAAGAATGGATCATTTGGAAACTTCAACCCACACGTGAACATGCAAAACGATCTCGTGATGCAAGATTGTTCAACCGATCCCCCTCCTTGTCTGGTAATAAGTAATGTTAATGTTAGTTTTTTTTTAAAATTGTTTAAACATTTATTTCTGATTTTTAAGTCTTTTTTTATTGTTTATATGACAACGATTAAAGTGATACAAAAGTGGCTGGTTTTAAAATTTTTGAAGCAGATAATGACTTTAGAAGTCATTGAGACCGCCATAAAGCAAACGTGCTTTGGACCATATTTAGATAATAAGTGCACGTTATGTGATAGTCTTATTTTAATCGGGGTTGCACAACTACAATTACCTACTAATATCCCCGTCTTGGTATTTCTTATTTATTAGGAGATGAAATATTTACGTTCACACCAAAACACTTTTGTTTAATAACCGGGTTACGGTTTGGCCACACTTCTTGGTCACCTGTAGAGCACGAAAATTCTTTTAAAAATAGATTTTTTCCAGACCGATCCCGAATTAGTTTTTACAAAATTATAGATTTATTTAATAACGTGACGACATATAACGATGAAGACGGTACAAGAATATGTCTTCTAATGCTTATAGGTCAAGGTTTTCTGGGATTGCAAAAAACCAATGTTTTTGATAATTTTCAATTACACGTTGTGGATGATCTGGAAGCTTTTAGACAATATCCATGGGGTAATTATTTTTGGGATAATACATATAATGTTATATATAATTTGCACATACGTAAAAAAGAAGACACAATCGGTTTTTCTTTATCGGGATTTGTATGGCCCTTCAAGTACACGTGATCCCTTCCCTTTATTATAGATTCCTAAATTTTTAGATAAAATTTTTAAAAATACCGTTTTACAGATGTGGATTTTAGAGTGTTCCCTGAATTCAAGGGTTCAAACGATTGGTTTGAATCTGAGATGATTCCCAGATTTTTGGATGGAGGAAAGGCCGTAAGTTCATAAAGGTTACTGTGGACCGTATGTTTAAAAAGACGGTAAAGGTTTATCTTAAATTAAAAATATGAATTTGTATTATTTTTATTATTTTTTATTATTTTTAATAATTTATTGCCTTTAAAATCGCAGAAACGTGAATATAAGCCGCTTTCGTTTATACTGGCCACGGATAATGAAGTTCGGTGCCCATGGTATATATCTGGGCATCATTGCTGGGCAAGGACGGTAGTGGCTGGTTAAGCGATGATGTAAGCCTTGACTATCAACAGGTAAAAAAATATTTATATATTTTTTTTTCACACTTACTTTTTTTACAGCATATTTTGGGTGGATGATCCACTTGTATCACTCAAGAGATGAAGAGAACGTTGGAGTATTTTACCTCTTATTTTCGGATGAATCTTTTTAATTCGGGGGTGCACGACCAAAGGTTCAAGGGTTATTTCACCGGGGCGGTGGACCCTTTTCCACTAATAAGTACAGTTGACGAGGTATTATGGAGCATACCAATTAGTTAGTTGTTACATATATTTATATTTATTATTTTGTAAATTATTATCGAACCACTTACTTATTATGTAGGTGTACATACCGTTGTACATACCAGGCGTACATTGGTTTTAGGCGTTTTCAATCTTATTGATTACACACTTACGATATACGATATGTATTTTTCCAGATTTAATAGATTAGTACTTAAAATTGTATGATGCTAACTGTTGTTATTTTTTGGGTTTATAGTTTATTAGCTTTAAAAACTTTGGAAAAGGGAAGAACGGATGTGGTCTGTCATATAAATTTTGTTTTTGACAATTGGCTACGGATTCATGGTTATCATACCGACAACCCGTTACCATTACATTATCCCTTCCGCGTTATTTATGCAAGCGATGTTCCTCAACAGTGTGGAGTTTTGGGAAACTGTGGAGTTTGGGCTTGCATATATCTAGACAGGTTGATAAATAAAAAACAGTTGAACGATGGTGAAGATACTGTGTTGACTGCATACAAAATGAGACATAAACTTGCTATACTTTTTTTGACTCTATATTACCCGAGGATATAGATTACAACGTCGAAGATGACGATGTTTTATTTGTAAGATAATTGTAAAAGTGTAGAAAATGATGTAAAAATCTTATTATGTAGATAATGGTTATTTATATATTTTTTTGTATTATGTTTTAGATACATGTACACTCTTTGTTGTGTGTGTACATATATATATATGTGGTCAGGATCGCCCCAGCTTTCTTTCGCTTTCCCTTTCCCAATCCTTTGCGAGTACCAATTTGTGACGGCATGGGCTGTGAACACAAATTACGATGATGACCGTATGATTTACACGGAACAATACGGCAGAATGGGTTCTTCCCCGAGGGATAAGATCCGGTTGTTATCTCGAGGACGACGCGCCTGACGCTTTGTAATATGCGGCGGTTTATAAGGTCTTCTGGAGTCTCCCATTCAGACTTATGAGGAAGAGGATTAATCGCTTCTTCATAAGTTCTTTTATAGATTTCGTTTGAGTAACACGGGAAGGAATAATGACTGCAATCGGTTTCATCTAAAAACTTTGAAACCGCAATCACATGCCCACATGGTAAACCAGAAACTTGTCAAACTCGGCAGCTACATGTTTGATTATACAAATCAACAAAACCATGCTTGCTCCCGTCTTCAACATCATAAGTGTTTAACCCAACACCAGCAATAGTCCACGTTCTAGACCCTTCAATTTTTTATAAATTTTTCTTTTGAGCCCACTGTGTAAGTAGGTGTGTTTCCTGAATACCCTGTAACTGGCGTTCATAAAACCATTGTTATACGGACTGACGGAAGAATTCTATAACTTGTGTTATCGGCATTTTACGCTGGTGTCTAAAAAGAGCGTTAATGGACTCCGCGCTGTTAGATGTCATATAATGATATCGATTACCGGATAAGGTGCTCTTGCCCATCTTCCGAACCCAATACTTGTTAGAATTTGACATACTATAGGAACGGCAAGACAAAGAGAATTGAATGACTCATTAAAATCAGACATCCGGTAAGATTTGCATGTCTTCCACCACAGACTCTCGTATTCTTTTTTTATTCGACGGTAAACGTAAGTTCGTCATTAAATGACGACAACATAACCCGTGATAAGCACGTGGAAAGACGTTACTAACAGCTAAGTGTATAGAAATCGCCCTATCCGATATTATCACCATATCGGGTATTTCACCAACACACTCTCTAAGCTTTAAAAGAAACCATGTCCAAGATTCTCCATCCTCTGATTTTCCTATTCCATAGGGAAGTGGTAAAATCTGGTTGTTTCCATCCATGCCAACTGCTAAAAACAGCGTACCTTTAAATTCACCTTTCAGGTGTGCTGCATCGATGATCACCATCGGTCTTAGATTACACATAAAGGCACGAATCTGAAACGAAAAATTCATAAAGGTCAACCGCGTTTTAATTTCAGATAACTAAATAAAAAGTAAAAGCATAACTTACAGCAGCGCCGATGGCGACAAAGACCATTTCAAACCGATTCTCGTCGTCAGTCTTGATGCGAGTGACAGTACCCGGGTTTGCCCGCTCTAAATTGTAGCAGTAAAATGGTAGTTCAGCAAAGGAATCAATGCTTGTTCCTTGTAGAATCTCTAGCGCGTGACTTTTTCCACGCCAAGCTTGACTATAACTTATCTCAACTTGGAATCTTTGTTTAAAATCTCTGACAATATCCTTGGACCGATATTGTCTACCACTATCTTTTAATGATTCCTTTAAATAGTGACACAACCATTGGGTTTGCCTGACGAATATGGGGGTACGTTAGCGTCTTTGAGCACGTGCGTTTATCGTTCATATACTTGACAAAAAACATCGCACTGCCAGCAACACTGTATGCCCTAAAACGCCAGTCGCACCCATCCACCAAACATGACACTTCATACCTAGTTTTAGATGATCTATCTACTTTAAACTCAAAATGTTCTAACAAACATTTTTTCCCTAGCTCAAGTTTCATTTCTTCTTTGTTATTGAATACGTAGCCTGGCTCAAAGTTAATTAATCTAGACAGTGTTTGTGTTGTACCATGTAAATTATCGAAATTGTTGTATACTCGTTTAAAACATCATCATTAACTTCATTAACAGGAACATTTAAATCAGGAACTTTAAATGTATCATGATGAGAAGAAAAACTAGATGACCCAACACAAGACTCCTGAATGACGTACAACTTATTTAATTCAAAAGGATTTTGCATAGCAAAATTAAATAAAAAAGCAAGATCACCATCATCAGTTATATCGATCAGATCAGTAAACGAAGACATCCTGTACGATAGCTTTTTAATGTTTGTAATTCCACACAACTTAGAAACATTACTTAAAAGACCAATGTACGAAAGATTGGTTTCAATTTCTAACCACGTCTACTTGCATCGGCATCGGCATCAGCAATATACTCCAAGTTTCCGTTAACAATCTGCCACTTTCCACCGCTGTATACAACAAAACAAAGCTTCATGTTGTAAAAATCTGATTTTACTTTAAAGGTAATTGTAAGTAAGTTTCATGTTATAAAATTTCAAACACAATATATAAACGCATGCACGTAAACGTAAAACGGCTTAAACTCGTACAGAAACGGCTTGAACAATGCGTCAAAACGGCTCAAAGCAGTAATGGGTGCAAAGACGTACGGAAACGGCTCTAAGCCGCGTCAACCCGGCTCAGCCCACGACAAGATGTCTCGGCTCGTTGAAGGTAATCGGCTAAAGGGACGAGCCGGGTCCTTAACCGGCTTGGGTGCATGAGCCATGTGAAACGGCTCGGCTGAGGGCTTTCACAAAAGGGGTTAGCTGAAACGGCTCAACGCCATTTCAGCGTTTGTCGGACACGTGTCCTCTTTGTATTGGTCCACGCTGAATACTTCGTTTGAGCCGCTTCCATTAAAGGAAACGGCTCGTGGATCCGTGTCAGTGGCTAATTTCGCAAAGACGATGTGTCAGGCGGCTAGTTTCGTGATTTTCCCTTTCTTATATACAATGATGTAGCTGTCAAAATCCATAATGTAGCTGTCAAAATCCATTTTCCCCTTTAACAGTAAAAGATATAAAAGAACAATATTAAATATTAAATAGGCTTAAGATATTCGCACATCCATGCTGCCTATTTAGACACTTTTGATGTCCTAGACGGGTCGTCTAGACACTGAATTCAAGGAGGCAACAAGTGAAAGTCTGGAACAGAATTTAAGGGTCTAGACGCCTCGTCTAGGACGTTAGTGTTTTTTTGAGTTTCAAATGGGTGTTTTGGTGGGGTAAATTGATTGTTATTAGAGGGTGATTTTTTTGGGTGAAAAATAAGTGTTTTGGTGGTGTAATTTGAGATGTTAAATCTTAAAAAGTTTTATTTTTTGTATAAAAATATCTTACCGTTTTCGATCATTTAAATATTTCATTTTTTTTATATTTTAGTTTTTAAATATTACATTTCCATTAATATATTATATTATTTATATTTAACATTGTTTTCAACATTTAAAAAGAATTCAAATATTTTATGGTGTAAATATTTAACATTTTGAAAATTAATTGTTTCCGTATTATATTTCAATGTCGATTCAAAACAAACAATCATTAAGTAATCGAATAACTGAATACAAACTTAAATATAACATATATAACATAAGTTTGTACATCCATAACAATATATATATATATATATAGCCGAATACAAAATACAAAACAAAAATTCTGCTGGTCTATGCATCTGAGTCGGAATCTGAATCTAGATCTGGCTGCTGCTGATGATGTGGTGCTCGAGGTGGTGGAGCGGTATGACAGGTAACCCCTCTCTCTCCATCTATCTGTGCCTCCCGAAGCAACCAACCCATCAAATCCATAAGCCTGTCAACGTCGGCTCGTAACTGCGGATATGTTGCAGCTCCCAGGGCATGACCTGAATAACGTGCTGAGGAAACTGGGCACCCTGGGAAGTGGTGGTGCCTGTGGTGGTGCTGGTCCGTCTAAATCCTCCGAAGGGTGCTAAACGACCGCTACCTCATCTGCCGGAGGATAGATCGAATCGAAGTGCTCCGGTAAGGCCTCCGGAACCCATAACTCACCTCCGTGGGTTTTAAACCACTCGCCGTGGAGGTCGAACCTCTTAATTAGCTTCATCCCCCGCAACGTCAAAAAGCCTATCTGTGTCGATGGTATGGCCGGACCGTAAGTGTGGGTCCGTCTCCGGTAAATGACCCAACGAACGAGCAATGACGGTCACGTACGCGCCGCCATACAAAAATCCACGCTCCTGCCGGTGATGGGCAGAGGCGAATTACTGGGCCAGATTGTATGCAAGTGCGCACGACCTCCTGTACAATAAGCAGTAGAAGAAAAAGAGGTCGGTGCTCGTACACCACTCACGGCTATGGCCACGAGCGTAATAGAAGTAGCGAGCATTCTTGTAGATACTTCCAAATATTGTTGGCAAAATACGAAAATTAATTTATAATAATAATAATCACAATAATTATTGTAATAAACGTACGTACCTGTACAATGGGTCATCAACATGTGAAATCCTCCCCTTCGCCCTCAAGTGCTCCCAAGTGTCTTGCCCCGCAACCACCTCCCAAAATCCTAAAAGAGTGGGTCTATCCACCACTACTAGCACCTGCGTATAAACATCTGTAGTAATCTCCTCCTGCAGGTATAAACCGCTATGAATGCAAACTCTGCTAGCGTCATCGAACAACACTGGCAAGCCTAAAAGAAACCTCAGGCGGAGAGGGAGGAGCCTGTGGGTGGCTGTGGAGGCGGTTGGTCGACCCGAGGAGGGTGAAATGTGAACGTCGATAAAACTCGATCAGCAGCTCCCTATAGCTCGGCGTGCCAGCTAAGTCTAATAGACGATGCCACGACGAATTCACATGAATGAAATAACGCAATCTCGGCGTCTCATCAATCGCCTCGATAGCATCCCAGTCGACCGCGACATGCAATCCAACATGCAACCTCCTAAGCTTCCCGCAAAACCGGGCGACGTCGGTGTCGGGAGTAAACTCCAGGTATGGGTGACCGTGTAGTGGTTCCACCGGCGATGGCGGAGCCCGCACAGACCATGCGGATGCGAATCCCCGTGTATCTGATCCTCAACCTCGTCCATAATCAATCTGCAAAAAAAAATATACCGCATACGTACAATAATACTAAAATATAATACTAAAATTATATAATATATTATAATTATAACAATAACAACTAAATCAAATAATAATATAACAATTAACTAAAACAATTAACACAAATAATAACAATTAACTAAAAAATAAAACGGGGTCGTGTATGGATCGTCTAGGGGTAGACGCCCCGTTCTGTTCGACCAAAAACCCACCATCTTCAACACATAACACCCAACACCCTCAAAATCATCAAATCACAAACAACATACGGTCTAAATGTATAATACATTCAAGAATAATGAAGTATAGGTTAGAATACGTACCTGAGATGCTTGTATTCGAAAAAATACGGTCTAAATAGCGTGATCAGCCTTGTTTATCGAATGTGTGTGTATGTGATAGTTGGATCATATGCATGTGGTCGTCTAGGTTATCCACTCATATAAGACCAAAGGACGGGGCGTCTAGACCTAGACGACACGTCTGGTTGAAATGGAGAATTACCATTTTACCCTGAGTTGCCCTCGTCTAGGCCTAACTTAGGGGAAAATTGTAATTAACCATTTGAGCAAAAAAGTCTCAAATGGTTAATTACCATTGTACCCCTGAATTAAGCCTAGACTAGGTGCAACTCGGGGGTAAAATGGTAATTCAGCAAGACGGAATGTCTAAGCCTAGACTACCCGTGCTGATAACGTGTTGTGAAACAACGGTCTATTAGCAACTAATATATATGTATATAAACATGAGAGCTATACTATGAAATCATGTAAATAATAGAACATGGATAATTCTTATTCATTCATCTAATATCATATACAAATGTCATTATAATAGGCACTCACATTAGTACAATAGTAAATAATAGAAAGGGTATACATGTGGAAGGTCACTACATAATGGATGCATTCATAGATAGGGGTTATACACGTGGAAAGTCACTACATAATGGATGCATTCATAACAATTTATATATAGTTAATTGATCAATTTATTTATGTATTAGTTGTTTATTTGTAGTATGAGAGACGCACAAAGTTAGTCAAGTTCAAAGTTAATTCGTGTTTGAAAACTTTGTCGCAATCTCCTTTCTAGATAAAAGACAATTCCCGATATATATATATATATATATATATGGAGAGGTTCATTTGAGAAGAAAATTTTAATTGAGAAGAAAAAGAACAAATGGTACAAATGTAAAACATTAAATAGTTTTTCTCCATCTCATTTATTGTTTATTTGACTAACTAATTAGTCATAAATACTATCATCATTCACACTAAAAACTTTTACCCACACATCAAAAGTTATCATACACATTCCAAAATTTATCTTACACATTCCAAAATTTATCCTACATAACTCGTAATTTGTTTTACACACCTCGTAATTTATCCTACACTCTAAATTATTTTTTTTGAAAAATATATATTTTTAAAAAATATATATTTTGAAAATAAGTTACAAATTTAATTTAGTTAGTTATTAAAGAGTAAGACTACAATTTAATAATCTATGAAGGTTTACCAATATACCTCACAATGACATTAAATACAAAAGTTTAATGAAGCAAATTGAAGTATTCTATTGGTTGAAATTTCTTCTTTTTTATTCTTAAAAAAAATTATTCTCATTTGAACTCTTTACTAATATTATTATATATATATAAACCCATTTAGTTATCTCTATCTATTTGTAAGGGCCAATTAGATATATCAAGGTCTAATATAGTCTAGTAGGGCATGCATAGCTTTTTGTTGTCGGGTATGATCTTATATAACTCATAACAATATGATATAACCATTCAACGCCTAATTTTGCACAACAAAGGCCATAATGACAATTAAGAGTTATCAAGGCTCACATTGGTTAATTAGGGTATGTATGATTTCTTGTTGTTTGTTACAATCTACTATGACTCACCCCAACATGATACAACCCTTCACTACCTAATGTTACATAACAAAGGTCTTAACTGACCAATAAGAGACGTCAGGACCATTGTGGTCCATTAGGGTATGTATGGTTTGTTATTGTCTGGTACGATAAAATATAAGTCATTTAAACATTATATAGCTATTCAATACCAAATGTTACATAACAAATGGCACAATGGGCCACTAAGAAAAATCAAGGCCCGATATGATCCATTAGGGTAAGCGTAGATTTTTTTATACGTTACGATCTAATATGACTCATTACAACATGATACAACCCTTGATACTTAATGATACATAAAAAGGCTATGATTGGCCATTAAGAGATGTCAATGCCTATGCCTGATATGGTCCATTAAGGCATGTAAGATTTGTTTTGTCTAATTCGATCCAATATGACTTATTACAACATGATACATCCCTTCAATACCTAATGTTAACTAAAAATGCTAATTAATGGGCCATTGAGAATATCAATGCCCAGTATGATCCATTACGACATGTATGACTTTTTTGCTGTATAATCTTATATGACTTATTACATTATGATACAACCCTTATATACCTAATGTTACATAACAAACACCATAAGCAATTAAGAGATATTTAGTACCAATATGGGTTTTAGGAAATGTATGACTTGTTATTGTTCGTTACGATCTAATATGACTCATTGCAACATGATACAACCCTTCAATACCCAATGTTACATAACAAAGGCCATAATGGGCCATTAAGAGACATCAAGGCCCGATGTGGTCCATTAGGGAATGCATGGTTTGTTTCTGCCAAGTACAATCAAATATGATTCATTATAACATGTTATAATCCTTTAATACATAATGTTACATAACAAAGGCCATAATGTGCCAAGTGATATGAAGGCCTAATATAGTTCATCAGGGCATGCATGAAGAGATAGAGAAAGTGATACTATTGGGTTTCAAGTTTTTATGTTTTATAAAGCACCCACATTTCATAACATAATACTTTTCATGGATGACAATGTGATGGACGATGATGAGCCCAAGGTTGTGGCTGATGAGGCAATGAGTAGTCGTCATAGGACCATTGAGTTTCAAGTTTTTATGTCTTATAAAGCATCCACATTTCATAACATAATAGTTTTCATAGATGACATTGTTCTTGGCGATGATGAGGCCAAGGTTGTGGCTGATGAGGCAATAAGTAGATGTCATAGGACCATGATAGTGAGAGCAGGAGACAATAAGACAATGAGCAAATTGTTTGCGTCAAAGATTCCTGCTTAACGACTTAGGATTTTACATTTAGATTTAGTACAATTTTTTAGTGGGATGACTGTGAGAGTATGTATAAATATAATTGTGTATATGTATATAGTCACGGAAAATCGAATAAACTATAAATATAGTTTATTTTTCTGTGTGATACTTACACAAAATAATAAAAAAATTATAATCCAAGTTGATTGGATCTTTGCTCGTGCTTGACTCATTTACAAACCGGACTAAGCTGCAAATCAAACAAGCATTTCCCAAACGAGCGATTAACTGAACTGCAAATGGCTTGAACATCCATAGTCCACAATAAGAAACTCATTGTCCCTCCACTCCTATATTTTTGGGAAAATTACAAAAATAACCAATAATTAAACTATTTTCAAATTTGGCAACTCACGCGTCCTTGGAGCGGCGCATCAGGCGCATGATGCGTCTTTCAAGCACGAAACACGTCTTTGGAGTGAAACCCAATAAACAATGGACACGTGGCCACTATGACTTTCAAAAGGGGCATTAGATGCGTTTGTAAGTCATGAGATGCGTCTAGAGGGGCATGAGATGCAGCCCACCTACAACATTTGAAACGACACACATCCTTTTTTATAGGGTGTTTAAGAGGTATGCATATAGACCGCATCCCATGCTTAATGTGTCGCTCTAAGGACGCGTGAATTTGCCAAATTTTAAAATAGTTTTGGTGAATGGTTATTTTTATAATTTTCTTTTTTTTTCCGGTTCAAACGCATATTATAAAATTTTTGGCTATTCCCGCCCTTAATATTGTTCCCTCCACCTAGTTTAACTCCTTCCCTAAAAACTGTAGATTCACGTATCTCGTTCCATAATAACTGAGTCCTAATCTTCATAGGTGTTAAAGTCGAAGGTCGGTCTTCGTCTTCAAACCCTAGCCCGCCAGGTAACTCGTCGATTTCACTAGCCATGGTTCTAATTTCACTATTTTTAATTTCTATGTACTTTGTTTTGTCTTAGTCGATTCACTAGCGATCTTCGTTTTTTGTTTCAAATTTGCTGATGGTTGAAGTGGCCATCTTTGGTTCATCCTTGTCGGACGTCGGTTTATCGGTTCATTCTCTTCCCTATTCACCTTTCTCTTTCATTGGTTCATCCTCCTTGATTTGCTGTTGAGTTATTCATATTTAGATTTAGTTTAGTTACTAATTTGCTGTGCACATAAATTTTTTAATTGAATTTAAAACAGATTTAGTGTTTTGATGTGCCATTTTACTGTATCTATTTGTGAACATTTCACTGTAGCGTTTTAATATGGTTTGATATAAATCACACTTTTAAAATATGTGTTAAACGGGTCTGGGTAGTGCCTGTGTCGTGTCGTGTAACCTATTAATTAAACATGTTCATGTTCCTGTTGAGGTTAACGACATGTTTAACTTAATGGTGTGTGTGATTCGTATCGGTGTCATATGTGCTTGTAGAGGTGGATGCACTATTACGGGGACCTCTACGTTTAGTCAATACACATACACTGTTGTACATGATGTAAGTGTAGCCAAAATTGATCCGAAATAGTGGTGTAAACAAGCTGAGTCGAGCCCAGGCTCCTTTAGGCTTTATCCCGGCTCTTTAATTTTAAGAGAGCTTGGACTCGAGTAGCTCATGAGAGGCTCGGCTCTTTACACCTCTAATCCCAAACTTCTTTGGAGAAAGTTTGCCTTCCTGGTTATGGTGCTCCTACTGTTATTTTTTTTCATTTCAACATATACTTGTTATATTTGAAATCTAGTTGTGTGGTTCTAATTTTTCTTAAAATATACTGTCTTTAGGTCTTGGTGAAGTTTGAAGCACCGTGAAAGTTAAAACAGGATCAAATGTGGCTACTTTTGGTCTTGGAACTGTTGGTCTTGCAGTAAATTTATAATATAAAGAGGATTTATTTGTTATTATCATCAAGGCAAATTTCAGCATCGCTTATTTCACATATGTTATAAACTTGTATACCATCTGATAGGGTAGTAGAGGGAGCAAAAGCAGAGGTGCTTCACAAATAATTGGGACGGATATTGACAACCTGAAGTTTGATCGAGGCATGAATTATTTATATCATTTATCTTTTTTTATTTTATTAATGGGATGTAATAAAGAAATGACTTAGGAAACAGATTATTTTTGAGAGTTATTGTGTTGATATAGTAGAAAACTGATCTAAGTTGATCTCGTATGCCATACTTTATTACTTAATTTATGCTGATTTTGAAAGTATTTTGTTTTGACCCAAGAAGCCAATAAATGAGATTATGAGAGAGATGGGCTTTAAACTTGATTGCTTTGTATTTCATTTTTTCTTGTTTCTACATCTTAGTGGCTGCAAATAATCTCTTTATATCTTTTTTTTCTTTTTGCTGATTTTGATTTTAGAGAATGAAAATGGAGAATGCTAATTCTTTTGGACAAGTAATTGAGGTTATAATGAAGATGGTAAAGCTGTAAGTTGTTGTGTGTTTAATCATGCTTTATTATCATCTTTATCCATGTTATATTACAAGTTACATTAAAATCCAAGCTTTAGAATTGTGCAACTTTAATATAACGTAACTAATGATGTGCCAAAGTGATATATTCAATGTAATGAGTAATTTCTCGTGTTGTAGAAATGGAGTAATTTGTTCAATATAATGTTAGTCCTTGTTATATCTTGTCCATGTTATTGTGGTTAGTTTGCAGAAGATCCAAGTCTTACAAATGGTACCGTGTTGTTCATGATACTCAATATCCACGCATGTATTATACTATTTTCATGTTTTGGTTTATTTAACTTATTTTATTATGTCTTCTGCAACCTGACATATATTTTTTCTGCTCAAAGATCCAATGTACATGTCAAGAACAAAGTCCATACCTCTGAATCTCAGCGGTCTTCTCATTCGGAATTTGATATCTCTAATTTTGGATTATGGAAAGTTATTCATCAATTAAAATGAGCCGATGATGGCATACCTAGATCTCACCAACCAAAATTGATTAGTTTGTTCATTTCAGATATGAAACCGAGATAATGTTGGAGCCTACTGTGGAACCTATGTGAAGTTGTGGACGAGCCTCAAGTATTTGTACGTTTACACCAAACAATTATTTTCGTATAATTAGGGGTGCAAATGAACTGAGCTACTCGAGCTCGGCTTGAAAAAAGCTCGAAACGAGCCAAGCTAAAACAAGCTCGAAACCCGAGCCTAAAAATAAGCTTGTTTGGTAAACAAGTTTGAGTTTCGCTTATCGAGCTCGAGCCGGTTCGCAAGCCTAAATAAGCCCACCATTTAAATAATTTTTAATTAATATACTAAGTACATATTATATAGTAACGATTATTATTTATAAAACTATGAAAAATAACTAAAATGTATAAAATATAGTAATAATAATTAATATAACTTAATTTATTAATAATAAACGAGCTCGAGCTTGAAAACTTACCTACGAGCCAAGCTCGATCTTTCATAACTTAAACGAGTTCGAGCTCGGGCTCGGCTCGCTCGTTTGCACCTCTTATATTGACTTGTTTTTTCTATTTATTTCTTTTGTAGATTTGGCGAGAAACCAGAGTTGCTACACAAAGAGATATCGACGACTTACTCGTGATTATAATGCCGATTCTTTTTATAAGTGTGTTTGAAAATTGGATCTAAATCTCGTACATGTTAATGTCGTTGATTTTGTAAAATTGTGTATATATATAAAAATTTGTATTTGTGCTACTCTATATTGAATAAAAATATTGGATTGGTGTATTGGGTTGTATATACTGGATTGGTGTATTCATATTCAATTGCAGGTTTTAGCAAGAAATTATAAAAAATGTCCCATATTTATCTTTCCGAAAACGTTTAGGAACTGCCCCTAAAACTATTGATATTATTTATTAATTATATTATTTCAAAACTGCTGCTTAAGATGTTATCTATTTCTATTGGGTTTGCTTATTAGAAGCGGTTCTCTAAACGCTTCAAAAGAAACACTGTTTTTTGAGGTACTATTTATTAAAGCGTTCTAAAAACGCTTCTAAATCTAAATACAACGCTCCTAAAAACAAGTTTTGTACTAGTGATAGTATCTTTGGTAGTTTACCATTTAAAACTAGTATGTACATCTCAATATTTTGTGTTACTATTTTCACATGTCAGAAACTAACTCAACTTTCTTAGGTCGAGATTGTTGGTATGTTGGTTATGAATATAAGTCCCCCCCCTCTTTTTTTATAAAATCCAATTATTGTGGGAAACGATTCCTTCCCTAACGTTGTGTTCCCGAGTTTAGTAAACGGAAGAAAAGAAAATAAATAAAGGAGAGAAAATAAAATGAGTAGAAAATAAAATTTTAATTAGCTAACGTGTTCCCGAGTTCGAAGGAAATGAAAAGTAAAGCAAGGATTTTTGTATAAAGAACATTTTCTTTTCTAATCTTTCCAATTTGGAAGGATTTAAAATAAAGGAAAAAGGCATAAGTTTTCCTTCCTTTTCTCTCCATTTTTTATTAAAAAACTCAGGAACACGACTTTTTTTATATCCTTCCAAATCCTTTCTTTTCTTTCGTTAAATGAAACTCTAAAACACAGCGTAAGTACTCATCAAGAGTTCTGAAGTTGGTGAAGACCTTAGGTATTTGCACCTTAACATAAAACAATGGACTCCTAGTTGGTAAAGTGGGTATAAGTTCTTGTTGTGGTAGTAAAGTAACAAATACGAGATAAAGAACAACTCTTCCTACTACATACAAGTATTCCATTATATACTATAAAAAAGTTATGTTTTTACCTCTTACTAGGTATTCGATCAAGTCAATAACCTATGCACGAGCTTGATCCCACTAGGTTTTTCCTTGATAAATATTTATAAGTGTAACTTCAAATAAAAGTTTTCATTTTGGTTCAAAACCCTTTTTAAATATTGTGGCATTGTTGCTGACTCCTCACCCCTTATCCAAAATATTTGTTCGATTGCAGTTGAGGAAAAATAAGTTTTACCTTTATCATCATGAAAATGCAATGTCTACTTGAACTATCCGTTACACCATATGGGCCTAAGGCTGTTGAAGGCAAGTCTATAAAGATAGATTACCGAGTTGAGGATGAGATAAGTGCCATAAAAAGCTTGAAGTTTCCTCGTGTAGGTAGCTCAAAGTACGGTTTCGAAGTCAACTTCCCTTATTTAATTTTATATCGGGTAGCTAAGAATTGAAGTTTAGTTATCCGAAGAAGTTATGTCTCAAGCGAAGTCATCTGATGCCAGTCCTCTCCTCATAACGAGTAATGTCGGCGATATCGATCGAAGGATAGGAACGGTCTGCTTGTTGACCACAATATTGATTAGTTATCCAGGTTCTTTGTTTTATTCCTCTTCAAGTGGATGTGTAGTTCAAAGATGGTTAAATAAGATATATATGATTTTGTTATTTAAGAATTAAATTAATTATAATTATATAATTCTTATTTTACGAGAAATATATTATGTTTGGGATAATCAACCAGAAATATTTGTTTTCCAAAAGAAACAAAATATGTCAACAATAAACATGTTAGTAGAAATCATGGATGTCCATACTGAAGTATGAAGAACAATGTGTGGCCATTTTGTGAACAAGAAGATCCATTAAGAGCTTTTGTAACATGCCTTCTCAAATATTACTTTACTGAACAAAACCTCTCTTTCACTTCATTGCAACTAGTTTGTTGCTCCTTTTCCACCTTGTTGAGTTGTATTCCATGGGGGTTTATCAATGTCAAAGTGGTAGTTAAAATTCGATATGGGCCCTTATTCACATGCTTCATGGAAAGAAAATGCAAACTAATAAACACCCGATACACACATCCAACATATTACATATAATACTAATGATGTGTGTGTATAAATATATATAGTTGTGCACGAGGAACAATAACTAATACTTGTGAAGTCCAAAATAATTGGTAAAATATAAGTTGTGAAGTTTGATGAGATGATGCTTTTTAACATAATCGTATAATTTGAATGAAATTTGAGATCTGAAAACTATAGAATATTCGGAGTGCATACTTATGCCACTTGATACTGATTGGGGGTGGGTGGGGTGTTAAGGGGAAAACGCAGAGCATGGATCGTTCCTATACATATATTGTAAAATTTAGAAAATGAAATGTGGATCATTTGCATAGTCTTGATATTTTTAATGTATTATGCCATGATAACTAGGGTAGTAAACGAACCAAACATTCAGCGAACAGTTCGTGAATTGTTTGATGAGAAGTTCGTTTACGTTTGTTCAATTAATGAACGAACATGACAAAAAAAATCCATATGGTTAGTTAAATGAACGAACACGAACATAAGTCTCGTTCGTTCAATTGCGTTCGTGAATGTTTGATAATGTGTTCGTGAACATTAACTTCATGTTCGTTTGTTTATGTTGTTCATTAAAGTTTTTATGCATTTATTTATTTTATCTAAACTTTTTTTATATTCTATAACTCTTATTTATCTCATTACTCCAACAAATAAAATAGAAAGCCTATCTTCGTTTTGTTTATGCACTGTTCCACTTTCCTTATTATTATTCACATCGAAAAATACTATCGAGATTCATTCAATGATTAGGGTTTCAAGGTCTAGCACCGCTCCCGCTCCCTCTCACCATCCACCTCTAGTCACCACCGTTTTCGCCGATTAGATCTGTGTTCGTGAACAAACACGAGTAGAAAATCTCGTTCGGTAAATGAACAAACACGCTAGAAAACCTCTAGCCACCTCTAGCGCCGCTCCCTTTCCTTAATGAACAAACACGACTAGAAAATCTCGTCCGGTAATTGTTCATGAACACATTATATCCTTAACGAACGAACACGACAAGGCCTTGTTCACGTTCGTTCAATTCGTTTACAGCCCTAATGATAACATTTTAACAAGTGAGGTAACTATTTACATTTTAGCAAATATGTATGTGTGTACATATATATGGCAAATGTTTGGTGAAAATCACCCCAATTCATGAGAACTTCTATGTCCCAAAGCGATTTTTTCCTCAAATCTTGTTTATATTACTAAACTAGAAGATGTATAAATTAAATAAATTTTGATAGAGAAATTAGATATATTATTTAAGAAAAAAACAGGGATAACCCAAAATGATAATTTAAGAAGTCTCTGTGTCTGACAACATATTTTTGTCTTAGTTTGTAATGCTATATTTTATGTGCAATTGGTGAAAACTGCCAAATTGACTAGCTTTGACTTGATGTATCGTATACGATTTTTTACCATAAATTTACTAATTATATTTTTTTAATAGGCCGAAGGTACATGACCATGTTAAAGCACATCTATAAGGTTAAACTAGGAATTATATTATAACCTATAAATAAGCAACCATTTTATGTTTAAATGGATTGTACCATGAGTTTGGGGTGTTTTTTTATTAAAAAATGTTCGTGGTTTTGATTCATACATTTGTCCACTCCCCACCATAGAACCCTTCTTTAAAGCAAATTGACATCTTAACCGCCTTTGGTGTTAGTTGAGTCCTCCTTATCGAATCACCCTACCACTATTAGAAAAAGCACTTTCCGAAGCTACCGCGGAAGCTTGGGCCCTTAGTAAATCTCGGGCCATTGTTGCTAAAATTGGAAATTGATCTTCCTTACTTTTCCACCAAGCCAACAAATCAAAATTTTAAATTCTTGTGAAGTCATCATTTGTAGAAAGTTCGACCTACCATACCGACCAAGTTCGCTACTAATAGTGTTACCACGTTCTATTTGACTCGACTCGTCATACAATTGGTTATAAACATACAAATCTTGATCTTCCATACTTGAACCTTCGCCGAAAGCGGCATTTCTCATTGACTCGTGAATTTGTGACGAGGTTGTCGCATATTTTGTTACATAAACATCAAACATTTTTGAAAGTTGATCTTTGAAATGAATTTTAACAGCTTCACCAAAGTTTGGTTCTTCTTCGGTGTTTAAATTCAACTCGTTTGTAATTTTTTCAAGTAAAGACCCGGTTCCAAAAACATTAAAACAAGAGTTTAAAGCGGCGGCACAAATGAAAACCACAAGTAGTTTGTTAAAATATTTTCTTAGTTTTTCCTTCAGTAGGGTTACCATATCACAACATGGTCTACCTTTAACCGACAACTCATTTGATTTTAAACACATTTTAAACAAATTGTGAAGTACCAATGAGCTTGTTGGATAATAAACCCCCGATAAAATCTTTGTTGATGTTTTGAAAACTTGAAGCAATTGTGTAACCGTTTTAATAGTAGCCTAACCCGATGGGTGGTAAGGTGAAACATTTCTAGGACTAGACAAAGAGTTATAAAATTCTATTAAACTTTCTTTTTGAAAAATAGCTTTTTCAAACATGGTGCAAGTCGGGTTCCATCTATCAGGAACGTCCCAATTGGGTCCTAAGCATATTCGACCCGCTTCCTTACACATATAATATATTCTGAATGTTTATCCGTGTGACTATATATATGACGTAACATTTTTTTGAAAGCTTCTTTTTGTGGTTCCATAACTTTTAAACCATCTTGAATAGCCAAATTTATGATGTGTGCAACACATCGACTATGGAAAAATACCATCACAAATCGGATTGTATTTTAGTTTTAAATGCATTACCGAAACCGTATTGTTTGAGGCGTTATCAAAAGATATTGAAAAGTCTTTTTTTTTTCCAATTTGTATGTTGTAATACATTTTTCGATTGCTTTATATATAGCTTCACTTGTATGAGGGTAATCAAATAATCTAAACAAAATCGTGCGTTTCATCATTTGCCACGTCGCTGGTTCAATCCAATGGGCGGTGACACAAATATACGAGTCGGGTGAACCGTGCGGTGCAGACCAAATGTCGCTAGTCAAGTTAACACCGGTTTCTAATTTTTCAAAATAAGAAATTAATTATAGTTTAGCATTTTTCCACAATCTTAAACAATCCCTCCTAAGAGTAGCAAGACTTACATGGGTGTATTGTGGTTGGAGAGTTCTTTGAACCATCTTTGTGTAGCGTTGGTTGTCGAAATGGTTGAAAGTCAAACTTTCTTGGATTACAAACTTTGCCATTTCCTCCCTAGCCATATCGTAATTGTAGGCGAACAAAGTAGCGCCTTCACTTGCCATAGAAGCTTGACCACTAGCGGGTGCTGTTTCAACGACTTGCAAAACGGTTTTTCGATGTGTTGTTTTAAAGTGGTGTTTGCCCCTACGATGTAAAAACAATGATAATGATGACGACACGCTTTTTTTCCCGTTGGCCATCTCGCACAAATCGAAATGTGACCAAACTTCAGGGTTGCGCTTCGTTGGAAGAACATGAACCACCGTGTTGGTTGTAGACATGCCAACATTGACCGAATCATGAGCACTAGAGCTTGCCATACTTTTTTAAGAATTATCGAACAAGAAGGTGAGCGTTTTTAAGAGTTTTTGGAGATTAGAGAGTGGTGTAATTGAACCTTGTAACATCCGTCAAAAAACGGATTTACCAAACCCGCTCCGTTTATCAACCGAACAGTCAGTCAAAAATTTCGTTGCGAATTAAATGCCCAAAATAATTTTAAACGATACATAATCGATTATTATACGGGAATATATATTTAGTTTTTGAAAAACTGTTGTAAAACGCAAAATAAAAATACAATGTCTCTGCCGGGTTTCGAACCCGGGTCAGTGACCGGTCCGGAAACAGTCTTAACACATAACACACAAACCACTGCGCCACGGATGTTGTTTGTTAAATATTAGAATCATTTAATTGATATCATGACGTTACGAATTCAAAACCGGCGCCCAAAAGTTCAGTCATCGGAATCCGGTAATCTCGCGAGCTTTTAACAACATTTTCAGTTATAACGTAAATTATTATTAGAACATCGGTTATAACCGACGTTTGAGTCCGCGACACTTTCTATAACCGCCGGAGTTTTTATAACTTATGAATACAGTCGGAAATCAGGCCAAGTTCTTCGACGATTTGCCCTATAAATTCACCCACAACCCACTGCAAACCTTTTCACTCAAAACCACACTTTTTCTCGGCGTAATTCCACTCGCCGGAATTAATCTGTTCGTCGCCGGAAAACCGGTTTCCTCATTTCCGAGCCTTATTGAACTTCCTAAGCTTATACCGAAGTCACCCGCACCCTTTGTAAGCTTTCCGGAGACTCGCTGCTGCAAGACACCTGACGCCGGAGCCTATTGCTGTCGCCGGAGTTCTGCCGGAAAACAGAGAGTCCAGTCGGTATACCTCTTCGCCTAATATCTTTATCTTTTCACTCATATCTCACCATAATGAACTGAAACACACTAAAGAACATGTTTTAAACCTCGAACCAGTCTGTTGTCGAGTCTGGTTAAAACTCATCGAAGAAGATGAAGTTCGGTTAAATATAATTAAAATCAACTTATTACTCGGGTTAGACACACAGTCCAGCGGTGGACTGTGTGCACAATAAACACAGAAAGGTCTCGAGTTCGAATCCGGTTCCACACACGCTGCCTTAATAAAAATGATTTTTTTTTTGATTAACCGAATCGGAGTCGCCACAGGTATATGTTAAGTATATTAATAATCGGAATAATAACCAAGTTAGACACACAGTCCAGCGGTGGACTGTGTGTATGTTTAAGTCTCACGTCAAGAGTTCGAGTCCGGTCTTCTGCATCGACCCGGACAATTATTAACCTTTTTAAATAAAGTCAGAAATGAAAACAGATAATTTATATTTAAGTATAATAAAAGTTGGAATATATAACATGTTAAACACACAGTCCAGCGGTGAACTGTGTGTTAGTTTAAGCCACAGGTCCCGGGTTCGAGACCTGTGGGGCGCATTGTCCGAATAAATTAAACTGTTTTTAAAATAAAATGATTTTCGGTTTAAACTAATTAATATATATATATAATTAAAATCAGATATATAACGGGTTAGACACGTAGCTCAGTTGGTAGAGCTGCGTGCACGCGTACGGGAGGTCTCGGGTTCGAGCCTCACTCAGCGCAACTATATTCCGATTCGAACCGGTCAACGGTCAGGTCAACGGTCAGTCAACGGTCAACGGTCAGAGAAAAAAATCAAATTTTTTTATTATTTTTATTTAATTTTATTTAATTAAAAATCAATTAAAAATACTAAAAATAACATTTTTAAGGTTAGAAAATAGCCTTAAACTCACAAAAATACACCCAACAATCCTACTAAAATAGATTAATAAAATCCGTTTACTTACCAAACCATAATGCGATTTATCTAGGTTAAACTCACTCATGGTTAAAACCACTTCGCGTGCATCCAACGTCATCAACCGAACGCACCCACTGTGAGTGAATCTTACAACTCCCCCTTTTAAATTACACGTTTTGGGGTGTGTCATGTGTTATGAAAATAATTAACTTATTTATTTAAACTTGTGCCATACCACATCATGACCTAAACTTAGATTGTTTATATTGTTGTGATTACTTATTTCCTTTTGTCAAATTATATGAAACTCATTCATTAAGCCCATCAGTTCCTCGTGGGAGACGAGTTGAACAACGCGTGCCACAAATCAAATTCATTATTGTTTATGTGTGTATCATTGAGTTTATATTGTTTGTAGTTGTGTCATTCATATTATCATGTTTATGCAATTCATTCATTAGGCCCCTCAGTTCCTCGTGAGAGACGAGTTGAGTATCGCGTGCCTCTAAATGTTCCATTATTGTTCATGTGTGTTTCATTTAATATCTTATGATTGTTGATTAAGTTTACATCTATTTTTACTCATGTTTGGTTGTGCACATATTTCATAATCAATTTAAATAAATTTGTACAAATGTTTTCCATAGGATTCACTCGCCTAACATTATGTTGATCCAAAAACCCTTTTACACATGATACAGTGAACAGGTTGAAGCAAGGAAAACATAGGATATGCCTTAGAAGAGAACAAAGAAGCTTAGATTGGTAGTTAGAACATGTTGTAACATTTATTGTAAATTTCCATTAAATTGTATTAATATGAAACATTTAATAAATGTCATGAGCTTTGATGATAACCCAATCATGCCCCGATCACCTTTTCCGCTGCGGGTCGGGGTGTGACAGATTGGTATCAGAGCCATGACTATAGGGATATAGGATAGGTTATTAGACCCTTAGAGCCTGTACTATAGTCTGCCTAAATTTTAATTGATTAGGTGGTTACATACAAACTTGTGATATTTATTTGTTTCATATTTGTTTACATTTACAGTCAAACATACATGCTTATATACATATTCATTATACATATATCGATGTTCATGTATTCAATTTATTTTCATACTCTCATTATCCAAAGATTTTGTGCAATTTTCAAATCTCATCAAAGTAAGTTCTGCGACGGGCATGTAGTAACTGGAAGGGTACAAGTACCGGTAGTCGGAACGTCCTGTCTAGGCTGGCATTCGTATAAATCCAATATAACGGACCAGTTTGCCTACCTGGGGACCAACGATGAGAGTACGAAGGACCTATTAGGCCAAAGCATGCCACACCAAACGTCGTTCGAACTAACCCTACTTTGAGGTGTCACCGTGTCTACACCTGGACACATTCCGAATATCACATGTTGTATACATATTTCTCGATTTTCTCCGGGTTTTTGTGTACGCAACCTGGCAAACCCGTGCGAACCATATGAAAAACCGGTATTCATGGGGGCCCACATGATTACATAGGTAAAGTATGGCGGCATGTAGGGCCTAATGGCGAGCAAACCCAAGACATCCTATGGATGTAGTAGATTTATTTTTCTATAATTATTTTATGAACGTTCGTTCCTAATGCGACCCATGAACCCAAAAACATCCAACTCATACCCTTGTCATGTATTCCTTGTAGATGTCTTCTAACCTCGCCCGTAGGAAGACGAGAGCAAGAAAAGCCCGCGAATGCATGGCTGCCTTAATCGCTCAACAAATGGCTGCCGTAATACCCAACATTGTAATTCAGGTTCAACAAGCACTTACCGCTAATCCTGTCAATCAAGCAAACCAAAACATTATCAACTCTCCCCAAATACCACTAAATGCACCTACAAGCACTTCAAATCATGCGACCTCCGAAATACAAAGGGACTGAAGGCGTCACGCTCTCCTCCATTGGTTTGAAGAAATGGAGAAACTTTTCTAAATTGCGATTGCCCTGATGATCGCAAAGTGCGTTATGCTACCGGTCGACTATATGGGATAGCACTTACTTGGTGGAATACAGAGAAGGCCAAACGAGGCGTCGACGATGCTATGACCTTAACTTGGAACGAATTGAAGGAAATCATGACCAGACGATTTTGCCCAAGAAGCGAAATCAAGAAGTTAGAAGATGAATTTTACTCATTGAAGCAAATGGAAGGAGACCACATCACCTACAACAAAAGGTTCCTCGAGTTATATCAAATGGTTCCCAACATGTTCACTCCCCTCTACCGTTTGATCGAGCACTACATTCGTGGTCTTCCGTCAAAGATTCAAGACCCTGTAATAAGTACCAAGCCTGCAACTTTGGAAGCAGCAATGGAGCTAGCAACAGAGCTCACCGAGAATCGAATCCGAAACAAAGACTTCAAGGAGGAGAAGAAGAAGGATAAAGAAACGAATGAAACCTCCGACTCCACCCAAACCGAATCCCCTTCTCAACCCAATCCTAAGAGAAGAAGAGACGGGCAACTTTTCGCTGCTACCCAACGAAATCAACCAGTTTTACACGCTATACCCATCCAAGCTATCCCAATCACTCAAGTGGCACCCGACCCAGCCTACCCAAATAAGAAACCATATCTTGGACCTCACCCTCGATGAACAACTGTTTTTATCACCATCCTCATACCCTACCTTGTCGTCTATGTGCAACTTGTGGACGCTATGGTCATTTGAGCAATGTTTGTCGCACCTTTCAAGACCAAACCTTTTCCCTACTCAAACCATAAACCAAACCTATCAACAACCCCAATACCCATGTTCCCATATGCTCGAGCTTGTTTCAATTGTGGTGACCCTACCCACTTTAGAAACACATGCCCTCAATTGGTTAACGTTATCAACACTCAAGCCCAATCAAACCCAGTTAACCAAGTAAACCAAGGAAACCCAACCACTATGCCACCAGCAAGAGGAAGAGTCTTCAATATCAACGCCAATCCTGTCGAAGATAATGACGGCCCAAGCGAAGATACTCAACTAGTCCTCTTCGCCGAAGATCCAGATTCAACTCCTATCGTTTAGTTTTATGTTTTTCCATGTGTAGACTGTTAGAGTAATTATTGGATATTATATATTATATATTGTTTTCAGTATATGCTTTTGCCGAGGCCGCAGCTCCCCATCCATCGAGGTTGAGCTTGATCCCCATTTTATTATGCGGTTGATCTTGGCGTGCCCGCACGATCGGCTCCGTTTGATTGAGCCTTGATCGGTTATTTCATTTTACATTTCAATACATGCAATACGCTCGGCTCCGTTTGATTGAGCCTTGAGCGCACAGTTCAATTTACATTTCCAGTTCATGCAATACGTTCGGCTCCGTTTGATTGAGCCTTGAGCGCACATACATTTTCATTATCAGTATCTTGTGGTTATGGTGTTTGTTGTAGAGTCGCATAGAACTAATCATGACTGGCGGATAAAGTCAATGAGAATTTGACAAGAATATGGTGGATACGCCGCTGGTACTTCCTATATATAAGTATTCTTGTCAAATGATCGGAGGCATTATCAGGCGGTTATGAGAGGTTCCATGCATAGGCTGTTTGTGTGATTGTTGTTTAGATTAAGTTGTTCAATTTCAGTACATTCAATACGTTCGGCTCCGTTTGATTGAGCCTTGAGCGCACATACAATTTCATTTTCAGTACATGCAATACGTTCGGCTCCGTTTGATTGAGTCTTGAGCGCACAGACAATTTCATTATCAGTATCTTGTGGTTGTTGTGTTTGTTGTAGAGTCGCATAGAACTAATCATAACTTGCGGATAAAGTCAATGAGAATTTGACAAGAATATGGTGGATACGCCGCTGGTACTTCCTATATATAAGTATTCTTGTCAAATGATCGGAGGCATTATCAGGCGGTTATGAGAGGTTCCATGCATAGGCTGTTTGTGTGGTTAAGTTATTCATTTTCAGTACATGCAATACGCTCGGCTCCGTTTGATTGAGCCTCGAGCACACCGACAATTTCATTTTTAGTACATTCAATACGTTCGGCTCCGTTTGATTGAGCCTTGAGCGCACATACATTTCATTTTCAGTACATGCAATACGATCGGCTCCGTTTGATTGAGCCTTGATCGCATAGATATATTTCATTTCAGTAATTTATGTTTGTTGTATTGGTTGTAGAGTTATAGGACTAATCATAATTCACCGATAAAACCAATGAAAATTTGACAAGAATATGGTGGATACGCCGATGGTACTTCCTATATATAAGTATTCTTGTCAAAGGATCAGAGGCATTATCGGACGGTTATGAGAAGTTCTATGTAGGATTTATTAGTTTCTTGGTAACCAATCATAACTTGTGGATAAAACTAATGAAAATTTGGCAAGAATATGGTGGATACGCCGCTGGTACTTCCTATATATAAATATTCTTGCCAAAGGATCAGAGGCATTATCAGGCGGTTATGAGAAGTTCCATGTAGGATTTAGTTTTGCCTTGGTTGGAATTTGTGTTACATTTATATCATCATGCTATTTAAAGAGATTGGATTGTGTTCCATTTCTACATAAACTAACCTCTCCATCATAACAAACGAGAGAGGAACTTCCACCATTCAAACATATATGCTATCAGAATGTGGATTCAATTATTTGCTGTTGTGTTTATTCATGTTCGAATATTAGCTGTTGTGTTTATTTATGTTCAAATATCAGCTGTTGTGTTTTTATTTATGTTCCATGTAGGTTGTAGTGTTAGAAGTTTTGCCTTAGGATATAACCATACTTTCCCAAACGTATCTAAACTCTTATGCATGATATCATTTTTAGCAAATCATTTCTGCTTATCAATACTCATACAGTAGGCAACAAAAAGCGATTCCTGTAATAGGGTACTTAACCCTTACAAGGAACGTTACCGCCTCAAACAAAAACTTAAACCCTTATTTTTCTAAGCTTATAACTGTCAAACTAAACATCATCATCCTTTTAGTTAAAACATATCATTATTTAAATTTCGGGACGAAATTTCTAAAAAGCAGGGGATACTGTAACATCCGTCAAAAAACGGATTTACCAAACCCGCTCCGTTTATCAACCGAACAGTCAGTCAAAAATTTCGTTGCGAATTAAATGCCCAAAATAATTTTAAACGATACATAATCGATTATTATACGGGAATATATATTTAGTTTTTGAAAAACTGTTGTAAAACACAAAATAAAAATACAATGTCTCTGCCGGGTTTCGAACCCGGGTCAGTGACCGGTCCGGAAACAGTCTTAACACATAACACACAAACCACTGCGCCACGGATGTTGTTTGTTAAATATTAGAATCATTTAATTGATATCATGACGTTACGAATTCAAAACCGGCGCCCAAAAGTTCAGTCGTCGGAATCCCGGTAATCTCGCGAGCTTTTAACAACATTTTCAGTTATAACGTAAATTATTATTAGAACATCGGTTATAACCGACGTTTGAGTCCGCGACACTTTCTATAACCGCCGGAGTTTTTATAACTTATGAATACAGTCGGAAATCAGACCAAGTTCTTCGACGATTTGCCCTATAAATTCACCCACAACCCACTGCAAACCTTTTCGCTCAAAACCACACTTTTTCTCGAGGTAATTCCACTCACCGGAATTAATCTGTTCGTCGCCGGAAAACCGGTTTCCTCATTTCCGAGCCTTATTGAACTTCCTAAGCTTATACCGAAGTCACCCGCACCCTTTGTAAGCTTTCCGGAGACTCGCTGCTGCAAGACACCTGACGCCGGAGCCTATTGCTGTCGCCGGAGTTCTGCCGGAAAACAGAGAGTCCAGTCGGTATACCTCTTCGCCTAATATCTTTATCTTTTCACTCATATCTCACCATAATGAACTGAAACACACTAAAGAACATGTTTTAAACCTCGAACCAGTCTGTTGTCGAGTCTGGTTGAAACTCATCGAAGAAGATGAAGTTCGGTATCTTATAAGTATAATTAAAATCAACTTATTACTCGGGTTAGACACACAGTCCAGCGGTGGACTGTGTGCACAATAAACACAGAAAGGTCTCGAGTTCGAATCCGGTTCCACACACGCTGCCTTAATAAAAATGATTTTTTTTTATTAACCGAATCGGAGTCGCCACAGGTATATGTTAAGTATATTAATAATCGGAATAATAACCAAGTTAGACACACAGTCCAGCGGTGGACTGTGTGTATGTTTAAGTCTCACGTCACGAGTTCGAGTCCGGTCTTCTGCATCGACCCGGACAATTATTAACCTTTTTAAATAAAGTCAGAAATGAAAACAGATAATTTGTATTTAAGTATAATAAAAGTTGGAATATATAACATGTTAAACACACAGTCCAGCGGTGGACTGTGTGTTAGTTTAAGCCACAGGTCCCGGGTTCGAGACCTGTGGGGCGCATTGTCCGAATAAATTAAAATGTTTTAAAATAAAATGATTTTCGGTTTAAACTAATTAATATATATATATAATTAAAATCAGATATATAACGGGTTAGACACGTAGCTCAGTTGGTAGAGCTGCGTTCACGCGTACGGGAGGTCTCGGGTTCGAGCCTCACTCAGCGCAACTATATTCCGATTCGAACGGTCAACGTCAGGTCAACGGTCAGTCAACGGTCACGTAGAGAAAAAAATCAATTTTTTTATTATTTTTATTTAATTATTTTAATTAAAAATCAATTAAAAATACTTAAAAATAACATTTTTAAGGTTAGAAAATAGCCTTAAACTCACAAAAATACACCCAACAATCCTACTAAAATAGATTAATAAAATCCGTTTACTTACCAAACCATAATGCGATTTATCTAGGTTAAACTCACTCGTGGTTAAAACCACTTCGCGTGCATCCAACGTCATCAACCGAACGCACCCACTGTGAGTGAATCTTACAACTCCCCCTTTTAAATTACACGTTTTGGGGTGTGTCATGTGTTATGAAAATAATTTAACTTATTTATTTAAACTTGTGCCATACCACATCATGACCTAAACTTAGATTGTTTATATTGTTGTGATTACTTATTTCCTTTTGTCAAATTATATGAAACTCATTCATTAAGCCCATCAGTTCCTCGTGGGAGACGAGTTGAACAACGCGTGCCACAAATCAAATTCATTATTGTTTATGTGTGTATCATTGAGTTTATATTGTTTGTAGTTGTGTCATTCATATTATCATGTTTATGCAATTCATTCATTAGGCCCCTCAGTTCCTCGTGAGAGACGAGTTGAGCATCGCGTGCCTCTAAATGTTCCATTATTGTTCATGTGTGTTTCATTTAATATCTTATGATTGTTGATTAAGTTTACATCTATTTTTACTCATGTTTGGTTGTGCACATATTTCATAATCAATTTAAATAAATTTGTACAAATGTTTTCCATAGGATTCACTCGCCAACATTATGTTGATCCAAAAACACTTTTACACATGATACAGGTGAACAGGTTGAAGCAAGGAAAACATAGGATATGCCTTAGAAGAGAACAAAGAAGCTTAGATTGGTAGTTAGAACATGTTGTAACATTTATTGTAAATTTCCATTAAATTGTATTAATATGAAACATTTAATAAATGTCATGAGTTTGATGATAACCCAATCATGCCCCGATCACCTTTTCCGCTGCGGGTCGGGGTGTGACAAACCTAAATACCCACCACCCTTTTATACTTGTTGGAGATGGATTCTAGGAAAAAAAACGGCTAGATTTTGATCCAAATGGTCATATGACGTTACATCTTGCTAGCGCTTTTAATCGGTATTTAAGCCGTTACCAGTTAACTGTTTTTTTTATGTATTTCGGTTAATAACCGGTTTTATAACCGGACTGTTTAGTGAAATGTAAAACCGGGCCGTAACCGATCAAACCGGTTAGTGACCCAACCGGTTTCTAAAAAAACCGATTTCAGGTTTTTTTTGACGGTTTTGGTTGAATAACCTGTTTTTTGTACATCTCTAGGTAAATTGGGTAATTGAGGTACATTACACACTTGTTTGGGAAGTCCTTAGACGACGAAAACGGAAATAACAATTTAAACGAACTAAACACTGTTAACGCCCCGACTTTCTTTATAACAAATCATTTTACATTAGTTAATAAGTTGGAACGTCATATATGATCATGCCATTTCTCGGACACCTAAAACGAACAACCGTGGCCGGTTCAAAAAACGGTGCACGAAAGCCAAACGTGAATTTGACACTAAGACAATACACACCACCACACGGTTGGGCTATTAGTCCACTCTCGAATCAAGATTCACATCCGAGCATGAGATATAGCAATTACCGAACGAGAATTGTTTTGGTAATTAACCATACAATACTGATAATAGGCTTGGATTAGCTTATATATTACATTGTGCGTATACTTGGACTACGCTATTAGGTGAGTTTCACTGCCCCTTTTCTAAACTATTTTACTTGGGGTGAAAAGCATGCTACTTACGTACATACTTGCACATGAGCTTTGCTTTGATGTGAGTCATCTGAGTAGACATCTAACACATTTAAAATCTCTACATATATACAAGTGATACTACTTTGCTGGTGAATATTGTGGATAGTACTATATGGCCCGACAAGCCTAAACCTCCATACATACTTAACTCGGCCGGATGTCAAACGCGCGAAATGCGGTTGCACATATTCATAACTAAACATGCTATGTTGTGTTAGGTATAGCTACATGGGGCATTGTTGTTTGTTTGTTGTGGTTTTTGTTAGCCACGGTGATTGGATACAGGTCTCGGCTCAACTTGTGAATTCAGTATAATTACGTCGCATGTGCAAAACCAATCTTTCGTATACCTATCCTTTTCAAACAAACAAAACTTATGAAACTCACCAACTATTTGTAGTTGACATTTCAAAACTTTAACATGCTTTTCAGGCAAGGCAAAGGAAGAATAAAAAATGAATGTGCTAGATGATTAAATTTTGCTTCTCGGATACTACTATAGACAGATGCATAACTATTGTGAACAAGCTGCTTTTAGATGTTGTATTTGTAAGTTTGCTGTTCGTGTGTAAACAAAGCTTGTAACAGATTATTCCAATAGTGTTTAATACAATATCTTTATAAACAATGTGTTTGTGTCATGTGCTGGTACATCCTGTGTTTGCTTCCACTGCTAGACGAGCCCGGGGTGTGACAAACATGATGGGAGTAGAGCCAATGATTATAGATATTTAGGTATCATTAGAGAGCCTCTACTATAACCATAAGCTTGAATCCCAACAATTTGAACCTTTAGTGGCTGAGTTATAGTGGCTATTGTTAGGATAATCTTGTCAAGCAAATAAGTTATTCTGGTCTGGAACATAATAACATATTTGCTTGTACTTGGGAGTTATGAGAACGTTAGTAAGAGAGGCCAGGAAGTGAACATGAACAAGAATAAGCATATATAGTTGTGTGCTTCTATAAAGAAACTTATGTGCCACCATGTGTATACGTGTATATATCTTTGCGTCTATGGTGTTCACATTAATCCGTAAATAGAGCTTATTGTCACGACTTGCTTTCTTAAGGGTACGATGTCAAGCGAGAGGAGTCAGGATATTGAGGCATAACCAGGGTTAGATCTAGAAATGGAGAGTGAGGAAGAAGAAGACCCGAAGGAAGTACAGGAAGAGGAGTTCGAGATGGACTTGGAGTCATCATCATCGGAGGAGGACCAACATGTCCCCCATTATTCTCTCAATCTGTCGGGATATGTATATGGCACCCACCTCCCCGTCACCAGCTCGCCGTACCCGGATATGATATTACTTTTGATCACCACTACCACCCCTCGATGGATAGAAGGAGTCCCATTCTTATCGCCACCCACGATCCCATAATCCTTACACTCCCACCCCTCGTGGCTTATCCACTCCCCTAGTAGCAGGATTCCGTCAGACGGCCCACATGAGGGTCCACATGTCAGTTCCCGCGTCAACCACACCTCGCCAAACCTATGAGCAGGGAGAGTCTTCCATGACCGGTGTGGGGCATACCGGTATCCCAGGAGGAGCCCCGGCATCATCCACGGTACGAACTGGATAGGTGTTTATACGACCAGGTAGTAGCTCACACTATCGCGCTGGAAGAGGAAGCACAACGCAGGCGAGACATGTATAATTGTGTCATAGTGATTGAACAAGTGATTATGTCACTTCAGCAGACTTTGGCATATATGTACTATCGGCATGGTAGGATGCAAGCTCAGGTTCATTTTTATTTGGGAGCGGTGGTGATGTTGATGGTTGTGTGCATCTGGTTGGCGCTTAGGATGCGCGGACATTAGGATGTGGGTGTATGATGATTGTCGTGAATGTCATGCAAAAACCTAAATAACCTAGATATCTAGGGTAAGCAGGGTATCAAATCTAGAGGAGTATGGTGGAAAGCGTTATGAATTAAGTATCAAAACTACTTGAAAAAATGTAAAAATCTGTTGGTTTGATTGTTTGAATTAAACTAAACGTTACTAAGAAAACGAGTTTGTAATAATAGGAGAAAACAATGGTTCCTCCGGATTTCAGATTTAAAGTATACTTCAATTACGTGTTTAATTGTTACAATCACATAGACATGATTGCATAATTTGATTAACTAACTGTGCTTACACTAAGACTACTTACTTCAATTGTAACGCAATGAAAGGTTATCATAAGAATATTCAGTTGGAATTACTAACCCTAACCCTTGTCAAATGTATCCCAATTACTAGAAATCTTGGGAATTGAATGAATTAGAATCAAGAATTAAAGTAAAACCAATTGTTTACAAGTCAATCGATCAAATAAAATGGTAAAAAGCATCGAATGCTTAGATTACCAAGTTCAATTACAAGTTCAGGCACAAAAAATCAGTCCACTTACATGAATCCTCCACTCGAGGAAACCATTAAGAAATTAGCCGCTCATCTCAGTTGATTGATCTTCAAACACTTGAAATACGGTTGAAATCATCTCTGGTATAATTGATTCGGTAAGAATGATGATGCAAAAAAGGTGAAAAGTGCCAAAAGTTGTTGCTTTAATCCCCAAAATCGTCCTCAGAGGTGAATGCCCTTTGATTAGGGCTTGAAAACCTTTTATACGTCCAACAACGAGTTCACGCTTCTTTTTTGGAACCTACCGTAACCTACAGTTCAGCAGCCATAGGTTACGGTCTAAAGATGTTGTTGGTCTTGTTTTGCCTGACCGTAAGCTACGGCCTCCCACCGTAGCTTATGGTGGAAGTCTGCTAATGCTTTTGTGATTAATGCTCCTAGCTGTAGCTTACGGCACACTCACCGTAGCCTACTGCGGGAATCCTGAACCACGCTCTCATCATTTCAATTTTCGTATAATGACCCAAAGGCCCCCTCACTTCATTCTTTCTCGTTCTCGCACTTCCAAGTTATCATTCGGCCCGAACACATCCCAAATACTATAATTCCCCTTGATTATCATCAAGGGTGTTCCGCCTCATCTCTAAGCACTTTAACTTCACAAAATTAAGCGATTAACCTGCAAACCCACAAGCTCTCGTAGTTATCACATTCAAAGCAGATATTTACTTAAAATACACAAAAACACATAAGATAAACATATTAACACTCGGGTTTCACCCTCTCTATCACTTCCCACACTTAACCTTACTTGTCCTCAAGCAACCATCACATACATTACTCACCATATTAACAAATCACCTTCAAATCCCATACAAATGTAACAATTTAAGGTCCCAAGTCATACCCATCCCATAGACTAACACAATCAAGATTGACAATCTGACAAGTAAGTGATGCACATTTAAAACAACTTAAGAGTTGCCTAACTAAAACTAGCATGCTTATGATATTATACACATGCCACACGCCCCTCACAATCGACTCTCCTCTCGGCTGTATCTAGACTAGCGTGTAACGAGCTTGTATATATATCACTCAAAACCAGAATGAAACTCTGTACTCATAAGCTTGTATAGCAATCACACCTCCACTGTAATAAATAACATAGCACATATCAAAAGGACTTTTGGGTTCGGGTAAAGGTAAGGAATTTTTGGTTTTTTATATGGCTAACAAAGAAAGATAAACCACACCACGACTACTTTATTCACAGTAAACAACTTAACACTTAACATATTTTTTCAACTGCTTATTTTGGCCATTTGACCCAATTATTTGGCTGCATTTTCTGTTTTCTTCTTTTTTCTTTCTTTTTTTAAATTACAAATATATAAACACACATTGTCATTCATGGTTGGGAATCAACTGGTCACTTAGGGTTTAACAAACAAAAGATATACGGGTCAAAATGGTTTACTAAGGTGAAATGGACAAATAATCAAGAGAAAAAACAATGAAGGGATCCTAGTGCCTTTATCATCTATGTGTATACGCTAAACCACAGTCTCAACATGTATCAAACCACACAAGTTCTAAAATAGAGTAACATATAGCCTGCACTCAACAAATGAATATTTATTGCAAATCAAACTAACAATTCTAGTATGCTCAAACATCTCACATAACGAAAGGAATAAGGGTTACCGACATGTAGCATGTGTAATTCCTAAAGCATGTTACTCCTACTTAGGCATCTATTTTCAATTCTTCTCCAAAACACCTATCAGATATACTCTCATGAAACTTAAAGGGATAACCATGACTAGGGACCTATGTTAGCTCAATATTAGTAGGAACCATTAGCGATTGAAAATTTTGGTTTTCATGTCATTTAAGCATACTTGAGACAAAAATTCTCATTTTTTCACTTTTTTAACCGCTTTCAACCCTTCAAGCGTTTTCAATCACTAATCCCCCTCGGGTTACCACATCCCCACACTTAGGATACATTGTCCCCAATGTATGGTGCCTTTTATTAACCTAACCCGAGTACCACCAACAACCAACTCATAAGCAGCCAATAATCCAAACAAACCAACAATAAACACTATAAACACTCTCAAACCACAAAAGAGTTACACCACCAAAACACACTAAAATAAAATAAAAGAGCGAGAGACACCTAGACCTGATCAGTCAATTAGTAGGTTTAGGTAGTAGCATGGCTACAACGATGTAACAGGGACAAATCCATCTAATGTAGCCTTGATAACTCCACTCTATGGTGGATGTTCTGATCATATCTTACCGGGGATGTTGCCAAACATCCCCACACTGGAGTAATTGCATCCGTGGAGATTTAATGATGGTAACCTGCAAGAACACATGCACCCACACACCAAAACAAACAACAATACAATACTCTACATCCTCGGGATGCCCCCCAAGAGCGCTAAGTTTTATAGGTCTTCAGCAGACCATATCCGTTGTACTCAAGGGGGTTCAGATGAATGCTTGCCTCCCTACTTCTCCACATACAATTCCATCCAGTTGCTCGGGAGGTTTGCAGCTTCACACCAGTTGGGGTCAAATTTAGCTTCGTTTCCCCATTCAATCTCACCATCGGGTGGTTTGCCTTCATCCTTTTGTCTCCTCACATTCACTCTTCTCAGTTGATTTCCGTTGTTCCCAACCTTAGACCTATAAAACTCAATACCATTCTTATGTATCATGTCCTAGTTCACACGTGAAACAGATTCATTAGTAGACATTGTATAACACAAATCATCAACATCATAAGTAATGGATTTTGTAAACACATTAAAGCATAACTTACGATTTTCATAGCCCATAGTGACTAAGCCCTGTCTGCAATCGATTTGGGTGTTCGCTGCATGCAAGAATGGGCGGCCCAACACCGCCTGCGGCTGCTCGTATTTCCTCGATGGTGCGTAATCCACTACCATAAAGTCCACCGAGTAGTATAATTTGCCCTAATTGGATCATCACATCTTTCACAACCCCCAGGGTTGTTTCCAATTCACATCAGCAAACATCGCCATGCTATCAACTGCGTGTAGAGGACCAAAGTCATACTGGTTATACAGGCTACCTGGGAATACACTCATCCCCGCTCCACAATCCAACAACGCTCTGTGGATCCTGAATTTCCCAGCTCGGACCAGGATGACTGGTTCCCCTGAATCTCCTCCACTTCCTTTGTCATTTGCTTCACGTAATCCTGCAATCACATGAGAAATAGTCAAACAATTACAATCATATTTATTCTTTGGAATGATAGTTATCCCACTGAATGGTATATTCTTTGCATTCTTGGGGTTGGTTTGAGTGTCACTTGGCAACTTCCCATTCTGCTGCTTCAAATTAGCTACCTCACTAGCTAAGTGTCCCATCTGTGTCATCAACGATTGGATGGCCTTGTCACGAATTTCATCCTTTTTTGCCCTTGCATCATCCAATTGCTTTCGCCTTTGCATCTCTTTCTGCATCGCCTTCAGCATCTCCATGAGCTCATTACCCCCACTAGCACTAGAGAATCAAGATGATCCTCCTTGATTATTGTTTTGGTAATTAGATTGGCAGAAGTTCCTTTGCCCACCAGTTTGATTATTACCCTAAAATCCCGGGTTGAGCTGATTATTTGCATTCCCATAACCAAAATTTGGGTGATTTCTGAGCCCCGGATGGTAGGTATTGGAGTTCATGCCGAAATTCCTACCACCATTACCACTTTCTTGAACAAAATTCACCTCATCAAACACGCCAACAATACTGGGCACTGATCAGCGATATGCCCTAAGTCTCCGCAATGCCCACACATAGGCATTTGTATACCAACTTCAGTCGTGTTCTCCACTGCTGTTACCACTGAATGCCGACCTCTTCTTGAAGATTGAGCCTTTCTCTTTGAAGTACTTACCATCTTTTCCAAATAGTCCCAATCCACATGCTTATAGTTTATACCAAAGGTGCTATTTTGATATCGAACTGAGATCTCGTGCATCTTCCAGTGTAAGCTCCTCATGGAAGGCATTGAGAAATTCCCACATTTGTACACCATGGTGTGGGCAATTCTTCAACAACATCTTCAACCAGTTGAACGCGTCATGCAGTAACTCACCAGATTGTTGTTGGAAATTTCTGATATCCCTTCGAGCATCACTAGTCCTCTGAGGAGTGTAGAACTCATCCAGAAATAACTATTGCATATCGGGCCATGTGAAGATAGAGGCAGATGGTAAAGAATGGAATCACTATTGTGCCTTGTCTTCTAGTGTGAATTGGAATAGTACCAATTTCACATCATTGGGTGTAAAGCCTTGACCCCCAATGGTTTTGCAACGAGCATCAAAGGCGGCTATATGTAAATACTGTTCTATTGTCGCCAAACCATGATACTTAGGCAAGCTTTTAATATATTGTGCTCTTAGCTCAAAAGATCGATGTTGTAGTTAAGGTATTGCTACTGGTGATGGATTGTTGGCGATTGCGGGTTTAAAATGACTTTCGATCCCCCGTACAGGTCCTCGATCATATCTTCCTGGAATACTCTCATGGTGGTTTACCGGTGGTATTAGGTTTCTCGGAAGGGGCCTTTGTGGAACCGGTGGTTGCTGCATCGGTGGTGGTATCGTGATGTTTATGGGTCTTACATTAACCAGCTGTTGATTAATTGGGTCGGGATGACGAACATTCTATTGATACCCAGATGTATCCTGATTCCCTCTTTTGAATGCCCTTGATTAGGGTTTGAAAACATTTTTATACGTCCAACGACAAGTTAACGCATCTTTTTCCAGAAACGTACCGTAACCTACGGTTCAGTAGCTGTAGGTTATGGTCTAAAGTTGCTGTTGTTCTTGTTTCGCCTGACCGTAAGCTACAATGGAAGGTGGAAGTCCGCTGATGCTTTTGCGATTAATGCACCTAGCTGTAGGTTATGACACACCCACTGTAGCCTATGGCGGGAATCCTCAACCCATGCTCTCATCATTTCAATTTTCGTATAATGACCCAAGGGCCCCCGGACTTCATTCTTTCTCATTTCTTGCACTTCTAAGTTATCTGTCCAGCCCGAACATATCCCGAATACTGTAATTAACCGTTGATTATCATCCACAGGTGTTCTGCCTCATCTCTAAGCACTTTAACTTCACCAAGTTAAGCGATTAACCTTCAAAACCACAATTTCTCGCAATTATCACATTCAAAGCATATAATCACTTGAAACGCACAAAAACACATAAGATAAACATATTAGCACTCGGGTTTCACCTCTCCATCAGTGTGTTTGTAGATAGTAGTGATGCATAGATGTTTTTGGCATCCCCTACAAGCACTAAACCCTACTATGCTCATGTCGACATAGGGATGATTTTGCTATATTATTACAAGCACTGGTCCTTAGTGGGCTAAGTCCTTACGTCACTGTAGTGACACGTTTTGACTCATACATTTAAGCACTGGCCTTTAACAGGCTAAGTATATGTTTAAAATCTTGATGTCACACCCCAACCGATGGCGGAAACATCAGAGTGAGACGAAATAGATTGCTCAAGGCATCATAAAACTATATGCGACAATATTTAAATTCAAATCTCATTTCATTTAATAAGTCAAATACAACATAATTCAAATACAACAAATTCAACAAAATTACAACATAGAAACCTAGCATTCTAAGTGTGTTTCTAAGGCGTCCCTACTAGATTCGCCATATCCAACATCTTTAACCTGCAACATGTTAAAAGTATAGCTCAATACAAAAAAGTATTGGCGAGTAGACAAGTTTAAGTACATAGCATAAGTATAAAAGAGTTTACTCAAATCCACATGGCAATTGTATACAAGGTAAGCTAGCATGCAATACTAATTGTCAAACCCAAGTGTCCACAAAAATGAATGTGTCCCTCGTCACACGAAGTAACGAGACTAAAGTAAAAAAAAGAATCAGCTTAAAGCTTAACAATACCCCGACGGGTGGTGTGCTACTCCTATAGCGCTATATATGTTAAGTTGGGGCTAGCTACGTTAATGACAAGAAGCATGTATGAATCTAGCATGAACCTAAGCATAACAATAAGCATGTACAACGACTCAAGTGTATAAAGCGTGTAGTGTGTGTATTCGTGTATTTTGTAAGTTAACATGTTACAACCCAAATTGTGTAAAAAGGGAAATGGGTCAAGTGTACTCACGGTTTTGCAAGCTTCCACTTGGTATTTTCCGTAAAGAGTTGGAGAGTTGGGGGATCACCGAGTTATCCTACAAGAGGAAAACGTGGGTTGGTAAGTATTCGGATGATAACAAAGGATTAGGAATTTAAATATGCCAAAGTACGTATACGAGAAAATAACCACCTAGACTTAATTCTCGTTTTGACACTATGATACCCATTCGGGTTGGTGTGTTTCATGGGTTAAGGTACCCATTAGAATCGTAACGAGACGTTAAGTACTTAGGTTATGTAACCTAGTACCTTGACGGACAATCATTCGATTATCATCAAGGGTTCGGTTAGTGTATATATATTATCTAGTATAATAAGTAGATCATAGATATCATGGAAGTTCATATAAGTCATGCATGGAGGTAGGAGAATAACCTTCCTTTAACCTCTTTCGTATTGTTCACCAATGCACAAGTTGTCATAAGGAAAAAAAGGATGGTCATGAATAAGTTAAAATAAAAATTAAAGTAAAAGACATAACATACTCAAAATCATCAAGTGAGGTGGTGGATTGAAGGTAGGAAAACCAAGGCTTCCAAGTAATCACACTCTACCAACTCAAGTCTTGTTTCAAGAACAAGCTTGGAAGGATACAACACTTGTGGGTTAAACCCTATTAAACCAAAAAAGTTTCTTATACTTGGGACCTCAAATATGGTGATGTTCCATGTTGGTTTTCCATGGAAAACCTATGGAAACACTCCTAGAGGTTTTCCAAGTGTTAAGAAGGAAGAAAGAGTAAAGAAGAGAGGGAAAGGTGAGTTAGAACTCACTTGAAAGTCTTGAACTTTCAGAATTAAGAGAGAGCTTTAGAGAGAGAGAGATGAGTGTTTGAGGTGTGAATTGAGAGTGGGAGGAGGTGGGTATTTATAGTTGAGGTTAGGGGGTGAGTTAGGTGAGTGCATTTAATGTAAGAAACACAAAATTGACCAATCCATGAGCTAGAAACCACAAAATCCAGATTAAGCCCTCTCACGGGGTGCGAGAGGCTGAAGGAGACACGGTTGCGGGCCGCGAGCGAGATGATTTCAGAAACTTCTTTATATTTTGTCACTTTTAGTCCCTGAACTTGGTTTTTCCTTCATTTTATGCCAACACTTGATATTTTCGCATGTTTTCAAGTGGATAACGTATTTGTAAGTATATTTTAGGTATCAAGTATGTATGTATGAATATTTGCACTCATAACAAGTATTGGTTTGTATGTTAACACGTATTTAACAATTGAATGCATGTAAGACAAGTATGTATCAACTATGGACTTTATTATGATCAAAGTCTCAGATTACAAGATTGGAAACAGAAATACGAATACGATATGAATACAAGTTTCCATAAATAGAATTACGATTACACTTTCTATTCAAGGAAAGTACGAAAAAAGCAAGGCGTTATAGTTGACATTGTACAATGTTAATTTTGGTTAATACAAATTTTGTTGTTTTCTATGTGTTTATGTTTTAATGTTACTATTAATCTTCGTGATGCATAGACATTTAAATACTTACTATAGTACCAACAAATGTGTATATCCTATTATTATAGAAATGGCCCCGAAACGAGCAAATATTGTGCCTGAGTCCGACATACCACAAATGATAGCGCAACAATTACAAGCCATAATTCCTATGATTATTACGCATAGTTGGTAATCCTAAAATCTACTTTCTCTATCCCTTTTAAATGGATTTTATTTCTTTTCTTGGATGTATAATTCTTATAATTGGGGCTTTTGTTATAGGTTGTGTTTTGATAAAATTAGGTTAAGGGTATAGGTTATCAACATGATTGTTAAATTGGTGTTTCCTGTAAATTTTCATGATGTCAAATATGTTTCTTCTGAATATTGAACTCGTCATGGTTATTCGAGATTCATATAAAAATTGGATTTCTTTGAATATTAAAGTTATGAACTTGTTTTTTCTAAAATTTGTAATAAAAATAGATTATGGGAATTTTAATGAGTTTCATAATCTAGAGAGGTTTTTGTTGATAAAATGAATAGGTTATAGAATTTGTGTTGAATTTCATGATACATAGAAAAATCATATCAAATTATTGGTTTAAAACTAAATATATGAAAAAAGATGATTTTTATATAAATATATTTAGGAAACGGTTTATTTTTACTAACTAATGGATAATATATTGCTATGGAATAGTATAACAATGTGAATTTTCTTGTTTTGATACTTTAAGTCCATATTAGTAAAATTATATACAAGAGGTGACTTTTAGATTTTGTTACATATAAATGTTGATTTTGAATTTAGTATTTATTTTTTATGATTAATGAAATATATATATATATAATATATATATTATATTATATATATATATGGTTAATAGAATTTATGTCACATAAATTAATTAGTCACATACATTTATGTTAATAGTTGATGTTAGTATAGGTCGGTAAATTTTAATTAGACAAAAAGCCCTAAGTATAGGATGTGTCATTTTTTATATAGTTTTGGTATTTTAGTTTTATATTTCATTAGGCTGACGTTTTTCTTTTGGAATTCTTTCTCGAACACTCGTGCGGTTTTTTGCTTAAGGACTGACGAAATGCAATCTGTGAGTAGATCTTACTTTATCCCTTTTTTTGTCACTTAACTGTTTGGGGTGTATCATGTGTCTTTATAACTTTATGTGTCCCTGTTTCTTATTACCCACATGCAAATCAAAGTGTCCTTATGTGTTCATTCTTGTATATTATGTTTCATAACCTGTTACTTATGCATGTACCTACTTGTTACTCTCTTTGTGTCATGATATTTCGTGTGAATCCACGTGGCTGACCAATTCCCCACGACCATCGATCGAATTCGGTATCACCACCATTGTTTCGTAGATTCGCTCTTTGGTGATTAAATCTTATCATATTTATTTTTATTGTTATGTTATGTATTGTTTCATGATTAAATGTGGTTGTGTTGAGTTGTTGGAAGTTTGTGATAAATTGTTGGATGTTTTGGTGATTTGTGGAGATGTTGATGGCACATATACACTTAGAAATGCATGTTACTTCGTTTATAAAAATTAATGAATTAGACTATTTTCTTTTCTTAAAACTAAAATCTATTCACCAACTTATTGTTGACTCAAAAGCTTTTTAAGCATATACAGGTACACAAGTTTGAGGATTTAAGTGAAGACACATAGGATGTGCCTTAGTAATAAAATGGATAATGGTTTATGAATTATGTCCTTTGGATATTTTTGAATTTATGTTGAATACTTATATGATCATGTGTGACATTTTAAATATGGTTGCTTTAGATTCCTCAACTTATAATAGTGTCATAAGCTATATACAATCAATCATGTCCCGTACCATATCCGCTGCGGGTCGGGGTGTGACAGTTGTTGACTGATTTTAATTGAATAATTGAATCTATATTACTATTGAATGGTTTTTAATTGAATAATAATGTGATAGGGAACCGGGATCTTAAAATACTAAATTCTAAGGAATACCAAATAGGACTCCAGACCCTTCTCGAGAAGACTCCCGACCCTTCTCTCAATAGGGAGCTTAGACTAGCTAGGATTCTTGATTTGGTTTGACCGACTCAAATATAGCAAGTAAACTAAAACCGGGTTTTTCTCAAAACCTAATCCTAGCAATTTACCTATTTAATTCAGTTAATAAACTATTATTTCTCAATAATTAAGTTTAGTATAATGTTGAGATTTAATTATATTTTTCACTCAATTGTTTCTAGGGTTTATTGGTCGATTTACCGAAAGATTGCCCGAACCCGTTAAGACTCGACAATCAACATAAACCTATTCTTTGAAAAACATTCAACTAGATCTATGTGAAAAAAATTAAACAATCAATAATCAATTCAAAACATGCTAATACACCAAATCAATTTACCAAAGTTTACTACTTTATCAAAAAATCCCATAAACACATTATAAATTCAATAAAAATCCAAACTTTAATAATAAATCATCAAAACCTAGGTAGCAACATAAAATCTAGCCAATAATCATGTCTTAAAAATTGAACAAAATCTAAACTGAATTCATCGAAATAAGAACAAGAAAGCTAAAAGATGGAAAAATCGGTAAACAATACCCGGAATTTCTTTGATCCTGAAGCTTCCTGCTTCACTTCAATGATTCCCGAGCAATTCCTTCTCCAAAAACTAACACTGAATCTCCATAAATTGCTTCTTGAACATCCAAAATCGTCTATGACTTGTTATTAGAGTTAAACTCTAATTTATAATCATTCTTCAACCAAAACTGATTAGATTTCGAAACTATCTGACAAACAAGTCCTCTCGTCGTTCGCGAGAGGCATAAGGTAACCCGGTCGCGCCCCGCGACCGTGTTGAATTTACCCGACTCTTCTTCTTCCTCTTGCTAGCCGCGAGAGGCTTGATGTGTTGCGGCCGCGGGCCACGAGAGATGTATTTTCCAGTTTTTTTTATTCGTTTCTTCTCTCGACTTCCAATTACGATCCGGCTCGGTTTCCTTCAACATTTTAGCTTATTTTCACCTCTTTTCAGCTACTTCCATGAACCAAGACCTGCGAAACGTAATTGGATTAAAAGTAGATAAATTCTTATAAAACCAAAACGAATATTAACGAAACTAGTACAAACTATACACGATAAATAGTTGTATTATTCAATACATCAAATATCCCCACACTTACTCTTTTTTTGTACTCGAAAAAGAATTATGCAAACGGAATCATAGCCAAGTAAAGATTTGATTTCAAAAATAAGATTACTTTATTAAGGTTGAAACTTGTATTAACCGCGATTGCAAGTATATGTATCCACTTAAACTCAAAACTTGGTTCAAAGCCCTTATCATGTAAATTTAGTTCAAGTTCGGTCATCTACCTGAGGTCTCACACTAGAATCCATAGTTCACCTAGTCCCACCTCAAGCTTATGGAACCAAAGGAACGAATCATTCGACCTGTTTCCTAACCGTTTTATACAAAAATCAAGAGAACTAAAAACCAAGTAAATTTTCTTTTTCTCTTTTCTTTCTTTTGAGCACTTGATTTCTTTTTGCATACCTAACCTAGAGGTTGTATCAACCAGAGTCACCATCCCTGAGAGCGACAACGTGGGCTTCAGCATTTTGGCAATTTTTTTTTCAACTTATCCTAGAGGAAATCTAAGTCAGAGTCACCATCTCCGACAAAGATTACATAGGCCTCGTCTACTTTTCAATAAAGCTCAATTTTTCTATATTTTTTTCTTTATTACATGATTTACAATTCTAAAGATTTTAGCTTATAACAGATTTTAGCGGCTTCCCATTTCTTCTCGATGAGTACCCACTAGTAGACCGACATTTAAGGTATCTTAATCTCAAAGAAACTAAGAACCAAATCGAGTCTACCCACATATTCCAAGCTAGACCCAAACTCAACCCTTTATTAGCTCATATTATCATTATTTGAAACCGAATAAAAACTCAACTTTTCTATCATTTTCCGTTTTTATTTTGCAAACTTCTTTTTCAAAAGACATTTTTTGATTTTTTAATTTTTTTTGAATTCAAAATCCTTACTCTATGACTCAACTATCTCATCCCCACACTTAAATTTTGCATTGTCCCTAATGCAAGGATGAGAATACCTAAGTAACTAAATAATAAAAACTGAAAACTAAATAAATAAAATATACAAAATATACAAGTGGAACGACTTAGCTCATATGCAAGACTGTCGATGTGCCAGTCAATTCCACATATGCCCTCCAATCCGATCATACTTAGCAAACAATTCTCAATCCTCACAAAAACTTCCAAACATAAAATAATAAGTAGCAAAATAAACATCACTCTTATCAACCAACACAAAAACTTCCAAACATAAAATAATAAGTAAATAATTGTTAAACATAAGTTAACCACAACCATCACCCAAACCAACCCAAAAGTAAAGTGTTTAAAGTACACATACAGACCAATGAGAAGATGAAAACAACATAAAACAAAAATTATAAATTATTGAGAAACCGCTGCCTCTAGGAGCTAATCATCCTCCTCCTCCGCTTCTGATTGCTCAAAAACTTGGTATGTCTGCACATCTTCCATACTGCTCGACCCTGGCTGCCCTGATGCTGAAAATATGATGCAACTCCTATGTGCAAGTTTTCCATCATGTACCGCATATCCTCTAACCTTTGCTGGCCCTGTTCATGCATCCTACAGCTCTCCATCATCACCTGTCTGACCCCACCGAACTGCTCATCAACATATCCCCTCAAATCCCTAAATCATGTCTCCAACATGTCATATAAGGAATCTAAAGTGAGTGGGTCTGGACGGGGTTGTCGCAGAGGATATTGCCTGCCCGGTAGTTCCTAACGGACCATAGGTGTTTGATAGCGCAGGGGAACAGCTGATTACATAGACAATGCAGCCTCAGAACCAGGATTAGGCTGAACCTGCGGACCATGCCTAATAGGCTCCCAAGAAAGGCTCATGAGATGACAAAATCCCAACAACATGCAAATCCCGCACACCCATAAAGCAAGGAGACGACCCTTCTCGCATCTTATCTCTTGGGTACCTATCAAATACCCCGAGACTCTCCGCAACCAAGTAATCATTGGCCCACAGTAAATTCGAGCCCCTGGACCACCTCTCCATAGCCTCATCATTGACCTTGCAAAAATACTGGCCAAGTTTGCGGGCCGCTGCTCTACCATGTACATCAAACAAAACAAGCTGACCTGATCAACCTTGTTGTCACGCTGCCCCTCGCCGACAACGTAGCTGCCAGATTCTTGTGAATAAACCGGTAAACCGGATCAATAATATCACTGGCCACCATGTTATTTGAGTAAGGCATAGACGAAATTGTGCCCCAAAATCTAGCCAGCTCATTAGTTTGTACGCTATGCGGGTGCCTCCTCTTAAACACTCCCCTGAGGCTGGTAGCGAACTCCTGTGATTGAACCTCATCCACCGTATAGAACTCTGCAGCAACGGCGATTTGAGGAATGGTAATCTCATACACATGCCTACCCAGAGCGAAAGACACAACATCACTTTCACCAAAATTCCCCTGCTTGTACTGAAAAGTCGAATGGAAACTCTAGAGTAATTTCTTTGTATTGCCTCTCATCACAATCCAGCACCCTCCTAAATTTATCACCCAACAACTGCTCAACTATGCCCCTTGAACCCAGATGGTCCAATATGCCCAATCTATTTTTCTATACGGTAATAGATCTACCATAATCAAAGTGGGTAGCCTCTCATTTTCGTGCGAGTCTAGCTCAAATTGCAGCAGTAGATTGTCTCTTAATCTCATACTCTAACCATGGGGGATACCGCTCCCTCTATATCTTACACTTCTCCTCTGCCCGAAATTGGATGGCAAAGGCTAGCTGCGGGCCCTCTCTTCTTTTTTTGCGGTCTACTAGAACTGCCTTCGCCTGACATATGCAAAATCATTCAATTCACAAGTAAAAATAGGTAGTCTGTCAAAACATAAACTGTTTTTTGAGCAATGACCGTATAGCATTACATTCACGGTCATGACCAAAAAGAAAATTTACCACAAAAATTAGATGGATTATTGGGTGATTGTTAGCAAAAATACCAATTTGTTAGACCAAATCTCGCCCGAATGGAGATCGAGTACGGGCAAGAGATCTTATATTCATAAATGCCCAATATCCAACCATAACCCAAAAACACCTTAAAACACGACACTACCTCCTCCAGGCACTTTCATTGTCATCAATTAATTCCCAAGTGCCTAAAAACAACCCAACATTGAGTCCCAAACATAGTATAAAATGTTAGATTCATGGCAGAAAAACGAGTTAAAATTTTCGATAAATTATGTGATTTTTATGGCAAATATCACTACCCGAATCCCCACACTCAATGTTGAAGCCCTGCCAAACCAATCCACCCGCAAAATATAACCATTAGAACCTAAACCATCCTGACCATAACCTGCGTTCAGCCACAACATCCAAACTCAACCCTAACAAAGTTCACCCTAAACCCTCAAGGAGACTAACATGCAACCTAAACAAGATCCGAGACTGAAACATATGAAGCAACTAACTAAAATACTGAAATTAAAGTATAAAAGTTGCAAGAAACACATACCTCAGCGTTGATCTCTATAGAAAAGCTAAGAAAATGGTGTGTAAGTTGTAAGACCCTTAAAAAGCTTGTTTTTGTGCTGCAAGGTGAGAACTTTAAATGGGAAATCAACTAGGAATGATGTGGTGAAGTGGTGGTGGAAGATTAGGGTGAATGGAGGTGGTTGTGGGCGGTTTATGGTGGTTGTGATAGTGGTAGCCGTATGGTAAAAGTGTAGGAATTAGGGTTATGAGTGAAGATTTTAGGAATAAAAGCTACAGATCTGATGTTAAGATGTCTCGCTAGCCACGAGAGAGCCAAGATAATCTCTCGCGGGCTGCGACCGTGTCTTTTCTATTCCGAGATTAGGGGCTCTCGCGGGCCCCGACTGTGTAAGTGTTTGACTCTCACGACACGCAGAGGGTGTTTTTCACAGAAAGTTTTGTGATTTTTTGCTAGTTCTTTGCCTTAGAAAAATTTTGAGTTCAATTGAAACTTTGTAAAAACCCTCTAGCACCCGGTTTTATATGAAAACTAACCTTCAACTCCAATTCTTCGTCGGTTGTGGCTCCTTGTTGGAGATATATCCCTGCAAAAGACTAAACGACACAAAATCACAAAGTACCAAAAACAAGCTTTAGCACTATAAAAACACAAAACGTAAACCACTACTAAACAATACAAACTCTACACTTGAGTGTTCACTCAAGGCCCTATGCGGTGATGCGAGGTGGAACTTCGAGAGGAGTTTCCTCCATCTCGGTGGAATCTATGGCAATTTACTTTCCAAGTGCCTCCATCGGCTCCATCTCTCAACTTGACCATCCCATATGGAAATACTTCGTTAACCATGTAAGGACCCGTCCACTTGGATTTGAGCTTTCTGGCGAATAATTTCAATCTTAAATTATATAAAAGCACCTTATTGCCGGCTTTAAAATCCTTCAACCCCTTTAACTTCCTATCATGCAGTGCCTTTGTTTTCTCCTTAATACGCCATGATCCTTCATAGGCTGCATCTCTAAGCGCTTCCAACTCATGAATTTGGAAATAACGTTTCTTAGCTGTTTCAGTAAGGTCTAGATTTACGGTTTTAAGGGCCCATAGTGCTCGGTGCTCGAGTTTTACCAGAAGATGGCAAGCTTTGCCATAGACAATCATGAATGGGGTGGTACCTAAAGGTGTCTTATAGGCGGTTCTAAACGCCCATAATGCATCGTCGAGCTTATCTGACCAATCCTTTCTACTTTTGCCTACCGTCTTCTCTAGGATTCTCTTCACTCCTCGGTTCGCATTCTCAACTTGATCGCTTATTTGAGGATGATAAGTGGTGGAAAAACGATGAGTGACACCGTAACGTGCTAATGCCTTCTCCATTACGGCATTACAGAAGTGGGTGCCACGATCACTTATGATGGCTCGAGGTGTACCGAAATGAGTGAATAACTTTTTAAGAAATCTCACCACCACTCGGCGTCATTTGTAGGTAAAGCTTGAGCTTCAATCCACTTAGAGACATAGTCGATTGCCATGAGGATGTACTGATTCTCGCTAGCGACGGGAAACGGTCCCATGAAGTCGATTCCACAAACATCAAATAATCAAGAATTTGGATCGGATTTTGGGGTATCTCGTCCTTAGATGAGATATTGCCGGTACATTTGCAACGATCGCATTTCCTAATGAATTCTAATGCATCCTTATCTACCGAGGGCCAATAGAAACCGCAATCGAAAACTTTTTGGGTGGTAACGTGTGGACCACGGTGACCTCCCATCCACCCCTCATGCACATGCCTAAGGATTTCTATCCCCTCTTCTCGACTCACACAGTGTCGAAAGAATCCTATCTCCTCCTACCCTAAATAGAAATGGGTCATTCCATATATACCTCCAGACGTCCGTAAAGAATTTCTTCTTGTTGAGTGGCCATACCCTTAAGAACTCCTCCATTTGCGAGGTAGTTTACCAAATCCGAGAACCATGGCATACCGTCCTTCTCTGCCGCCAAAACTCCACCGATTCATGAGGAATCTATCACTTATTTCCTCCTCACGAATTTCTTCTAGACTCGGATCTTCTAGTCGGGATAGATGATCGGCGGCTACATTCTCCGTTCCCTTCTTATCCTTAATTCCTATATCAAATTCAGAGAGTAGGATAATCCATGGAATAAGACGAGTCTTAGCATCCTTCTTTTGGAAGAGGTAACGCAAAGCCGCATGATCGGTGAAGACTATGGTCTTGGAAAGCACGAGATATGAACGGAACTTATCGAATGCAAAAACTACGGGTAGGAGTTCCTTCTTGGTAGTGGTATAATTCTCTTGGGCGTCATTAAGGGTTTTGCTCGCATAATAGATAGGGTGGAAGTGTTTATCTCGTCTTTGGCCCAAAACTACACCAACGGCATAATCGCTCGCATCACACATGAGCTCAAAAGGTAAGCTCCAGTCGGGTGATACAAGAATGGGGGCACTAACGAGTTTCTCTGTTAAGATAGCAAAGGCCTTAAGGCATTCTTCATCGAAGACGAAAGGAACATCCTTCTCAAGGAGTCAGGTCATGGGTCGTGTAATCTTAGAGAAATCCTTAATAAATCGCCTATAAAAGCACGCATGACCAAGGAAACTGCGGATGGATTTCACACTTGTCGGCGGAGGAAGTCTACTAATGGTATCTATTTTTGCTCTATCTACCTCGATGCCGGCTCGAGATATCTTATGGCCTAACACGATCCCCTCCGTCACCATGAAGTGAGACTTCTCCCAGTTTAACATCAATCTCGTCTCCACACACATCTTCATCATCGCTCTAAGATTACGAAGACAATGATCGAAGGAATTTCCATAGACGAGAAGTCATCTATGAAAACCTCCATCGAATTCTGAATCATATCTTGAAAAATGGCGACCATGCACCGTTGAAATGTCGCTGGAGCGTTACATAGTCCAAAAGGCATGCGACAGTACGCGTATGTGCCGTAAGGACATGTAAAGGTTGTCTTCTCTTGATCCTCCGGAGCGATGGGGATCTGGAAGTAACCTGAAAACCCATAGAGGAAACAACAGAATTATTGACCCGCGAGACGCTCTATCATCTGATCAATGAATGGTAGTGGGAAGTGGTCTTTTCGGGTGGCATCATTTAGTTTTTGGAAATCAATGCACACATGCCAACCGGTGACCGTACGTGATGGGATGAGTTCATTTTTCTCATTCATGACCACTGTCATTCCCCCTTTCTTAGGAACAACTTGAGTTGGACTCAAACATGAAGAATCGGATATTGGATAGAATAGCCCGGCTTCCATCAACTTCAGAACCTCTTTCTTGACTACTTCTTGCATATTCGGGTTGAGGCGTCGTTGAGGTTGTACCACCGGCTTATAAACATCCTCCATGAGGATCCGGTGAGTACATAAAGTTTGGCTTATTCCCTTGATATCGGATAGTTTCCACGCGATGGCTTCTTTATTCTCTTTTAGATTGTCTATCAGCTTCACCTTCTCTTATGTCGTCAATTTCGAAGAAATTATGACGGATATGCTCGAACTCTCTCCTAGGAAAGCATACTCTAGGTGGTAAGGAAGAACCTTAAGCTCTAACGGGGCCGGAGTATCTATAGGTTTGCTCTCACTCGCCTCACGAACCTCACAAAAGTCTAACGTTTTGGGGACCCAAAGTGGGTGATCCTCGATGTCCTCTTTTTCAACCTCCTCGTCTACTACCTCAGCATTCACTAAATCGGATCCACTAATATATTCGAGATAATGATCTACGCACGAAATGAATGAATTGAGAAAATAGACGGAATGAAATGGGCCACTATCACTATCTCCACTGCTAGGGTGTTTCATTAACCTAGCGATTTCAAAAGTAACGTTCTCATCCCCAACGCGAAGTGTAATCTTTCTATCATGGACATCGATAATTGCCTTTGCAGTACCGAGGAATGGACAACCTAGGATGATGGGCACTTTCTCATCGACCTCCATATCTAAGATAACAAAATCAATGGGGAAAGCGAATTTATGAACCTTAACTAGCAAGTTCTCTATGATTCCCCGAGGATACTTAACAGACCGATCAACTAGGGACAGTGACATGCGGGTAGGAGTAAGATCCCCTAAACCTAATTTCTCATAGAGTGAGAAAGTCATCAAATTGATGCTAGCACCTAGATCAGCTAACGCGTGAGCAGGAGCGATGGAACCACCAAAGAGACATGGAATAGTGAAGATACCTGGATCAGTGAGTTTTCCAGTAACTTATTTAGTACTAAAGTGGAACATCCTCCGGTCAAGGGAACATTTGAAAGTTCCCCCAGCCTATCTTTGCGTTTAAGAAGGTCTTTCAAAAACTTTGCATATTTTGGTGCTCGAGGGCCTCGATGAATGGGATATTGATTTTAAGTTGGGTGAACATATCGAGGAAGTTCCCGTATTCCTTAGCATATTTTTGTTGCTTAAGGCGGGCGGGTAGGGTAAGCGTGAAGGATCGACGTATGGTGACGGCCTAACCTCTACCGGTTTCATTTCTGCTATACTCTCGACTTGAGGCTCATGGTTTGGTGTGGTGCTTTCTTGGTCTAGCCTATTTTACACCCTAGGTGGAGCCTCCGTCTCTATCTCTTCATCTACTTCTTCCTCCTTACCTATATCTCTACTCGCTCTCTAACCACTTCTCCTATGCTCTTACCGCTACGGGTGGTTATCACTTTTGCGTGCTGGTTTGCCGGGTTAGGTTGAGTGTTACCCGAGAACTGACCGTGTGGCTGCTCTTGCAATTGCTTAGCGATACTATCTACGGACCTTTGAAGATCTAGGAGTGCGGATTGCTGATTCTTCAAAAGAAGATCATGCTCCGCTAACGTTTTCTGAGTAGCCTGATCCGTAACCGCTAACTAAGAAAGAAGTTCCTCTATCTTATCCAAACTACCTCCCGAACCTCCACTCCTGTTTTGACCCTCTTGGTTCGAACCCCCACCACTAAACTGACCTGGTTGACCTGAACCTCGACTAGAGTTATGACCCTGCCCCCTGTTTTGATATTGACCTGATTGGAAACCAGGGGTTACCGGAAGAACGGAAATTATTATTATGATTACGCCAGTTAGAGTTATAGTTAGAATCATTATAATTATATGGGTTCGTTTGGCCTCGATTCTGACCTGTGATGAAATCTACTTGCTCGACAGTGAGCGTGGGACATTCTATAGTATCATGACCTTCTCTACATACCTCACATCTATCCACCTTCTTTTTCAACTCTTGTATTTCCTTAGTAACCTCTCACTTAAACATATATCTAGTGTAGTAGCTATCGTAGTTTCCAAGCTAACTTGGTGTAACCCCTGATTGACCAGAGTGGTACGAGAAACAGGATCGAATTCCTGCCGGTAGTGCTGTAATCTATATAAGTATGTGCGAAACTCTCGAAGAGGTCATTACACTCAACAACCATCTTCTTGCCCATAAGTTGCCCTCCAGCAGAAGTGTCGAATCGGGCTCGGGTTTCGGGGGTGAGAGCGTTGTGGAATTTCTATACAAGTGCCCAATCAGACAACCCGTGTTGAGAACAACGGGACACTAAGGTTTGGAAACGCTCCCATGCTAAATGGTAAGGTTCATCAAGTTCCATCCGGAACGAATGGATCTGATCGCGAAGACGAGATGCTTTGGCGGGTGAAAAATATTTCATAAGGAAAGCATGTCGAAGGGCGGCCCAAGTAGTAAAGGTGCTAGCCGGTTAAGAGTCAAGCCAGACAGCGGCCCGACCTCTAAAAAGAAAGGGAATACTTGAAGGAAACGAGCATCGTTGTCCGCACCTTCCATGTTAAAGGTGTGACAGAGGCGGGTAAGGCGGTCAATGTGGGCGGGCGCATCCTCGTCATCACGATCGTGGAATTGGCACGAGTTAGTTATAGCAATCATGATATAGGACGGGATTTGCCAGGCTTTGTTATTGTTCATTGGGGGAAGAGTGATGGGTGAGTTTGCACCGGTAAAACTGGTGGTTGCTTGCTGGTAAACTATTTGATTATTAGCCATGTGGAAGACAAATGGTGGGCTTGTGTTTCGGTGAATTATGCAGGGAGGTGGTGAACTATGCGGTGAGGACTTCGGTGTAAAGTCAAAGTTTGGTGGTATAAATAGACGGGAAGAATCGGAAAAACCTGAAGATGAGGATGAAGAAGTACTAACCTTTTGCGCGGAAGAATGAGACGTGTCTGTTGGCGGCTTCGCCGGAGGTCCTTGCGAACGCGTATGGGGCATCCACTAAAAACCGGAAACGAGACAAGTAAGAAAATTCAAAAAAGATACTTAACAAAAATTATATAGAACTGAAAAATTAAATTAACTAAATTATTTAGACTCCTACGACGCAAACATAACGGAAAACACGTATGAATCAATTAAGTCTAAACAAAGTAATCAACGCAAGTGCCAAAGAGAGTCCCCGGCAACGGCACCAAAAACTTGATGTACTAAAAGTAGTCTAATAAAAACAAATGAAATTAACCTAAATCTAGACTCAAAGTAATACTCAAAACCTAATCCTAGCAATTTACCTATTTAATTCAGTTAATAAACTATTATTTCTCAATAATTAAGTTTAGTTTAATGTTGAGATTTAATTATATTTTTCACTCAATTGTTTCTATGGTTTATTGGCCAATTTACCGAAAGATTAGCCGAACCCGTTAAGGCTCGACAATCAACATAAACCTATTCTTTGAAAGACATTCAACTAGATCTATGTGATACAATTAAACAATCATTAGTTAATTCAAAACATGCAGATACACCAAATCCATTTACCAAAGTTTACTACTTTATCAAAAACCCCAAAAACACATTATAAATTCAATAAAAATCCAAACTTTATAATAAATCATCAAAACCTAGGTAGCAACAAAAAATCTAGCCAATAATCATTGTCTTAAACATAATTGAACAAGATATAAAAACTGAATTCATCGAAATAAGAACAAGAAAGCTAAAAGATGGAAAAATCGGTAAACAAAACCCGGAATTTCTTTGATCCTTAAGCTTCCTACTTCACTTCAATGATTCTAGAGCAATTCCTTCTCCAAAAACTAGCAGTAAATCTCTAGAAATTGCTTCTTGAACATCCAAAATTGTCTATGACTTGTTATTAGAGATAAATTCTAATTTATAATCATTCTTCAACCAATACTGATCAGATTTTGAAAGTATCTGACAAACAAGTCCTCTCGTCGGCCGCGAGAGGCATAAGGTAACCCGGTCGCACCCCGCTATCGTGTTAAATTTACCCGGCTCTTCTTCTTCCTCTCGCTAGCCGCGAGAGGCTTGATGTGTTGCGGTCGCAGGCCGTGGGGAGATTTATTTTCCATTTTTTTCAATTCGTTTCTTCTCTCGACTTCCAATTACGATCCGGCTCGGTTTCCTTCAACATTTTAGCTTATTTTCTCCTCTTGTCAGCTACTTCCATGAACCAAGACCTGCAAAACGTAATTGGATTAAAATTAGATAAATTCTTATAAAACTGAAACGAATATTAACAAAACTAGTACAAACTATACACGACAAATAGATGCATTATTTAATACATCATTGACTCAACTAGGCTAGCAAGGCAGTCAAGTGAGGAAGGGGTATGTTTGCCGTGGGCGAGCCTTGGGTGGTGTAAGGTGGTGGTGACAGACTTGCAACCACTGCACCACTAGCTAAAGGTAGCGACCTGAGAGCTTCTCCAAAGGAGGTTTGTGCCGGAGGCGGTGCGGACTGACTTAGCATAAGAAGTTGTTCAACAGTGAACTCTAGGCTTCTTGGTGGGACATGGGGAATCCTGGTGCGTACTCCCTTGCCAAAGAGAACCATCTGGCATAAGGTAAGGATGAGATTTGGGTTTGTTGTATTATGGTTAACACTCGGGGACGTGGTTCCACACAAAGGTCCCCAACTTTTTTTTGTGACCTCCGATGCATCATAAGACAAGCAAACTCTCACCCCTTTGTTTTGTTCTTCCCTGACATACCCATTCAAAAGCTCCCTTAGTTGTATGAAGTCGTTTCACACTCATTCGGGAATTATCTCCATCATTCCATCGGGAAGAGTACTTCACTTGGGGAAGATGGGGTTACTCGTGTAAAAGGAGGTGTTTGAAACTGTAGAACATCTTGGGATGACGGTTCGGCCATAGGTCCGTCCATTCTTGTAGAACAGCTACCTACCCCTTGCGTAGCTGGAGAAATAGAGATTGGTAGTGAACTATTGGGATTATCTTTCGGAAGGGGATCCTTTCCGGCCATACGAGAGATGGTAACCTAGGAACTGTCAGAGGGGATCAGCTCTCCTTTGTGAGCACTGGACCGATTCGACTCAGCTAACAGAGGCGAAATTCATTGCTAGCGAGTTGGACAAACAAACAATCAAGTATGCTGCTTAAACGCCTTTACTTCGTATATTAATAAACGTGAAAGTTACAAACGAGTAAACAAATGACAGGGCTTTGCCGTAGTCACAACCAACAGCTATAACACAACACTCAAGCTCTACTATTTATAGGCCAACATGGCTTGCATAGGAGTGAGGGTGTAGGCTCGTGCGAGTGGTGCCTCGTACAGGTGACAAGATGTCACCCTACGAGCCACATCAGATCACTCGTATGAGCCATATACAATACATAAAATATGACATTATCTAAGCCCTATATACACAACCGGCATATCCTAGACGTAGGCAATAGACATTATGCACCAACAAACTCCCCCTTGGATGTTGCCGCAGTCTTGGATAGTCTTCAAAAATTTCTTCAAAATTCTTCAAAAATGTTTGACAAATAATGTCCAAGAAAATGTTTCGGTGGCATGCGACGCTCCTTAGATTATATTGGTGTTTGGTCTGTAGGAGGAGGCCGATTGTAAGTATTGCCAAACCGAAAACTTCTCAGTGATGCAATCCTAGCTTTCTCAGCAATCCTTTCAACATTATTTTCCTTCTTCTGCTGCTCCTTCTCTTCAAGCTTTCTCCATGAAGTGTTCCATTTTTTTCCTGGATGTATATCATTACCAAACAAACATTAACAATCTCTCCATAACTGATCTTACTATAGTATAAACATTCGATATCTTTCTGTGAGCAGTTTACTAGCCACATCGGGTCTAGTACTCGAATACCGCGCCATAAACCATATATACGTTTGTGCGCAATGACTGGTTCGGAGAGTTCTTTAGTAATTTTCCAAGAACCTTCATCCGGTTGGACACAAATAACAACTTCACCCGTGCTTGATTCATAGTACCACCATTTGATATTTTGTGAAAATCTTGCTCCATTTTAATCAGAGGCATGTTCTTCATCACTCAAGGCCTCTTAACAATCAACATCACATCCTTCTCTTTCGTAAATGGATCAATCTTCAAGACTCTTTGGGGGATATGTGGCTTCCAGCGATTAAAACCATGAGTAGCTTCAAGCTTTGTCAGTTCCCACAGCCGCGGTGTCACACCCTAACCCGCAGCGTATATGGTAGTCGGGACATGATTGGGTTTTCATCAAAGCTGATGACATTTACTATTATAAAAGTTTCATATTTATTATTTCAAATTTAAATAAAACATTCCAATCAACACATAATTCATACAAATACAATAATGTTCCAAACAAAGCTTGCATATAGCAGTTTATTTTCTCTAAGGCCCTTGTCCTATGTGATCCTTGCTTCAAACCTATTCACCTGTATCATGTGTAAAAATAAACTTTTGGGTCAACATAAGTTGGCGAGTGAATCCTATTTAATCATTAAGAAAAATGTTATGTTTATTGTTTTAATAAAATGTGCATTAACCAAATATAAGAAACATATATGTAATCCAAATCACAATCCACACAATCAACTAGCAATGTACATGTGAGCATGATAAGCAATGTGCTGCAGATCAAGGCTCAATCAAACGGATCCGATCTAATAAATTAGGCTACGCGACGTTCAACCCGTAAGAAACGGGGAACAAATGGGCCTAATGTGAAAGATTGAATGAAATGAGAAATATAAACACAAAATGACAGTAACAAACAATATCACATAGCACGTTAGATCACATAATGGTAATAGCACGAGATTTATAATAATGAGATTATAAAAAACAACCCATGATACACCCTAAAACGTGAAATAAAAAGGGAAGTTGTAAGATTCACTCACAATGGATGTGTTTATAATTCGATGAAGATTGTGCATGATTGAGTGGTTGAGATACCAAGCGACCAGAAAACTAACCTAAATATTCACATAATAATTTAGATAAAAAAATATATTTCTTTTGGTTGAATTTGATATTTTTAATTATCTTTTTATATTGTTAGACAAATTTAAATTAATTAATTTGGTTACCTAGCCTTTTGATAAAATTTATGGATTATAAAATAATATATATTTTTGGGGAAAATAATTAAAGGTTTTAAAAAATATGTTTTCTTTCGAATTGAACCGGCCGGACTGTTGGCATCGTGGATTGAACACGTGACCTCTCGTTTACATGCACGCAGCCCGACCAACTGGGCTGCGTGTCTAACCCGGTATGTATTGAGTTTTAATTAACTTTATACACATACTACAGCTAACCATAATTTTAGATAATTAAAAAAGTTGGTTTATTATAAGAACAATGTGTGGAACAGGTATCGAACCCGTGTCCGTTGCTTCGTGTGCACACAGCCCGACCAATTGGGTTGTGTGTCTAACCTGAAGGATATAAGATTTTAATTAATCTTATACACTTACAGTGATGTTTCATAATTGGGTTTTATGAAAAGTTTGGTATAATTTAGCGAATCGGAAGCCTGTTCAGACTCGAACCCGGGACTTGTGATTCATGTGCACACAGTCCAACCACTGGAATGTGTGTCTAACCCGGTATAAATACCAATTTTAATTGATTTATACATAACTTCCAGTTCATCTTGTTTATTTTGAAATCACAGAACATTAACCTGACTGATTGGATTAGATTAACAACCACAACTTTAACAACAACATATTAGATGACTTCAATTGAGGTTATAAAAATGAAAGAGTAGAGTGGAAAATGTACCAACAGAAATCGCTAAAATCTACGAAGATTTGTAAAATTTTCCGGCAAAAGCGAGTGTTTCTAACAAAGGTTCTTGATAGCAGAAGTTTGCAGAGAGATTTGCGAGAGTGTGCGTATTCTAAATGGGTTCAGGGAATCTCTATTTATAGTTGAATTCAGTCATAGATCTTGAGTTTAAATTTCGGTTAGGGTTTTTGGTCAAAAACAGTTACGAGCGGAATGATTGCTGATCACTATTGAATGTGATTGATTCGATTTTGCAATTAGATATATGATTGAGAGTCTGCTTCGTGATTGCTTGAGAAGAAATGGAGAACTGATGATTTGCCTGACAAGCCGCAGCAGTTACAGGGCGGAATGATTCAAGAAGGAGACTTGAGTAAGAGGGTTTAAAAGATTATATCGATGGGTTTAATCAGACGTTTTGCGGGTGTTGCAGTGGTTGTTGTGTGTGTGAAAAACTATGCGACCCAGGTTCGAGTCCCGCGGTCAGCATATATATATTTTTTTTAATTTTTATTTACCATCCTTTATATATATATATCATTTATATTTATTATTTTTATTATCTTTATTATACTTATATTATTAATATACCAAAATCCATTAAACGATTAACATAAATTCTAAATAAAGGATTATATACTTGATTACAAAATGGAGCGGGTTTTTGGACCTGTTTTACGACAGATGTTATAGTATCCCTTACTTTTAGAAATTTCGTCCCGAAATTTAAGTAGTAGTAGGTTTGTCTTGGAAGGGATGGGGGTATTTTTCGTGCATTGAGTCTTCACGTTGCTAAGTAAACTCGGGTCATCGATTCGACTCCCAACGAACCCTGATTATTGGAATTCGACTTCGTCTTAAACGTTTCTCACCGAAGACCATAATTTCTACAGGTCGCTCTACAAAATGCATTATCAATTTGAATATCTTCTAGCGGTATATGGTGATTTTCTTTGGTAAGGCACTTTTTCAAGTTAGAAACATAGAACGTTGGATGGATCTTGCTGACTTCTTCAGGTAAGTCAAGCTTGTAGGCTATAGGACCAACTCTCTCGAGTATTTTAAATGGTCCAACATAGCGAGGTGCTAGCTTGCCTTTTTGTCCAAATCGAACAACTCCCTTCCATGGTGATACTTTCAAAAGTACTTGATCGCCAACACAAAACTCGAGCGGCTTTTGTCGTTTGTCAGCATAAATCTTTTGACGACTCTGAGCTGCTAGAAGATTGTTGCGGATTTGAAGAATCTTATTGGTTGTTTCTTGGATTAATTCCGGTCCGGTGATCTGTGCTTCACCGATTTTGTGCCAACAAACATGTGATCGGCACTTACGACCTTATAGTGCTTCAAAAGGAGCCATACCGATGCTCGATTGGTAACTATTATTGTATGAGAATTCGACCAAAGGTAGGTGAGTATCCCAATTGCCCTTGAAGTCGATAACACAAGATCGTAGCATGTCTTCAAGAGTCTGTATGGTGCGCTCAGAATGACCATCAGTTTGAGGATGAAAGGCGGTGCTGAGGTCTAAGCGAGTGCCTAATGCTGATTGCACGACTTGCCATGTTTGGGAAGTAAAACGCCCATCTCGATCCGAGATGATACTCAAAGGCACATCGTGTTGACTTACAATTCATCGATGTAGATACGAGCTAACTTCTCGTTTTTGTAATCTTCGCGGATCGGAATGAAATGAGCGGATTTAGTAAGGCGAACGACAATAACCCAAATCATATCATGCCCACTGGAGGTGCGAGGTAACCCGGTAATTAAATCCATAGTTATGTTTTCCCACTTCTAAATGGGTATTTCGGGTTGAACAAGCAAGCCTGGGGTCTTTGATGCTCGACTTTAACTTTCGAACAGGTAAGGCACTTGGAGAAAAAAATGGCGATATCCTTCTTCATTCCAGGCCACCAGTAAGAGTATCGTAGATCTTGATACATCTTATCAGCACCTGGATGTATGGAGTATCGTGTTATGTGGGCCTCATTCATGAGAAATGTATGAAGATTGTCACAATCAGGTACCCAAATACGATTCAGATAATAAAGAATACCATTGGACTTTGATTCTAACTTGGTTTCAGCTCCACAAGATAATTCATCTTGAAAATCATTTTCCGTGACAGAGGTATGTTGTGCTTCGTGAATGCGTCTTTGAAGGTCAGTTACGATTTGAGAACACAATAGGCAGATGGAGTTAGCATAACTCTTCGACAAAGAGCATCTGCTACGACATTGGCTTTACCAGGATGATAACGAATTTCGCAATCATAATCATTTAAGTGTTCAACCCATCGTCGTTGCCTCATGTTTAACACTTTCTAATTGAAGATATGTTGAAGGCTCTTGTGGTCAGTGTAAATCTCACACTTTGTACCATAGAGATAATGTCTCCATATCTTTAGAGCAAACATGACTGCTCCAAGTTCCAGGTCGTGAGTGGTGTAATTCTTCTCGTGGACTTTGAGTTGCCTTGCGGCATAGGCTATCACCTTACCCCTTTGCATTAAGACACACCCAAGCCCTTGCCCTGATGCGTCATAATAGACCACAAAATCATCACAACCGTCAGGGAGAGTGAGGATAGGTGCATCACAAAGTCTCTGTTTCAAGGTTTAGAAAGCCTCCTCCTGTTTGGGCCCCCAATCAAAGCGCTTGCCCTTATGAGTCAAGGTTGTGAGTAGTAAGGCAATGCAGGAGAAATTGGCAATAAAACTTCGATAATAACTCGCTAAGCCGAGGAATGATCTAACTTCGGTAGGAGTGCGTGGCGCCTGCCATTCTTGCACAGCTTTGATCTTTGAAGGGCCAACATGAATTCCGTTGTCGTTGACGATGTGACCAAGGAATTGAACTTCTTTTAACAAGAATTCACATTTTGAAAACTTAGCGTAAAGCTTTTCCATTTTCAAATGTTTTAGGATAAGTCGAAGATGTCGCTCATGATCTGACTTAGTCTTGGAATAAATGAGAATATCATCAATAAATAAATGACAAAACGATCGAGGTAAGGTTTGCACACCCTATTCATTAGATCCATGAAAACGGCGGGAGCATTGGTCAACCCAAAAGGCATGGCCATGAATTCGTAGTGACCGTAGCGAGTTTGAAAGGCAGTCTTTGGAATGTCTTCTTCACGTACTCTAAGCTGATGATAGCCAGAACGAAGATCGATTTTTAAGAAACAGGTGGCACCCTAAAGTTGATCTAGAAGGTCATCAATGCGAGGTAAAGGATCACGGTTCTTGATGGTCAGCTTGTTGAGCTCTCGATAGTCGATACACATTCGGAAAGTTCCATCCTTCTTCTTGACGAAAAGAACCGGCGCACCCCAAGGTGATGAGCTAGGGCGTATGAACCCTTTGTCGGTCAGCTCTTGCAGCTGACTAGCTAACTCTTGCATTTCAGATAGGGCTAACCTATATGGAGAATTTGCAACTGGAGTGGCACAGGTACAAGATCGATTCGAAATTCGACTTCTCGCATAGGAGGAAGTCCTGAGACGTCGTCTGGAAAGACTTGAGGAAAATCTCTAAAATCGGAATATCTTCGAGTTTCTTCTCCTTGCCTCCTTTCTTGACGATGTGGGCTAAGAATGTTATGTAATCCTTGTGAAGATACTTTCGGGCTTGAAGACACGACATCAACTTGAGCCCCTTGGTTAGGGTTTCACCAAAAATACAAAGGGTTTGGCCATCGACGAGTGGAATTCGAATGAATTTTTCATAACATACAACTTCGGCATGATGCTAACTGAGCCAGTCCATACCAATGATGATGTCGAAACTTCCCAATTTCATGGGAATGAGATCGATTAGTAAATCATGATCATTAAGAGTAAGAGTGTAGTCGCGAATGATAGAATCCAATGTAATAGGTTCACCGTCTGCTACTTCCACTGTAAATGATTCGGCTAAACTAGCGCGAGGTAAACCAAGAATAGATTCGAACTCTAGGGACACAAAACTCTTATCCGCGCCTGTGTCAAAAAGAATAGATGCATAGCTATCATTAATGAGAAACATACCATTGACCACATTGTTATCCGCTCTAGCCTGATTGGCATTGATGTTAAAAGCTCTACCTCTTGCTGGATGGTTTGCTTGATTGGCTTGGTTCACAGGATTAGCTTGGCTTGCACGTTGATGATGTTCACTAAACGCGGGCAGGTGTTGCGAAAATGGGTTGGATCACCGCAATTAAAGCAAGCTCTGACGTGTGGCATCATGGGATAGTTAGGTTGGTAGAAGGGTTGGGCTATGGGTTGAGCAAGTGTTAACATCAGTGGTTGTTGGTAAGGAACTTGGCCCACCATTTGGTTGTTGGGTTGGGCTTGTGGTTGGTTGTGGGCTTGTCTTTGAAGTGAACGACATGTTTGGATGTTATGGCCTACTCGGCCACACCCAGTGCAGTGTAGACATGGGTTCTCAAGAGGGTTATGGTATTGGCATCAATTGCACTTTGGGTGAGGTCCTGTGTATTTCTTCTTGAATAGGGCGGTAGGGGGAGCAACTTGGTGATAGGAGCGGCTGCAATGGGCTGGTTGTATAGAGTTGGTTGATTGGTTTAGGTGACAGCAAAATTCTTCCCATTTCGCTTTCTCTTGCCAGCGAATCGAGAAGAGGATCCGACTTGAGCTGGGTTGGGGGTTTCGGTCGGTGTTTTGTCCTTTTTCTTCTCATCCTTAAAATCCCCATTTCTGATGTGGTTTTCGGTGAGCTCAGTAGCTAGCTCCATTGCTGCTTCCAGAGTTGCAGGCACAGTACTCACAGAGTCCTGAATCTTCAAAGGAAGACCCCGAATGTAATGCTCGATCAGACGGTAGAAAGGAGTGAACAAATTTGGAACCATTTGGTTCAACTCGAGAAATCTCTTGTTGTAGGTTATATGATCTCCCTCCTTCTGCTTCAAGAAATAGAACTCATCTTCTTGCTTCTTAATTTCGCTTCTTGGGCAGAAACGACTTGTCATGAGTTCTCTCAGTTGTTCCCATGTTAAGGCTACTGCAGCTTCGGCGCCTCTTATACCCTTTTCGGAATTCCACCAAGTGAGTGCTACCCCATATAAACGACCAGTAGCATAACGAACCTTACGGTTGTTGGGACAGTCACAATTAAGAAAGGTACTCTCCATTTCTTCAAACCATCGAAGCAGAGCAGTGACCCCTTCGGTTCCCTCATACTTTGGAGGGTCACATGAGTTTAAATGCTTGTAAGTGCACTTGGTGGTGTTTGTGGGAGGGTTGGCAGCATTTTGTCCCTCTTGGTTGATTGGGTTGACAAGGTTAGCGGCGAGAGCTTGTTGAACTTGAATTACAATATCAGGAATCACGGCGGCCATTTGTTGGCTATTTGGCAGCCATGCGCTCGCCGACTTTCCTGATCTCCTACCTCCACGAGAATGCCTAAAAGACATCTACAGGAAATACGTAACGAGATTATGAGTTTGGCGTATAGGTGTCATGTGTGTCGCATACGGTTTAGAAGTAAAATTAAAAATCCATAAAACAAATGAGAAAAATATATCCATTACATCCATAGGATGTCTTGGGCTTTGCTCATGTTTGGGCCCCCATATGTCCCCCATACTTGGCCTAGGTAGTCATGTAGGCCCCTATGACTACTGGGCTTTGTAGGGTTCACATTGGTTTTGGCCTGTAACACTCGCACCACCCGAATGAAAATCATAAAACATGATTGCGAGGTATAAGGTCGGAAGGTGTCCTGGTGTAGACACAGTGACAACTCAAAGTGGGGTTAGTTCACATGACGTTTGGTGTGGCATGCTTTGGCCTAATAGGTCCTTCTTACTCTCATCGTTAGTCCCCAGGTAGGCAAACTGGTCCGTTACTTTGGACTTATACGAATGCCAATCCTAGACAGGACGTTTCGACTACCGGTACTTGTACCCTTCTAGTTACTACATGTCCGTCGTAGAACTCACTTTGATGAGAATGAAAAATGAAAACATCACAAATAAAAGAAAAGAAAGAAAAATGTTTAAATATGTGAGAGTCAAGACGTGCGTTATGACGATAATATATGCGTATATATATATATATATGTGCAAGTTATATTAACAATATTTATAACACATTGAGTGTCACACAAAATCATATAGTAATTAGAGGGCTTGCATGTAATTGTGTGTGAGAGAAATGTAAAACAAGTAAATGTCATAAGTTTGCATGTAACTAACTTAACACGTAAGCAATTAAATTGTAATTAACTATAGTATAGGCTCTAAGGGTCTATAACCAATCCTAGATCCCTATAATCACTCGCTCTGATACCAATCAGTCACACCCTGACACGCAGCGGATATGGTAGTCGGGGCATGATTGGGTTTTCATCGATGCTCATGACATTTACTATTATAAAAGTTTCATATTTATTATTTCAAATTTAAATAAAACATTCCAGTCAACACATAATTCATACAAATACAATAATGTTCCAAATAAAGCTTGCAATAGCAGTTTATTTTCTTTAAGGCCCATGTCCTATGTGATCCTTGCTTCAAACCTATTCACCTGTATCATGTGTAAAAATAAACTTTTGGGTCAACATAAGTTGGCGAGTGAATCCCATTTAATCATTAAGAAAAATGTTATGTTTATTATTTTAATAAAATATGCATTAACAAATATGAGAAACGTATATTTAATCCAAATCACAATCCACACAATCAACTAGCAATGTACATGTGAGCACAATAAGCAATGTGCTGCGAGATCAAGGCTCAATCAAACGGAGCCGATCTAATATATTAGGCTACGCGATGCTCCACCCGTAAGTAACGGGGAACAAATGGGCCTAATGTGAGAGATTGACTGAAATGAGAAATATAAACACAAAATGACAGTAACAAACAATATCACATAGCACGTTAGATCACATAATGGTAATAGCACGAGATTTATAATAATGAGATTATAAAAAGCTGACACATGATACACCCCTAAACGTGAAATAAAAAGGGAAGTTGTAAGATTCACTCACAGTGGATGCGTTTATAATTCGATGAAGATTGCGCACCATTGAGTGGTTGAGATACCAAGCAACGAGAAAACTAACCTAAATATTCACATAATAATTAGATAAAAATAATATATTCTTTTGGTTGAATTTAGTATTTTTAATAATCTTTTTATTTTGTTAGACAAATTTAAATTAATTAATTTGGTTACCTAGCCTTTGATAAAATTTACGGATTATAAAATAATACATATTTTTGGGGAAACTAATTATAGGTTTTAAAAAAATATGTTTTCTTTCGAATTGAACCGGCCGAACTGTTGGCAGCGTAGATCGAACACGTGACCTCTCATTTACATGCAGCAGCTCCGACCAACCGGGTTGCGTGTCTAACCCGGTATGTATTGAGTTTTAATTAACTTTATACACATACTACAGCTAACCATAATTTTAGTTAATTAAAAAGGTTTGGTTTATTATAAGAACAGTGTGTGGAACCGGTATCGAACCTGCGTCTGTTGCTTCGTGTGTACACAGCCCGACCAATTGGGCTGTGTGTCTAACCCGAAGGATATAAGATTTTAATTAATCTTATACACTTACAGTGATGTTTCATAATTGGTTTTATAAAAAGTTTGGTATAATTTAGCGAATCGGAAGCGTGTACAGACTCGAACCCAGGACTTGTGATTCGTGTGCACATAGTCCAACCACTGGACTGTGTGTCTAACACTGTATAAATACCAATTTTAATTTGATTTATACATAACTTCCAGTTCATCTTCTTTATTTTGAAATCACAGAACATTAACCCGACTGATTGGATTAGATTAACAACAACATCTTTAACAACTACATATTAGATGACTTCAATTGAGGTTTATAAAAATGAAAGAGTAGAGTGGAAAATGTACCAACAGAAATCGCTAAAATTTTTGGCAATTTGTAAAATTTTCCGGCAAAAGCGAGTGTTTCCGACAAAGGTTCTTGATAGCAGAAGTTTACAGAGAGATTTGCGAGAGTGTGCGTGTTCTAAATGGGTTTAGGGAATCTCTATTTATAGTTGGATTCTGTCGTAGATCTTGAGTTTAAATTTCGGTTAGTTTTTTTGGTCAAAAACAGTTACGAGTGGAATGATTGCTGATCACTATTGAATGTGATTGATTCGGTTTTGCAATTAGATATATGATTGAGAGTCCGTTTCGTGATTACTTGAGAAGAAACGGAGAATTGATGATTTGCCAGACAAGACGCAACTGTTATAGGGCGGGATGATTCAAGAAGGAGACTTGAGTAAGAAGGTTTAAAAGATTATATCGATGGGTTTAATCAGATGTTGTGCGGGTGTTGCAGTGGTGTATTGTGTGTGTGAGAAACTATGCGACCCGGGTTCGAGTCACGCGGTCAGCATATATATATATATATATTTTTTTTTTAATATTATTTACCATCATTTATATTTATTATGTTTATTATCTTTATTATTACTTACATTATTAATATACCAAAATCCATTAAATGATTAACATAAATTCAAAACAAAGGATCATATACTTGATTACAAAATGGAGCGGGTTTTAGGACCCGTTTTATGACAGATGTTACATGTTGGTCATGAAATTTCATCTTTAGGTTAATCATCTTTGTCTGCCCTAGTTCTTTGATTTCCCAGAATGGCTAGGTCTTTAAATCGCTTAAGTGTCGAAAGTACTGCAGCCTATATTCCCTCTTTATCGCATACATGTCTAATTCCTTGATCTAACCCCAGCTAATAATATCCCCTAGAGAAACATCAGCATCGTGAGTGAAAAATGTCAGGGGATGTTTGAATTTTCGCTCATCGGGTAGCTCCTTAAACCACAATTTGCGCATTTCAGCAATCTCTTCTTTCGATAGACGTTTGGGCACCATTCCCTGCTTCACAGCCTCTTCTACTTTACGTTTCAACAGGTCGATGATTTCGGCTGTGAACATTTCGCTAAAGGTTGGGAAGTCACCCGTCCCTCACCAGCATCATTTGTAGTATCATCGTCATCGGAATCATCCTTCATGACAACCTTATCGTAATTATGCGCTTCAGAAAAGTGTTCGAAGAGATAATCTTCGGGCTGGATAGCACTGATGTCATTTAGCTCATCTTCAAAGTCAAATTCAAATGAATCTTCATTCACACCTAACATTTTCGCAACCTCTTCCTTTGTATAATTGTGGATATATTCACCTTCTTCCACATCATGTTCCAAATAGAAAATCTTTGGTTTAGGCACGACAGGAACAGTTGACATAGCAGTCACTGTGAGAATTCCTGCCTGCTGACAATCCTTCGAGCCATCATACGACTCCCCTTGACCTTGGTCATCATCAAGTTGGTTGGCCGAATCATTCAAGTACACAGAAAAATCAATATCAACATTCATTCCAGATTCTATTACAAGAATTCCCGAACCTCCCTTATCACTATCATCATCCTTTCTATCACTATCAATTTCTTCTTTGACGCGTCATCTGTTTCGTCTAAGTCTTCATCAACTTCCTCAAGATCTTTAGCAAAAGAATCAATCGCTTCATCAATCTCCTTCAACATCTTTCTTTTCTTCAACAACTCCTGATGTTTCACAGAAAGATTTGACATGTTGATTTCCACATCTTTTTCGCTTTCCTATCAACACAAATTTCATTGTTTGAGCATACACAACCAACTCAGAGATACTGGCGCAGATTCAGCTTCTAGCGCAGCTTTATCTTTCATAGGATCCTCTCCAACCTATTCTTTCCCCTTGCCTTGAGCGTCAAATAATTCTTTAGCAATTCGTTCACGCTCCGCCACCCTTTCTCTGGCTTCCTCCCTCTCCATCTCATCGATTTCCGTGGCAAGATTAATCCCGAGCTTTTTGATAAGAATTTTTTGGAATAAGCTCACCTGTCTCTGATTCCTTAGGCGTTCTTCGTCATATTCTTCCATACGCTTCCGTAGCCTTTCGTTTTTTGACACGATACTTGCTAATACAGCCTTGAGATTCTGTCGATCTTCTTCTAAACCCTTAATACGTTCCTGCAGTTCGGCAATCTTGATGTTGTTCAGCATGACTTGGTTTTCTAACTATGTAATCCGTGAGTCATTGAATATCTCTGCCGTAAATTCTTCGCCCCCAGGAACATCTCCAAAATCAAAGTCAAATTGATCTTCTACTTTGGAGCCCTTTGAAAATTGGGGTGGAGATTGAGTTGGACTAGGTTGAGGGGTGGGGTTGTGGTGGAGTTTGTGGTGATGGTTGTGGTGATGGTTGTGGAGGTGGTTGTGGTGATGGTTGTGGAGGTGGTGATGGTGGTTTTCGTTAAGTAGGTTCAACATTCGGTGCTTTATCAGCCTTCTTCTGCAACTTACGCTTAGACTGAGCTTTCGTAGAGTCTGTTTTTCTAGCTGCTGGCCTCTTCAAACATTTTGTTGTTGGCCTCTTATATGTCTTGAGAACAGGAGTATCGCTATCAAAATCAAATGGTACATAAGTAGTATCATTCTCTCCTGTCTCTTTTCTTTTCCTCTCCTCAGCCTTTCGTCGTTCTTCAGCCAAACGCTCTAACTCTTTTTCTTTGTCTCTTTCTTTTTCTCCGGTAATCCTATCCTCTGAATCAGTACTAGAGGGGATGCCTCTTCATCTCTATCGACTTCACCGCCAAATGCCTGTTGCTCTATATCAGCTGCAACGTCTCAACATTCTCTTCAGTCTCTGGCTCATCGATCAAACTAGTGCCAGCTGATGCACGTTTCTTTTGCTGAGGGGCAGAGGAGGAAGATGTGGCAACTTGTTTTTGTTTTGTCCCCTTACCCCCTTTTTATCCTCTTTTGTGAACCAAACGCTTCTCTTCAATACAAATCCATCCAGCACGTCAATCTCTTCAGTCTCATCTCCACTGTCATCCTTTCTCCACTTCCCCTTGGGTGATGCCACATAATCTTTGTCTGTAACAGCCCCAAAACAGGCTTGTCATTTGGGAAGGCCATTAAATGAAGATTCATCCTTTTTAGAGTAGACACATCCATTTGTTCGAGTCTGAGAATATCTTCTTTCTTTTTCTTCAGATTGTGGTGGAGATGATCCAGCAGCATCTGCACAAACCTCGGGTACTGAAGGCATTTTTCTCGCTGAATATTTTGTACCAACTGCATGAATATGAGCCTCAAGAAGTAGTACGGCAGATTGAGGATAAGTGTTGCAATCATGCACATCTGGTAATCAACCAAATCATCAAAACTTCCATTCTGGTGACTTAGGGCGTAAATGATACAGTGTGCAATATATCGGAAAGGAGCACTCAGATTTCCTTTCTTGAAAGGTGCTGCGTTGACAAATCCTGCTTATCCCATTCGATAGAAGCACCCCTTGACCATGTGTTCCAGATATCCAGTAGTGTCTTCAGCTCGATCCTTGAACTCTAACACTTTTTGAATCAAATCTTTAGTGATTTTCACTTGGATATCTTCGTTGTTAATCCTCACTGCAGACAAAATAGCGTCTCTTCCTCATTGTATTCTGCGGCATCCCAAAAATATTCGACTGTGATCGGTAAGCCGTGTGTCTGTCAGTAAGAGCCTTCGTAATTGGCTGTCGACTCAAAAAATCTAGCACTTCTCTATACGTTGCGATCTCTGGAATGTTTTCATCTAATAAATAACAGATGTTGTGGAATGGAGAAAACGAAGACTTCTTGATCTGCAAACACAAAAATTTCCAACACTTAGAAAAAATTTCAAAATTTTCAAATATTGACACTCGTACGAGTCACCATTTGTACGAGTCAGATAATTACTTAACAGTTTAGGTTTGAACAGCCTCGCTTGTACGAGTGGTGCCTCGTACGAGTCAAAGAGTTTTATAACATTAAGGGCTTACTCGTATGAATGATCACTCGTACGAGTGATGATAATAATCTGACTTAAAAAGCTTACTCGTACGAGCGAACATTCGTACGAGTCATGAATCGTACAAAATAACACCTTTTCAAACCGAACTTAAAACGTGTAAATTTTAACAAATTGAATGATGATTTAGAGGTTAAAAGGGCACATGTGTACGATTTTGAGTTTAATTTTACATTTTACCGGTCCAATTATCCTAAATCTACGTTTTATGTCCTTATGGTCCGATTTCGGCATTATAGCGGCTCAAAACTTGTATTAGTACCTTTCCCATCGAAAGAGGCTCCCCGAAGTCAAAGATACGTCGCATAGAGATTTTTTTTTCAATCCTACAGAGTCACATATGTGACTCCTGCGAGTGAAAGCCCTTTTTATACTCACCAAGTCATCCGTACGAGTGATGCCTTGTACGAATAAGGCCTTTTATTACTCGTACGAGTCAGAAAGTCACTCGTACGAGCCAATTCCTTTCACTTGTTTTTCCTTTTGATTTTTTTGTGAAATTATATGTTTTTACTTCCCACTCAGTTAACCGAGTCCAAGTTAATGACCTTGGTTAACCGATTTGCCTTCCAAGTCAAAGTTAATGACCTTGGTTGACCGTTGATTGACCAAAACAAATTTTCTCTTAAAATTTAAAGTTTCAAGTTAATGAACTTTTTGACGTTTCAGGACTTTCTTCTTTTTAGATTAGCTCCCAGCCTGTGATCTTTAGCTATTCTTCAGCAACTGTCGCTTTGACTTGGACTAACGGTATTTTCATCATCGGTAGATGAAAAACTAAGATAAATTTAAATCTTTTTGTGTTTTTCAAAGTTTTGCTAAAAGAAAAATGAAAATCTTTTTGGATTTTTCTGAAAAGAAAGATAAAGTAAATAAAGTCGTTTTTACAGACATATTTTTGTGAGTTTTGTGTTAGAGGATCACATCAGTTATTTAGTCAAACACCAGTACCGTTGATCTGGGTAATAGCTTTAAGGTCCTAAACAGATTTACTTAGATTGACAATATACTGATCCATTTAAACTTCTATACATTTCTCAATTGTTTTCAAGATATGTTAGGTAATTTTAAGGAACATGAAGTAACTGTGTTTCCCATCTCAGAATATACTCCTGTATCAAGATTCCCAGAATTTCATTTCACATGTGAATGTATCTAACTGATAAAATGGGGTGAATTGCAAGACCTTGTGAGCCTAGGTTAGTATTTCCATACAGAGAAAGAGATGAAGGCTCGACTATAGGTGGCGTTCCGTTTAGGAATCTTTTTGAACTGCAGATGTCGTATCTTTTAATGACATATACTCATTTTTATGCAGCTTTTGGAGGTGGATAATGCGAAAAGTATTATACAAGTTCTAGGTCATTGCTGATGTAAAATCAGAAGAACTCGGATAATATCCCATATATCAATTAAATATAAAGACCTAGTATCAAAGAATCTGGCATTCTCTCAAACGAAATTTCAGAGTACTAAGTCCATATATCCAAGAGATGTTGACCCACAAATTACTCAGTTTTTCTTTTAAATTTATATCTTGAAGAACAATTTATTGAACGTGTGAAGCCTATTAGCACATCATTTAGTAAGACCTGTTTAATTACCTATTTAAATCATTCCATTTATTTAGCATACTGTGATAGTCCGCTGATGAAATATGATTTCCTCTTTTACACAAAAAACTTTTTGTCATTTTTTAATGTTTTTTATTTTTCACAACTTTTCTCCCCCTAAAATCAAAAACATATTTTTTTGGGTTTTAGTTTTAAGAAAGCAAGAAAAGTATTTACATAAACATATGTCATACTGATGAGAATCACGTTAAGTACTCGTCATCCTCGAATTCAACCTCATTTCCATCCCCTGATGTCAGATTTTTTAAAACATTTAACTTCAAAAGATTTTCAAATCTTGATCTATCAAAAGCTTTGGTGTAAAAATCTTGGTGGGTCAAAATGGAGAATGACGTTATCAATTATGACATCTTTAGTTTCTTGACATCATTGTTTTGTATGTTTTAGCGTGTTTAGTAGGTTTTCCAAGCAAGGGGCGGCTTGCTTGGAGGGCAAGGCGCAGGTTCTATAAATAGATTACTAAACACCACTTATTAGGTGTGCATTTGTGAGCCACCACCCCGGGAAAGCTCACCCGAGATGGATAATTATCCTTGTATTTGTTTTTCACAATTAATGGAGGTTTCCATTTGTTGAATCTTTTGTTCATCTATCTTTTTATCTTTGTTCATGGCTCGAATCACCCGTCTTGCTATTATTAATCGAACCGAGACTGAACTGGATCATTTCGGACCTATCATTTGGTATCAGAGCCTCGGTGACTCATTTCAGTTTCGGTTTGGTTGGATCTACACCGGAAAACCCGTCGAAGACGTAAAATCAAGAACTGCAACTGTTTTTTTTTTGTGGTAGTTTGAATGCAGATCTGGAAAGAACTCGATTCTTGATGAAAAGATTTGGATTAAAGGAAATTTAATGGTGGCGGCGAAGGTTGTAGATTCGTGTTTTGTTAGATGTTTCAGATCTGACGACTTTACATGCTTTTCAATGATTTCGCTTAATCTAGCGACTTAATCATCATGATTTTTGTTGTTCATGAGTTTTCAAGTACGCCCAGTAAGTGTATGTTTTTGTAGTTAGAGAAACAGGTAAGAAACAGAGATCTGAGGTAGCACAAGATGGAAAACGACGGAGCTTAGGTGGTGATTTTTAGTTCGGTTATGCTTCAATGGTCGTAAATGGTGGTTCACAGTGGGTTCCAGCGATCGGGGTGGTTGATGGAGATATATTGGTCGTGTACGATGATGACGGCACCATAGAGTCATAATTTCCTGTCAGTGGCGCATGGTGAGTAACGGTGGGTGTGCACTAGGACATTTGCTTTTTTCCGATCATCTTTTTCATGGGGATGTTATTCTTTTCGTCATCCCATCTAGTACTCCAGTTAGTGATTGTTTCAGGCAGCTAAGGGTGGAAGGCCATGGTCTCATAGATGGTGGTGGCTGGAATTTTTTGTTGGTAACTGGGTAAGTTGGCGGCTAGGGTTTGATGGTTGTGTAGAGTGTTATGGAGGCTGCTAATTTTGGTGGCGGCTAGGGTCATCTTTGCATGACCTAATTTACGCATCGGGCGCACAATTGATTGACTTATCTAGTATCTTGGGCCAGGTAAATCTAAGATGACAATTCTAGCGTAAAATGTCCAAGATTGTTTTTTATTGGGATATACATGGATGGATGGTTTGAATATTGAGTTTCATATTTTTTTGGGGGCCACGCACAATTACCTTAAGGTATATATTTTATCGGACTTTATCCATTTAATTTTCTACTTTGAAGTTTTATATGGACCGAGTCAATAGCAGATATATTACTTTTGGTTCAGAATTTTTGGAGGATTAATTATCTCATCAGAACTATTCGGTAGATTTGATGTTTTGACCGAATATATTGGGTTTAAAAGTGTGAGCATCACCGATTTTATTTGGGCCGGGTGTTAAAAGAACGTCTATTTGAAGAAATGACAATGAAGATTTTGGTATTTAGCCGATTTGTGAAGATTTGAAGACAACGTCAGAGTTATTTTTGAAGATCATTTGAAGAATTGATAGCATCATTCTCGGGGGAATATTGTTGGGTCAAAATGGAGAATGACGTTATCAATTATGACATCTTTAGTTTAGTGACATTATTGTTTTGCATGTTTTAGCGTGTTTAGTAGGTTTTCCAAGCAAGGGGCGGCTTGCTTGGAGGGCAAGGCTCAGGTTCTATAAATAGATTACTAAACACCACTTGTTAGGTGTGCATTTGTGAGCCACCACCCCGAGGGAGCTCACCCGGGGTGGATAATTATCCTTGTATTTGTTTTTCACAATTAATGAAGGTTTCCATTTGTTAAATCTTTTGTTCATCTATCTTTTTATCTTTTTTCATGGCTCGAATCACCCGTCTCGCTATTATTCACCGAACCGAGACTGAACTGGATCATTTCGGACCTATCAAATATGCTTTTTGGTCATCAGTGTGGATTTTTTCAATTCTAACCAGCTTTTTCTCGTAAAAATCACGGATAAAGTGGTGTCGAATTTCTATGTGTTTAGTGCATGATTGTTGAACTGGGTTTTTAGTGATATCAATAGCCGCCTTGTTATCTACATATATGGGCGTGTCAATAAATTGCAGTCCGAAGTCTCTCATCTACTGTTGTATCCAGAGTATCTGGGAACAACAGCTGGATGCTGAAACATATTCAGCTTCACACGTAGAGAGAGCGACTGCGGTCTGTTTCTTGCACTACCACGTTACCAAATGGGTTCCAAAGAACTGGCAACCAACCATTGTAGATTTGGCATTGAACTTGCAGCAACCGAAATCAGAACACAACCCGCGAGATTGAAGTCGTCATGTTGAGGATACCACAAGCCGGTGCTTGGACATCCTTTTAAGTAGCGCATAACTCTTTTGATGGCTAACAAGTGTGAATCTCTTGGATTTGACTGATAACGGGCGCACAGGCATGTAGGATACATGATATTAGGTCTTGATGCTGTGAGTTACATCAAGGATCCGATCATGGACCGATACAATGTTTCATCGACTTTGACTCCATGAACGTTTGGACAAATGTTGTGGTTTGTGGCTAATGGAGTTGATGCTGGCTTAGTTCCTGTCATGTCAAATTTCTCTAACACATCATGAACATACTTCGTTTGGTGAATGAAGATACCATCAGGTAACTGTTCAACCTGAAGTCCTAAGAAAAACTTCATATCCCCCATAGCACTCATTTCGAACTTCCTTTTCATGACTTCTTCAAAGTCTTTACACAGCTTATCATTTGTCATCCAAAGATGATATCATCCACATAAATTTGTACGATAATTAGATGTCCATCCACTTCCTTGGTAAAGAGGGTACCTGTCTACTGTGCCTCTGGAGAAACTGTTTCCTAGAAGATGCTTGGAGAGCGTCTCGTACCAGGCTCTCGGGGCCTGGTGCAGTCCGTATAACGCTTTGTTCAATAGATAGACCTTATCCTTGTGTATCAGATCGACAAACCGCAGTGGTTGGCCGACGTACACCTCCTCATTTACCTTTCTATAAAGGAATGTAGACTTCACATCTAACTGGTACACCTTGAAATCTTTTCACGATGCAAAGGCCAAGAAAATGCGGATAGCTTCAAGATGTGCGACAGGGGCGTAGACTTTGTTGTAGTCTATCCCTTCTTGCTGATGGAAGCCCTGGACCACGAGCCGAGCTTTGTTTCTAACCACAATACCTTTATCATCTCTCTTGCACTTGAAGACCCAATGAGTATTAATCTTTTTATGATGATCAGGTAGGTCAACAAGCTTCCAGACACCAAGTTTCTGGAATTGAAGCAACTCTTCTTGCATTGCATCCACCCAGCTTTCTTCCTTCATAGCGTCTTTCTAGTTTCCTGGTTCAACCTGTGAAACAAAACAACTGTAAGAAAGTCTGGTTTGTAGTGGAGCAACATTTGTATAAAAGCAACTTAGATCCTTATCAATCTGATTTCGAGTTTTCACTCCGGTTTGTAAGTTACCAATAATATTCTCCAACGGATGGTAAGATAGTGTCCTTGGCATCACTTTGCTTGGAACGTCTACTTGACTTTGCAAATTTGTGACAATTTCATCAGCAACTGGTTCGGAGGATGTAGCTTCATTTCTGGTATTGGATTCATCAGCTTGAGTGTTCATAAAGCTTTGAATTTGCTCTGATCCTTCATTAGATCTTGATCCTCCATCGTTAAAAGTAGGTTCTCGATCAAAGTCGGCATCAATTGGTTGATGGGCAGATGATTCAGCAGTATTCAAGACTGGTACAGTTACTGATTCTTGCAGAGTATTGCTCGGACCTACTTCAGAAGAGTTAGAGACAGGTAGTGATGGGGAAATCACCAACGGTCTTGAAACTTGCTCTTGATTGGAGATTTGATGCTAATAAAAAAGCATAACAAGTTCTTCTTCTGAAGGTACTTCTGGTAGGTCAAATGACTTCCATAACCCGTCGTAATTGAACAGCCACGGATCACCAGGTTTCTGCGTAGGCATTGTATATTGTTGACAATCAACCTTTTGTGCAAGAATAACCCGGTTAAGACTCCGCAAGAAGACTATCTTTTGTGGACTTGCATAACCGACGAAAAATCCTTCCAAGGATTTGGCCCCAAATTTACCGTCCGGGTCTAGAACAGTACACGGAGATTCCAAAAGGTTCCAAAAACGGTAGGTTTGGCTTTCGATGGTTCAGTAGCTCAAAACATGTCTTGTTGTGAGGCTTGACTGCCAAAACACGGTTAAGGGTGTAACACGCAGACGCGACTGCTTCACTCCAGAAACTAATTGGAAGTTTTGAATCAGCGAGCATTGTTCTGGCAGTCTCAATCAGTGTGCGATTGTTATGTTCAGCTACTCCATTTTGTTGAGGAGTATAGGGAGCGCTGAATTCGTGAAGAATACCCTTATCGTTACAGAATTCGAGCATTCTCTTGTTCTTGAACTTAGTACCATTATCACTGCGGATTCTCTTGATTGGCAAGTGATATAGGTTTTCCAGCTTCCTAAATAGAATCATAAGACTTTCAAACGTTTTATCTTTACTCTCCAGGAAGAAAACCCATGAGAATCTTGAATCATCTGTCACGACTAGGCAATATAGATCTCCAGAGATAATTTTCACATTCACTTGCCCAAAGAGATCCATATGAAGTCTTTCTAGTGGAAGCTTGATAGAATAATGCAGCTTTCTCGGGTGTGATTTCTTATGCTGCTTCCTGATACGTGGTTGAAAACCTATGTTCTATTAAGTTAAGTTAACGTTTTACGTGACGTTTACTTTCGAATAGCCTACTTTTGATTGGATTTTTGTTTTACATGTTTACGGAGTTTAAGGAGATATTCGGGAGCGTTTTGGAGCTTCAGGACGGGAAACGGGTCAACCGGTATCACAAAATGGGAAAACGGGAAAGCATGGACTAGAGAGGTCATCGCCGACGCCCTCCTTGGACCGTCGGCGACGCCTTCCAGAAAATCAGTCGGAGAAAAATGGTCGTAGACAGTGGATTAAGGCGTCGGAGGAAAACCACAAGAACTAGAGGCCGTCGCCGACGCCCCTCCTATTCTCATGTTTCTAAAAATTCAATTTTTAACGGGTTTTTAACTTGTGTTTGACCCATTTGCAAGGAGTTACATTTTTTGTGAAGTTTGAACTTGTTCTTGGAGCCTAGAATCAAAGGACCTTCATCCTCTATCATCTTGAATCCATCCAATCAACCGAATCAATCCATCATCATTCCTAACCCTAATCTACTACCATCATCATCTTCATCCATCCCTCAATCCGTTTATCCTCATCATCACACCAAAACCTTAATCACCATCCTTCACCATCATCAAGCTTAAGATGTCAATGTTCAAGCTTCCATCATCCGGTGATCAAGTTCCATTCTTCATGAGCGGCTAATCTCTTTGGGTTTCACCCCGGTGTAGGTTTTTCTAAGTTCTAGGGTTTAACATTGTTTGAGTTTTGATTTGTGACAAATTGTAATTTGATTTGAAAACCTATGATAATTGTCTCGCATTGGTATTGTATTCGTGAATTGTTGAATGAGTTATGAAATTTGGCTTTGCAAAATGTTATGTGCGATTATGCCTTGTCTAGGTTAGAATTTACATGTTCTTGGTAATGAAGTGCATTGTAGTCCGTTGTCTGTACGTCGATAGCTTTTGGCACCTAAACCACGCAACACTAAACTCGTTGATCATTGTTACAATTGAAGTGAAACTAAAACATGTAGGAACCCTAGGATTTGCATTACTGAACCGGGTGTGAACCTTGTTCTCAAATAATTGTTTTAATCAAGTAATTAGTTTTCCGTGCAATTGTTCAGTTTGGTAATTAAGTAGTCAAATCAATTTTGTCGGATCGTTTCGACATCCTTCAAACAACCAAAGTTAATCAAATTCTTAGCAATCTTCATAATAGTGACACTTCTACTTAAAATCAATTACATCCATTCGTAAACCACAAACTCTTCGTGGTTCGACCCCTTACTACCACTAACGCATTGTTAAGGGTAATTAGGGCATATAAATATTATCTTTGACCGGGGCGCGACAATCTGATCAAATTTGGGAAAACAGGAAAGCATGCACTAGAGAGGCTATCGCCAACGCCCTCCTGGACCGTCGGCGACGCCTTCCAGAAAATCCATCGGAGAAAAATGGTTGTAGACAATGGATTAAGGCGTCAGAGGAAAACCACAAGAACTAGAGGCCGTCGCCGACGCCCCTCCTATTGTCCTATTGCTGAAATTCAATTTTGAATGGGTTTTTAACTTGTGTTTGACCCATTTGCAAGGAGTTACTTTTTTTGTGAAGTTTGAACTTGTTCTTGGAGCCTATAATCAAAGGACCTTCACCCCCTATCACTCGCAAACAAGTGGTCAAGTAGAGGTGTCAAATAGGCAAATTAAAGAAATTTTGCAAAAGACCGTTCGACCGGACCGTAAGGATTGGTCAACGAAGTTGAACGATGCCTTATGGGCCTATCGAACGACGCATAATACACCTATTGGCACTACTCCTTATCGCTTAGTTTACGGTAAAAATTGTCATTTACCGGTTGAACTTGTAAATCATGCATTTTGGGCTATAAAAGAAGTTAACCTTAAATATGATGATGCAGGTAAAGAACGCAATTTAAAGCTTTGCGAGTTAGATGAGCTTCGGGAGGAGGTATATGAGTGTGCTTCGAAATACAAAGATGGCATGAAAAGAGCACATGATGCCAAATTGAAGCCGAAGGAATTCGTAGTGGGCCAGAAGGTTTGGCTATACAATTCACGGCTCAAGTTCTTCCCCGGAAAGCTTAAAAGCAAATGGATAGGCCCGTTTGTGATTATAAGGGTCGGCAAGCTTGGGGATGTTACCATCAAAGAACAAAAGGATGGGTCAAAACAAATGGTCAACAGTCATCGTCTTAAACCGTTTCTTGATGGTAACAAGGACAACATTGGAGCAAACAAGGAATCGGTAACTTTTTGGTAAGCGTACCGACCTGTGCGGTCAATTAAAGGACCAAGTACATTTGTTGTAGAATTTTGTATCTTTTTATTGTTTGAGCACATTGTTTGTTTTGGTTTAGTTTGTTTCGTACTAATCTCATTAAACGTGTGAAGTTGGATTTTGAAAACGGGTCACGAAGACATAAGGTATGTTTTTAACTGGTTTGTGTATTGAGGACAATCCACAGGTATTTGGGGGGGTATGGTTCGTGTCGTATTAAAAAAAGGGGGTGCCGTCGGCGACGGGGCATCAGGTCGTCGCCGACGGCTTCTGGTTAGGGGTGTTCGGTCAATTGCTTCGTAGTCAGTGGTTTAAGCCGTCGGAGGAATTCCCCATTTATAGGGGGCGTCGGCGACGCACCATAGGGACGTCGCCGACGGGCCTTGGTCAGTCAACCGACGCTGAATTATTTTTAACACAAAATTTCGGATCCTAACCCATTCTAACCCATTTAAACACGACCCAAACATGTTTTTAGCCACAATTTCGACCCGTTGAACCTCATCCACCCAACTTCTCATTAAAAACCCAACCAAGCTGCACATACATCACCATCTTCATTCATCTTCCCCAATCTTCTTCAAGAACCCTAATTTCCAAACCTTCATAACTTCCTCAATTCCCTACCAAATCACCTGATTCTTGAGTCTATTTTGTGTAGTTTTCCGAGTAAAACACAACCCCTAACACGGTTTCCCTTGATTCTTGCTTATTTTCAAGATTTGTGAAGTTCAAATTTTGGGTTTTTGAGGAAAATTGTTCTTCAAATCTTGCATTACATCTTTTTCAAGTTTTATCATCTATTCAACACTAAAGGTATGATTTTTACTTAAATTTGAGCATGGATTTCATATGGTATATGATTTTCTTCCGAAATTTTGAACTTAGGTTTAAGAGTAGGTTGTTTATGATGTTATGATATGAGTTGCTGCTTGAATTTGAGTTTATGGTTGATTAGGGTGGGATTGAACATGCAACATAGCTATGTAATGAGTTTGTCATTATTTAAGTTGCATGTTTGAGCATGAACACAATGTTGAATCTTTTTTAAAATCTTATTTACTTCGGATTAAGAACATAAAAGCTTAAATTTAAAATGTTGACAAAAATGCCAATTTTGAAGATTTAAACTAGCTAGTTTGTCTAACCATTTAAGTTATGATTCAACATTGTGCAATATGTTCAAGAAGTCAGTTTGGTTTGAATTTGAAGTGAGGGTTTAAATGTTGAAGTTTGACCATGTTTAATTGTTTTTCTTTGTATTATGTTTTGTAGGTATGGCAAGCCGAAAGCGAAGTAAGATTTCGGGTCCAGGTTCGTCTTCAGGAGCCAGGTCATCCTCGGGTCATAGAGCAAGGAAATGGGAACAACTAAGTGGGTTGGAAGACAATGATGATAGATTGTTCAGACAAGACTGGGTGTGGGAAAGAATCAGAGATAGTAATGTAGGCGAGCCATGGGAGAACAACAAATGAAGACCACTTTCAAGGTTCAACGACAAGCGGTTGGAAGTTAAACTCTGGAAGTGGAAAATGGTTCATGGGGTGTCTACTTCTATTCCAGAAAGGGTTGTGTCGAAGCACACGTTAAATGTGGAGGAATTTAGGATGATTGGGATCGTCCAGATGTTTGAGAGAATTGGTTGGGAGAGAGTGTTGGATTGGTGTGAGGATATCACACCACGGGTTTATCTGGCTGCAGTCTGTGAATGGTTGGCCTTGCTCCGATTCGTCAACAAGGATGGCCCGCTGAATACATGGCAGTTGGTGGGTGATACTGGTAGAGAGAAAATGGTCATGTCTTTTGAGACCATGAACTGTATCGCCCGGTTTGATTCACTGGGGTCGACGAGTATTATTACCATAATGTCGACCAATTTTTGGATGACAAGGTTAATGATGTTGATCCCAACGGAATAGTTGAGTCGGTTTTGCCTTATGCTAATGGTGGGGCTGCTCTACGCAGTCAGTTATCTATTGAAAGAAAGATCCTTCAACCTTTCTCTCTTGAGAACATCATGGTTAGAATCGGGGACTGGGGGAATGTGAAGGCCTCGGATTGCCGGGTACTCCATTCATTGCTTTTTGGAGTACCTAAGTTATCTTGGCGCCATCTTGTCATGATCAACACTTGGGATACTCGTGAGTCATACACTCAGAAGATGATACCATACGTACGACTCATTAGCGCCATGATAGTGCAACAGAACAGGTTGCCGCCCGAGTCGTTGTGGGTTTCAGAGCCGGTGGATCAAATTTGCTTTGCATCAATGAAGCAACACTGGAAGATCCAGGTTCAAGTGTACGGTCATCAATATACCGTCACAAATGACCAAGGGCATTGGTTCCAGTTCGCCGATCCAAGTGCAGCTCAAAAGGCTGCGAGAGATGAGGAGATGGCTGATGAAGAGGATGAAGATGAGCCTCAGGGTCCGAGGGGACCCCGTCAGAGGTACACCTGGCCACATCACAAAATTTTAGCCGAGGTGGCTTCTTTCATCCCTAACTGGCGTAAGCCCGGTTATCCCAACTACAATCAGGGACAACAAGACGTTTATGATAACGTCTCTGCTTGTATTAGGGAGAACCTGAGTATGAGCAATGGAGGTAACAGTGGGAACAAAATTGGGAAGCCCAACAACAATCTCATTGGGCTGAAGAAGTTGCACATCGGGCCAAAGAGCAAGAGTATTGGGAGAGATTACAAGAGCAGTGGGCAACCCAGCAAGCTTTTATAGAGAGACAAGACTTGTACCAGGCACAAGAATTATCTAGAAGGCAAGCATGGGAGGAGGAGCAGGAAAGGGCGCGTGTTGAGCAGAACGCTTTGGAAGACCTCTGGTGGCATGCTATGGTGGTGGCGTAACAGATGGCGGTTAATAACGCCAAACATTTGCATGACCAGGAGGGCCACCATAGAGATTGGGAGGCGGGCCGTCCATACTAGGAGCACACGCCTTGGACATCATATGAGAACCTACCTCTTCCCACTGCACCGTCTGATCCATCTTCGCATTGGCCCGAAGCAGTCAGGTCCAATTTTATCCCACCGCAGTTCCAACCGCCAGCTGAAGGCGAGAGAGGGCCACTCGACAACTTTCACGACATGATGTCGGCCCTCCGATACCCCTACCAGCCATACCCCCCGGTGGATCCCAATGAGCGATACCATAGATGATCACCAGTTTGTTCTCTTTTGTTGTTGTATATTTTTGTGTAAATTTTAATTTATATTTCATTTCTTGTTAGTAGTTAAATGAACTTTGTGGGTGTGTTCCCTAGATAACCCTCACGAGACCTACTCATCCTTCCAAGCTATCGGAAGGTTTAAAAGGGCTTGTTGTATACGCTAAATGCAACCGTGATTCCTAAGAAAGTGAGTTTAGGTTGTTGTTGTAAAATATTTTTCCACAAGATCAAAGTTGAATAAATTATATGCCTTGGTAATTATTTTAACAAAAATGGTAGAACTAAGTAACTAACAAATTTTTGTAGTTGTGAGAAGCTTGCTTCTACACGAAGATTGAAATTTGTAGGTGCATTGTGTTCGCGAGACAACCATTTTTGTTGAAGTTGAATAGCACACGAAGAATGAGCGAAAAACCAGGAGCATACGTTTCCTTTAGCTTTGATTCATTTTTGGTTTAATAAGTGGATTGTATTTTGTATCTTATTCTCCGGCGTGAAATTTTGGGAAGGTTAGTCGTGTCACATCCCTTGGGCGTTTTAAAAGCTCTATTCCTACACATTGAGGACAATGTTGACCTCAAGTGTGGGGATGGAGAGAAAAAGTTTTTCAATTTTGACCCGTTCATTTATACACTATACATTGAGGACAATGTTGACCTCAAGTGTGGGGATGGGGGAAAATTTCAAAAAATTTTCAAAATGTCTTTGTTTAAAGCGGTCTAAAAAGCACAAGTAACTAAGTTAATGAGGGATGACACAACCTATGTGGTATTTTGTCATGGTTAAATTTAAATTAATATCATGACGGGTATTTAACGGGTGGTTATTTGGGAATGATCCACCTAAGAAACTTGCATTTTATACACATCGCATGCCATACCTTCTATATGTGAGATTTTGAGCCAATTCTACACATCATATATTCATTATTTCTTTGGTTGAGTGGACCATTAGTCATGTATTGTAGAACTTGCAATTTTTGATACGTTTGAGACCATAGACCGAATATGAGCACAAGAATAATTAAGGCATTAGGTAAACCTTTTGTACTTTACACCATTTATATACCATTACCCGAAATCAATCCCTTAGTCGCCAATTTTGAGCCTAAACCTTTCATTTGATCAACCCATTTAGCCCTTAACCATTAAACCTTTTATTTTTAAAATGTGTGATGAAATTGATTTTAGGATATGTAAAAAAAATTGAGAAAAGAAAATAAAATTGTATGTATTGATAGTTGTTGAATAAAAGGCGGAAAAATTTTGCCTCTTGGTTATTGTTTGTAGTCGATTATGTTAGTATAGTGTTTTTGTAATAAATAGAGTTTTCATCACCTTAGCCATTTTCAAAGCATCCCATTCCATAACCTTAGCCTAGCCTCAATGCAACCCGTTCAAGACCTTTCGACTTGTGCTTGATATTTGTGTTCGGTGGTGGAGAATGATTGAGTTGCAAGCTTATGCGGGTATATGTTCTAATCGGTTGTGTGTTTACATCAACAGTGCTAATGTATTAATTATTAACCAAATTATGAGCCGAGTTGAGAGAACACTGTGAGGGATGTGTATGAATTGAGAGTTTCAAAGGCGGGTTAATCTTGGATAACCATTTTTGTATGTGTTAATCATCTTAACATTAAATAATTTGAAAATGAAAAAAGTTATGAACCGTGTATGACATTAGACCTTAACTAATGTCTCGAGAATGGGAAATGTGTTCCTTATTCGACCCATGTGAAAGTGAAAGACAGATTTGCTTGAGGGCAAGCAAAAGACAAGTGTGGGGATGTGATACGTGGTTGAAAACCTATGTTCTATTAAGTTTAAGTTAACGTTTTACGTGACTTTTAGTTTCGAATAGCCTACTTTTGATTGGATTTGTATTTTACAGGTTTACGGAGTTTAAGGAGCTATTCGGGAGCGTTTTGGAGCTTTGGGACAGAAAACGGGTCAACCGGTATCACAAAACGAGAAAACAGGATAACATGCACTAGAGAGGCCGTCGCCGACGCCCTCCTGGACCGTCAGCGACGCCTTCCAGAAAATCCGTCGGAGAGAAATGGTTGTAGATAGTGGATTAAGGCATCGGAGGAAAACCACAAGAACTAGAGGCCGTCGCCGACGCCCCTCCTATTCTCTTGCCGCTGAAATTCAATTTTGAACAGGTTTTTAACTTGTGTTTGAGCCATTTGCAAGGAGTTACGTTTTTTGTGAAGTTTGAACTTTTTCTTGGAGCCTAGAATCAAAGGACCTTTATCCCCTATCATCTTGAATCCATCCAATCAACCGAATCAACCCATCATCATTCCTAACCCTAATCCACTACCATCATCATCGTCATCCATCCATCAATCCGTTTATCCTCATTATCACACAAAACCCTAATCACCATCCTTCACCATCATCAAGCTCAAGATGTCAATGTTCAAGCTTCCATCATCCAGTGATCAAGTTCCTTTCGTCATGAGCGGCTAATCTTTTTGGTTCACCCCGGTGTAGGTTTTTGTAAATTCTAGGGTTTAACATTGTTTTGAGTTTTGATTTGTGACAAATTGTAATTTGATTTGAAAACCTATGATAATTGTCTCGCATTGGTATTGTATTCGTGAATTGTTAAATGAGTTATGAAATTTGGCTTTGCGAAATGTTTATGTGCGATTATGCCTTGTCTAGGTTAGAATTTACATGTTCTTGGTAATGAAGTGCATTGTAGTCTGTTGTCTATACGTCGATAGCTTTTGGCACCTAAACCACGCAACACTAAACTCGTTGATCATTGTTACAACTGAAGTGAAACTAAAACATGTAGGAACCCTAGGATTTACATTACCGAACCGGGTGTGAACCTTGTTCTCAAATAATTGTTTTAATCAAGTAATTAGTTTTCCGTGCAATTGTTCAATTTAGTAATTAAGTAGTCAAATCAATTTTGTCGGATCGTTTTGACATCCTTTTCAAACAACCAAAGTTAATCAAATTCTTAGCAATCTTCATAATAGTGACACTTCTACTTAAAATCATTTACATCCATTCGCAAACCACAAACTCTTCGTGGTTCGACCCCTTACTACCACTAACGCATTGTTAAGGGTAATTAGGGCATATAAATTCTATCTTTGACCGGGGCGCGACACTCCGATCACTTCCCCTTCTTGCAGCTCAGACAATCATCTGATAGGTGAAAATTTTTTAGATGAACACCCTCGACTAGGTCGTTATGCACCAAATAAATCATCTTTCGGAGGTGAATTTGCCCCATCTTACAATGCCATAAGATTAACTCTTTCTCGGTAGCTTTAGAAACAAAGCATTGAACCTTCTTTGATGTAGTGGATGCGACGCTCATGTCTAAGACATAAAGATAATTTTCTCGTGGAGCGCGCATGAGGATCCACTCCTCAGGAATTTTGAATCCCGGTTTGAGAATTAAGGATTCCTTGTCATTGAAGTGGGTTGTGAATTTCTTGTCACAAATTTAGGAGATGCTCAATAAGTTGTTCTCAACCTCAGCAATGTAGTTCTCCTTGTCGAAAGATACCACTCCATTTGTGAGAATACCTTCACCCACTATTCTTCATCCCTGTGTCCCATCAAACCATACATATCCTCCCCGGATAGCTTTTATGCCGTATAACAACGCAAGCATCCCTGTTCATGTGTCAGGAAGCTCTACTGTCCATAATCCACTTTGACATGATTAACCTCAGGAGCCCCTGTACACATATGGAAGAAATTACTTAAACAGAGAGAAACCAAGCCTGCTTGATCTTGGGTGGGTTTAGAATATCAAACTCTAGAACTTTGATCTTGACATCTTGTTTGATTTCTGTTTTAGCTGGAATAGGTGTTTTCATTTCTATTGAAGATGGTTTGACTTTTGCTACCCAAGTTTGTGTTTTTAGAATTGCCTTTTTAGAATAAAATTATGAATCCTTTTGACAATTCTTGGTAGAAGTTTCACCAAATTCAAATTTAGAATTAAGTTGAGTCGTTGATGTCACATTTTTATTGGATTCATTGTTTCTTTTTTGAATTTTTTTGGTACAAACTTGGGTGCTTTTTGCTTCACATCTTCTGTAGATCTGCTCGAGTTGTAAACAGGTTTTGGATTTTTGTAAGAACATTGTCATGCAATATGCCCGACTTTGTTACATTTGTAACACGTCCTGCTGTCATTTCTAACAGAGGAATCCAAATCCTGTTTTCTACTCTCATTTTCCTTTTTAAATTTAGCATTGGATTGTTTACCAATGCTTTCTTTTTCTTTTTCAGTATTTGTCCCATAGACAAAATCAATTTTCTTTCCAAAGTTCAATTTATTGAAACTTGTTGTTCTTTCTTTGATTTTGATAACTCAAACCTGCTCTCATGTTTTCAAGATAGTCCCTGTCCTTCTGATGGTGATTTTTGTGGACACATTTTGATTTAGAATAAAATGATGCATCTCATTTTTCTAAATCAGAATGACTGACTTCAACTAACTTGAACAACTTATCAACTCGATCAAGATTAACATTCTGAATTGGGAAATCCTCATCGGAATATAGTTTATCATATCCGTTCATTTTGTAAACGACTACATTTGGATCATTGTTTAACTATTTTCTGATGATACAACATCCAGTTCAGATTTTTTGAGATACAATTATGCACTTTCAAAACAAGAACTTTCAGATTTGTCAGACTCATATTCCAAAACATTTTCAACCACAGCTTTTACCACTTCAGATTCACAGTCATTTTCTGTTTTGGTGTATGTTACGTCAATGTTCGCAGGCAGCTCGTTCTCTTCTCAGTTTTCAATTTTAAATTGAGTGCCTTTCACCCCGATGGTTTTTTTTTTTTTTTGCATAGTTATTCCATAAGGGTGGTGGAACACGATCATAGCCTACACCTTTGTGTTCATCAATTTTATTATCTTCCTTGCTTTCAATTTTTGGAAAAATGTGATCAATGACGTACGAACTGGTAGAATAACTGATTATCAACTTGTTAACCCGTTCAGTTTCTATTTTCTTTTTTTCCAATACACTTTTTAACCCGGCAATTGTATTTAAATGAATAGATGGCCTTTGTTTGTCCATTACAGTTGCCTTGAGCATCGAAAGTGAGTTGTCATTTACTTGTTCAAATTGTTTAATTGTTTTACTTAATTTGTCATATGCTTCTTTTGTGGTATTATAATCACATGACAAATTATTTGTATGAATTTTCAGCTCTTCGTATCTTTTTTCTTTTTCGACACACTCATTGCATGGCACTTTGCACTTCATGCAAGGTGTTTCTTCTTTGACATTTTGAGCCTTCATGTCTTCCTTTACTGACTCATTTACCGACACATTACCGATTCAACACTTTCTACATGGGCGTGCTCAGTGACTACCTCATTCCAGTTTGCCATTAAAGCCTTGCCAGCAATATCCGTCAGAGCTTCGACAGCCATCTTCTTGGTTGCATCAATTAATTCGATGACTTTTGTCTTTTGTTCTTCCTCCCATGATGGTTGGCTGCTTGTATCGAAATATCCTCCAAAAGTTTTAAGAATATCAGTAGGTAGAAGATGTTTAAAAGCACTGTTGAGAAGTTCTTCTTCCTCAGATGAAGTTCCATAGAATTCTTCAGGTGCCTCATCAAAGGATGCCTCTGCATATTCATCAGCATTCTCAGGTTCTTCAAAAACTTCAGCTACTAATGCCAAACTTTCACTCTTTGAGATGTATTTGTTCAAGTTGAAACCTTCGTCCTCTTGAGTGATGACGAGTGCTTTGTCTTTGGAGTTTGACGGACCATCTTCAATCTGCATCATTCTTGTTTGGGGTTGAGGTCGATGATATATGGCCTTCTTATAATAATCATCAGCAAAAGGGTTCTGATTGCCCTTGACCTCTCGATTTGGACATTCTCTTTTGAAGTGCCCCTTCTCTCGGCATTGAAGCATGTAACCTTCGACTTATCAAAGCCTAGTTTCCCGTCAAGTCCTCCCAAATTATCTCTTCGGGTAATCTCCATGAAACGTTGAGCTCTCGGATGATGGAAGACATACACCCTTAATGTCAACTAATTCTATTTCAACCGGATCAATCTGATCGTAATCTTCTTTCGTCATATCTGGATTCCCAATTCTTCCAGCTACCAAACTTTCATACGATTCAAGTACCAAGGCAAGTAGAGACATGTGTTGCTTTGCGAAGTTTTCATCGAAGTCGTGAGCATTCTGGAGGTTAACTGCGATATTGCATTGTAGGGCTCGTTGATTGGGATTAGATTGATTTTCCTGGTTGTTTTATGGATTGCTTGAACTTTGGGATGATTGTGGGCCTAGAGGCATATTTGGATTGAAGGAAGTAAAAGGTTGAAATCCACTGGTTTGGCTTGACTGTGGACTTGGTGTGTTGATGGCACTGAAGGTAGTTTGAATTTTGGGACTTTGTATGTATGCGGTAGGACTACCCTTGTAGTATAGATTGACATCTTGTTGTATCTAGGCGCCTTTGCTTTTTGCCATCTTTTGCATCTCCAGCTCATGCCCTTCCAATCTCTCGATAAATCTTGTTAATGAGAAATTACCATACTCTGTGCCGTTCTTTAGAATAGTCAAGTAAGTAGACCATTCTCCTTCAGGTAGAGAATCTACAAGCTTATCGACCAATTCTTCATTTGTTTTCACAATTCCCATGCACTTCATTTGTACACCAAGTGATAGTACCTTTCAATCAATTGTTTCACTGTCTCTCCCTTGATCAGAGTAAAAATATCAAATTCTTTACTCAGTAACGCTCTCATTCACTTTCGCAGTTGAGAACTTCCTTGGAATTTTAACCGTAAAGCATTCCATAAAGACTGAGCATCATCATCGTGCTGTAGTAGCGCCAAGATATCTTCTTTGATGGCTTGCTGCAAGATATTCATCATCTTCTTCTCATTAATGAACTTTTCTCTTTCGAGCTCTAAGAGTTGAGCTAACGTTTTCTCAATACCAGTTTCTCCAATCGGAGCTTGATATTTCGATTCAATAGCAAACCAGCAAGTGAAGAGATTAGCTTTAACCCAGTTCATGAACCTTTCACTCCAGCTATCGTAGTCTTCAAGATTCATAAGCTTTGGAGGCTTAGTCATTGTTCCCATTTCGTTTTCTAGATTCATATTTTGCGCTGTAGTAGTTGTAACAGTTGAAGCAGCAAATGCATTGAAAAATTCTTCTTCCATTTTATCTGCAATTTTTCAAAAACACAAACTTTCGACAACACTGATTAGATAACTTGACAAAAATACGCAAGTTAACAAAAATCCTCAAAATGTCCTTCGTGCAAGTGAATCAATACTCGTGCGAGTCAGGTGACTCGTGCGAGTCAGGTGACTCGTGCGAGCAAGTTACTTGTGCGAGAGAGAGAGTTACTCGTGCAAGTGACTCTTCGTGCGAATCACTTACTCGTACGAATGACTATTTTGGAACTTGAAATTTTAAGAAAACTTGTTTTCTTGTTTGTACGAGTGATTAATCGTACGGATGGCCGTTCGTACGAGCTGTCCTTCTGCTCGTACGAGTAGCTCAAGTCAACAAACGGATGTTTTCTACAATTTTCGTCATTGCTTTGGTCGATTTTAGATCTGTAAGTTTCATGGATTTGTTAACGTTGATTTTAACGTGTTATACTAAAATCCTAGTCCAATTCGTCCATGAAATCCTCTAGATCTGAAGTATATATGAAGAAAGAGTAGATATAGAAAATCTTCAATGGTTGAATCTGGATTGTCAACTACTGAAACTTGTTGGTTGTCTGCTGAAACTTGATGTTCGTCCTCAAATCAGGCCTCTCTGATACCACTTGTGAGAGGGGATCGGCTCTCCTTTGTGAGCATATGACCGATTTGACTCAGCTAACAGAGGCGGAATTCATTGCTAGCGAGTTGGACAAACAAACAATCAAGTATGCTGCTTAAACGCCTTTACTTCGTATATTAATAAACGTGAAAGTTACAGATGAGTAAACAAATGGACACGGCTTCACCGTAGTCACACACGAACTGCTATAACACCACACTCAAGCTCCACTATTTATAGGCCAACATGGCTCACACAGGAGTGAGGGTGTAGGCTCGCGCAAGTGGTGCCTTGTACGAGTGACAAGATGTCACTTGTATGAGCCACATCAGCTCACTCGTACGATCCATATACAATACATAAAATATGAATTATCTAAGCCCTATATACACAACCGCATATCCTAGACGTAGCATAGACATTATAACAAGGACTGAACTACCGGAAATTCTGTTCTAAGTAGCGCAACCCCACGGTGGGCGAAGCTTGTCAAAATAACAAGAGTATGGTAGAGAAGAAGGTCCAGGATCCAATTCAGCAGATAGCTTCTTGATTGGAATCTACACACAAAGAACACTGTTAGCCTTAATGCGAGAGGTGGCCTCCCGTGCTTGGACTTCGGCGTGAGAATCAGTAAAGAGATCTCTAAGAGTTAAGCATAAGTGAGAGAGAATAGTTTTAGAGAGAGAAAGATATATATATATATACATAGAGAGAGAGAGAAAAAGTGTGAAGTGATCATATCATTGGAGTTGGAGAAGACTCCCTTTTATAGGCATAGGTCTCTGTCCTAGGAGATTTCCTTCACAACTCATACCTTCTGTTTATGGTAAACCTTATTCTATGGTGATGTTACCTGCAAACCTACTACCACAATACAATACTCTCACCATGAAAAATGCATGCTATAACCGAGACTTACAAGCAATAACCTACATGTTTTGCAAACCATCACACATGTTGCTAAACCATCTTCTGGTACTTAACATGGCTTTCAACATTCGTTTAGGCATCCAAACAAATTCACAAACTTTCAATGGCGTGCAAATCTAACTTTAATGCATCCCATCAAGTTATCAGACTTTCCTTAGTGTTTTACAAGTATCCAAACATGTTAGACATACACTGCCAAAATACTGATCTATATGTATAACATATGAAATGAAAGCAATGCGAGAACTTATACATGTGTTGTCAAAATCCCTGACCACACTCTGGACAGGAGCCATGAACAGTCAAGTGAAACCGGTAGTTATTTTGAAAACATTGCAGTGGAAATTTCATCAGGACTATGAGTTAGGAAAAATATCAGAGTTTAAAAACACCGGATTTTATTTATTAAGCAGATAGGAATAAATCCTATGTTTTACAAATGTAGCTTTTAAAGAGGATAAACCTGCATACATAAAACAAGGTTTCTTAATTTAATTGATAAAATAAGCCACTTTTTTAAGCCTTTTGGTGCTGTATCACATCTCTTATTCAGATCTATGGTAATCACCTGAAACATGTTTAAAAAACATTTTATCAGCAGGAAATACTTGTGAGATCATTCAAATTTATAAAAAGACACATTCTTATAATTATAGCATTAGGAGTTTTTACATTTGTTTATATCTTACTACTACCCTAAGGTATTTGTCACTCGGCAATTCCTGTGACTGTGGTCATATCACTGCTGATCATTTTCTCAATTAGTGAAGCTTATCAAGTAGTGTATACAAAACTCCACATAGTAATAGGAGTTTTTCCATGTAAGAATTCAAAGACTTAATCACTGTGATATAAGTAACAATTGGAAAGCATTTAGGGTTTTGAAAGCATTTGATAAAAAAGAATGACTCATAATGTTGTCAGAAAAAGAGAATGACTCACTTGGTACGTCTATAGTTCTTGATTTAACATGCCTCTTGACTCTAAGCCTTATGATAGTTAAGCATCTGTTTATAATTCTAAATCTTCTAGTAATTAAGCCTCTATTTTGATAGTAAGTAATAGTTTTGAGCTTTGTGATGGTTAAACATTTAGTTTAACAGAGTGGAATACGTATTAGTGTAAAACCAAATCAAACCTAACGATAGCCACGAGATCAGAATCATAACGTAGATGACAAAGTATAGCCTTATTTAGGCATCACTTAAACATCTTAGTGTTCGTTGGTATCTTCTGAATCGATCAGAACAGAATATCATACGGTGAATATTGTTAGAACACGACGTATAGAAAGATAAGAGAGAAATGAGCAAAGAAAAATGAATCCTAAGCTTTCTATTTATAGGTAAGGAATACTTCTTACCCCATATAGATTTTCCCTAGGTGTTATCTACCCATATACATCTTCCCTAGATAAACATTCCTTAGTTGAACCTTCCTTGTATATTCCTTCCTTATAAATCATCCACCCCCATATATACCTATTTAGATGTTTATCGACCTTATATATATCTATTTAGATATTAAATTATTAAACTTACTTAACCATTTTGATGTTTAACTAATTAATTTACTTTAACGGTTTAACTAATTAATTTACTTAATATATTAATTAATTAACATACTTAAATGATTAAATTTCATTAGCTATTAAGTTTACTTAACCACTAAGCTTTCTTAACCGCTACGTTTCCTAACCACTAAGCTTCCTGGTTTAGCAACCCCCCAGTTATACATTCTAATTTCTAGATATATCGAAATGTAACATGGATTAGTGTAAGAAGACCAAATCAAACTTTAATGATAATCACGAGATCAAAACCTCAACGTAGTTAACAAAGTATAGCCTTATTCAGGCTGTACTTTGACATCCGTTGATTTGTTGCGGATCAATCGGACAGGGTATCGTACCAGTGATTAGGGTTTCGTACACTTTCGAGATTTAGGGTTTCGGGATTAGAAGGACAGAACGAGAGAGCAAGAGAAAGAAATTGAATTTGAGGGGATTGAAATGTCCAGGTTTTGCTCATTATATAGGCGAAATTTGAGGTCATCGCGTCACGTGGCCGGCTTCGTCCATCACCTTCGCGTAGTGCGACGAGGTGATTAGGGCTTAGGTGGCGTAAGGCACCACATAGGTGTGCCACATGACAACACGTGTTGTCTAGCAAAAACAAAAGTGCCGCGTTACGCGATCGGACTTATCATCATCGGCGCATAGCGCGATGAGGCCCAAAACTGGGTTTTCTCGTTTTTCACGTTGGTTCTCGTTGTACGCGTTCGGGGTTCGATTATGACTTGTTGTGGGACCTTTTGAGGGTTGTTACATGTGTATTGATGACATGGTGCCCGAAAGCTCCCATTCAGTAGAGCTGGAAGCGGTAAGTAGGAAGCAAGAGCAAAAGTAACAAGCAACCGGAAGCTCAACTACTATACACATCTCAAGTTTTAAGATTGCAAAGTCAGTTTGATGTGACATTATCTAAAAGCATGTAAAAGTCTCATTGAGACAAACAAAACTCTTACTTTCACCAAAAAGACAAAGCAACTTGTACGAGTTACACCTTAGAGGATAAGACTTACCCAATATGAAGATAAGCTATAAAGGAGGTTGCTCGTTAGACAGGAAGCCCTGCCTATATAAAGAGCACTCCTCACATCTCACAAAGGTATTCACACACACTCTCTCTCTAGAACTCTCGATACTTATTCTCTATAAAGTTGTGAACTCTCAAGAACCCTTTACTGATTCTCACGCTAAAGTCACCTCGGCTAACAATGCTTCTTTGTATACAGATACCCAAGGAAGCTTCTAGTTGAGGTGAATCTAGAACCTTCTATGCAGCCATACTCTTGTTGTTTTAACATATATCGTCCATATAATTTTCTATAATTTTAGTAAATGCAACCTAAACACACATCTCAACTCCAAATGATGTTTTAGAATCAAAATTTTCTTTCAAGTGCATAATTTATATTTAGTGAGTGTTTGAGATTTTTTTTACCAATTTTTAACTTATTAACTTCTTAAAAAGTTAAAATTACTTTTAAGTTATTTAAGGATTGCATGTGATATAAGTAAAAAAGTTAATAAGTTAGAAAACTTATTAACTTTTTATTAACCTTTCATATAAGTTAAAATTTCATAGAAGTTAAAAAGTAATTTTAAAAATCAATCCCAAAAACCCCGTCTTAAAAACTATACTCCAAGGAGCTCGTAATAATCGAGATATTTTAAAGGTGAGAAATAAGGGTAACCACCAATGTATATCAACCCCATTGAATATCTCTGTTTATCATCTTCGTGCGCACTCCAAAAGTATTTTCCATCACCACCTTCATCTCTCTCTCTCTCTCTAAAACACAAACTCTCTTCTCAAATTCACTTTCTCTCTCTAGATTCCGCTGTTAACTGCACCGATCAACCGTCTCCGGCGCCATGGTTATTCTCGCTTCTCACAACTTTTGTTTTACTGTTTTTGTTAGTTGACTTGTTATACGATTGTTGAATTTGATTTACGAGTGGTTGATTTGTGATATGTGCATGTGTTTGTGTGTTAATGTGTTGAATTGTGGATCGTGTGGTGTAGTTTTGGTGATATGTGGTTGATTTGTTGTGTATTCGGTATTGATGAATTTGAAGCCCTAGAGTTGTGATTTGTGTGTGTTTTGGACTTGGATCTAAGTTGCGGTGAGGTTTTAATGCTTGATTTCTGAGAGGTGAATTTTGTTTTAGTGGAGTGCAAATTGCTAATGATTTGGTCGATTAGAAGGTATATGAGTAGATAAGTAGGCTAGTTTTCGCTCATTTCTTATTTAGGGGGTTGTTTTATTAATATTTTTATGAAAAAAGTGCTAATATATGTACCAAAATGGTGTTAATTTTGATTACCGATTGGTTAAGTTGTAATCTATGCACGTTTTTTTATGTGAATGCCTTGAATTGTCGCATGTGTAATGTGGTTTTGGTGATGTTTGTTTGATCTATTATGTATTCGGTAATGATGTATTTGAAACCCTAGGGTTATGGTGAATGAGTAAATGGATCTGGATTTCTTTTGAAGATATTGTTGTTTGGATTCGGATCTAAGTTGCTGTGATGTTTTGAGACTGGAATTTTTGTTACTGAGAGTGTTAATTTCGTTTTAGTGGAGTGAAAGTGCAAATGATTTGGTAGATTAGAACTTAGAAGCCATACAAGTAGATAAGATGGTTAACTAATTACACATATATTATAGAGGAGCTTGGTTTTTTAATGCCTGTAAGAAAAAAAATGCTGACATGTGTACCAAAATGGTGTTGGTAATTAGAGAAATCATATGGTAAATTCAGGTAAATAGTTTGGATCCAGATTTGATTTGTGAAGTGAATATAATTAAATGTGTAGGTGAAGATTAGATCTGAATGATTTAATTAACATGGATTAATATTTTTATTTACTATCTGGCTGTGTGCTCTCTTTTACAATTTGTTGCAGTTAAATGGCTGCTCTATGCAGTTAAAATTTGCAATTTTTTATATAAAGAATCCGTTAACTTTTGTTGGGTGTAGGCTAACGCTGCATCTGGGATGGCTGTGCATGATGAATGCAAACTAAAATTCTTGGAACTCAAGGCAAAAAGAACCTTCCGTTATATAATATTCAAGATCGAGGAGAAACAAAAGGAAGTCATTGTGGAAAAAGTCGGCGACCCAACTCAAAGCCATGCAGATTTAGCTGCTGATCTACCTACTGCTGAGTGCCGTTATGCTGTCTTTGACTATGACTTTGTCACCGAAGAGAATTGCCAAAAAAGCAGGATCTTTTTCATTGCCTGGTAGTACCAGATTCTTAAACAAACTTTATATCTTTTACTAGCGCTGACAATTTTGACCCGTCAATTTGGGTTAATTTATAACTCTCGCATGTTGAATGGGGACAATAAAGTAGAGACTGGTGGTACGGGTGAATAGGTAGGGCTGCATATGAACACGAAAAGACCTTGTTCGTGTTTGCTTGTTAAGAAGATATACGTGTTCATGAACACTTATCGAACGGGATTTTATGTTCGTTTTCGTAAGTTCGTCTGTTAATTTTAGGCAACGAACGTTCATGAACACAAATGGAACAAACGAACACAAACAAGTGGTCATGTACAGAAGAACTTTTGAAGTTTTTAAATAAATATAAGAACTAAAAACACTAGTGAGCTATCGAACTCAAACGAACTCGTTACCGAACGTTCATGAACATTAACGAACGGACGCGGCCTCTGTTCATGTTCGTTCATTTAACTAAACACATGAAAATACTTGTTCGTGTTCGTTCATTTATTAAACGAATGAACACAAACGAACTTCCCGCCTTTGCCTCCTCTATGTTTAACTTGTAATAATTTTGACCGTTACTTGACCCACAGATTTGCCTCCTCTATGTTTAACTTATAATAATTTTGTTCTGAATTTTTGGGTGTTGTTTTTTTTTTTACTTTTGTATCAACTTGCAAAGGTCTCCGGATACCTCGAGGGTGAGAAACAAAATGATTTACGCTAGCTCCAAGGATCGATTCAAGAGGGAACTTGATGGAATTCAGGTGGAGCTTCAAGCAACGGACCCCACGGAGATGGATCTTGATGTTTTCAAAAGCCGGGCCAATTAATTAATTTAAATTAATTCGGAAGTGCTATTAAATTAAATCAATTTTCTTGTTGCTCAAGAGAGGTTAATCGCTTGTGGGGTATGTGTTGTTCCTTTAAGCTTCCTATGATATGTTTCTGGTTTGTCGTTGAAGTGAAACTGCTACTCCGTTTCGTTTTGTCTACCTTGCAAAATCAGTGATCTTGAGCAAATATTTTGTTATGTTATGTGAAAAACTTACTGACAGATCTACTGGGATATTCATAATATCACGTTATCACCTTTTGGCTTGTTCTATAACCTTATATTTGATGTTGTTGATTTGATATACCGTTGCTTACTAGGGTATTAACCGAGTCGGCTCGTTTTTAAACTATTAACAACAAAAAGGGGTCATCATCATTAGGCCATTAGTTCAAACTCACAAGCAAAAGAAGACATAACGGTGCAACACCTCTAAACATTTGTAGGAACTCTAATGGATGGGTCATGTAAGACAGCCAGCAATCTGGGTGCGGGCCAAAACATGGTATTTTATGAAAGTTTCTATTTGGTTTGGGTCAAAACTTGGGATCGGGAGAAATGGATCATTTTAGAAAGTAAGTATCGAAACGGGTTCAATATATGATACATCAAATCGCATAAGGGTCTATCTTCATCTTTCCCATGATTTGTATAACATACAAGTGCGTATGCTGTACTCGTAGTTTTTAACTTGACTGGTTTTATATCGAATGTGTGTGGTACTTGTATATGAAAGTTGCATGTTGCATCTTCATGGTGAAATGCGAAAAGAAAAGTAATTGTGAGCATAAGTGGTATTGTATCCTGTTGCTTGACTGTTATTTGATTGTGAGATTAAAGGAGTTTATCCAGTCGACTGTACCCAAATGTGGACGCAACAAGTCATGATCTATACTAAAGAAGCATTACATACACACGCGCACACACACATCACGCATGGTTTCACACACATCCAAACCAATTTTATGGAGATCTAACAGAGGAAAAAACGCTGAATACCTGTAAATCACAATACGGATAGAGCTTGTTGTTAACCATTTCAATTGGATTTGCCTCTACAAATCTTTCTCATCTTTCGTGCACGGAACAAACCTTAGCTCGTGTGCTTATAAAACAAACACACATCCACGCCCACACATTGGGTTCTAGCGGGAATACGCATTGAAGGTACCTTTTTTATGTTATGAAGGTTTGCCATGAACTTACAAAGGTGACCTTATCAATGATAATGTAACATCACATCACACGATTAGAGTTGCTATAAATGTTAAAAGCCTTTACAACATATAACTTCGTCGTTCTCACTAAGATCACACGGTGTGGCCGTTCTTTCTCGGCGTTGTTGCCAATCAACGCCCACACTCCCACACTGTCCCCCCGCATTATTCACGGCGTTGTTATATGGGCTTGGTATTCTTCACCGGCGTTGAGGGTAAATAGTGCACGACGTGGACGCGCTTGGTTGGTTGATTTAAACTGTGAATGGCTAGTTTGACCTTAAAAAAAGATTTAAAAAAAACTATATATACTAACATATTTCACACCATTTTTAACAAAACCACACACTTCATCACTTCCCATTTCTCTCCCAATTTTTATATAATGCAAAAAATGGAAGGCTCCAATTTTTCTTCTTCTTCGTCGTCGTCTGGGCTTGACGATTTAATTATATTCTCGTCAGACAACGAGGGACCGACACTAATAATTTTAGTGGTTCAAACTATATTGGAAGACAAAGGTTGCTCCTCAGAACCCAAGAGGAGAAAATACATATTACGTGACCGAGTCACCGCACGTGATTTATTGGTAAGTGATTATTTTTCACAGAACCCTACTTATGATAATAGTACCTTTAGACGTCGATTTCGTATGAGCCGTGAATTATTTCTAATAATATCGAACGATTTATCAAGTAAATATGATTTTTTTTCTACAAAGAAAGGATACGCGTCGTCGTCTAGGTTTTAGCACGTTGCAAAAAGTCACGGTCGCGCTTACACAATTGGCTTATGGGATGGCTTCCAACATTATGGATGAATATATAAAAATGTCGGAACGGGTGGCGAGGGAAAGTCTCCATTATTTTTGTGAGTGTCTTATCGAACTATATTTAAAAAAATATTTGAGAAAACCTATGTTTTGTGACATACAACAACTTTTGGAGACTCATGAAAAGCGACATGGTTTCCCAGGGATGATCGGTAGTTTAGATTGTATGAAATGAGAGTGGGAAAATTGTCCAATATACTGGGCGGGGCAACACAGTAGTGGATTTCATAAAAAAACGGCTATGATGCTCGAATCAGTTGCATCTCAATATCTTTGGATTTGGCATGCATTCTTTGGTATGCCTGCTGGAAATAACGATATAAATATTTTTAATCAATCACTAATTTGAAATGACCATATGAACGGTGTTGGGCCGAAAGGATCTTTTTTTGTTAACAGTGCGGAGTATAAGACGGTATATATCCGGATTGGGTTGTGTCACACCCTCAAATTCCACATGCGGAGTTCTACAACGAGGCATGTGACAAACCAGGATCACAGTCATTAGTCATATTGAATGACCATTATATGAATTCAAAAATTTTCTCGTTTGCTAATTTATGAGAAAATATTGTTTATACAATTCAGTTGCGAAAGCGTAAATAATTTACAAAACCAAATAGCTAATGTAACTAGTGTTGACTCTAAATGTTTAATGAAAACAATCGACTCCATGATTCATCCTAGTCCTTACGTGTGAAACCTTAGCGACCTGAGAAAAACATGTAAGAACAGGTGTCAACAATTATGATGGGTGAGTTCACAGGTTTTAGTTTATAGTTATAAGGTAAGTTGTTTCCCAAAAGTTTTCCACTATTCCAAACCCGAATAGTAATTTATAGTGTTTAGCAGTTATTTGTTATATTTGTAGGTAGCTGACCTATGTTACGTCATGAAAGGGTTCGAAACCGAAGCTGACTGTTGTCTCTGATTGTCAGGTCTATCACTGGCCATTGCGATAAATTAGACCAATTCTACACCTGTTGACCATTACCGGTCCAGCTAGCGCGACTAGCTCGAGTGTGACTTGTCGTGCCCAGTAGTAATACTCAAAATTCCCCCGCTATCCACCCAATACTAACGGTCCGAGGTTTGTGATGACTTTATGTGATAACATACTACTTTGTGACCATAATGATATAACAAAAACCCTATCAACTAAAGACGTTATATTACCATAACATTAAGCATTACGTTCCCGTAACGTGACATTACATTAATAATCAATGTTTTCTCCCCCTGTGTTTTATAAATGTTTAAAGAGTTGGGGCCATGAACTCACCTGGTGTGCAAAACATAAATAATCCATATAGTAAATAGAGACCAGCAAAGCCTGAAGCTTGAAATATCCAACTTTCTCGTGCCCTACTACAAATAAAGGACACCTAGTCTAGATCGAAACTTGATTAAAAAGATGGTTTATTCTACTATCAAGTCTAGATCGAAGCACTATTCGATTTAGACAGCTTAACTTGACAAATTGATAGGGACTTAGTATGGTTTTCTCATAAATATATTTATATAAGTCTAAATATATAATTATAACAAAATGTTCGGATTGCATATATAAAACTTATCATATGAAAATCGTTTTGGATAAGAAAAGTGGAATCTCTAAATGGTCTTGAGTGGTAACTCATCTTGTAAGTATGGAAAAATGTATGTAGCTTAGGTATTTGTTTTGAGGTAATACAATTAAAGAATATATATATATATATATATATATATATATATATATATATATATATATATATATATATATATATATATATATGAGAGAGAGAGAGAGAGAGTTTAATTGTGAGAACCGTAAGAACGAATGAAAAAAACCGTGAGAACTTGATCAAAAACAATTAAATTAAAATTGTTTTTACACTTACCATTATTATTCGATTACAATGTTAGAAATTTAATTTACACGTTAAAATTTACGTTAATTCATAAATAAAGAAAATTTAGACGTGTAAGTTTACCATTTACACATGTGTAATTTGTTATATTTACACATATGTAAAAAATCTAATAAAAGTGATTTTGAGAGGTGAAATGAATTATTTGATGTTGTAAATTCTTTTTTTTTATTTTGTATTATAATCAATGAGAGTTGTATTAAAAAAAATTGGTTTATATTGGTTTTTTATTCATTCTCACGGTTCTCGCAATATTTAGCAGTTCAAGATAACTCTCTCATATATATATATATGTGTGTGTGTGTATAATATGATCATTTGTGAAGAACTTCTTGAAAATGAACTGAGTAAACTAATCTTGAACATTGATTATTTTTTAGATTAAAAGGGTAAGATTGATATTAGCTCTCTATCTCTCTCTTAATTAAAATCCTTTAATTTTCTCATCTATTAATTCTCTCTCTCTCACATTTTTAATTAATCCTCCATTATTTTAAACTCGTGTAGAATTAGTTGCTAATAATGTATATGAAACTCCTAACGGAACTAGGTACTGGACACCAACTGTCCCTCCCGGATTCAAACCGTATATGAAACTCCTAACGGAACTAGGTCGTGGACTACAAAATACACAGATGTATCAAAAGTCTGTACATATCTGTATAAAGTAACAACTGTGTATCTTGTATAAACTGATAGTTAGCGAGACTGTACACATGTGTATAAACTAAGAGCGGTCTATCTTGTATAAAGTGATAGTTAGCGAGACTGTACACATGTGTATAAACTAACATCTGTGTATCTTGTATAAACTGATACTATCGAGATTGTACACATGTGTATACAGTAACAACTGTGTATCTTGTATATACAGAAACTAGCAAGATTTTAGGAATTTTGATTATATTATTTAATAAATGCAATTTACAAAAGACGCAAATACCCTTCTGTCAATTAATTTAAAGGGAAGTTAGAACATTATAATTACAATGTTGTCATTGTTTAAAAATCCCTAGATGATATAATCCAATGGCTCAGATTAGTTCACACAATTCACTCTCAACCTAGTGTTCACTCTAGAACCCGACCCTTATATAGTGGAAGGTTCAAATGAGAAGAAATTTTTTGTAAGAATAAAAAAGAAGAAATTTCAACGAATAATAATGTTTCATTTTACTTCATTTAATTTTTGTATTTAGTGTAAGGGTATATTGGTAAATTTAGATAGATCATTAATGGGTAGTCTTTCTTTTTAATAGCTAACTACTTTTAATTTGTAATTTATTTTCAAAAATATATATTTTTCAAAGAAGAAAAAAAATTAATTTAAAGTGTAGGATAAATTACAAGGTGTGTACGATGAATTACGAGCTGTGTAGGATAAATTTCAATATATGTAGGATAAATTTCAGAAAGTGTAAGATAAATTTCGATGTATAGGCAAAAATTTTAGTTTGAAGGACTTTATGACTAATTAATTAGTCAAATATAATAATAGAAGAGATGAGAGAGAAAAAACTATTTAATGTTTTACAATTGTACTCTTTGTTCTTTTTCTTCTCAATTTAATTTTGTTTTCAAATGAACCTCCCTATATATATATATATATATATATATATATATATTTGTATGAGTGTGTACACACGCTACATAATAAATACTTTGTGAAAATACCGATTTAGGATGGCCTATTCTAAAACATTTTTAAAAGGTCTTTGATACTTTTGTGTCACATCGTAAACACAACATACGTTATAGTATAGTCTTATAGAAATTTGAATAGAGTTTTCTCTGTCCTAAACAACACAAGTCGTCTAAATTTCCAAAAAACAAATGCTCAACGTACATCACACAAAGTCGAATTATTAATGGCTTTAATATTAAACCAACACGTTTCGTGTTTTTTTAGCGGGTACATGTTTAAATATAAACATAAGTTCTTTTAATATATAATAATTAGTCCGAAAAGTCAATATCCGTCCAGCCATCGTTAACGTTAACCCATTCCAAAGTCGGTTCGTCGCGTTTGATTCACAAGTTAATTAATTATTTAAAAAAAATTTATTTAAATGTATATACACAAATACAATTATTCGGTAAGCGTCGGTATCCCTGGTTTCATGGTTCAACCGCCACGATTTATGTAACAATGAATCTGACTCGTTGACAGTTTGACCAGCTTGATTGTGTTTGACCCGAACCCAAACAGCTCCAAAATAAAACACTTGGTCGGAGTCGTACCTTTTTCCTATCTAGTCGCTAGAAGGTGGACCAGAACCCCACTATCCCGTCGTTCACCCGCATCTTAGCTGAACACCACTAACACCCGACCATTCACCACAATTCACAACCAGCCACCATCATCACGACCACCGTTTGCCGACTACCTGACCACATCTCAGCCAACAAACACCACACCCAACGCAATCACTGTTGTGAACGACCTTATCACCACTGCTAACACCCAAAAACAACCACAACCAACCAAGATAATACAGAAATGACGTTACCAGATGCGACATTAAAGACGACCGATGTTTGTCTCCAGTAGGTCCACGTATAACGACTCTAGATCTACTGATTTGAACCAAACGAACAGCCTGGCGGAGGTTGATGGGACTTTTCCGATGTTTCCTTTGATAATCCGCTGCCAGAGACGGTGGAGATAAGGAGGGGCGGGGTGGTGGCGATGGCTGGGAGCCTCTGGCGCCGCCATTGGAGCGCCGATTCACTTGAAAAACGTCGCCCGGTTACACCACCGGAAGTGGTGGCCACTCTAGCACTCTCTCTCACTCCAAAATCCATCTCGCTCTCTCGATCTTTGAAGGAGTGTGTATGTAGAGATTTGTGTAAATGGGTGTTTGAATATGGGGGCTAGGGTTTAGTACAAATGAAAGGGAAAAGGGAATGAGATGGTTTTATACCTCTGGTTTGGATTGTGTATATCGTCTACGAACCCGGAAATTAAATCTGCTCGAATAAATATATATTTACTAACTTAAATCAAAACAAATATGTATAACTTATTATATAATATATACACATCTATAAAAATATGAGTATTGAATTTGCGTAAGATGTCATCGTGACTTTCAGTTTAAATAACTTTTTGCTCATTATATTATAAGTTGCTATTAATTGCTATACAATAACACATAGTGTTTCCACATATAACTTTCCGTAATTAACCAAGGTCGAATATACAGGTTGTGTTCGTAAAATCATTTACTCAGGGAATGATGTTAGACGAAAAGCGACTTATGTTTAACGGGGCTCAAATGGCGGCACGAAAGGACGTCAAACGACCGTTTGGTGTTTTGCAATCAAGATGGCACATTTTGAAATTGTCGTGTAGAATTATGGAAAAACCTAGAATTCGAAATGTGATGTACGCGTGCGTTATTTTGCATAACATGATTTTGGAGCATGAGGGACGCACAATTTGCGAGCATTACGAGGAGACGAGCCAACCAAGCACCGATGAATTAAGTAATGAAAAATAAGAAGCGAACTTGAATGAAATTAAAAATAATATAACATATCACAACCTTCGAGCGGATTTTGTTGAATATATTTGGAGTGTTCCACAAGACGTTCTGACGAAGACGAAGAAGAAAATTAAAGTGTATGTAAATTTTAAAAAAAATTCAATTTTATGTAGTTTTGTGAATTTATGTTCTTTATTTTTTAAATTTATTTAATTAGATTTAATTGATTCTACATAATTTTTAAATAGAAAATAACAATATTAAATAGGGGACATGTGTCGAATAACGCTATCTTCCATGCCCTTTCCCACACCCCGTTTTTTTTTTCCACCACATCACTATTCTGACGCACGTTGACATGACGTTCACATGTCGAATAACACCCATCCTTCATGATGAAAGAAGGGGCTTGGATTTCTTGAAATTTTCTGGGTTTTGATTCTCCCAATATGTTTTTGACTAAGACCGATGCTTGCAAATCTCTTAGACAGTTATGATTTGCACCATGCCCTAAATGCAGATTTGTAATAGAAGTGATTAGCTTTTAAAGGAAGATGAAGAAAGATTTATTAGGTGTCCTAAATAAAATTAGAATGACTTGATGAGGTGTGGCACTTGACTGACGTTGTTAGTTTTTGAAGTTCAAAAGCAAGCCGAAGTGTTTCACTCCGCCACCATTTCCAGCTCTTTTATAGCTACATAATTTTATAATTGAATGATCAATTAAATAAGCTTAATCATTGACTAAATAGGCATGTTTTGTGGTGAGGAAGAGTAATTAATATTGGTTAATCATGCTACAACTCTTCATTTTTAGAGTGTTATTCACGTTCTAAGTGTACTTATATGACCAAAGAGGACTCAATATGTAATATTTTTAATTAAATTTTTAACGACATCCACTACAAGGACTAATAGTGCGACGTGTAAGTGAGCAACGAGGACCAAATATTTTTAGAAACTAGGTTCAAAACCACAATATGAACATACTACATGACCATCCATGTAATTAACTTATAAAATGATGATAACAAGAAGATGATAAATGTAATAGTTATATTTAAAAGCAGACACAATAAATCGATATATTTCGGATCAAATAAAAAGTAAAATTTTCGCACAAAGTGTAGGAAGGATTTTAAATCATTGGTCATACTGGTGTAATGGTTACAAATTGAGCACTGAAAAAATCGTAATTAATATGGAATTAAAAAAAGTTGAAAGGGAAAAAATGAAAACATGAATTGTTATTTTTGTGGTTTAATATAGTTCCATAAATTAAAGATCACACATGCGCGCTACTTGGATGTATGGAGGCAATGGAGATAAGAATGTTGAGGTGGATGTGTGTGCACATAAGACTAGACTGGATAAGAAATGAGATTTTTAAATAAATTTTGGAGTGACTAGTATATCTGATAAGATAAAAAAGGAAAGGTTGAGATGGTTTGGATATGTGAAACCCTTACTGTGCCAAACGCAAGTTATAGTAGTGGAAACCCTCATTGTAGAGGGGAAGATGAGTAGAACTAGGCTCAGAGTAACTTGCGATGTGTAGATTAGACACGATATATAATTACAATTTTGTAATTTGTAATAAAACAGACCTTTTGTCACATCCTAGTGACTTTCTACACTTCGCACAAAAAAAACTCGTCTAACATTAACCTAAATTGATAAAGGTGAGGTTCATGAAGTGCACGCAAAAATCGGTTCTAGAATCGGGAATCAACATGAAACTGGTTTAAACCTAATCTGAACCGGTCAAAACCTCGTTTCATTCCAATCAAACTTAGGGTTGTTTGGCAGTTTATGTACCAATAAGTGTTGAACCAGTAAGATGTCTGATTGGGTAAAAGACTTTCAACTAGTAAGTGCTGAGCCAGTAAAAATACACTGGCATGGTGGTGGAGAAAGTGATGGTGGGTCGAAGAGGTGATGCGTGAGTAGCCGAGTGAGGGTTATACCGGTTTGGTATTAAAAAAAAAACCCGGTTTTGTGTATATAGGAAAACATTAGGATGGGGGCTCCAAATCTCCAACAAGAACAAAAAGCCCAAATCCATCATCATATCTATATCGTAGAGGCAGAGACCGGAAACAGCATACAAAATGAGGAAATCCGTGGCCTGTGTTCTTCAAGAGAGAATTCAACCGGAACTGGTCCTTCCTCGTCGGATTCGCCGTCACCGGAACTATCATCACCAAGTTCTCCCTTGGCCTTACCGGTTTCTATCCACTTTTTTATTTTATTTTAATTTTCTGATGAAATCAGCAACGTTGTGATTCAGGTTAAATTGATTTTTTATTTTTCGTTAACCGCAGAGGAAGATCGGAAAAACTCGGTGTTTGCTCAAAGGCATAAGCGGTACAATCCTACATTCCCAATCTGATTAATATTTTGAAACCCTAGATTTGAATGTTCATATTGTATCGCCATGCAGCATTCATCTATATATGTTCTGTTCTGTTCTGTTCTAAACTCGATATGTCAATTTGTAGTTAAAGGGTTCAGAATGTTGTTCTGCAAATTATGTTGTGAAAATGAATATTAGTGATGATTATGCACCTTATCAAAGATTTGGCTAAGGTTGTTTGATTGAAATTATCTTGTAAATCTAATTACATTACATGTATTAGAGACTTAGGGCTGCTAAACGGGTCATGTCTTTGCCTAACACGAACCCAAAATTGTCACGCACATGAACCCGAATACGACTCGTTTAACCTGAAGCTTTTTTTTATTTTGTAAATTAATGCTTTAAAATTCTAGATTTGCATATATTTTATATATTTTTCTGAAGCAGCTGTGTTTAAAGTATGTCAATTTATTTTTGAAGTCCAAAAATTTTATAATAGAAAAAAGTCAAAGACCCGAAAAAACCCAAATACTTTTTAAGTTATTATATAATACCACAGTTCTCAAAAGCGGCTGCCTAGGCGACCATTCTGGGCCAGGCGACCTTTTCCCGCTTCTCCCTCCTGCAAAAAGAGCCGCCACATTTTCTCTTTTAAAATCCTATCTTGTATATGCTTTCCAGATATTTGTTTACAGCTGTTTAATTATATCCTTTTTTGAAATCATATCTCAATCAAATCTTATATATTTTAAAAAAAAATATATTTGAATTTTAAAAAAGTTAAAAGAGATATTATACATATCTTTTTATTCAATAAAATTCTGCTGTATACAATGACATGTTCTGAAAAACCATTTATTCATACTCTTTTAATTCTTTTTTTTGCCGGTTTATTCATACTCTTCTAGTTCTTCTTTTTGCCGATTTATTCATACTCTTCTAATTCTTTTTTTTTTTGCCGGCAAAACTTACTCTTCTGCTTCACATTAACTTATTTATGAATTAATTCATATGTATTTATCATTTTAATTTTGTTGATTTAAAATGATTGTGGTACTTTATTATAAGGATTATGGTATTGGAATATTTTTGGATTGAAGAAAGTGTTTTTTAATACATAATATTATTTATGTTTTTATTTATTGGCACTTTTTTTTTCTCGGGCCCGCGCCTTTTTTGCGCTTCTCGCCTAAGGCGACAGGCGAGGCCTGTGCACCTTGAGCGCGCCTAGCGCATTTGATAATTATGTATAAAACACATTTAAAACAACTAAGTTAAACATGTCAACCCGTGAATCCGCCAAGTTGACACGAATATGACTCGTTTAGTTAAACATGTTCGCAGGTTCGACCCTAAACTGATTGACACCGTTAAACTAAACCTAAACCTACGAATTTCATGTTACGTTCGTGTTGTGGACTCATGTCAGAAATTCATAGCCCTATATATAATGTTTCATCTATTGGGCATGTGATATGATTTAGGTTTTGTCTAAGCTTATTCTTATCATATGTTTTCTATGTTTTGCAGTTGAATGATTCTACGGATGGATCTTGCAGCAATAGTTCGTGTGTTGGAACATTGCTTTTTATCGCCTCCAATGGTAATAAGTTACTAATTAATAACAATATCTAAGATGAAATATACTTTGCATGTCTTTATTAGGACCGCTTAGTATTTTTGGGTCTTATGATGTAAAGGTTTCCAAAATGGCCTTGTTTAAATTCATGTAAGTTGCATCTTTCTCTTGATCAGTTAACTTTACGGTGTTTGATTGACCCGTCATTTGACGAGATTAAAAAACAATTCTCAAGCTCAGACGACGATGAAGAAGATGAACATGACAAACTTGAGCATTCCATTTTTTTTTAAATTATGTTAAAAATGGGAGTGAATATGTAATTGGGAAGAGAGAAATGGATTGATTTGGTGTGTGATTTTTCAAAAATGAGGTGAAAGATGTGATTATATATAGGGTTTTTTTAAAGTTTTTTTAATCAAACTAGTCGTTCAGCAACACCATCGTGCCACATCGTGTACCTGTTTGCCCTCAATGCTGGTGGAATTTCTCTTGCTCCACACACGACGCTGATCAGGGGTGGTTTGGTGGGTGTTAACCACGCCGGTTTTCTACGCTCACACTGTGTGGTCTTAGAAAAAAAGACTAAGAAAGAAAAGGAGTGAGATGGCTACGAACTCAAGTGCGCCATGGGGTGGATGTAGTGTGTAAAGCAAGAGTTAAAAGTTAAAGAGTAGTTTCTTGTTTTGGTTGTATATAGAAATAAGAAGCCTAGATTTGACTATCATCTTATTTTTGACGTTTTGTTACCTGCTTTTTTTGAACGGTAAATTTCTTTTAATCTTTGTTGTCTGTGGGACTTAAACCCAAGATCTCTCCTTTCCAACCCCAGGTGTTAAAAGGTGCAAAATGTTACCTAGATTTAAATTTTGAAGTATATTACGAGTATTAGGCGTCTCTCATACACGAGGTTCATGCTCTTTCCTTGCACCTCAGCTTTCGTTGCCTTGGTGAAATTAACAAGCTTACGGTTCAAGAGGGTACTGAAATTCAACAACTACGGTCTATTCAATGCACATATCCTCCTAAACATTTTTCCTTAGGTAACTATTCTGCTAAATAATGTTTTCGGATCATATATCCATCAGATTAATTATTTATAAAGAATATTAAAAAAGTGTTAAACGAAAAAGACATTTTCAACTTACAGATGACGATTTAAACTTATTTATGGTTTAGACCGAAAAAGACAGGTAAAATGAAAACATGTTAAACGGGTCAAGAAAGCGTTTAGTTTAGACTCGACCTATACTACAAATTACCCATTTTGACCCGTTACCCAACCAGCTAACCCTTCCAACTTTTATATCATCTTGCAAAAGGTTCCAAAACAGCCCATCTTAGGCTGTTTTTTCTATTCACATTCCTTCTCTGCTCATCAAACGCTACCTAACAAACATATTGTTGGTAGTAGACTATGTAAATCAACCCATGGAAAACGATAGCTACATATTGACTGAATAAATATTTTACAAAATAGTGGGTTCAAAACGCTTATCTTGTATCATACTGAACGCTTTCGCTTTGATCTCTTACTCCTCCTTGGCTCTGAATAATCCGGAACCGGCTTTGTGTTGCTGGAGGCATATGCCTCTTCCAATACCTCCTAAATGTTTCAAAATTTTCAATTAATTATTTTTTTGCACAAAATATAAACAAACCTATTCATTTTTCCTGTTTTCATACATCTGAGTCATTTAATAGTTTTGCATTGGTCATTTCGCAATTGCTACTAAAGTATCTTATGCAAAAAAAAACCAGTTATGCATTAAAAGTTTCACAAAAAGTGTTTGAAGATCAACCAACCCAACCCAACCTGGCCTGTCTTGTCCAGTACTAGAAAATGATCCACTTTTAACCCAACCCCGCCATCTCTAGCATGTATGTATGGGTTGGTTTAAAGTGATGCAATGTAGTCAAGACGGGTGAAAAAAAGAGAAACAAAAAATTACCGTTGACTTTGTTTCTTCATCGGTTTCATCTTCAGAACCAGACGTAGATGCCAAAACCTGAACATCTTGGTCAGGCAGTGCCTTATTTGATCTTCTTTTCTCTTCATCTTTTAGCTGCTTATACCTATTCATTTTTTAATACCCCCTAGTTACTAACTTACATATAATCCAGCCCATAAAAAAAGGATGCGAATTGCGTAAGTCGTATCCAAATTTCGTCCAATCTCTATTTCCAGAAAAGAATTTAACTCAAAATTTAACGATTTGAGGTTAACTTGTTAGAATTTAGGGTCCCAAGCTTATTACGTCGTCATTTTGAAAGAGATTTTAGATGTTTGAGGGTTTCCGGTATCGATAACACTTTTTTTGGAAGTTTAGTGGCATTTTCGGCAAAAACGAGAAGGCGTTTTAGGCAAATAATCTTGAAAATTTATAGAAAATAAAGACTAACCGATCACCAGGCTCAGACGATTGAGAAGATGATCGTTTTGCACGACCTGCACTTATTATTCCGCTTGCATTCTCGTTTACAACAGGCTTTGCACCTCCTAATTTCCTTAACCATACCTGTTGGGCAGTGCTCAGCACATTGTTTGTGAACCTGATGATAAAAATATTAATATAAAATATATAAACAAGGATAAGGCCTTATCATTATGATAATTGATATACTTCCCTTGTGGGAGGTTCAATGGGGAACACTAAAAAAAGGGAACCGACTCAAACGAACTCAGATTGGACTCATTCCAGTGGCATTGGAGCCGGCTCGCCGAACATATATACATTTAGGGTTTAGCTTTAATGATTTAGGGTTTATAGTTTAGATTTTACGGTTTAGCTTAGGTTTTAGGCTTATGGTTTAGCTTTAGGGTTTAAAATTTAGGGTTTAGAGATTCTAATTAGAGTTTGACGAGCCGATTTCAATGCCGCTGGAATGAGTCGAATCGGAGTTCATCTGAGTCGGTTCCCCTAATTTTTAGTGTTCCCCGTTGAACCCAACCCTACTTCACTTAACATCATTGCTACTTTTGTAAACAATCATTTTTGTTTGTTTAAACAAGTGAAAACTGACCAGTAAATTGATAACCCTGATGGGACAGATAAAGAGAAGTATCCAATCATGAGTGGAAGGAACTTGAAGACAAGAAGTGTGTTTTTCTGCGTTGGATCATCAGTCTGCCAAAAGAATTCATGTAGTAGATATAAGATATATTATAAAAAACTAAGATAATAAATATATAATATTAAGGTAAGGTTCTGACTTGTGGTGGCTTCATGATTTCCATTGATACATATTGAGAAAGAACAAGAAGTACTGGTAGAACAAGGTAGGCTGCTGTGTCATGCCAGCCTAGAGGTGGATGACCATCCTGCCAGTAAAGATAGCATAAAATCAACACTCTTTAGTTATTAAATACAACCAACCACTTATTGGAATACGTAGTGATCGTATGTTGATTATATTTGTTTAGTAAACTTATACACAACATCATAGTTGTGAATGTAGAAGATTCTTTACTCACAATGTGAATATATTACTTACTTTTAGAAAAAGAAAACAGTGATAAAACCTAAAGGGTGGTTCCTAACGAATCCTTGCTCTCTCTATATATATTATATGTGTGTGTGCGCGCGTGTATGATGAAGGTGTTTTTATATTACCACAAATGGAAAGAGCCAAGAAATTCCTGATCCACTTTGCCGAGCAGCAATGGTTGTCGGGCCTCCCAAAGAAGGAATCCAGAAAAAGCCCTCAGTCAGTAGTCCCTTAAGAATAAAAAGCTTGCAAAAATCAGACAGAATACACACAACTATGGACTTCACCTACGGTTTTGAAACAAGGAATTGTCTTTATTTATTACGTAATACAGAATGTCTCCCAAAAGACAAAATGGAGTAAATAACAATATTTTCAACTGTCTATACCTCATTTGCAACATTTGAAAGAGCTTGATACAAACCTATCCATACTGGTATTGTGGCCAAAGTTGGTAAACATCTTGCCATTGATAAGAAGCTTGCTTGTAGAGATTCATATGACTAACAATGAAATTAATCAGTTCAATGTAAATAATTTTATGGATAGTATATATGCACAAAGAGTTTAATTTAGATTTTGTTCGAGGTAACACTTTCCTTAAACGATGAACAAAATCAAATGTTGCAATTTACACGAGGGTGTGATTTCTTAATAATAACAAAATTGTATTATATTGTACGAGAACAAAAGTTGATAGAAAATTTTGATTAAACTGCAATCCTCAACCAAGAAACAAACCTGCCAAAGGATTGACCCCTGCCTGTCTATATAACCGTGATGTTTCAAGTTGTATTCTTTCCTGAAAGGATACCAAAGATTGTCAAACACAGATACATACATGCATATACATAAATACATATATAAAACATCTAATGAGAACTCTTGAACAATTTTCTCAATTATGATCCACAAGACTTTTAAGTGATTTGTCTTTTCATTTATATATCCCTGTTTGCTCTTGAATCATGACTTTTTCTAGGGACCAGATTTCCAGATAATAACCAAATCATTAAGTTTAAAGTTTGAATTTTATTAATAAACCAATTTAGAAGAATCTGGTCTCTATCAAGTATCTGACTTTAGTTCTCCATAAATACTAACATATTTCAAGGGAAATCAAGCTATGCCCAACATTTACAAAAAATAAATAAATAAATAAAACAAAATAAGCATGAATGGACATAAGAGTTTTGTTACATGATATGTTAACTTTTGCATGCATCCATCAATTTGTGCAAGTGTAACATATAAAACCGTAATCTATAAGTTTTACCTGATTTCCTGCATATCTTTGCTGAATTGCTTTGAGCTTTGGCTGCAGGTTTTGCATCGCCAGAGTGGACTCAACCTTTTAACAAGCAAATTCATCAAAAACATATATATCAGAGTGAGGAAGAATATGTACTTTGGAGCATGACTAGTTATATTCATATATCATAAAGCAGTGATACAAATATCCCAACAAAATGATGCATATTTGAGAGGAAGTCACCTGTTGCTTTGTCAATGGCAAGGTTGCAAGTTTAACAATAACAGTAAGTAATATAATTGCAAATCCATAGGAATATGGCACATGAACTGCAGAGAGTCCATCCTTCAGTACCTGGTAAAGGTGGTGCAAGTTGACATCAATATAATCGCGATGCAAATTAACAACTAAGCAAATGAAACATCTAGTCAAATAACTCAAATTAAGATATCATTTTCTTACTAAATAAAACAAAATCAGTCTTATATATCATATATGATCTTTTACACAAGCAGACACGTTATTATCAAACCATTTACAACATCCCAAAAGATGCCATTTCTAAGTTCTAACCATGTGATTGTAGCTAAATTGTGTAAAGGAGTGTTTGGATGTGCCTTTTGGAACTAATTATCTGATCATAATGATCTCATATCATAATTAACAGTTTCTAAGTTTTGACTTTAGATTTATAGATTTTGTTACTGATTATATAGCTAGTTTCATACTGCTCTCAACAGAACTGATTATCAAATAATAAATTAAAATGCCTATAACTCTTCCTTTAACCTAATTTTACTTCTATCTTACAAAGATGTCTGTGATCAAATTTTCTAGGTTTCTTGGTATACCTAATTGGTTACTTTAATTTATGTAAACCAATAGTTCAAACCGAACTCAAAGGTAGGGCATTTATACTCTAATCTAAATACTTAATCTCATCTAACTACTGCAACATATATCCAAACACTCTATCAACAACCAAAACACAGTACAAATACACAAATTACTAACAAACTACCTTCAAAACAACTTCCATAGCTTCCGATATAAAACCAAACCATCCGCCCGACTTCTGCACCGTCGTAACCGCCGATTCTCCACTACCAGTACCAGCAGCATCCACAGCAACCGCCGCATCAGCTAAAGTATACATAAAACTCTCAGCGCGGCCAGTGATTGCAGCAAAATAAACCGAAACACCGTCGAGAGACGAAACCGGAGAAAATCCGTTGAAACTGAAGTTGATTCTGGTAGATATAAGCTTCGTTCTCTGAGAAATAAGTCCGTGACGACGAGATAGTGACGGAAAAGGTGTTCCGATGAAGGTTGATGGAGATGAAATGAGAGATTTCGCCATTGATGAGGTTTTGAAGCACTGTAAATATCTGCAATGAAATCAGTTATTCATTTGTGTGTGAAGAAGATGAGGGGGTGGAGAGTGCGTGTTGTGTGTTTTATCCGGTTTTTTTGTGTAATAATAATAATAATAATAATAATAATAATAATTAATATTATTATTATTATTATTATTATTATTGAGTGTGAAGTAGGACGGTTTTATAGGATTTTTCCATGTCAATTTATGAGAAAAGATTGGAGAGTTTGACAATCAACATCTTATTTTTTGGTTTGAAATAAAAGACTCAGTGGCGGCTTTGATGGTGCGTGGGAAGGACCTTCGCAAGGTTCGTGAATTCAAGGGCAAGCGATTTAAAAAAAATCTGATAATATATATATATATATTATTTTTTAAATAGAAAAATGCATATTAATTCCAATATAGGTCCATTTACAAATCATTTTTTATGGTTTAGAAATTAGCCCACTTGGCATTAGGTTTATTGAGCTCAATACTAATTTGATTTTTTTAAAATAATAATAATAAAACATTACGAAAGGGCATATTTTTTCGAGCTCGAACAGAGTACGTGAATTCTCAGAAACGCCTCTGAAAAGACTGAATGCGAGGTTAAAGAGGAATGTTAACGTAAAAATAACTAAAAAAGTTGTTGAGTGTTGACGATGATATATGGAGGATTAAAAACATATAAATTTAGGTGTGTAAATCAAGGGGTATGGTCTAAAATGGTGCATAACATCATGCGTGCAGAGGACCAAGCTAATCCAGAGCTTTCTAGCACCTCCATATGTGCGCATTGTGACAATTAACGGAAGGAACAAACACTACACATGACAGCGGCATGCAACCAATCAGGTTATAGCTTGTAGCTGACACTGCAAATACAACCCCCACAAAGGTGAATTGTGCAGGGGACAACAAGTACGAAAGGATAGTGACGTGGCACCAATCAGCTATCGCCAATCGCTTCTCCATAATCCCCACTAACAATTGATGTCAGACTCGACATAAGGTACACTAAGATGATGATGTGTAGCTAATCACATTGCGCCATGCCGCATCCACTTCTGCAGACACTACTTGTCCTGTTAGAGGGGACCAAGTGAATATTCCCTGAAAGCGATGTCTGAACCAAGGTCCATCAGCCCCCTCTCTTCTCTACATCCTTCAACTATAAATACCGGACTCCTCCAAAGGTTTAAGGATCTGATTCCTCTCACTCTCACTCTTAACACACACTTGCTTTAATCTTCTTAAGTGATACTTATTGTCACGCTGGAGGGTGGTTACGAGAAGAACCCCCCACCTCTCCTTCTTGGAACAAGCTCATAGTTCCTTGTTTTGCAAATCATTTTAAGCCCCGTCGATCGAGAAGAGACTAAAAGATTAACCCCCTTGTTGAGACTACCTCTTTGGTTATAACCCCATGCGGGATTAGAACCACTGTTTCTTCATCGGCGTCATTCCATTGCTAAAACAACTTTCATCATTTGTCTCTTATCACATGGCTGATTAATCTCCATTGATTCCACCGTTCGGTTCAAACTCCAAGTTTGCCGCTATAGGGACCACCTCGCATAGTCTCGAAACCCATGACAACAAATACGAGCATGTGGAGTATCATACTGGCACATTCCACCACGTGGATAACAGTGTTGCGCGGACGAACCAAAACCCGTCCATAAACATCCAACATCTGGATCCAATTGCACAACTTTTAGTGTTGCTGCTAGAGGGACAAACTCCCGCCTTTTGGCTCATGAAGCAACAAGCTTTACTCATTGCAGTGTATACGTAGATGTGCGCTCATACACCACAACCGGGGGCACATGACTGCACGTGCATTAAACTATGACTCTCCACCTAGCAACCGCGCACCGTCACATGTGTCGGCTGGTCACGCAATCAGAAGTCGTCAAGAACGCAGAACCCGAGACATTCATTAGAGTGTGGGCACTACGCGCAACACAAATGCAAGGACACCCGTCCACGCGCGCCTGTAGCCTTGAAAAATCCAAGATAACTGGGATACACGCACAGAGGAGATTGAAGAAACATACTACCCTACATACGATCACGTGTATGATGAAGCTGACAATACCATCGTTTACCCCACTAGGGTACCAGATGGCCATGCTACTTATAAACCTCGTGCATGTGCGACGTACAACCCAAACCCCGAAGACGATTATACGTTGGTATATAGACCAACGGTGGCCGTAGAACAGTCGAAGTTCATACAGAAAGTTGCTTTGGCATCATTAGAGAAGGTAAAGCTCTCGCCCACAATTGGGAAGTTTACATGCCTGTCTGATCTAGATGACCACATTTGCCTGTTCACCAGCGCAGGCTTAGTCGGCAGTTAGACACACCTGTTCATCCAAACACTCACTTGCGCAGCTCGCGTATAGTTCGACAGTTTACTTATTGGCAAGATAGAATTGTGGATAGACTTGCAGGCCAAATTTCTTCAACACCTCAGCAAGCAGCGTCGTTATACCATAGACTCAATAGACTTCATGAACATTTGGCGTAGAGATAATGAAGGCACCGGGGACTTCATTACGAGGTACAACAAGGAGTGCACTCAAAATTCGGTAAAACAGGATGTTATGACGAACTTATCCACACCAGTTCTAGCAGAGAAGGTGTACCAAAGTCATGGACAAAATCACGACAGCTGCATAAGTCTCTGTACAGAATGAAAGGGCTCTCACCGGCGGATTGATCCCCCAATACAACAACAATCACCGCGAACAAGCTAGACGCGACAAAAGGGGCATAAATTCTACCCGGAACCGCACACAATCAAATGGTCATGCCAAGGAAAAGCCTAGCACGCCAATCGATGGCCATCATCTGATATCCCAGCTCTATTATAGGGATGCAGTTAACCAAGAGAACAAGGAGAAGAACTGGACCCTACTCACTAAAATTCTGATGGAAATTATCAGTACTGAAAATCACACATTCAAACCCACGCAACCAATGCATAGCAAGAAGGTCCAGGACCCGAATCACTACTGTGAATACCATAAAGACAATGGCCACACCACAAACAATTGTTACAATCTGAGGATGGAAATTGAAAAAGCTTTAAAGAATGGGAAGCTCACGCACCTTGTGCATAATGTTTGAAAAGAGACGTGCCAAATCGAGCCAAAAAATGAGGGCCCAAGTAACAAGAATATCTGCAATTTGGACACTCACATGATCCAAGGTGGACCAAAGAAGCCCAATAAGAGCAATAAAAAAGCGACAACACCAGTTTACCGAAGATTGGTGCGAACAACATGTCACTTTTCCCATGGTGCGTGACGGTCCCAGAGACAGACGCCCACCGGTCATCATGGGGGTGATAGGTTATTATCGTTCGAATTATGTTTTCATAGATGGTGGAAGCACTGCGGACATTATTTACGAACAATGTTTCAACCAATTTGACCCAGAAGACAAAGCCTAACTTGAGTCCATCGACATACCACTGACTAGATTTGCAATGAGTCAGTACTATCACTCTGCTAGATCTCATTCCCAGTCATGCTCATCGAGGACAAACATTCAAGAACTGAAATGGTCAATTTCATGGTGTTACCTGCACACTCTCGACACGACATCCTATTGGGGAGAGAATGCCAGTGAAATTTCAACATGGTGAAGTCAACCCCACACTCTTCCATAGGTTTCCCAACGGAAACAAGGGTTAGTTCATTTATGCAAAGAAGGAATGCATGACCACAGAAGATGCACGTCCAACAGAGTGACCAAACCCGTACCACGGACATAGTTAGAATCGCAGGTCCTTAACTGTAAATACCCCGAACAAACAATCAGCATCGGCCCCGCTATGTCGAAAATGTCTGAGGCCAATTGAAACAAATTCTGTTCAGAAACATGGACAATTTTTGCATGGACACATGCTGACATGATTGGGGTCCCACGAGACGTTACGAAGCAAACCCCATCATGGTACCCAAATCATCAAGTGGTTGGCGCATGTACGGTGACTATAAGGACTTAAACAAAGCGTGCCCCAAGGATTGCTACTCCCAACCTGAAATCTACAGAAAAGTAGACTCGCTTGTACCATAAGATGGAAATATTTTCTCAGCTGTTACAAGAGTTACCACCAGGTGCATATGGCCTTGAAAGATACAGATAAAATCTCCTTTAGCACCGAAATGGGCATATTCTACTACACAAAAATCCCTTTTGGCTTGCAAAATGTGGGCGCAACTAACCAAAGACTGATAGACAAGACCTTCGGTGACTTCATCGGTGTCAATGTCAAGATCTATGTCATTGATCTTGTTATCATGAGCATGGAGGAAGACGTTATGCTCTAGGACATTGAACATACTTTCAAAACTCTCTGAAGCATACGCGTGAAGCCCAGCTCGAGCAAGTGTTCATTCGGAATGGAAGGAGATGTGTTTCTTGGATTCATCGTCACAAAGATGGATTTTGAGTAAATCCCGAAAAAGTTCAGGCAATATAACGCATGCCTTCTCCATCCACGGTCAAGGAAGTTCAAACACTTGCAGGGAGATTGGCCTGCTCAATATATTCCTTGCGAATCATGCGTTAAGATCGTTCCCCTTCATCAGCACCTTGCACAATTGCCTCAAAGATAAAAAGCAAAAGCTCACATGGATGCCAGAAGCCGAGAAGGTTTTCCAAGAAATAAATCAATGTCTGATAGAGCTTCCAACCTGTACTGCCCCATACAAAAAAAGAGCCCTTAACATTGTACCTCTATGCATCTGACAAAGCAGAGGGTGTAGTGCTCATGGTAGACAGGAAAGGCGTACAGACTCCCGTTTACTATGTTAGTAGAGTGTTGACCGGTTCAGAAACACGCTACTTCATAATGGAGAAACTTGTGCTTGCACTCGTACACGCTTCTAGATGGCTGCGCTGATACTTCCTAGGGCATGTTATTAATGTAGTCACCGATTACAAGATCGGGCATATCTTGGCCAAACCAGAATTGTCAGGTCGCCTTACCAAGTGGGCTATAGAATGGGTGGTCACAACCTGTTTTATAAACCACGGCCCGCCATCAAAGGTCAAGTATTTGCCAATTATGTCATAGAAGTGCCCACATAAAGAGTTCAAGAATGTGAAGCTGCACAAGAAACAACTTCGGTCCCTCCAGCCACTAACGTTTGGTACATGTACACTGATGGCGCCTCCAACAAAGATGGTTCGGGTGCACGGTTGTGCCCCATGAACCCATACAAGAAAGAGTTTATGTACGCCATTTGCCTCGATTCCAAAAGCACAAACACATTGACTCACTATTAGTTACGGGTCAGATCAATGGTCTCTATGAAGCTAAAGATCAAACTATTGCTTTGTACCTTGCGCAAGCGAAAGAGCTCATCCAATGCTTCCAATTTTTCAAGATAACTCACATCAACAAAAGCGTAACAAGTCGGCTGATGCTCTGAGCAAAGTGGCTTCAACAAGTTTCCAACATTTAGCCAAAAATGTGCGCATTGAGGTCCTCAAAAATCCATCTGTTCCCCTGCACCAGGCGAACGTAATTCAAATGGGCTTGTCATCATGGATGACACCCATCATTGCTTACCCAATCGGGGGCATTCCCATATAACAAGGCGGAGGCCAAAAAGATCCAACACAAAGCTTTGCAATACTAGTTATCTGATGAGATATTGTACATAAGATCTTTTATGGGCCCCCTCCTCTGCTGCACCGATTCTGAGGACGGTAACTACCTCATATGTGAAATTCATGAGGGTATCTACGACATACACGCCGGCTCATGTATGGTGGTAGCCAAGGTGATGAACGCCCGCTATTATTGGCCTGGGATGCATTTAGATGCTGTCAAAGAGTTGCACAAGTACGACTCATGACAAAAACATGCTCCTAAAACGTTGCGTCCAAAGAACGAGTTAGTCCTATAACCACTGCTTGGCCTTTCCAATAGTCGGCTATTGATCTCGTTGGGTCATTCCTAGATGCACCCGGTGCTGTAAAGTACATTATTGGCCTCGACTACTTCACAAAGTGGGTTGAGGCGACGACACTCGTGTCCAAAATAGTTGTTGTGGTTAAAAAGTTCAGTTGGGAATACATTTGCCGATTTGGTCTCCAGATGAGCATCGTTACAGACAACGACACAAATCTCACTCATGAAGACCTTCAGAAGTGTTGGAAGACTTACACATTGAGTACATTTTCACATCTGTGGCGCACCTGCAAAAAAAGGGTCATGTTGAACACATTAATCGCAGCGTTGTCGATGGAATGAAGGCAAGACATTACACTAACTGAAGAGGATGGGTTGATGAATTACCCAGTATCCTATGGGCTCATCGAACCAGGACCAAAATTGAGCATTGGAGAGACACCTTTCAACCTGACATACGACTTAGAAGCGGTTATCCCAACATAAATCAGACTCCCGTCACCTCGAGTGCTTTCCATCAACTCCATCAATAATGAAGCAGAGAGCTGATGTGCTAAAAGTAGTCTAATTAAAGTATTAAACTAACTAAAATTAACCTTAAATTTAGACTCTCTAAAAACTACAATATTGACATGCAAGTGAACCTATTGAAACTAGTAAAGCTAAAGGAAGTCCGAATATCGAACCTGCGAGACTTCTATTGAAAACGTGAACTATACTCGATTACTTATCTACATATTGATTTTATTTATTTTTATTGTTTAAGGGGGGGGGGGGGTTAACAATCCTAATGAAAATAGTTAGATGATTAACTAAAGTGAACTAAGACACAAACTTTAACTCTAGACGAGATCACATGATGGTAAAAGCACTACCTAGGTTATAATCCTACACATGAATGACAAGTTTTCTATCAGTAATGGAACTATTGTGAAACCGGGATCTGATTATGTTAAACTCAAGGGATGTTCTAAAATCCTTGACCCTTCTCATGGTGTCACCTAAAAGAATCCTAAAAGCTGTTAAAGTAACAGTTTATGAGGATCCCCAAAATGGGAAGGACCTTATGTCGTTCAAGAGGTCCTCGGCAATGGCGCATATAAGCTTCAACGCATAGATGGTACACACATTCCCCGAACCTAGAATGTTGCGCAATTAAGAAAGTGTGAAATGTAAAGGAAGAGTCATATTTGTAATCAAGGCATGATGCCAAACTCATCTTATTAATAAAAATGTCCTTTACATTGTCTTTTGTGCTTACAATACAAAAATGTCTTAGAACTGCGTGCTAGACTTTGGGTTATACACAAAAACGACTTGGTGGAACCCAACTCTACACGATTATTTCACTTCATAGCACAATCAATCTCCACACCAAGTCTCATTTGCGATACCTGTAAAACAAAAAATCTAAAGCACACGGTGCACACAAATATTACGGCCACAACACCTTTACACAAAAGTATTCAATCATATTAGCATATCGACAAAATAGCCACGACTTATAGGTCGGCGAATCAAAATGTTTTAGCCTTTCATTACCAACAGAGGCAATGAAAGGGTAGGACATGTTCGTGTCCTCGTAACAAACAGTGGTTATAAGGAAAAGGGAATTGTTTCTAAACAACTTTACCCCTCAACCAACAAGGAAGAGGGGTAGGGGGACTTGTCTTTGCACATACAGGTGCATACGTTGTCACACAGGCCGATAGAAGAACTTGTTTGAAAACATCAAGGGAACATGTCTTACAATCTAACAACTACTACAAAGGGACATCCATTCACGGAATGCATGCGGGTTTGTCGTTGAGGATCATTCCGGATCGTTAACGCTACTACCCGCGCCACTACCACTAGTACCCGCTCCATCTCCACCTGCATTGTTCCCATCATCAAGCATTACAAGGAGGGTATCCACGACCTCTCCTTTATTTGAGAGCTTCCTAGTGGTTTTGAGAATCCCAAGCTCAAGAGAGTCGAATGCTTGTCATATATCTCGGAAGCGGGCAACGAAATCTATCATCTGAAGCTCAAAGTTTTGATCTAAAATTTGTCTAGAACGAAGGATTTACCTTCACCAAAACCATCCATACGACCATTCTTATCATGTGAATTTAGTTCAAATGGGTCAGTCAACCTAGGGTCTCACACTATAGAAGCCATAGTTCATCCTAATCCCGCCTAAAGCTTATGAAACAAAAGGAAGAATCACTAGACTCTTCGTATCTATCTTATGCAAAAACTAAAAGAATTTAACATCAATTTTCTCTTTTTTTGTGTTTTAGGAACTGTGATGAGCAACTACATATTCTGCATACCTAACTCAAAGATTGTTTCGATCAGAATCATCTTCCCCACGGAAACAACATAAGCTTCGGTATTTTTTTCAATTTTTTTCTAACTTAACCTAGAGGGAGTTTCAATTAGAGTCACCATGGTCAAGTAATATGTAATAGGGTGTTAATGTTAGAATTGATTTTGGTATTTTGTGTAGGCCACTTCGCACGAAGTGTTGTCACCGTACGAAGTGGCAAGGCCCAACTCGTACGATCTGAATGTGTCTATAAATAGGTGAGTCAAGGTCTTGAGTCTGTAATAGTTTGCTGATCGGTATGGCGAAGCCCTGCCCAGTTTGTTTTAGAATTGTACAAGTTTACCACATTAATGAAACAGTAAACTTTAAACAGTAATCTTGATATTGTCGTTTGTTATAAAATGAATTCCACACACTTTATGACTAGTTAATTATATTAGGTCATGTGCTTATTGGATAAAAGATCCTACACACAATCCCGAGTGAAATTCCATAGGCCTCGTCATACACATCTAGCTCATTCTTAATGGATCACACTTTTTTCTTTTAATAAAATTCTAATGGTTTTAACTTATAACAACATTCCTTATGCTATTATTAGCGGTTTTGGTTTCCCAATTTCTCCTAGATGAGAACCACAAGGTATCCTAACCTCTTTGTCAAGACTCACCCAGGGTGCTTCTAGGCCCACTTTTCAGGCTCAGCCCAACCCAGCCTTCTCGCTTTGCTTCAAAAGCCCCACTTCTGGACCCTGAGAGCATTTTCATGCGAAGTTCCAACGAAATTCCGATAAAAAATCGTTTGAACAGGTTTAAACATGTTTTAAAACGATTATAAGAACCCTAAACAAGCCTGGAAACAACCTAAAACAAGCCCTAAGAAGTCTAAAATTCCTAAAAACTATATTTTTACAGACTCGCCTATAAAGCCCTAGCCTTTTAAGCATCTTGCATTGAGGCCCCGTGCTCACCCTTTACGTTTTAAGTGCACCTTGCGCCTTTGATAACTATAATCCTGTAACATCTAGCCTCTCGCACCATAAATATTGTCCGCTTTTCCCTCGATGGGTTGCCCATTCAGGAACTCACGGATTTATTTGGGTTGCCCTGGTGGAGACTTCACAGGAGGTCACCCATCATGGTACTACTCCGACCTGAGCATGCTTAACTATGGAATTCTCCTCTCATCCACTAGCATTAAACCCAACACACGTTGGTGATTTAAGAGGCATTGGATTACTTATGAACCAGGGATCTCTCCTGGCCACGGTCGATGTAGGATTTGCCTAGGGTGTCACAAAGGTCCATGTTAATATTTCGGTAGTCGGTATCGGTATCCTTACAATCAGCCCCCTTAGGGACTCATCGTCCTCGATGAGGTTTGTCCCTCCATCCCGAATGGCTCAGGAGTGGCTCTGATACCATTTGTAACATCCGACCCCTCGCACTATCAATATTGTCCGCTTTGCCCCGATGGTTTCCCATCCAGGAACTCACAGATTTGTTTTTGGTTGCCCCGGTGGAGACTTACCAGGAGGTCACCCATCATGATACTACTCCCACCTGAGCACGCTTAACTGTGGAATTCTCCTCTCATCCACTAGCATTAAGCCCAAAACGCATTGGTGATTTAAGAGGCATTGGATTACTTATGAACCGGGGATCTCTCCTGGCCATGACCGATGTGGGATTCGCCTAAGGTGTCACAATGGTCCATGTTAATCTTTGGTAGTCGGTATCTGTATCCTTACAAATCTTGGCACGGTTTACTTGGGCTGTTACATATGGTATCAGAGCTAGGGGCCGGGCCGGTGTGCCAATGAGGACGCTGGACTCCCTAAGGGGAGTGGAGATGTAAGTCTCACATCGATTGAGGAGGAGAACGAAGCCTTTCTTATAAGGGGGTGGAAACCTTCTCTATCAAGACACGTTTTGCCTAGGCGAGCAACTCATCGGGTGAAAACAAAACCACGAGTTCCTGGATGGGCAACCCATCGGGGGCAAAGCGGACAATATCTTGGCACGGTTTACTTGGGTTGTACGAGTAATTTGGAATAGGAGGATGATATAGTTGACCATGCTTCAATTTATATACATTTTACCTCGTTTCATTAATCTGTAATAAAATCATCAGATTCTTTCCTAAATTGTTAATGAACATAAATGGTTATTGTTCCCTTCAACTATATAGACCGGGACTTGTCTACCATGATGAACACGACCCAAGCTCTTTGGTTCTCTTTCTATGCCAAGTGGTTCTGTTCCGTGTACCAGCTACTTCCAACCACCCAAACCACCACCTACGTCCTTTGATGAGTTGTTATAACATCCCACTACTCTATTCGGGCCTGTTCATGGCTGTTATTTCATTCCATTGCAGTCCTATCACATGCTATTCCGGCCAGGCCACTGGTCTGGAAACACACACCATCCAAGGCTTTTGCAACATTATTTTGCGCGCACAGGTTATCTACGGTTTTGCTTCACAAATAAGGTTTGGACTCTAAACAACTTATGTGTACGGATTGGGTTTCATTACTACCTCGTAGTCGTGAATCTTAATCCTTTATAATGTGCTATTGAAATTGTTACATTATATGATATGGATTATATATAGATATATTTATCGTATTATTGATACACCGTGAGGTGACCACTGAAACTACTACACAGCAAGGTGACCACTGAACTACTGAATGTGTTACTGAATGTGATTATGTGATTGTGACGCACTGAACATGTGACGCGCTAAAAAACTGAATGTGACTAACCCTACTGAATGTGATTGTGACACACAGAATATGTGACGTGTTGGAAAACTGAATGTGACTAATTGTATTTGTTATACGTATATTGTCTTATCATATAGTAGATATTGTTTAGGAACTGTTTATTTATTTATTTTTATTATAGTTGTTGGCCCACTGAGTAAAATTACTCAGGCGTGCATATGTCTTTTATGTATGTTAGGTTACAGGATTTATCTGAGAAGACTTAGAAGCGGGCTCAAGGGATTCAAGACTCACAAGATTTTTTTTTATAAAAAAAACGATGTTTTTTATATCATTATTGTAAACTGTTGTAACATTTTAAATTATTTAATGAAATGATGTTTGATCTGATTACCGTTATAGTGACACGTCAGCCCTAGTCGCGGTGGGGTGTTACAATTATGGTATCAGAGTCAGGGGCCGGGCCGGTGTGCTAGCGAGGACGCTGGGCTCCCTGGGGGGTGGAGATGTAAGTCCCACATCGGTTGAGGAGGAGAACGAAGCCTTCCTTATAGGGGGTGGAAACCTTCTCTACCAAGAAGCGTTTTGCCTGGACGAGCAACTCGTCGGGTGAAAACAAAACCGTGAGTTCATGGATGGGCAACCCATCGGGAGCAAGGCGAAAAATATTTTGGCACGGTTTACTTGGGCTTGTTACAAATCCAAACATAATCAGATGTATTAGCTCAAAGGAAACCTTTCTAACAGCTGGGCCTACCCACAAATCCCAAGTCAGACATATTTTTGACCATTTATTCTTCTAATACATATAATATTTGAAAATCAAATACCAGACTTTACTAATCATTTTTTCGTACTTTTAATATGCCAACTTTAATACCAGAACATTTTCAATTTGTTAACTTTTTTGGAATTTTTTAAACACAACTAACACTACGACTCAAATGTCCCTTCCCCACACTTAAAATTTGCATTGTCTTTAATGCAAGAATGGAAACACGACTCGAAAAAAAGTAAAGACCGAATACAAAAATAAAATACAAGATAGAATAGAAAAGACTTAGCTAGTAATATTGCGAGACCGTCATGTGCCAGTCTATTCCACAAATGCCCTCCAATTCGAATGTGCTCAGCAAACAATTTCCAACCTCTCACACATGAACCAAAGTGGCTAATCACTCGTATCAATCATTCTAAGCAACAATCACAATCATAACAAAACAAATATATATATATATATATATACATATACATATATATAAGCAAAAAACCAACCATTCATCCTAGTACCCATAGTATGTCAACGTATATAAATTTAATACAGACTAATATCAGAGAAAAAGCATCACAAAAAGAAAAATAAAGCTAAATCAAAAGACATTGATCTAGTGATACCCATAGTATGTCAACGTATATAAATTTAGTACAAACTAATATCAAAGAAAAAGCATCACAAAAAGAAAAATAAATCAAAATCAAAAGACACTGGTCTATTGATCCTGCTGCATACACATCTCTACACTAATTCTCATTGGTGGACCTATAAAAGAACAAATGATATTCAAATGCCAGAACACGATCAAGAAATAAACATAAGCTTGAACCAGATTCTCCCTGAAGATAGTAAATCTTGAACACCTAAATTAGAGTATCTGTTGAAGACAAGCAAACATCTGATCAAAGCCTTAGAACCGCTGTTCAAGAAGAAAAAAGGTCTGCTAAAGAGCTAAAGTCTGTTGAAGCAAAGGTCTGATGGAGAAGACCAAACATTTGTCTGACCAAATAGATGGTTAGAATCAAAGCAACAGAAGATAGCTATAATAGAGGTTTCCCAATGTAACAATACTTGTTTTGTATCAGTGTTCAACATATTTAGATTAGATTTATTATTTGCACAAATGTTTGAACATTTGTGGAATCTTTTCTATTAGGAATGCTAGATGTCACTATCAGGGTGATGTCAGCCAATTACAAACAGAGCTTTCATACTTAGTATATAAATTGATCTCACATGTTAGAGATTTATCTATCACTACACATCACCTTTTCCTTTGTACGGACAATTTTTGTTATAGTGACCAGTCTGAGGGGGAGTATGTAGAATCAATCTTTTGTAAAAGAATTGAATCATTTGAATCAATGAAAAACAATAGTTGATGATGACTTCTCGTTTGTGATTACTTATTTTATAGCAATGCAAAATTGTTTTGAGCTTAATTGATTAGTTTTTCACAAACCTTGTAATCTCAGACTTAACAATTGGTATAAGAGCTTGGTCACGTTAAACTTGATTTCACAATCAGTTTAACATACAAATATTAGCTCAACAAAGATCCAATACTGTTCATAGCTCAGAATTGAAAAGTGAAGAACTCCATAGTGTCTATTATACTACGAGTTTCTCTAAAAAGAACAAAAGAAAATGGCATAAAGTGATTCTCACAATACCGGCTTCAGTACAACCCCTTATACGTGCTCAACAAAATATAAGGTATTGGAAGTTCGTTGCATTCAGATCGCGTATTACAATGGTACCAAGTGCCGAGAACCCAAATGTGTTTGAGCCAAAGAAGCCGGAGAATTACTTTGAGCAAGATTATCAAAACTTTCAGCTAGATGCCAAAGCCTTTAGTATTGTGGCAATGACTCTGCCAGAATGATATCTATGCTGGCCTGTTGCATTGTAATAATGCGAAAGAGTTGGGGGAAGCACTGAAGTAACAATTTGGTGGAACGGAGGATGTTATCGAGAACACTCGAGAAATCCTTAACAAACAATATGAAACCTTCACTCATGTCATGGGAGAGACCCTAACTGAGTAGTTTGAATGATTTTCATGTCTAATCAGTTAACTAAAGTTGGTTAAGATAGAATTTACTAAAACAACTTTAAGTAACCGATTTTTAAGTTCATTTCCTAAGAAATGGACACTAATTCTATAGTGATGAGTATATCCCTAGATTTCAAGGACATGAGCCTAACTCAGCTTCTTGGAAAGCTCCTAACATTTGAAAGGGAGTTTATCCAGAAAAAGAAGCTCCAGGAAACTCGAAAGGTGTCTGAAAGGTATGTTTTTGGTAACACAGCACTCTTGAGTCAGGAGGGATCATCTGATGGAATGGGAAATGATCAGAGTTTTGATCATTTATTGATATATCAACATGAATCAACTGTGATCAATATTCCACAAGTTACGCTTTTGCAGCAAACGATGATAGTCATGTCTATTAATTTATCACTTGTACTTAATGATCTTAAGAACATAGACCCATCTGACCTAGAGGAGATGGCTATATTGCATCAGGTGGCACTACTAAGTCTAAGAGCTAATAATTTTTACAAGAGGACTGGTAGGACTTATTGGGAGATCAAAAGTGGGGTTGAATAAATCTAAAATCAAATGTTTCAAATGTAATAGATTAGGTTACATTGCAAGAGAGTGCAAAAGTCAATCAAACAACTCTGCACCATTGATCACATATCCTAATCAAAGACCACAATCTAATACACAACAACAATTTTATCCCCAAAATACCCGTGGACAAAATGTACAAAACACATCCCACTTTGCACAAAACATGAATACTATGCAAGAGCACTATGTTCAAGCACCACAAGTTCCTTAGGTTCAGTATGTTCATATGCCAATTGCACATGTTCAAGCATCACAAGTTGTTCCTACTCTTGCATCTGCAGAGCCTAGTCAACATAGCTTCGTCACACAAGGCTATGTTGACTGGAGTAGCTTGTAAGAAAACTTAACAGATGAAAATTTTGCTTTAATAGCTAATGATTGTGATGAACATGCAAATTTCTGTTTTATGGCTCTTGAACATGTCTTATGTTAAGAAGATCAAGTTCCAACAACTGATGGTGAAGGATTTCTTGTGAAATTGCTAAAAGCCCGGGTCAAGCATTTGTTGGTGACTAGGAGCATGTAGAAAGGATGGGTGAAAACAATCCCAAACGTTCCACTGATTGCATCAGTGTGACCAAGTTGTAATGGCTGATTCTAAGGTATCACCTCAAACTCTCAAAGAGTTGTGTTTTGATAAATGCATCATAGCATTTGCTAATATCAAAGAGGTGAATGAAAACCTAAGAGAAAAGGTATAAATCAGTTAAAATAATTCTTGAAAATTTGAAAAAAGATTTTAAAACAAGAATTGCTGAAAAATACCTTGAGATAAGCAGTTTAAAACATGAAGCAACCATAACCAGGGTCAACTCCAAATAATGATAGAAAAATATCAAAATTGTATAAAGGAGTTAGAATCCACACAAATCATCTGTGAAAGATGAGTTGAATCTTGTAATGGTTATGAGATTGTTTTGGAAAAATAAAGAAAAACCAATGTGAAGTTTGGTGTTGGTTTTAGAAAATATAACCAAGAACAACAAACCAATACTTCCACTAACTCAGAAAATGTTGAGATCACACCCACATCGGTTGGTGAATAAATCAAGATTACTGAATCTATTGGCAAGAAAATCATTCTTGAAAAGTCACAAGGTTCCATTCAATTTGAAAAACAAAAGTACGAATTCAAGCCAACTTGGTTAGATGAATGTGATGTTCTTGAAAACTTAAAACAGTTGATTTCACCAACCTAGATGATCTTAAGCTACCCAAGATAAATATTGTTCCTATTACTAACTCTCAAACCCTATGATGTGGAAAACTCAATCATTTAACCCAACAATGCTCTTTTCTTAAACCCTATGATGTCAATCAAAATAGGTTAAGAAAGAAAATAAGTTTCAAAAAGAATGATTGCCCTATCTACAGGAATCCACAATCATTTTCCAAAAGAGTTGAGTCCAGTCAATCATCTGCCACACAAAATTTGAATCAATACCTTGTACACAAGGATGATCAAGTACAAATGCATCACAAAATGCAATTCCAAGAGGCTACGTGCAACCACCATGCACCAGGGTACCTTATAGGTATGAAAAACCTGTGCACATGCCCCAAAAGCCAAAGGTTAATAGACACCCTCATGGGTACAATCACCTTATTAGGAATGGTCAACCAACAGTTGACCCAAGTGTGAAAAATGCTTGGAGAGCCAAAAACAACTGTTTGAGATGGTACAAAAACTTCTGGTGACAAATGACCAATCCCAAAGAGGTGATGCAGTGGAGAGACCACCAAACCCAAAGCAAATAATGCTTTGGATCATCTGCAAAATTAACCCATACACCACTGTCTGAAGGGAACATTTGTTGGCAATTTGAAAATGCAAACAGATGTTACCTTAGCAGATATCTCTTTCCTAATAAAAGAAAGAAATGTTTCAAAAATATACCAAAAGGTTCTTACAACATTAATATGTTGTCTTTAAAACAAGAAAATAAAAACTTTGTTCTTAGAAAGCAAAGAAAGATTGATAAAATCAACAAAAACAAGACTCTGTTCAAAGGAGTGTAACATTTGTTTCAGTGGTTCAAAACTCTGTTTAACCTTGGTTAACCACTGTATGAGTCAAAGAACCACTGATCCAACATCCATTGTTTGACTAAAAAAGGCGAACATATATACTATATCATTAAAACAAACACTATTTCACTCAAAACTCTGTTGAACCCAATAGAGGTTTCAAACATGGATTTCCATCCATCTATTGACCAAAAGTCAAACAAATATACCAACCACTGATTTGGTCACTCAAACGTTTATTGAGTACAATAAAGGTTTCAAACAGATGTTTTGAAAACATACCTTATCTTGCTTCTTCTAAGGGTTTCCTCAAATGACCCACTTTCTGAATAGTGGTTTGCCACAACAAATCACAACTGGCCCACAACACATAACAACTGGCCACGTAGACCCACATGCTGAATAGTGGTTGACCATGCTGGCATCCCTGTTTCTAAAACCCTATAAAAACCCTTGACAAACAGAGTTTACATCCATCTTCCACACTTATCAAAATCAAAGAATTTCAAAAGAGAAAAACCTCCAAATTTGCTTCCAACAAACTTTGTGCTCAATCAAAAGATTTGACCAAATTTCACTATGGCTCTTGAATTGAAGTCTTCTCACAATTACTTGCCGTTTATTGTATAACAAAGCAAGAACACGGTTTTCCACACTATCATTGACACCATCACCTTATCAAAATACCATGATTACTCATCTTAAATGCCCCCATTTATCTATACACCCTCAAGGAGTTTTGGGCAATTTCAAAAATTTCGATTCAAAACAAAAGGCCCATCTCATCACATTTACCATCAAGAAAGAACATGTTGAAAAAATCTTTAATCCATCTCCAACATGTTCAGTCTATAGAATTTGGCAGGTATGGACACTATCCCTAAGAATGATCTTCATAATAAGTTCATAGAAAGGGGATATGAAGCTCAACTAGTGGGAGCAACACTTTTTAAACCAAAATTCCCACCATAAATGAAATTCTTTTTCCATACACTCTTGGTTTGCTTGTCTGCAAAGACCACTGCTTTTAATGAAATTCCCCTAAAATCTCAATATCTAAGGTATGCTGTCTTGAGAAACTCGGATTACAAGCTATCCTAGACAATGTTTATGGATTTAGTAGCAAACATCAAAGCAATCAAGAGAGAAACTGGCAATCCTTTTCTACTTTATCCAAGACTGTTAAGCTTTTACCTTAAAAATATTAAGATAAGAAATTTTTAAATAGGGTGAAGCCCTTGAAAGTAACCGTCTTTCAAATGAAACTTGTACCCACATGATGACTAAAAGTCAAGAAAATGTGCGAGAAGCAAACATTTTGCAAAACCAAGCAACAAGTGTTACAACATTTGTTGTTGAGCCCACTACTCCTGCTGACCGTGGTGCACAACCCAGCACCGTGGAACACACACTAGACATTTCCCAAAAAAAAAACCAGTTCTATTCCCATCCCTAAATCCAAAAGGAAAACCAAATAAAGGGATCCCTGGGGGTTGAGATGCCAGAGGTACCTGCTGTAGCACAAATGCAGCAAGCATATGTTGTTACTTCCTCATAATAGATGCAAACATCTCCACCTATCCAAGCTCCTCACTCATCCTCACAAAATGAGAGTGTCATAAGCACAGGGGAACCAAATTAAGAGGGAGATATTTCACTTGAATATCTCTACTCATGCTTCTCTCATAGGGTTGCTTCTCTTTCCACACCTCCACCCACTACAATAATCCCATCATCATTCCAATATTTCTTGATTCTCTTGATACAACTGACTTGCATATACCTAGTTCCTCTCAACAAGTCACAGAGAGTATACTTCATCAAGTGACTAAGGAAAGCTCAAAAATCATTGCAATCCCACAAGCAGAAGAGGCTACATCCCAGTGTCCCAAGAGGTACTTGAAGGCATTTCAAGTGGGACAGCTATTACAACTATAGGGACAACAGTCTCACAGTTGGGTAGTGGTTATATCATTAAGACTTGAAGGCAACAATTGTTGAGACAATAGTCTCTCCATCAGTTGGAAGTACCCAATACCAAGAAAAATGGGCACCTAGTAACTAGGTACAACCACCTCTGGTGTGAATTTAGATGATCCTATTAACTTAGGTGATGGATTAAACTATCTTGAATTGATGGAGAGGGTAAGCTAGTTGGAGTCATTAGTTAAAGAAGTCAAAGAAATGATGAAGACTTTTGTACAAAACTCTAAAAGTCCACAATCAAATGAAGACATTGCAAAAGAAATGTGGGCACATGTCAAACCATATCTACATCTTCAAAAGCAAGCTGAAGAAGAAAAACATAACATGCAAGTAGAGTTGATGAGACAAATGGTGGATGCCAAGTACATAGATACTCAGGCAGAGGTTAAAGCCATCAAATACTTTATCCTTGAAAACACTGGTAAAACTCTCACTCTCTCTAAATATGAAGATGATGCCAAAAAGTGGGAGGAAGAATGCACAAGAAAGCTCCTGTCACACCCCGACCCGCAGCGGAATAAGAGTCGGGGCATAATTGGGTTATCACTAAAGCTCATGATATTTACTAATATGTTTCATATTTATTAAAGTCAAAATTACATTCTCAATAATCCAAACATGTCCATACAATACAAAGAAAAATAACCAACTAAACAATCCAAGCTCTAAACCAGTTTATTCTTCTAAGCCAATCCTATGTGTTTCTTGCTGCAGCTGGTTCACCTGTATCATGTGTAAAAATTGGGGTTTTTGGGTCAACATAGGTTGGCGAGTGAACCTTATTAGATAAACATTTATTATTGATTTCTTGTTATTTTTATCAAGGAAAAATTGTGCAATAGTCATAAGTGAGCAAATGTAAATAATCAATCAGTAACAATAACAACCACAAACTATAACATACAATAACATACAATAACAAAAATGGGGAACGGAAGGCCTATGATAAATGTATGTACTGAAAATGATAAATGTCTGTGCGATCAAGGCTCAATCAAACGGAGCCGATCGTATTGTATGTACTGAAAACGATAAATGTCTGTGCGATCAAGGCTCAATCCAACGGAGCTGATCGTATGTTGGCACGCCAGGTTCACGCTCATAATGTAATGGGGAACTGCTCAACGCTCATAATGTAATGGGGAGCGGCGGCCTATGAAATTGCATGTACTGAAAATAATAAATTAAATCTAAACAATAACCACACAACAGTTGATACAAGCTGAATACACATTTGTTCATGATATGATGTATGCACAATGATTTAAATATAATAAATGATAAGACATATGATACACCCCAAAAACGTGATTAAAACGGGGAATTTTGTAGAGATTCACTCACATTGGGTGCGTTCGGTGGGAGATGATGAGATGCGCACGAGTTGGAAGAATTAAACAACGAGGATTGACTAACCTAAATAATAACGGAAGATATAGTAAATGAGTGGATTTTATTAATAATTTTAATAGGATTTTTAGATATATTTTTGTGAGTTTAAGGCTATTTCCTATCTTTAAAAACATTATTTTTAAGTATTTTTAATTGATTTTTAAATTAAATTAAATGAATAAAAATATAAAAATATGTTGACTTTTGCGTTGACCGTTGACCGTTGACTGTTTGACCGGTTCTATTGTGTACATGTATGCGCCGGGCAGGACTCGAACCCGAGACCTCCCGTTCGCGTGCACGCAGCTCTACCAACTGAGCTACGTGTCTATCCTGAAATAATTCTGTTTTTAATTATATTTATATACTAACTCAGTTTATTCAAAATTCTTTTATTTTCAAAAATTGTTTTAAATCATCAAACCGGTGCCGTCAACAGGTCTCGAACCCGGGACCTGTGCTTTAACGTTACACACAGTCCACCGCTGGACTGTGTGTCTAACCTGGTTAATATATAGATTTTTATTATACTTAACATCTAATTGCGAAAAGGATCCGGTTCCTTTAGAAAAAGAACATTTTAATTACAGAGGGTGTGTGTGTATCAAGGATCGAACTCGCGGCGTGTGATATGTATGTGCACGCAGTCCACCGCTGGACTGTGTGTCTAACCCAAGATAATATCCAAATTATAATAAACTTATAATCAACCTACTTCGTCTTCTTCGTTACCGAATTACAGTTTACGATTTCTTTATTGTTTCTTGTTTAATTCGATTGACAAACATTCAACAGACTAATATGAAATGGCAGAGACGATTTTTAGAAGTAAACATACCAGAGAACGATTTATCTCAGAATTCCGGCAAGTCGTCGGCTCTGTTTTTACGGATTTCGACTGAACGAATAAATTAACAGTTTTGATTAGCTAAGTGAGGAATTGAAGTATCAAACAAGAGTTATCAGAAGGTTTGAATTCTATACCATTTTACAGCTGAAGATAAGGATTTCAGAAGTTTTCCGGCGAGAGTGAGTTATCCGATATCGACGTCTGAAATTGATTCCGATTGAAGGGTTTGAGTTAGTAACAGCTTAACAACTGATAGACAACGAAAGAATTTAGAGACTCACTGATTTGGTGGAAAATACGGTTTTCCGGCGAAAGTCCGGCGAGTCCAAATAGCTTCTCCGGCGAACTGAAAGTTGTGCGAAAATGCGGTTGAAGGTTTGCAGAGTGTGTTTGAGTCGCGAGAGGGGACAATGATTGAAGTAATTCAGGAATTGAAAGTTTTCGGTTATTAAAACCGATCCACTCTTGAATTCAAGTTCATTCAAAGCAAAATTGATTGGAGGTGTCGGTGTATCGGTTAAACTCAGTAAACCGCGATCAATCAAACGTCTTTGGACGTTTGGTGACCGATTTCGGTTACAGTTGGCGTAACCGGATTAATTTATGATAGACCATAACATTTAATTGTTTCCTAGTATTTACAGAAAACAACAAGTGGGGGAGAGTGGTTATATGTGTGTGTGATAAGCTTTGAGATTAAACCCGGCTGACCCGGGTTCGAGTCCCGGCAGCCTAATTTTCTTTTTAATTATTTTATTTTTACTTTTTATCAATTATAACTTTTATATTCTAGTTTGTTTATTAATTATGCATCATAAAAAAAATTAACATGGACATAAATACGCAACGAAACATTTATAACTTGATATTCGATTACAAACGGAGCGGGTTTGGAAAACCCGTTTTTGACAAATGTTACAGCTCCCACCTCTGGTCAAAAAGGCTAGAAAAAGTCTTGACATTGTTGCACTTAAAAAGCCAAGCAAAGAAGAGATTGCCAAGCCAGTAGAAAAAGAAAAGAGAAAAGATACAAGGGAAGCTAGTATGCAGATAACAGTGCAGGAAATCATTGAAAGAAATAAAATTCAAGATAACCAAGGTTCTTCAACAGAGGTTCCAATAGAGTTTTCAGAAAGCACTGCTGCAACATCTATTCAAACCATTATTTGCATTGTCCAAACATTTGTTACCACTACAAAAGTGACAACTGAGTTTACGACTACACTACCACCACCATCAACACACAAGTCCCCTAAAGGACTTCTCATCCATAAAAGAAACCAACAACACAACTTCCACAACCACCATAAAAAAACACAAATACCTCAAACCAGAACCAGAAGAACTAAATTCATTATCCAAGATGAGGTTGAAGAAACTCCTAATGCATCAACTATCAAAACCACAACCACCACAACCTCATCTAACACAATCAACCATCCACTACCACAACCATAACACTCATCATCACAACTCCACCTACAAAACTACCCCCACCATACTTGACCACTAGAGTTAGAAAATGTATCAAAAGAGATACAATCTTTCTAGTCCACAACTGACATCACCCAACTTACCTTTCCATCCGTCAAAAGATATCAAAAGCCTTAAAATGTATAAGAGTACCTGGAATAGAAGGTCAAACAGGTTGAAAAGATAATTGCTTTCAAAAGCAAAGGGAAAAGTACTTAGGAGGCTCAGCAAATCATGTCTGCATAATTCACATAAGTGAATAGACTTGAAGATTTTGCAAAACATGTTAGTCAAAAGGCTTCTCATGGACAAGGGGGAATTTGTTGATGCGTTCTACGACATCGATAGATACCTGACTGAAGAGAATAATTTCAGGGGGAATTGGTGCTTTATCGTTATAATGCAAACCCGAATTTTCAATCAAGGGGGAATTTGTTAATGCGTTCTAGACATCGATAGATACCTGACTGAAGTTGCAGCATATTCAAACACAGCTATCATATTTCAAGATCAAGCTTCGACAGTAACGTCCAAGGGGGAAATTATTTGTCACACCCGCTCATAGGCGGAAGTGCATGGTGTGATCTGATTGATTCTCATTGCATACAATATAAGTGAACATACTAAATGAATAAAAACAAGCTCCAAATGCCATTGCAAATATTGTTGCAAAGCATAATATAAGTTGAGTATATTGTTTACAAACCATGAAATGAAAATAAGTTGTCAAAGTGTTACACATCCAAAATGCAAGTTTAAAATGATAAGGCTTTGACCCTTATATCACCACAAGGAGGCGGTATATAATGGGCAAACCCTTCAAAAGTTGGCATGGAGTCTTGACACTTGCTTTCCTTGATTGAAATTCCCCGCATTGGTCCACTAATTTCTTGAAATATGTGTTAAATTGAAAGATCAACAAAATTTGGCGAGTTCATGTGTTTTAGTTGCATGGTTTTTGGATTGGATCGAGTATGTGGGCTTATGTATGTGTTTGGTTGTTGACTAAACTTGGGCTTTAGGTTTTGCATTAGGACTTCCTGTGTAAGTATACATAGGAGGTTCCTAATTAGTTTGTGGTGGTTGATTCAAGAAAGACTTATGTGCTTGTTATTGACTAAGAGTACCAGACGATTTGTTAATATCGTGTGCTCTTTCGTTTTTTGAATCAATACAATTAGCTTTGATCTTTTACATCTTACTTGTATTTTCGCTACTTGTTTGTGTTTGATATCTGATTGTTGAGTTGATTGGGACTTACAATTGGTATCAGAGCCTAAGTAGTCTTGCGAAGGCTCGGTTTAAATCGAATATCTTGAAGATTTGTAGCTGTTCATCGGTGGAATTGATCAAGTGTTTATGTAAAACTTTTTGAAAGAAACTTTGAGTTTGAACTTTAGTACTGAATTATTTGTGTTTGCAAGATTTTTGGAAAGTGGTTGCAGGATAATCTTAGAAAAAATTGAACTGATACTTGCCAGATTTGTTGGGATTTGGTTATCTCGCCAAAATTCCTGTGCGACTCCATTGTGCAACTCAAGTGTGCTACACAAGCGTGCGATCCAAGAAACTGGGCCTGTAACACCTGTGCAAGCCCAAAAGGTATGTCTGCAAGCCCAAACTTGTCAAGTGTGCGAGTTCAACATAAGTGTGCGACTGCAAATATCAGTGTTGGACCGTGCGACCTGTTTTTTTTTTGAACAAGTGTACGAGTGACCTGTTGGACTGTGTGACTTGTCTTGGATCTTTTGACAAGTGTGCGACTTGTTTTTGAACTTCTTCTTAAGTGTGCGACTTGTTTTAATCTTCTTGACAAGTAAATGGATCCCACTAATCAGTTAGCTTTGAGTGAAAAGGCAGCACTTAAGCAAGATCTAGACAACATCATTGGTACAAACAACAGGATTCCCAGGCTAATCTTGGGGGGATCCTTTTCAGAATGGAAATTCAGGTTCATTCAGTACATGAGAATCAAGGATCCAAAGGCTTGGAGGTCAATTTGCAATGGACCAACAGTGATCACATACGTGGTGGATGAAGTTTTAGGAACCACCAAACTCAAGCCAGAATCACACTACACTGAAGAGGATTGTGAGAAGCTAGATATAGATGACAAAGCTCTGGCTATCTTGCATTCTGCACTTGCCCCAGAAATTGATATTAGTGTTCGAGAGGCAAAATCTGCGAAGAATTATGGACTGCATTGTTGGCAATGTATGAAGGGAATGAAGAGATGAAGGAAAGCAGACGGGAGATGCTCACTCAAAGGTTTAATATGTTCAAACAACACTTCTGTTTCATCAAATACTTTAAATTGTGCGGGCTCTGTTTTTTAGAGCAAAAATTGTTCTGATGTTTATTTTGATTCTAGTTGAATGAATTCAGTTGTTTTGCCAAATAAATTTGATAAATCAAAAAATCTATTGGTAAAACATATTCAAAAGAAAAATAAAACAAAATATGTTCCATCTGTTGAAAAATTGAAAAATTCGGTTAAACAGACTGAGCTTGTTTCATCTGCATTTCAGAAATCACGCACGTGCTCACGTTTTGTTAAATCTGACGGTCCAGAGACAAAGCCACATGTGAAACGTCAAGTATGCTACACATGTGGCATTGCTGGACATATCGCAAGAAATTGTCCGAATTATCCAAACTATCTCAAGGTGGGAAAGAATCATAAGGTTATTAAAGGGAACGTCAGATCTTCGAAACAAGGAAATACTGAAAACTCTAAACCTGTTAAGAAGCTGAACTCCAAAATGAAACCTTGTGATGGAGATTGGAATAAAGTCTAACAAATGAACTAACAATAAAAGTTCCAAACTCAAAACTGTTGTGCCAAGCATCGAGAAATTGGAGACGCCTAAGCAAGTTTGGAAACCAAAGACTGAATCTCCAAATGTCTCTCCAAAATCATCATGCAAAAATGACACCACCACTCAATCAAATGAACATATGATTTGGATGCAAGTGTCATACGTAAATGAACAGGGTGTACCCACTGTGACTATAGCTTGGGTACCAGAATCTAACTAATCCCGCATAATGTGCAGGAACGGCTCTAGAAGGCTGCCATTAGACTTTGGGTCATCGACAGTGGATGTTCCAGGCACATGACTAGCGACTTATCCCAACTAACCGACCTAGTCTATGTTAATGGTGGATTTGTTACATTTGCAGGAGGAGAGAGAGGGAAGATCACGAAAAAGGGGACTGTTAGAAACAGAAATCTCTGCTTCAAAGATGTCAACTATGTTCCCGAGCAGAAACACAGTTTGCTAAGTGTCTCTTGCGATAATGGTTATGAAACTCTGTTTATTGAGAAACACTGTTTTATTCTGAAACCAGGAATGGTCATTCCTGATGAATGGATTCAGCTAAAATCTGACTGAAAGGGCAATGCCTATGTGTTGATATGAACAAACCGCCCACTGAGAGTGTTGCCTGTCTTTTTACCAAAGTCTGAACACAATGTTATACTGTGGCATCGTCGTTTAGGGCACGCACTTGAATCGTCTTGCAAAACTTGGGTTGGTAAGAGGTCTTCCGGTTAAAGATTTTATATCTTTTGAAAAATGTGTTTCATGCGCTAAAGGCAAACAACATCGAAAACCTCACTTTCCAAAAATTGTCAACACAATTCACAGTGTAATGAAATTGCTTCATATGGATCTCTTTGGTCCTGTGAATGTTCTCAGTCTATCAGGAAAGTCTTACTGTTTAGTTATTACTGATGATTTTTCACGTTTTACTTGGGTTTTCTTTTTAGCTAACAAAAGTGAGACTGCAGAGCTGGTAAAAAGATTTATTAGCTTTATGGAAAATCAGATTGGGAAGAAAGTGAAAGGAATTCGAAGTGACAACAGCACTGAGTTCAAGAATGCTGAACTAAACCTTTTCTGTGCTGAAAAGGGAATCGCTAGACAATATAGTGCTGTCGAACTCCTCAACAAAATGGAGTTGCTTGAAAGAAGAAATCGAACCCTGATAGAAGCAGCTCGAACAATGCTGTGCGATTCCAAGCTCCCTGTTTTCTTCAGGGAGGAGGCCATCAATACTGCATGCTATGTTCAGAACAAAGTTATTATAAACAAAGCACGCATGAAGACGCCTCATGAAGTATTATTCGGGGAAAAGCCCTATGTTGGCCATTTCAGAGCCTTTGGCTGTCCATGCACTCTTCTATATTTGGAAGCAATACCTAAGTTCGATGCCAGAGGAGATGAATGCTATTTTATTGGATATGCAGGGAAGGCTGCGGTTGAGAACAAGATGACGTATAGAGTGTACAACAAGAAGACAAGACAGATCATAGAGTCTTTTGATGTACAATGGCTTGAGGAGAATCAAACTGATGCTGAAAATGGGCCATTTACACTCTATAATTATGCTCATCTTTTTAAGTCTTTCGATATTTTTGATGAAACGCCGATTGATCATGCAGGTACCTCAAGTCAGCTGAATGCTGATTCTCAACCCTCAACTGTTCCTTATAACCTAGAGGAGATGGACATATTGCACCAGTTGGCATTACTAAGTCTAAGAGCTAACAATTTTTACAAGAGGACTGATAGAACTTATTCAGGATTGAGTAGGAGATCAAAAGTATGGATGGATGAATCTAAAATTAAATGTTTCAAGTATAATAGATTAGGTCACTTTGCAAGAGAGTGCAAAAGTCTATCAAACAACTCTGCACCATTGATCATATATCCAAATCAAAGACTACAATCTAATACACGACAGTTTTATCCCCAAAATACCCCTGAAGCAAATGTGCAAAACACATCCCACTTTGCACAAAACATGAATCCTATGCCAGTGCACTATGTTTAATCACCACAAGTTCCTCAGGTTCAGTATGTTCAGATGCCAATTGCACATGTTCAAGCACCACAAGCTACTCCTGGCTATGTTGACTGGAGCAGCTTGCAAGAAAACTTAACAAATGAAAATTTTCCCTACCAAAAATCTTTGGGGCCATATCCAAAGAAGCCCGATGTCCTATCAAAAACCTTCAAATGCCTGCCAACCTAGTGATATATGGGCCCTTATCCAAAGCAACCCAATGTCCTCCTCTTCTTACTCTAGTAAATGACCAAGCCAGAACACATGCCAAATTGGCCTCCTAGGCCTAAACAATGCACCGCAATTAGAACAAATCCAACTAATTTACATTTCTCCCCTGACTTCTTGCCGATCAACGTCGTTGGATCTATTTAACCCTATAAAAGAACAAATGATTGAATGCTAAAACAATCTACAACATCTGATCACTAATAAAGATCTACTGCTCTAAACTCTGCTGATACTTAAAGACTGTTCACAAGATCTACTGAAAACAAAGCTCTGCTAGATGCAAAGGTCTGTTAGAGACAAACTCTGATAAAGAACCAAAGCTCTGCTATGGCAAAGGTCTGCTGATGAGAACCTCTACTGAGGATAAAGTTTGTTGAAGTAAAGTCTGCTAAAGACTAACAAAGGCAACAATTGTTATCATCAGAGTTTATATTGTATATTAATGTCACAGTGTTTAGGTCTAGCAGAGGTTCGAGTTTGTTAGTTTGTTAAATGTCACTTTCATAGTGACGTCAGCCTAAGATGCTCAGTAGTTTGAAATGTACCATAAATAGAACACTGCCTATAATGTTCTATCTATCACTTCTACATATTATGTACGGACAAATTAGAGTGATCTTAGGCTGATGGGAGTTTATGTAATTGCATGCATACGTGATTAACATTACAAAAGCATTGTCAATGAAAACATTCTTCCAATTGTTGTGAATCAAAGTTTACATTTCCGCTGCATTTATCTTTGATTTATCTTCATTCATTACTTTCCATGATTAAACTTTCACAACAATTTAAGCTCAGATCCTAACAATTGGTATCAGAGCTTGATCGTTCAAATTCGGTTTAACAATCAATTTGATATAAACTAGTCCGCGCTCACTCCTAATTCGTTTTTTCGTTTGTATTGAAAACAGAGTAAAGGTTATTTACGTTCAAAATTTTTAAACAAAACCTGTTTGTAAACAATCAGAATGTCTCAAAATCCACAAGATCCACACAACACTAGCACCATGTACAAACCTTCGATACTTGTCGGATCAGAGTACAATATCTGGAAACGTCAGATGGGTCACATACTTGCACAATAGAACACGGGTTCTGGAAATTGGTTATCTTCGGACCACATGTTTTGATGGTACCGAGTGCCGAAGACCCAAAAGTTCAAGTTCCAAAGAGTCCTAAACATTACTCCGAGCAAGATTTTCAAAAAAATGAGCTAGATGCAAAGTCATTTAATATCGTGGCAACTGCTTTCCCTAATAATTTCTATGCTGGCCTGTTGCACTACAATAGTGCAAAGGTGTTATGGGATGCTCTGAAAGAACAATTTGGTGGCACTAAAGAGGATATTGAAAATAACAGAGAAGTTTTAAACCAATAGTATGAAACATTTTGTCATGTGAAAGGAGAATCATTAACCTAACAATTTGAAAGGTTTAGTTGTCTCATTATTGAGTTACAATCGGTTATCTTTGGACCACATGTTCTAATGGTACCGAGTGTCGAAGACCCAAAAGTTCAAGTTCTAAAGAGTCCTAAACATTACTTCGAGCAAGATTTTCAGAAAATTGAGCTAGATGCAAAGGCATTTAGTATCGTGGCAACTGCTTTGCCTAATGATATATATGCTGGACTGTTGCACTGCAACAGTGCAAAGGTGTTATGGGATGCTCTGAAAGAACAATTTGGTGGCACTGAAGAGGTTATTGAAAATAACAGAGAAGTTTTGAACCAATAGTATGAAACATTTTATCATGTGAAAGGAGAATCATTAACCCAATAATTTGAAAGGTTTAGTTGTCTCATTAGTGAGTTAAAATTGGTAAAAGTGGAATATCCAATTCTAAGATCACTACCAGAAAAATGGGACACCATTGCCTTTGTAACTAGAACCGCTATTGGGTCAAAGAGATAAGTTTGACTCAGCTTCATGGTAGACTTCTCACTGATTAGAGAGGGCTTAACCAGAAAAAGAAGCTACAAGAGTCAGGAAAAATGGCTGATGATTATTCTTTTGGTAGTACAACACTTTTTGGTCAATAAGAAAACCACTGGTAGTAGCAAGGAACAGAGTTATGATCATTTTATGGGCATAACATCTAGGGGAATTTCAACTCTGATTCTTGCTCACCCAACTTTGCTTTTGCAGCAAATGGGGAAAACTAAGTTTCTGACAACTTATCCTTTGAACTTAATGATCTTCAACATTTTAATCTAACTGATTTAGAAGAAATGGCATATTACACCAACTGGCATTGCTGAGTGTTAGGACCAACAAGTTCTATAAAATAACTGGTAGAAAATTTCCAGGGTTGCATGGAGGGTTAAAAGTTAGGTTGGATAAGTCAAAGATTAAATGCTACTCACTTTGCTAGGGAGTGTAGGAGTCAAACAAATGGTCCAATGATCACACACCCAAGTCCTAGACCTCAAAACACACAAAACACTGTCCGTTATTCCCAGTATACCCCTGCTCCTCACATGCAAAACACTACTCATTTTGCACACCCTGTAACCACTGTTCCAGTTCATTATGTCCAAACCACTGTTCCTCAGATACAGTATGTTCAAGCCCCAAGTCCTCAGGTTTAAGTGCAACATGCACCACAAGTTACACAAATCTCTGCTCCTATAGAGACCAGTCAACAGAGCTTCTTTACACAAGGTTTTGTTGATTGGAGTAGCTTACCTGAAGAATTGACTCGCGAGAATTTTGCTCTAGTTGCTAATACCGAAAAGAAACATGATGGTTTTTGTTTCATGGCACTACACACTATAAATAAAGGGGATGAGTCTGAGGAAATAGTGTTAAATTCTAATGTTGTTTGTGAAGATGTTGTGGTAGATGTTTCAGAAGAGATTGTTAGTGAAGAAACTGTGATCTCAGTGTCAGACCCATGGGAAACTAATGTTTGTGATGGTGAATGTGATTGTGCCATGATGGTTGTTGCTAAGGTATCACCTCATGTCCTTAAAGACTTATGTTATGATAAATGCATTATTGATATTGCTAACGTAAAAGAGGTGAATAAAAATATTAGAATCAAAATTTTGGATGATGAAATTCAGTTTGAAAAACTTGCAAAAGAGTTAAAACAAAACTGTTTGAAAAAAATTCTGAAATCAACAGTCTCAAACATGAGTCCAGCATAACCAAGGATCAACTCCAAACTATGATAGATAAATATCAAAGTTGTAGGTTTTAGAAAACATGGGCCAAGTTTCTCAAAACACTGCTGTAAATGATTGTGAGTTGGTTGAAATTGTTCCAACAAATTTAGCTGGTCAAGAAATTAAAGTCACTGAACCAAATAGTAAGAAAATTGTTTTAGAAAGACCAGCAGGATACTCAAATTTTGAGGAAATTGAAAAATATCAATTCAAACCTACCTGGTCAGATGAGTGTGATATTCTTGACAACTTTAAGCTAATGGATTTTTGAACCATTGAAGGAGTAAAGGCATCTCAAATCAAGATCATTCCTTGAAAGATCTTCCAGCGGATGTTACAACATCTGCTGACAAAAATACAGAAAAAGGGAAGAAAAAAGAGAAAATATCAAACTTGTTTTGTGATTTTTGTGAAAAGAAGAATCACGTTACTAAAAATTGCTTTCTTCTAAAAGCCTATGTTATAAACAAAACAAGTGTGATCATTGATTCACCAAACTGCATCATTTGTGGCAGATCAAACCATAAAACTCAAGAGTGTGTTTATCTCAAAAATTTTGATGTCAAAAGAAATGAGTATAAATCTAAAACACTTGAGAGTTCGAGAAATGAAAAGACCAAACAGACCTTTGTCCCTGTCTAAACATCTGTTACCAAACAATTGAATATAACATCTGCTCCCATAAAGGTTCAGGTAACAAATGCACCACCAGCTAATAAATTTCCAAGGTGAGATGGCCAACTTGCTTACAAGAGTGTACCACTTCGCTATGAGGTCTACAAAAGACCATCTAAATCAAGAGTGAACAAGCATCCTCATGGTTATGATCAATTGATAGGAAATGGTCCACATCAGATGTTATCAAAATCTGTTCAAAATACTGACCATATTACTGGACTTGAGGTTGGAATGTCTATGACCCCATCCAAAGCCATCCTGGCTTTGGAAATTCACGTCAACTAATTGTTTACTAATGTGAAGGGATCTTCTACTTGCCTTAATAGTTTATGGTATGTAGATAGAGGAGGCTCCAGGAACATGACAGGATGCAGAGCCCTACTCAAAGAATTCATGGCACATGAAGGGGGTGATATATCCTTTAGTAACAATTCAAAAGGGAAGGTGTTAGGGTCAAGGACACTCAAGGCTGGAAACTCAAATTTGAAAATGTTAATCTTATCGACACTCTGAAATGTAATCTTCTTAGTGTTCCATAAATGAGTGACAGAGGCTATGGGTCATTCTTCACTAAGAAAACTTGTTAGACTGTTGGGCCAGAAGTGGTTAAAAAGATTGATCAAATCATAGTTGAGAGCGAAGCACATCTTGTTGCTCAAAGGAGTGGCAATGTGTATGTAGTTGATATGTTGAAAGATAATCCAATGTCCAATGCATGTTGGTTCTCAGTTGCTTCTAACAAAGACACATAACTATGGCATAGAAGACTTGGTCACACAAATCTTAAAACTATCACTACACTCTCCAAACAAGGCCTTGTAAGAGGTCTTCCATCAAAACAATTCACATGTGATGAACATTGTATTTCATTTTTAAAAGGTAAACAACATAAAAGGTCATACAAATCAATTGAAGAGTCCAAACAAGTCAGTGTGTACAATTGCTACATATTGTTTGGCCCTGGAAAAATCATGAGTCTTAAAAGGAAGAGATATTGTCTTGTCATAGTTGATGATTTTTCAAGGTTTACATGGACCTACTTCATGCACTCCAAAGATGATACTTCATGTATTTTGCAAAACTTTGTTAAACAAGTTGAAAAGCAATTTGACCTACTAGTTAAAAGTCTTTAGGAGTGACAATGGGACAGAGTTTAAAAATAAGGAGTTGAATGATTTTTGTGTGTCAAAAGGGATTGTTAGGCAATACAACATCCCAAGGACACCAGAACAAAATGGGGTGGTTGAGAGGAAAAATAGAAGTTTGATTGAAGCTGCTAGAACAATGCTTACAGACTCAGGTTTACCCTTGTCTTTTTGGGCAAAGATTGTAAACACTGCTTGCTATGTTCAGAACAGAGTTTTGATTAACTCCAGGCATCAAAAGACTGCCTATGAAATTCTATACAAAATCAAACTTAAAAGATTCAATTTCAAAATTTGCAGCCAATGTAGATTGTGGTTATTTTCTGGGATACCCAACCACTACTAAAGCTTACAGAGTCTTTACTTCAAGGACTAGGTATATGGAAGAGACCTTGAATGTAAAGTTCAATGAACTTTCTTCATTAAAAATCAAAGCAAAATCCTGCTGAACTATTTGATTTAGATAAATTTACATTTGAAGATGTGTTTATCAAGACTAACAATGCAGGTAAACCACAGTCTTCACATCAAGATTATGGATACACATTGTGATTCCATAATACAAAGTCATTTCATCCACCAAAGAAACATATGTTACTAACAACCATGAAAACTCTACCACTGCTGGATCAACAGTTGTTGATATCCAAACCTCTGCTAGCTCATCAAATCAAACCTCTGTTGAAAAAAAGTCCACTTTCTATGAACAAAAGTCAACCTATCTTTACCCCCATTCCACCTATACCTCCACCTCCATTCCACACAGATGTTGGCTCTTTAAAATTGCCAACAGATATTAGCTCAGATGATTCCCATCTGTAGCCTTCACCTCAAAATGCCATAATTCCATATAAGGAGATCTAATCTACCTTAAAAACCATCCATCTGACCAAATCATTAGCAACATCAATGAAGGGGTTCTCACAAGAAGTCAATCCCAAAACATTTGTCTTTTTGCTGGTTTTCTATCACTCACACAACATGTCAAGTACCAAGAGGCACTAAAAGACAACAGTTGGGTAGAGGCCATGCAAGAAGAGCTCCTACAGTTCAAAAGACAATTAGTATGGGAACTTGTACCATTGCCTCAGGATGTATGTCCCATAGGCACAAAATGGGTCTTCAAGAACAAAACAGATGAAAGGGGCATTCTTGTCAAAAATAAAGCTAGGATTATGGTTCAAGCCTATAGACAAGAAGAAGGTATTGATTATGATGAAAGTTTTGCTCCTGTTGCAAGATGGAGGCCATCAGATTGTTTTTAGCCTTTGCTGCCAACCATAACATCAAGGTGTATCAAATTAATAACAAGTGTGCATTCTTATATGGCAAGATCAAGGAAGAGGTATATGTACGCCAACCCCCTGGTTTTGAAGATACTTTTTATCCAGATCATGTTTAAAAGCTAAACAAAGCTTTATATGGCTTGAAACAAGCACCTAGAGCCTGGTATGAAACTCTTTCCACCTTTCTCTTATCCATAGGCTTTACAAGAGGTAAAAGTGATAAAACTTTGTTTTTAAAATGGGGAGGAAATGATTTGATGCTTGTCCAAATTTTTGTGGATGACATCAGTTTTGTATCCACATGCAATGCTATGTGTGAAGAGTTCAGAAAACTCATGACAGCAAAGCTTGAAATGAGTGCTATGGGTGAACTCCAATGCTTTCTTGGTCTTCAAGTTAAGCAATTGCAAAATGGTACTTTCATTCATCAAAGTAAGTATGTCAAAGAACTACTTGCCAAATTTGGTATGAATGATTGTAACCATGTAGTACACCCATGGCTACATCTAAGCTGGTCATTATTGATGACAAAGATGACTTGGTTGATCAAACTCTTTATAGAAGCATGATTGGGTCTTTATTGTACCTAACTGCATCTAGGCAAGATATCATGTTCGCTACATGTGTCTGTGCCAGATCCTAGTCAGCACCTAGGAAGTTAAATCTTATTGCTATGAAAATGATATTCAGATACATAAAAGGTTCTCCCACACTTGGTATTTGGTATCCTGCTAATGCGAACACTGAGCTTTGAGGTTACTCAAATAGTGATTTTGCTGGATGCCATTCCACAAGGAAGTCAACTTCAGGAGGTTGTCAATTTCTAGTCAATTGCTTAGTTTCATGGCAAAGTAAAAAGAAAGTCGTAGTTTGATCATCCACAATTGAGGCTGAGTATATTGCTGCTGGAAGTTGCACTGCTCAACTCCTATGGCTTCAAAATCAATTGTTGGATTTTGGTGTAACTGCTCTAAAGACTCCTCTCATGTTAGATAGTCAAGCAGTTGAAAACATCATTAAAAATCCAGTTTCTCATTCCACCACAAAGCACATTGACATCAGACATCACTTTTTGAGGGATTTCTATGAAAAAGGTTTAATCTCTCTACATCATGTTCCAACTAAAGATCAACTGACAGATGTTTTAACCAAAGCATTAGATATATCTACCTTTGAAAGTCTGATCTCTAGGATGGGAATGCTAAACATGGATTAAAAGCAAAAGTTTGTTCTCCATGGGTAAATAGCATCAAAATGTTTTCTAGAAAATCAAAAATCCATCCTTAAAAATAGCTGAAATTGAAATTTTTCAATAAATCTCTAAAGTCTGCTCATAACCACTGTTTCTTCAAACTTCTGTTTGGCTGAAAATCTATCCGTTGCTAAAAGTGTATCCTCTGTTCTACATTCACTGTTGGTGAAACCATTGTTTTCCCAATCCACTGATAATCTATCCTCTAATAGTGTAAAATAGAGTTTACATGTGGACAGATGTTAGCCATCAGATCTTTGAAACAGATGCCACGTCAGCATTCACTTTTTGCCATTTATAAACCCATATTCCATCAAAATAGAGCTTTTTACTCCCGTCTCGAATTCAAAATTCCACAAAGCGGTTTCTATTATTCTCATCTTCTTCTTTCTTCATCTCCATCTCCAATCATGGCTCTGCAAATCAAAACTCCACACAACTACCTTCCCATTTTTGAGAAAAATGAAAATAACACTTTCTTCCACTCAATAATCGATGTTCTAACATCGTCAAAATACAAAACACTTCTACTTGCAAACGTACCTGTCTATGTGGATACTCTTTGACAGTTCTAGCAAAATGCTAAAGTTGAAATTCAAAATAAAAAGTCATACGCTATTACTTCTAAAGTCGGAGAAACCCTTGTCCAAATTTCCCCTTCTTCAGTTTCCACAACATTTGGTCTGAATGACCTAGAAGGTAAAACTTTTTTTTTCATAAAACAGATCTGCACACTGAATTTATAGAACGTGGGCACGAAGGTCAATTGACCGGTGTTACAATGTTTAAACCAAAATTCCCTGCTGAAATGAGGTTTTTTTCCATACCCTACTTCTATGTCTTTCAGCAAAGACCACCTCATTTAATAAGATTCCACAAAATATTCAGTATCTGGGATATGCTATTTTGATAAAAAAAAATTTAGTCTATCCAAGACACTGTTTATGGATTTGGTGGCAAATTTTAATAAAATATCAAAAAATAAAGCTTTTCTTATCTATCCTAGACTTTTGAGTTACTATCTTCAAAAACAAGTTTCTGAAAAGGATTTTCAACAAGGAGTTGTTTTTTAAATGAATAGTTTAATAGATGAAACATTTACAAGAATTTTAAATCAAGAGGCAAAGGTTTTGAAAACACAAGCAAGGGGGATGAACAAAATTTAGATGAGTCCACATCACATGCTCAAACCTCTGTTGCTGAGCCCATTACTCTTGGTGATCATAACACCACCACCAGTATTGTGAAACCACACCAACAAAAAACAAAAAGAAACCTTCCCAATCCAAAAAGCCCACCAAACAGAAAACCAAAAAGGTGACTCTGGAAGATGAGATCCCATAAGTTATACCTGTGACAACACAAAAGTCACCTGAAACCACTGTTGTTACTTCCTCACAACAGTTGGAACACAGATCTCCACCTAGCCATACTCCTTTTGATTCCTCACAAAAGGAACAAGTTGTAAGCAAAGGGATACCACACTATGAGGTAGCTATTTCACTTGAAAATTTGTTCTCAAGCCCCTCTCCCAGGACAAATTCTCTTTCCACTCTACAACCATCACCTTCAATTCCACCTACTATCATACCTTTGTTTCGTGCAATTAAGATAGCTTAGACACAAATCAATTCTTCTCAATCACCTGTTCATGAGAGTTCACCTCCATATGTGACTGAGTCTGAGTTAAATCTCTTTGCTAACCTAGAAACAATTGAGGAGGTTACACCCCCTGAGTTACAAGTAACAATTGCTGGTAGTTCAAGTGAAGCAGCTACTACAATTGGTGAAACAACTATTTCTCAATTGGACAGTAGTTACATTCATAAGACTTCCTTGAAGGCAACAATTGTTGAGGCTACAATTGTAACCTATGTGCCAGTTGGAAGTCCCCAGAACCAAGAAAAAGGGACATTTGGTTCTGATACTATGGAGTTTACTCGTTTAGATGATCCAAATACAAGTACCTCAGGTAGGAGTTCAGATGATCCTATTAAATTAGGTGATAAACTAAGATATAGAGAATTGACGGATAGAGTGACATCCATGGAATCATCAATTGATGAGATAAAACAGACGATGAAGTAGATGTTACAAAACTCTCACAGTCAACCTTCCACACCACAAAGTGCTGAAGAACTATGGAAAATTGTACAACCAATTATCCTAGCTCAAAGGAACTTGGCTGACATCCTACATGAAACCCACATGAAGCTTATCAGGAATATGGTTGAGGCTAGATACAAAGATACACAAGCAGACATTAAAGCCACCAAAGACCATTTACTGAAGACAACTTGCTCTGCCCTGGCTACAATCCTTGAAGATGAAATTGAGGATGATGCCAAAACGTGGGAGAAAGATACATTGAGAAAGTTGTAGCCTTCATCACATGCAAAACCAAAACCAAAGGTGCAACAATAGCCAGTTCAAACCTCTACTACAACATCAGATGCCGGTTTAGGAAAGGGATTGATGAGACCCTAAATAAAAAGGCAGAAGAGATTGCTGAGGAAAAACAGAAGAGGCAAGATACACTGGAAGCTAAAGCTTCTAAACTAATTGAAGAAGAAAAGGCCAAGTAGATGGAAAAAGAAGATCTTAGCACTTCAGAAAGGAGCAAGTCTGCTAGAAAAGTTAGACAGTCAAGAACCACCTCTCCTAAAATCATTGCTGGGCAAACACTAAGTGTATCCCCCCTGCTCCAATTAAACCAACACCACCACCTCAAAAGAAACAAAGTCCTACACCAAAGAAACCTTCACCAACTCACCAAACAGATGTTGGAGTAGCAGATGCTATCATAGAGATTGTTGTAGCAGACATTGCTTCAGCAGATGTTACCCAATCCACTGCTCAACTCACTTTTTCCAACTTTAACTCAGCCATTATCCACACCACCAAGAATTCCAACACGACCACCTTCACCACAAATCAAATTTCAACGCAAAAGGAAAACTTCTGTTGTTAAAGATGATGAAGAGATTCCATCGCCAATCCCTTTGTCATCAAAACCTATAATTTTATCACCATCCTCATCATCTCCACCTAAAACCACTTCACTTCCAACCATTTATGAACCACCATCCATCATACCTTATGCTGCCACATATCCTCTTAAACTGATAGCTATGCGAAAAGAAATTGAATCATTCTTCATAACAGAGGATAATACAAAACTTGACTTTTCATCTCTCTTTGGTTACAGAAAGCCAAGAAATATAGATGAATATCTAAAGTTGAAGGCTAGACAGGCTAAGAATATTGCCAAAGAGAGAAGCAAAGGGAAAGATGAAAGGACTACTCAAGGCATTTAGTCTTGTGAACTAAGCAAAGTAAGAAAGATTGAATAATTTGCCAAAGAGATGAGTAAGTCTATGTCAGAAAGGCCTGTAAATGTTGTGTTTGATGAAGAACTAAAACAGGATTATCTTGACCATATATGCAACACCAACCATACAAAGCAACAAGAGCACAATTCAAGGATTGGTCTGTAAATGAGCTTAAAGAAGATATTGATAGAATTTAGGTTATGCTCAAGGATCCTTTACACAAGCCAACTCCACCTGTTTCGAAAAAGACTAAACCTGCTGATCAAAATCATACCTTGAAGATTAAAAGGATGAAAGCTGAGCTAGTTGCTGCAAACTATGGCTCATCAAGGTCTGTTCAAGATGGCCGAGTCTAGGGTAGTTGATACCTACAAAAGACTTGAAGAGCTTAGAAAGAAAGATCATTCAGTTCCAAAAAAGCCAACATATCCACCAACAACAATCCCTCAGCAGACCAAGCCCCAAAAAGCATACTTCAACCTCCGTCTTACCCACACTTGCCTTAAGCCAAGTAAAAAGGCAAGAGCAGATGGAAGAAGATGATGAGCAGAGGTTTGAAGAGCACAGGAAAGAGGGAATCAGAAATCAATTGCTTTACCATACATATGCTGCAAGTGATAAGCTAAAAGAAATTATCTCAACCTTATTAGCAGATCTCAATCGCCAAACTCGTCAAGAATAACTCTTCACTCACAAAACCATCTGGTCCAAAAATTCTGAAGTGGAAGTCATCCTCAGACACCCATGAATTGACCTTGCTCAGATCAGATGGTAAAGTTCAAAAGCTTACTATGGAGGATACATATGGTCTGGATGCATCTGACCTCCAAGATCTGATGAACCTTGAACTTCAAAGGGATTTTGATGACATGATTTCCCTGGACTTTGAATTATAATTCAAATGACAGATAAGGGAAATGCTGATGAGAAATAAAGATCAGCAATAAAGAAGGGTTTTGGCATTATCTGTTCTAGGGAGATTGTTGGATCTATTAAACCCTATAAAAGAGCAGATGATTGAAAGCAAACAATCTACAACATCTGATCACTAATAAAGATCTGCTGCTCTAAACTTTGTTGATACTTAAAGACTGTTCACAAGATTTGTTAAGACACAACTCTGTTAGATGCAAAGGTCTGTTAGAGACAAACTCAGATAAAGAACCAAAGCTCTGCTATGGCAAAGGTCTGCTGATGAGAACCTCTACTGAGGATAAAGTCTGTTGAAGTAAAGTCTGCTGAAGACTAACAAAGGATGAAGCCTAACAGAGGATATCTCAACAATTGTTATCATCAGAGTTTATATTGTATATTAATGTCACAGTGTTTAGGTCTAGCAGAGGTTCGAGTTTGTTAGTTTGTTAAATGTCACTTTCATAGTGACGTCAGCCTAAGATGCTCAGTAGTTTGAAATGTACTATAAATAGAACACTGCCTATACTGTTCTATCTATCACTTCTACACATTTTGTACGAACAAATTAGAGTGGTCTTAGGCTGAGGGGAGTTTATATAATTGCATGCATACGTGATTAATATTACAAAAGCAATGTCAATGAAAACATTTTCCAATTGTTGTGAATCAAAGTTTACTTTTCCGCTGCATTTATCTTTAATTTATCTTCATTCATTACTTTCCATCTTTAAACTTTCACAACAATTCAAACTCAGATCCTAACAAATGTGCATGATAAAATGTTACGGATGTACCTCAGCACCAGATCTCTAACATCTGATCCAAGCATGTTGTTGGAAAACGGTGTGTCAACAATGGTAACCCAAAAGGAAACTAAGTCGACCTCCATCAAACTATTCTCCCACTCGACCTTAAACGCTCCTCTCAAACTAGTAACAAACCTCGGTGTCTCGACCTCCTCCATAGTATAAAACCCACTAGCTATAACAAAATTAGCTATGGTGTAGGATCGTTTTGTCCAATAGCAAAGGTCCTAATTTGATTGCCTAGTTAATATGTGCGGAATTCATATTTAATAGTGACAATTATCAAGATTACTTATCAAATTTACTGATTTCATTGATTATTTAACAATTATAAATCACCATGAAATCCGATAGGGCTTCACCGAATCAGTCACCAAAAGTTAGAGACTCAAACCTCAACACTCCTATTTATAGACATGGGAGTTACCTTCGTGCAAGGGTAAGTCTATCTTCATACGAAGGTAATTTACCTTCGTACGAAGGTAAGCTATCTTCGTGTGAAGTTAAATACAAACACGGCAAAAACATATCTAACAGTTCAGCCCTAACACAGACACAGACACAACCCTAAGACGTAGGCAATAGAGATAATGCACCAACAAACTCCCCCTTGGATGTTGTCGTAGTCTTGGTTTGTCTTCAAAAACTAAAATCATTTAACTTTAACATCCAAAGAAATTCTTTCGCGGCTTCCGATGTTCTTTAGATGGAATCGGTGTTTGATCAGTTGGTGTCATATACTGAAACCTTCTGCGATGTGCCTCCTTTGAATTTTCTTCAATCTTTTCAATCCGTCTCTATTCTTTCAAAAACTCTTTCTTTTCTAACTCTCTCCACGACGAACTCCACATCTTTCCTAAATTAATACATCGTGCATAACATACGTTGATCACTCCCTGGTATTGCATCGCTTGCGTCTAGTCTTTGACATCGTAACAGCTCTTGTTATAGATTAAACACTTCACATCATTCTTAGAGCAGTTCAATAGCCCACCGGGTCTAGTATTCTGATTGTTCTCCATAATCCCCATATCCTCTTTCGTTCAATCATCTCTGGAGTTAGCTCTTCGGTGACTTTCCAGGTATCATTAGCTTTCAACACTATTACCACTTCACCTGTTTCTGAATCTAGTTGCCACCAATTAAAGAACTCATGGAAATCTTGTTCTATTTTCAGCAACGACATATTTTTCATCACACGCGGCCTTTTCATCACCAAAGTAACATCCTTTTCTTTTGTTACAAGATCAATCTTGATTCTCTTCTTTGGTATGAATGGCTTCCATCGATTAAAACCATGTGCTGCTTCATATTTGATCAGCTTCCATAATTGTTGATCGTGGAACTTCATTTGACAATTTATCATCTTGGTTTGAACAAGCTCTTCCACATCCTAGTATGGTAACGTCTTCACCCAAATAATTAAAATATTGCACACCAAACTATCTCTTGATGGCATATAAATGAAACTGCTCAATCCAATCCCAATTTAGGATATCACCCAGTGATTTGTCTTGATCACGCATAAAGAAAGCCAACGGTCGTCTGAATTTGCATTCTTTAGGAAGCTCTTTGAACCATGACTTCTTTGCTTCAGCAATTTCTTCTCTAGTTAAACGTTTAGGGATACTTCCCTTTTTCACAGTCTCTTCAGCCTTACATTTTAGTAAATCATTTGTACTTTCATTAAACAACTCTTCAAATGTAGGAAAATCATCAATGCCTTCCCCGGAATACTTAACAGCTTCATCATCATTTGATGCGTCTTCGATAATCACTTTATCATAATTATCAACATCTGACACATATTTGTTCGTGTAATCTTTAGGCTCAGAAGCACTAATGTTGTTGAGTTCATCTTCAAAATCAAATTCAAATGACTCTTCATCAACCCCTAACATGATTGCAATCTCTTCCTTTGTGTAATTATGCACAAATTATCTTCCTCAACTCCATGTTCTAACAAGAAAACTCGGGGCGGATAAAAATCAGGAACAACTGTCAAAGGATTAGTTGTGAAGATTCCTGATTGTTCTGCATCGTGAACTTGATCTTTCTGCTCCCCCTGTCTTTAAGCTTCATTTTCTTCATTAACATTATCAATCAAAAACGTATCATAATCAAAAGATTCGTTATCTTTGTAGTTTCAACTATCGACCATGTTCCACCTTGTGTATTAGCATCATCATCGCCTTTGTCATCATCATCTTTCTTATCATCTTTCTTACTATCATCATCTTTATCATCATCAGCCTCATCACGGTGAAACCCATCAATCTCAGCATCAACTTCTGCATACATCCTTTTTTGATCCTAGATCTTTTGTCTTAAAAACATATTAGATAAATCTACTGGTCCACGATAAGTACAAAATTTACGGGCTCAGAATCAGCTTCAGTTTCAACTTCTGTCATATTCTCAACCGTGTCAGCAATAATTTCTGGTGCAGATTCAGCTTCTAGCTCAGGTTGAACAATCATAGGAACCTCATCAGTTTTTTCTTTCCCTTTACCCAATGTTGCAGCCTCAGCATCTGCTTTCTTAGCTTGTTCAGCCGCCCGTTGCTTAGCTTCTTCTATCTCAATCAGTTCAATTTCAACTTCAAAATCAATTCCCAGCTTTCTAGATAAAATTTTCTAAAACAAATCCATCTTCCTATCACTTTGAATTATTTGAGTTTCTTATTCAACAATCAATCTTCTCAATCTTTCATTCTCCGATAGAAAACTCGATAACATCTTCAAAATTCTTAAGTTCATCTTCTAAAAACTTGATCCTACTTTCCAATTCTGCAATCTTTGTATCATTAAACACATCTGCATAAAACCCCGCAGAGAATGGAATATCACCAAAGTCATTAGGAAATTTATCATTCAAAGAACGTCTTGGACCAGATCGTGGTGTAGAGTGTTGTTGAATAGGAGGTATTTGCTGTTTTTTGTGGTGACGGTTTTGGAGGTATGATGTGTTGTGGTGATGGAGGATGTAATAGTGATTGTGGTGGTGAAATACGAATGGGTGAAATAGGTGGTTGTTCAACATTTTCAACTTATAGTGTCTTCCTTCTTCTATACTTTCTTCTAGCTTTCTTGATAGCAGGAGACCCAGTTGTCTTTTTCTTGGTATCAGGCTTACTCTTAACTCTTCGAACCTTCTTAGTAGGCCTTTCATCATCATCTTCAGACTCTAGATAAGACGAAACATAAACATCATCGTCTTCACCTACCACCTTTCTTTTTCCTTGAGCCATATTTTCTTGTTGTTCTGTAGCGTTTATCGCAATATCAAAACTATCATCCAAAGCTTCTTCACTATCATCAACAGCTGCTTCTTTCTGTATCTCTGCAGCAATAGATCCACTATTTACATCACGTTCTTGAATCTGAGGTAGCAGAAAACACTTCATCCTCAACGTTAATCTCTGTTTCAACATTCCGTTCTATATTATGCTTAGTCTCTACCTCTTCATAAGTAGCTTTATCCCTAAATACTGTTTCGATCTTTCATTTCTGAGCTTTCGCTTTAGGAGTTCCCTTTTTCTTTGAATCTCCTTTCTCATACCATACACCCTAGGTTCATAACCTTCCATTTGCATAGCTTCATTATTAGAATCACTACCATCATTTCTCCATTTGTCTTTCAGAGGTCCTGTGTACTTTTTATCCTTGAACCTTCCAAAGAATTTCCTCGCAACTAGTTTTGTTTTCTGTTTCAAGTACTGATTCAATCTAACCAGCGATAAACCTATCATATGGTCAAGCGGCAACACATCTTTCTTATCTTTTACCAAGTTTGGGAACTGGTCATCTAGCACCAGCTGCACAAATCTAGGATACTGCGGAAATTCTCTATATTTATATTTAACTTCATATACTTAAAGATATATTATATGGCTTGTTCAACGCAAGTGCAACGATCATACACATCTGATAATCAAAAATTGCATCGCCTCCCCCTTTCCTGTGGCTCAGTGGAGAAATAACTGAGTGCAAAAAAACTTATATGGTCTTCCAAGATAAGCTTTATTAAATTGTGTGTTCACATGACCCTTATATCCCATCCGGTAAAAACATCCTTTGCACATACGCTCTATGTACACATGAGATCGTCGTCTTTATCTTTAAAATCTAACACACGTCTATCAATGCTTCCGTTATCAACACCTTTTTGTCTTCATTCTTGACTCGTACAAAAGATTGTATAGCTTTAAGTTATGGTACATACTTTGCTTGCTCCCAAAATCTTTCAACATGTGAGCGATAGGCTTTATGCGGATCTATAAGTGCTTTGGCAACTGGTAACTCACTCATAAACTTCAGAATAGACTTGAATGGAGCAATCTCTGGAATTTTCTCCTCAAGGACACAACAGATGTTGTGTTTCTTGTTGAAATTAGACTTTTTATCCTGTAGAAACACAAATAGAACACTTAGGAAAAATTTCAAACATTTACCATTTAACTTCGTGCGAAGTTAAATAACCTTTTTTAATAATTTTGCATTTTATCTTCGTGCGAAGATAAATTATCTTCGTGTGAAGATAATTTACATCTGGTGTGCTGATCAACCACTACAAGCTTTGATTTGGACAACACTTCGTCGTTATCTTTACAAAAATTTATCTTCGCTCAGAGAATATCAACAGTGAAATGATTTTGCTTTGTGCGAAGTGCCTAGGCTGTTATCTTCGTGCGAAGATAAATCTCTTTGAGCGAAGATAAATGCAATTTTACTAATTATTAACATTTCTTTCAATTTTACCAATTTTAATGACCCATTCAGTTGACCAAGTCCAAGTTAATGACCCTGGTTAACTAATTTGTCAATCAAGTCAAAGTTAATGACCTTGATTGAACACTTCGTGAACAAACCGATGTTTTTTAGGCAATACTAAGTTTCAAATTAATCAACTTTTGATCTTTTTAAAACATTTTCTCAATTCAGATAAGCTCCAAACTCGTTGTCCATCAGTATTCTCAGCAAACAACATCTCTAGACTTTGAAGATCCGCTTTCCATCATCGGTAGACGAAGCTAAAATAGAAATAAAATCTTTTTGATTTTTCCAAAGTTTATGCTAAAACACACTGAAAATCTGTTTAGGTGTTTCTGAACTGAAATGAAATATAAAGAACTATTTACAAACATATTTATAGACATATTTTTGTGAGTTTGTGTTAGAGGATCATATCAGTTTTTGAGACATATCAGAATTACCGTTGACCTTAATAAGACTTTAAGTTCTAAACAGATTCACTTGGATTGTTAGTATACTGATTCATTTAAACCTCTACACATTTCTCAATTGTTCCAAGATATTTATGTAACTTTGTAGGAACTTGACTTAATTGTGTTTCCCACCTCTAAATATACTCCCGTATCAAGATTCCCTGGATTACATCTTATAGATGAATATATCTAACGATATCTGTATCTGGGTAGTGCAAGACCTTGAGAGCTCAGGTTAGTACCACCGTACCGACAAAGAGATGAAGGCTCAACTTCAAAGTAGTGTTTCAATTTGGAATCTTTTGACTGCTTATCAATTTTGTGAAGTTTTCGAGTTTAAAAGCATAAGTATTCTACAAGTTCTAGTCCATTTCCGATGCAAAATCATAAGAACTTGTATAATACCCGAGAGATGTTAATCCACTAATTAAGAAGTTATACTTTTATGTTTATATCTCAGAGACAGTCTATTAAATGTGCGAAGCCTACTGGCACATCTTCAGTGAGATCCGTTTAAACTTTTTAACACTTCAATTCTTTAGCATACTCTAATAGTCCACTGATGTAATATCATTTCCTATTTTTCACACGAAAACTCTTTTTATCTTTTTCATGTTTTTTACATTTTTTGCATTTTTTAATGTTTTTATATTATCTACAACATTTCTCCCCCTAAAATCAAAAACATATATTTGGATTTTTGCTTTTAAGGAAAGAAGATCCAAAAACTATAAAATGTGACTAACCGATGAGGATCACGAAAACTCGTCATCGGATCCATATTCAACCTCAATTTCCCCATCTAATGTCACATTCTTCATACCGTTAAGTCTCAAAAGATATTTAGATCTGGTTCGATCAAAAGATTTGGTATAAAAATTTGTCTTTTGTTCATCATTGTGGATCTTTTCTATTCGAATCAACTTTTTCTCGTGGAAATCACAGATAAAGTAATGTCGAATTTCTATATGTTTAGTTTTTTAGCGTTGAGCGGGATTCTTAGTTATATCAATGGCAGCCTTATCATCTACGTATATGGCCGTATCAAGAAATTGCAATCCAAAGTCTTTCATCTGTTGTTGTATCCACAAAATCTGGAAACAACAACTAGAAGCTGAAACATATTCCGCCTCACAAGTAGAGATTGACTGTGGTTTGTTTCTTGCATTGCCACGTTACTAATCGTGTTCCGAAGAACTGGCAACCGGTCGTTGTAGATTTGGCGTGAAGTTTGCAGCATCCGAAATTTGAGTTAAAATAGCCAACGAGGTCGAAGTTGTCGTTTCGCGGATACCACAAGCCGGTGCTTGGGCAACCCTTCAGATATCTGAAAATTCGTTTGACTATCATCAGGTGTGACACTCGAGGACTCGATTGATATCATGCGCAAAGGCATGTCGGATACATAATATCTGGCCTAGATGCTGTGAGGTACAAAAGCGATCCTATCATCGATCTGTATAAGATCTCATCAATCTTCACTCCGAGTTCATGTGGGTAGATGCCATGATTAAGTGCCAACGGGGTAGATAATGGTGATGTTCCCGATATTTTGAATTTCACCAATATATCGTGAACATACTTCGTCTGATGGATGAAGATATTATTAGGTAGCTGATCGACCTGAAGTCCCAAGAAGAACTTCATTTCTCCCATTGAACTCATTTCAAATTTCGTTTTCATGACCTCTTCTAAATCTTTGCATCAAGCGTCGTTCGTTGACCCAAAGATGATGTCATCCACATAAATTATGATCAACAAGTGTCTGTTTACTTCTATTGTGAAGAGTGTGCTATCGACAGTGCCTCTAATAAAACCATTGCTTAACAGATGCTGAGAGAGTGTCCCATACCAGGCTCTCGGGGCCTGATGCAACCCGTATAACGCTTTATCCAGTAAGTAAACCTTGTCTTTATGCACTGGATCGACAAACCCTGGTGGTTGGCCAACATACACTAACTCTTTCACTATTCCGTAAAGGAAAGTAGATTTGACATCAAGCTGGTACACTTTAAAACCTTTCCATGTCGCAAAGCCAGAATATGCGAATAACTTCTAGTCGAGCAGCCGAGCTAGACCTTAGTATAGTCAATACCCTCTTGCTGATGAAAACCTTGACAACCAGTCAAGCTTTATTGCGTAAAATCACCCCTCGATAATCTCTTTTACACTTGAAGACCCACTTTGTCACAATAGCTTTGTGATTATTTGGTAGGTCGACAAGCTTCTAGACTCCAAGCCTTTCAAATTGGTACAACTTTTCCTACATTGCTTTTACCCAACTTTCTTTAGTAAGCGCTTCTTTGTACGACTTTGGCTCAACCTGTGAAATGAAACAACTATATAAGCATTTTTCTTGAATAGTTACAATTTTAGTATGGCAACAAGTTAGATTCTTATTGATCTGATTTCTTGTTTTTACTCCAACTTGCAACTCTCTCCAGTTATGTTTTATGATGGGTGGTAAGACAACGTACTCGGCATTACTTCATTAGGAACATTCACTTCATTCTCAAGATTCGTGATATTCCATTCAGCAACCTGAGTACTTGTAGATGCTTCATTCTGATTGATAGGACCCATATATTGATTTAGTAGACCTGTGATTTGCTCAGAACCTTCATCGGACTGGATCCTCCATCATCATAGGTCGGCTCAGCATCTGAATCAGAATCATCTGGTTGATCGAAAGTAGGCACCGGATTATTCACAACTTGTTTTGACGACAGGTTCTTGTTGAATATTGCTCGGACCCGCTCTAGAATCATTTGTGTCAACTTGTGTTTGAGTAACCACTATTGGTCTTGGAACTTGCTCCTGATTAGACGCTTGCTATTGGATATATAACAACACAAGTTCCTCTTCGCTAGGTTCTTCTGGAGGATCGAATGAAATCCATAAACTCTCGTAGTTAAACATCCAGGGATCACTAGGCATTTAAGTAGGCATTGTGTATTTCTGATAGTCGACATATTGAGCAAGAATAACTCAGTTTAAACTAGGCAGATATACTCTTCTCAAAGGAGTAGCATAACCCACGAAAAATCCCTCCAAAGATTTGGCACCAAATTTACCATCCGCGTCGATGACCGTACACGAAGATCCAAATGGCTCCAAAAACTCTAAACTCTGCTTATGCTGGTTAAGCAACTAAAAAGCATGTCTTCTTATGAGCCTTGATAGTTAAAACCTTGTTCAACATGTAGCAAGCAGAGGCAACGACTTTGCTTCAGAACCTGACAGGTAACTTTGAATCGGCTAGCATCGTGCGTGCTGTCTTGATAAGAGTACGATTCTTACGTTCAGCTGCCCCATTTTGTTGCGGATTATAAGGGGCGCCGAATTCGTGAAGAATACCTTTATCATTACAGAATTTGAGCATTCGATTATTTTTAACTCAATACCATTGTCACTACGTATCCTTCTGATTAGTAGATGGTACAAGTTCTCTAACTTTCTCAAGAGAAATATAAGATTTTCAAATGTCTCATCTTTACTTTCCTGAAATATAACCCACGAGAATCTCGAGTAGTCGTCTGTCACAACAAGGCAATATAGATCACCAGATATACTTTTTACGTTTGCTGGCCCGAAAAGATCCATATGAAGCCTCTATAGTGGTAATTTGATTGAATTCAAAAGTTTTCTCGGGTGTGATTTCTTATACTGCTTCCACTTTTTGCAGCTAAGACATTCGTCATTTAGATTAAAACTTTCGAGATTAAAACTTTCGAGATTAACACCCTCCACCAGATTGTTATGCACAAGATAGCTCATTTTTCTCAAATGGATATGCCCCATCTTTCGATTCCATAAGATCGATTCCTTTTCAGTCACCTTTGTTACGAAAAATTGTTGCGATTTCGAGGTAGTGGATGCGACACTCATATCAAGGACATAGAGATCATTTTCTCGTGGAGCGCGCATGAGGATCCACTTCTTAGGAATTTTGGATCCAGGCTTCAGAATTAGGCATTCTTTCTTATTGAAGTAAGTTGTAAACTTCTTATCACAAATCTGTGCGATGCTTAGTAAGTTGTTCTCTAACTCAACAATATAGTTGACTTTGTCAAACGAGACCATACCATTCAAAAGTTTTCCTTCTACGACTATCCTTCCACCTTGATTACCCACAAACCTACATAGCCTCCACAAATACATTTTACATCGTAAAGTAAGGCCAGCATTCCTGTCATGTGACGAGAAGCTCCACTGTCCATTATCCACTTTAAAATGATTGACCTTGGGAGCCCCAGCACATGTAAATTAGTAATTACTTAAACAATGAAACGCAAGCTTTCTCGGTCTTGGGTGGGTTCGGAATATCAAACTTTGGAACTTTGACTTTAACACCCTGTCCAATCTAAGATTTAACAGGAACAAATGTTTTGATTTCTGCAGAAGATGATTTACTTTTAACCACCCACGTTTATGTTTACATAATTTCCTTTTTGGGATAAAATTTTTAGTCCTTTTGTTCATTGTTGGTTGATGTTTCACCAATTTCAAATTTTGAACAATTTGGAATTATTGGTTTCACAAATTTTTGTTGGATTCGTGTTTCTTTTTAAATTCTGTGTTCGTACAAGCTCATGGATCTTTTGTTTCACATCTTCTGTAGACTTCTTCATGTTGTAAATAGATTTTGGGTTGTTTTGAGTACATTGCCGTGCAATGTGCCCGACTTTGTTACATTTCCAACATGTCCTACTGTTACTTCCAACAGAGGAACCCAAAGTCTGCTCACGGCGTTTCTTTTCTGCAAGGAACTTATCATTTGATTGTTCCTTTCCCAACCTTTCCTTTTCACTTACCGAGCTTGATCCAAAAACAAAGTTTACCTTCTTTTGAAAATATGGTTTTTAACCTATCATTTTTCCTTTTTATATACCCCAACCCTTTTCTTTTATTCCCAGGATAATTTTTACCTTTGTGATTATTTTTTGTAAGAATTTTTGGGTTTAGGGTAGTAAGACTCGTTCAAATTTTCAAGCTTTGAAAGATTTATTTCTGTCAACTTAAATACTTGTCCAACTTTTTCAAGATTAACATTCTGAATCGGAAACTCTTGATTAGAATATAGTATGTTTGATCCTTTCATTGTATAAGCAACCGATGTAGAATCATCATCCGAACTAGAATCTGATTTATCAAGATAATTCTAATGAAAACTCTCCTCACTTTCGGAAGGTGAACTTGAACTAGTATACCCCATGTTCGACTCAGCACTCTCATATTCTATGCTATCACTTGCATTTTCTAAAGCATTTTCAACAACAGTTTTAACCGCATCAGATTCACAATCATTGTCTGATTTAGTGTATGTTACATCAATGTTCTCGGACAGCTCATTATTCTTTTCAGTTTTCAATTTTAAATTGAGCGCCTTTTCCACCCCTGATGGTTTCTTTCTTGCATAGCTTTCCCACATGGGCGTCAGAACACGGTTGTAATTGACACTTTTGTTCTTACCTTTGTTATCGTCTTCTTCCTTTTCAATTTCGGAAGAATATAATCAATGACATATGAACTTGTGGAATAACTGATTAACAATTTGTTAACCCTTTCAGTTTCAATTTTCATTCTCTCAACTTCATTTTTAAGTTCAACAATTGTGTTCAGATGAGTGTTAATTGCCATTTGTTTTCCTTAAGAGTTGCTTTAAGCATCAACAAAGTTGCACTATCTTCTCTATTAACTTGTTCATATTGTTTAATTGCTATTTGTCGTAAGCTTGTTTTGTTTCGTTATAATCACTTGACAAATTATCCGAAAGATGATTCAGTTCAGGATATTTTTTATTTTTCTCGGCTCACTCTTTGCAAGGCCTTCGCATTTCTTGCAAGGTTTTTCAACGTCAACCGCCAGAACTTTGACAATCTCTTTTACCAACTCTTTGACACATTCAATACTGACTCTTCCTTGACTTCGTTAGAAACTACCTCTTTAAGATTTGCCATCATAGCTTTGTTTGAGATCTCCGTCAAGTTCTCGGCATTCATTTCTTTATCCACATCTATCAATTCCACACATTTAGGCTTTGATTCCTCTTCTGATTGTACTTGATAGCTTGAATCGAAATATCCTGCAAAAGTTCGAAACATACTAGGTGGAATAAAATGTTTAAAAGAACTATGCAACAAATTTTCTTCCTCAGAATGTTGCTCATGATAATATCCTTCAAGTACAACTTCATCAATAGCTTCATCAAAGATTGCTTCAGAACATTCTTCTGCTTCAAATTCAGGTTCTTCGATTATCTCTGCCAGCAGTGCGAGACTTTCATTCTTTGAAATGTACTTGTTCCAATTAAACCCTTCATCCTCTTGAGGTACCACTAAAGCTTTGTCTTTTGCATTTGATGGACCGTCTTCTATTTGAACCATCATTGAACTTGATTGTGGCAGTGACAGTCGATAATGTATAGTTTTCTTGTAGTAGTCATCTCCAAAAGGATTTTGATTGCTATTGACTTCTCGGTTAGTTCATTCTCATTTAAAATGTCCTTTCTCTCAGCATCTGAAACAAGTAACCTTTGACTTATCAAATCCAAGCTTCCCATCCAAACCTCCCAAGCTATTTCTACTTGTAATCTCCATGAATCTCTAGGCTCTACGAACTATAGAAGCCATGCACCACTTGATCTCGATTAGCTCTAATTCTTCTGAATCTATCTGATCTAATCTTCTTTGGTCATATATGGGTTTCCTATCTTCCCGGCAACCAGGCTTTCATAAGATTCAAGAACAGAAGCAAGCAACGCCAAGTGCTGCCTGGTAGTGTGTTCATTGAAATATTGTGCATTTTGTAGATTCACAACAATGTTGCACTGTAGAATCCTCTAGTTTGAATATTGGCATTTGTGTTTTGAGCGCTCTAAAAGTTGTTTGATCCTTGCAAAGATTGTGGTGTTTGCGGAGAATTTGGTTCGAAAGACATAAATGACTGAAAACCACCCGATTGATTTAAAGATGAACTTGTAGAGTTGTTTGTGCTGAAGGCTGTCTGTATTTTTGGACTCTGTGTACTTGCTACAAAACTGCCTTTAAAGTAGAAGTTCACATCTTGCTGTATATGAGCACCATTTGTCTTAGCCATCTTCTACATTTCCAGTTCATGACCTTCGAGCTTTTCTATGAAGTTTGATAAGGTAAAGCAACTATAATCTGCACCATTCTTCAGAATCGTCAAATACGTAGACCACTCTCCCTCTAGCAAAGCATCTGCTAGCTTGTCAACCAACTCCTTGTTAGTTTTCTAAATTCCTAACCTCTTCATTTGAACAACAAGCTGACAGTAAGCTCGATCAAGTGCTTCATATTTTCGCCTTTTATAATATTGAAAATATCAAATTCTCTTCAAAGCAGTGCCTTTTTACTTTTCATCATTTGCGAGCTTCCTTGGAACTTCAATGCATTCCATAAGGATTGTGCATTGTCATCATGTTGCAACAGCACTAAGATATCTTGTTTGATTGATTGATGCAATATATTCATCATTTTTTCTCATTAACATTTTTTTCTTTTTCAGCTGTTGTGAACTGACTCAACATTTTCTTCAAACCATTTTCACCTTCTTATACAATATATTTTTCTTCGATTGCAAACCAGCAAGTAAAATGATTCGCTTAACCTAATTAACAAAACGTTCACTCCAATCATCATAGTCTTCCAAATTCCTCAACTTCGGGGGTTTGACCATTGCCCCCATTTCGTTTTCTAAATTGAGATTTTGTGCAGCTGCGACTGATGCATTAACAGTTTATGTAGCAAATGCGTTGTATAATTTGTTTTCCATCTTGTCTGAAAAATTGCTAGGAACAAAGTTAACCACTAAAACAATTAAGATTTCAGTTCGAGTAAAGTAAAAATTTCCAAAACTTGATTAATCTTCTGGCGAAGGTAATCTTTTGTTCAAACCTCACAACTTTAATCTTCGTGCGAAGATAAAATTATCTTCGTGCAAAGGTAATCTTTATGTTCGCGTGAAGCAATGTTCACAATTTTACGTTTTTTGCAATTTTCGATATGAATTCGATTGTTTTTAGCTCTAGTTTTCTCAAGGGTTTATCTAAACATGTTTTTACGTGTTATACTTGAAAATCAGTTCATTTTGTCCGTAGATTCGTTTTAAAAAGTGAAAAATAAGAAGAACGAGTAGAATAAAAAGTCTTCTGGGCTGAATCTTGAACAATTGTATTCAAATCAGGCATCCTGAGCTCTGATACTACTTGTAGGATCGTTTTGTCCAATAGCAAAGGTCCTAATTTGATTGCCTAGTCAATATGTGCGGAATTCATATTAAATAGTGACAATTATCAAGATTACTTATCAAATTTACTGATTTCATTGATTGTTTAATAGTTACAGATCACCGTGAAATCCGATAGGGCTTCATCATATCAGTAACCAATACAGATTCTAACCTCAACACTCCTATTTATAGACATGGGAGTTACCTTCGTGAGAGGGTAAGTCTATCTTCGTACGAAGTTAAATACAAACACGACAAAAACATATCTAACAGTTCAGCCCTATCACAAACACAGACACAACCCTAAGATGTAGGCAATAGACATAATACACCAACATATGGCCATCTCATGTACTGCCTTACCTAGAGAGCACAACATCGCATCACACTCAGCAAACGTACCCTCTTTATGCCTAAACGTCCAGAGAAACTCGACTGTCAACTCCTCGTACTGTGGCCGGTTACAATCCAGAGTAGCTACAAATCTAGGCCCTACCAAAGCCTCTATCCTATCTCGCTGACCAACTATCCTCACCCATTCCCAATCATTAGTGCGGCGCTCCAACAATTCGGTATCAATAAGCGCATCACACTTTTTGTATTCAGGAGTACCTAACTGGAACTGTAATGAAGTGTGTTCCCTAAGTTTACATGTATTGTATATGTGCAATCTCTCCCTATCCGAATACTTTATTTTTCGACGGCGTGGATCCGGATCGTTGACATGTTCGGCAAAATCTCCTTGTGGGTGAGCCACCGGTCCTCTTCTCCTTTTCGGAACCCACTAGATAATGGCTCGCCTGACATGCCTGCTAAACAAAGTTTAGCAAAAACAAGCAAACAAGTAGCACATTAGTAATCACAAACTTTGATATTTTTTAAGGTTTTTTAATTTTTTTACATTTTTTCTTTTATGGAAACAACCGTATAACATTAAATTCACCGTTGTAACTGAAAATGAAAATTAGAAAAAACTAAAAAAAACGGAGTTACCATTTACAAAATTGTGATTTCCAGATCGATGCTCGCCCGAATAGAGATTTAGTACGGCGAGGCGGTCTTGTATGACGCACGTCATACTCCAACATGGCACATGGGGCAAGTTGTCCAAGTTGGACTTTCCCACTCCATGACCACCCTATTAACCACGAACCCCACTATCGCCCTTCGATGACGCACGTCGAGATTAAAAATTTTTTTAGGGGGGGGAGGTGTCTTCTTCATCATCACCGGTCCACTCGGTCATCACTTCTTTTAGCTACTCTAAACTCTCTACCATCAGACCCTCTGTCCTCTCGACCTCCGCCACAATGGGTTGCACAACCCAATCCATGATCTTCTTCCATTTTTCATGCATGACAGGAGGAAAGGATGGGGGCGAGGAAGGTGGCAACGACGGGAGCATTTCACTTGCGTGAGACAGAGGGGGTGGCACATCAAAAACATTCTCGGGTGCAACAAGGGCAATACATTTGATAGTAATCTTGTGGCTAACCCCACCATTCCCACTACCTGGACTTGCGCACATACAAGCATAACGTTAAGCAGCACTTACATAACGCTAGACTGACAAGTCAACAACAAGTTGCACACACCAGAAGTAGGTTCCTTCACCGACGTAGCAAACATGGCATCAAGTTTTTTTTTCACCTTCTTGGTCTTAAAAATAAACAGATCAACGTCTCTTTCTGAAGGGGCGGACCCCCCGGTTTGTTGTAGCATTTTTTCTCTTTTTTGTTGATACCTTCCTATCAGCGTCCATATCCAGCTTACGTTTTGCCGCTTTAAACTCTTTATTTTTAACCAAATCATATATAGGTTCTAAGAAACTCCTGAACCACTTGCGCCATGACCTTTACGTCCATCCAGGCCATGGAACGTATCAAAAACACTCATAATCGTCATAAGTCTTCTTCTTAGAGCGCTTACGAGAAACAGGTTTTCCTTGAACATCTTTCTAAGACACGTCTTTTGAAAAACCTTCACCTCTCGAAGAGCTGCAACCTCTTCCTCAAAAATTCTCCTTTTTTATCGCCAGAATCCTCTAATTGGTCTCCACCACAATCATCACCTTGCATAGAACCGGAAACACCACATCATATTTGGAGTGAGTTTTACGAATAAATTGATCACCGGATGAGTCTACAAACACCTCATTAGAGAGGATCAGAATCTCCTCACAAGTAGGTGCTACAGTAGTTTGTGGTTTCACAAGAGTGGTCTGTGGCGCACCTATACCTCCAACGGAATAACCCTCCAAACTTTATTTTGTGGGATGATGAATAGGTTACATATCTGCTCCAACCAGGGGAGCTTTTCCTTAGAAAGGTCTTTGGTCGTCATATCACCCTCGACGTTGTTAGACTATGCTTTGCGCAAACAAATAAGATTTTTAACAAATCGTAAAGATGCAGGTTTTCCGGGGCCCACAACATTCTCATACCCGCTGCCACCAAGGCACTCTCCTCAAGTTGTACCATGGGGGTCACACGTGCGGTCAAGGTCTCGTACCAGTGTGCATCCTTATAAGGGATCAACATCTCTTTCGGCACCTTGTGTTCGGGTTTCCTCATCTGCATCTCTATGGGATTACACCACGACCAATATAGAAAAATTTGTATTTCCAATCATGTAGACTCTTGGGGGGGGGGGATTTCTCCCAACGGGTAGAGCACTTCCTCCTCGGTAGTTAAACGAATAAAAATGTTGAACATACCGAATGTCGGAACCAACTCTTGAGCCCTACACACGATTCAAAGTAGGTAATGCGTAGCATGCCCACATGACTGATTTAGGAAATGTGTATCCCATATCTCTACAAAATTTCCCCGGAAAACTTGGTCATGGGCACACGGAAGTTCCCCGCCTTGAAGAAATCTGTATACAAACTCATCATGCTACACGGCGGCGCAACTGCATACTACGAGGTGGGGGAGAGGTTGCACCCCAACTAACTGGGAACTTTATTTGCCAGCACAGTTGGTTGAACTCTTCTTATTTCCAATTGATTTAGGCCTGCGCAGCCGTTAACGGCTTGGCAGATTTCTTATTCTTCTTCGGGCCACTGCCCTCTAGTCTAGATGATGAAGACATCACAATAAATAAGCATCAATAGAAGAAAATTTTAGAATGAAGATTAAAAGTCTGCAAAAATCTCGAAAACTTCAAGGATTTTTGGGGAGCAAATAGCATATGAGGAGAAAATGAGAATCACTAGGGTGTCTTCGATCTATTTATACCCATCACATTTAATGTGATGGGTACATGTGCCTGGCCCCAATAAGGAGAAGACACGTGGGGTGAGAGAATCCAAACGGAGGCAAATATGGGTGAGTGACAATCACGCGCCTGTAAAAGACGAAAAAGCATGTTGAATTCACAGTCGCAATCACCTGCTATGTGAGCAAGACCTTTTTCTTTTTCAACACAACAGACATACGTCACCTTTTCGTCAGTTGTCACATCCCCTTTACTAACAACGAAACCGAAAGTACCTTGCACATTTTAAAAAATGTGCAGTGTTACATTTGTCAGTACGCATGCGCATAAATGGCTCATTCATGCACACCGGCCATCTCCCGATATGCATGTGCCGAAATGACTCATTCCTGCACACGGACTAGAACCGGTATATCTTTAGTAAATAAGCTAAATCGCTCGTGAGCTAGTTGAGATCAACCTACTAAAATTTCAACTTTAGTCGAGCTTAAACGATCTTGAACATAAAAAATAAATCATTTAATAAACGATACCAAACAGGACCTTCACTTATCGAGCCTGAGAGGCTAAACGAACCAGTTATTTATATAAATTATTATTTAGTTTACTATATATATATCTATATCTATATATATATATATACGTAATAATTGTTATATGTTTAAGTTCCACAAATATACATTGATATATAAATAGTGAAAGTTTAAAATACAAACCCCCTTAATGTGCGAAGATACGCGACCACCAATATAACGTGCATAATTATGAAATAAAGTGTGTAATTAGGGTTAACCCAACCCATGCTTAATTATGCAAATAACATGCGTAATTATGTAAATGAAGTCGCGTATAGTCACACGTTAAGTGACTATTGTATGTTAACCACCCCTATAGGGTTCATGGAGAACCACCTTTATTGCGAGAACTAGTGTGAATATAACCAAAACTACTTAAAAATCTTAAAAAACACACAGTTTTAAAAAAAAAACCCATTAAAATGGCAACATTTTATTTATAAAAAGTTTTTGAAATTGTTTTAAATATGTATAACAGTTAGTGATGCACATGTGCATCTGTCGTATTTCTTAACAACACATATACAATCACTACCATCCGTAATATATTATCAATATTATACAATTTCCCTTCTGTCTACACTACAATTTATAAAATTAAAACACTTATAAATTTTAATAGTTTTCTTTTAAAATCACTAAGGTCATTCTTAATGATGTAAATGTGCATAGTTTATATAGTAATGAAAGAATTAATGTTAATGCACATATGCATTAAGTTTGTATGTTTAGTTATCGTATGGGCTCTCTATTATTGTAGATCAATTACTGGAAAAAAAGTGAATAAGATAACTTTTGTTCTGAAATTGATAAATAAAGGGTACAAAAAATGCAAGATACTATTGAGGGATAATGACGTAATGATGCTATGGAGGATGATGACCTAATAGTTAATTAAAGAGTTAAAAAAAAGGTTGTTTGTTATTTACTGATGCAGTTGGGGAAGATATGTACATATGCATCACTTTATAAATGATGATGTCATTTGCATGCACATATGCTTATTTTGGTTAATTTTATCAGGGGTTGATAATTTCGTTATATTTGTTTATTTATGATATAATAGATTGATTGTTATGGTATGAAGGTTAGTGATGCATATATGCATAGTTTGAAATATTATACATTAGGAATGTATTACGAAGGGTAGTATAGACGGAAATGAAATTGTATAATATTGATAATGTATATGGATGATAGTGTAGATAAAAGGGAAATTGTTTATGTGTCATCAAAAAATATGCACATGTGTATCAGTAATTGTTATTAAATATGCACATGTGTATCAGTAATTGTTATTCGGATTAAAAAAACCAATTTTTTTATATAATAAATTGTTGTGAATGGAAAATTAAAAAAATACAAATTGTGTGTGTTTTCAAGCTTTTTAAGCAGTTTTCATTGTGTTCACACCGTTTTTCACGGTTCTCACAATAAAGCAATAGAGATTGGTTACTAACGGATCCTCATCTATATATATATATATATATATATATATATATATATATATATATATATATAAAAATAAGTGTATATAATAAGTTAATAAAATAGTTAACAAATAACAAATAAGACATGTCTCAAGTTTGAAAAACTAGTAACGAGCTTGAGGTTTAGTTATATAGCTCAAGTGTTTTTAAGTTCAATGTGCCGAGCTCGAGTTTAGGCGAGCTCAGTGCCATGTAGTAGTCTTTTGAGTCTCTGTGTGGCACACCTGGTTGAACGGGTGTTAGCCAATCAGTCCTGCCTATGACATGATTCATTGGTTTCGTCTTGCGTTGAACTCATCAAGAGAGTGTCAACAACTTTCGATCAACGATGTGTTCGTCGTGTATGTACGACAAGACATATACACATTTTATTATGCTGAGGATGTCCCTAATGAAATCCAGACTGGCCAGTAACCCAAACACTCAATTACAAATCTTAGAAAGAAACATTGGCGAATCCACTAAAGACATAGGGTGGACCCAAGCCCACCGTACCTAAGTGTCCAACACCCTTTATTGTACTTTTTTCTAATTTTACCGAAGCGCCCAAGCCCCAAGCCTTTTTCTGAACAACTTCGACCCTAAGAGCATTCACAATCCTTCTATTAAATTCTGTGAGAGAGCTTTTTATATGATAAAAAGTAGTTGTAATTGGTTGTGACTGAGGAGAGAGAAGATGTTACTGTTAATCTATGTATTTGAGGAGACATTGTTTACTTTCTATAATTTTTTAATATATTTTGTAAGTGGTTATGAGTGGAAAAGAGAGAAAAGATAATGACAAACGTATAAAAGAGTATTATTTAATTAAAATGAAAGAGAAATTTAACTGTTTTTAGTGTATTTATAGGATAGAAATGGTAGAAGGAATGTAAATACTCTAAAGTCCTCAAACTAATGTGCAGGTCTGATAAACTTGAGATCTGAATATTTGCAAGGCCGACAAGATCAGTACAACAATAGTTGTGTCGGGTGATATCTGCATAGACGCAACAATAGTGACTAGCGATTAGTAGTAGCTGGAAAGATTGCTTTAGTTTGTTGGATATGTGGGGTCGTTACTAATGTCGAGGATAATGAGTATACAAATATTGAGAATATGAAGAGGTAAACTCATATAAGATATTGAGGATATAGAAGATAAAGAGGGGATATAAAAACATTACCATATATTGAGAATATAGAAGACGAAGATTGGATATAAAAATATTAGTAGATATTGGGAACATAGAAGATGATTTAAAAAATTTTGAAAAATATTACCACATCACATCCACTATATTTATTTACAAACCCTAAAATTTAACAAAAAACCCACACACTCCCTTAAATTTTAATAACTACTATTCATTCTTATATCATTCTTTTAAACATACATCCCACACACATATAAAAAGAGCAATACGCCCACACACCTATATAAAAAGTGAAATAAATAAGAAAAAGAAAAAAAAATAATAGTAAAAAAATGAATAAAGAGATAGGTATAATGAATGAGATGTAAGAGATTTTTTAAAATATTTTTTTTTAAAACTATAATTTTTAATGAAATTATAAGGTAAACAATGATAGATGAGATGTGAATGTTCTAAGCATATTTCTGATCGTATCTTTATTTTGATTTTGATTTTATAGATAATAATTTAGTTGTCTATTATTAATATTCTTTTTTCACCATTAATCAGCATTACCTTTATATTCAGTTCTTAAATACGGTTCAACCGATCCAAATGGTTCGACATGGAACATGTAAGACGTGTGGTTTGATGTTTGGTCTCGTTTTGAAAACATTATTTGTAGGACTTGTCCATGTTTATTTTTGATATGTATATCAGGTTAGATTTATTTATCATTTTCTATTTGGCCATGTTAGAATGTACATCATTCGTAGCTATAAGAAGCTAGTGATGCACTTTGTGTCTGTCACTGTACAAATAGGCTAGATAGAGTGTGTGTCGAATATTGTATAGAATAGATACGAACACACGACCCAAGTGCGAACAAGAACGGTTTTGTAGTGTCACTTTGTACGAAGTGATAGCTCACTTTGTACGAAGGTAATGGTTATCTTTCTACGAAGGTAAGCTACCTTCCCACGAAGGTAATACTCTATCTTCGCACGAGGGTAAATGGTGTCTATAGATACTATTGTGTATTCATTGTTTTGTAAGTTTTGAGTTCCTAGAGTGGAAACGCTGAATTTCGCCAGCTTGACAAGCTATACACTCTTACGGTGTGAATGAATGAAACTTCCGTTGATTCTGTTTCTACTCCTTTCTTATAACATTCTATCGAATTAGTGATATTACGCCCAAACTTCCGTCTAGAACCGCCGGATCCTGGACTTTCAATTGGTATCAGAGCTAAGGTTTTCACCTATGCTCATGAATTATGGACTTAGGAAGGTTTTAGACGTAAAACATCAAATAAACGGACAATCCACGGATAAAAAGTAAAATTAAACTTATAGGATTGTTAGAAAATCATTTTCGACCAGATCTATGCTAGAATCATCTTGAAATTCGCAGAATTAAAGATTTTGGATCGAAAAAAGTGTTGACCATGGATTATCTTCGCACGAAGATAATTACCTTCGCACGAAGGTAGTTACCCTCGTACGAAGGTAACCTGGAATGCCTAAAAAGGCATTTTTTAATTGTATTGACGAGACGAGTGTCCAGAAAAAAATTGGTGACTACAAATTTTTTCAAGATTTTAACATCTAATTCGGGTTGTTCGGGGACACTGTCTAGAGCATCAGAGTACAAGTTTGATGATATGATCACTGTTGGTTGCAGATAATGGGGTAGTCACTGATACAGATGCAGAATGATGATCTTCTGTATAGTGATTACTAATGGGCCTTAACATTAAATTCGCATTTATTGAAGACTGAATTTTCCATATTTGAGGGGAAATTTTAGTGAAAATTTGGTACGGTCAGAATTTTCAAAATGAGGGGAATAAAAATTTGACGTATATATGAAGATTCTGGCTTTTTGAAATTCATAACCATGCAACGGTATTCGGGTGGTTACGACTGCAGATTATTTGTTAATACAATGTATCTTGGATTTTTCTATACGAGAACAAAGTGTAGTCTGAGTTCATTAGTGATGAGATCAAGTTGATGTCTACTTTTCGTAAAAGTGGGGTTGCATAACTGAGTCTTGGAGGAGGTGTTTATCGGATTTTGTAATCTTGGTCACGTTGATGCTTAAGTCTTCGTACAAGACGGTTGCACATGTGACTACTTAGTGGTATAGAGTATCCAATTTAACTCTGCAAGGCAAATGAAATGTTTTCCAGACTAACTGCCAGGAAATGAGGATGTTTCTGGTTTCAATTGCGCCAGGACTAACGAGGAAGGCTATATACTTGCAATTCATAACTAAAGAAGATCATATAATGGATCTTTCGGACAAAAAAGTGTCCTAGTTGTTCACAAAATAGACTATACATTTGAGATTGTTATGAAAGACGAAGATTACATGTTTGATCTTGAACGAAGAAGAGAAGATTACTGTGTGTTATCAAATGATTTGATGCCGATGAAGATTTGCTAATTGAGAAGATTACCAATTGCTAATCAATCTTACAGGAGTATGCTTATATTGTGATTATGGAAATTGGGATTTCAGGTTTTTGTGGATATTCATTGATTTGAAGTTTATCGTTATGGTAATACGAAGTTTCTATCAATTGCCGGTTGGGTTTTAAAGATCAAAGAATCGAGCATAGGAGGAGTGTGCTAAACCGAACGCGGATGTGGTTAAAGTTGAAACGGAGAAACTGCATTGATTAATTTCGAGTTAGTAATTATTCAAGTAAATTTGTCGATTAAGCAAATCATAGGAGGTTGGAAACTGTGCAAACAAGAACCTGAACTAGAGAAATTGTTTCAGGGGGAATGTAATGTAGATAATGCAAACCCGAATCATAAATCAAGGGGGAATTGTTGACGCGTTCTACGACATCGACAAATGTGACAAATGGCAAATAACCGGTAATTGTGTACAATTTAATCACTATTTTTTTATTTGAAAATCTCATGCATATTATTGTAATTTAATTGCGTAACTGAGTCGTACGTCATATCCTAAGGATTAGGGCAAATAAATCAGATCATAACATATACTGGTTTCCGTTACGACGCGGAACAAACCAAACAATGCCCTAAAAGTGTTGGTAGAAAGTGTTGGGCACACTATTTGCGGTGGCACAAATTGTGTCGGCAAAACCGCTAAAACGAATCAGAACAATAAATAACGGCATTCTAATGCCATACCTGAGTCCATATATAAATGAAAACATTGATATTAGATCAACCATTACAAAAATACATAACTTTCCGGTACAACGTCTAAATTGCAAAAATTGTCCGTTTTGACCAAAAAGGCGACAAATGTCAGTTTGTTCGCAATACTAATTCGGTGGATTCCGGATGTCAGAATAATAACAAAACAATATTGAACATCCTAAAACAATATGAGAATAGCAAAAATGCATAAAAGACATCGTTTCCAGTCATTCGACAAACAGTGCATAATTCGACCGGAAGGCGACCGTTTGTAGAAACGACGAACATTTAGTGGCTGATAACCTTATTATGCATCTATCGAACTAGTTAAGCCTTATTGGAACTCGGAATCCATTCAACTAACATGAGGTCACGGAAACACAACTTCCGGAAGAGTTTGATGGCAGGATCTAAAAGTGCCGATATCGAGCGAACGATCGAACAAAAGACATTTTGGTCATCCTAACTCAACATATATTCATCTAGCGAACTAGTTATGCATATTTTTAGATCGAAGGAAATGAATGATTGTGGTGGTCGAAAACAAAAGCTTCCGGTACTAAATAATAAAGTTGGTTTATTAGCGAATATTGTGTCGATGAGATGAACGAACTAACGACGTTCCCGTCATCCGAAACTTACATTAAATTATCAAGTGGATTAATTATCATAGAATAATACTCTAAACCCTAATTATATACTAAGAATGCAAGATCAATCCCCTAATCACAACACTTAACTTAATGACTAAAATATCTAATAAATAAAACATGTGTTATAAAAATTTTACACTTTACCCCCCTCATGTTCATGGCTCAAGTGGGTCCCACACCCACTTGATGCTTGTTGAAAACGTTGGATTAGGAGCATGGTGTGTAGATATGAGGTGATCTTGGAAAAGATGGTAATTATATCAATAACATCACCTCACATTTCCATCACTTCTCACTTCAAAAAAAATTACAATCATTTGCCCTTCTTCCTTCCAAAAACCCACAGCTACAACACCACCACATAACCACCATTAAACCCCCATAAACCACCTCATTTTACTCACTTTAAAACCCTTTCAAGACCACTCAAGATGCTAGCAAAGGTGGAGGACCATTAGGGCTTCCTTGGAGTTCATTTTCTTCTTAAATCATCACTAAACTTATGCACCCATTGTAAGGCAAATCCCTTCATATTCTAGTTTATTATTATGTCTAGATTAATGAAGTATAAGTTGATCATCTTGAAATAAAGAAAAGATAACCTAAAAACCCTAACTCACACCTTAATAATAACACTAAATAAGGTTTATTTTGTGTTGATTATATGTTAACTAGTTAGCATGATGGTGTTGTGTATGTTAAACTAAAGTGTAAAAGTTTGATGATCTTTATGAACAAGTATGAAAATGAGGATTTGAACACAATAATGTTTAAATCTAAACAAGATCATCAACTACATCATCCATGAAAATTACTACAACCTAAAAATAATTTTACTACATATGAGTAATTTTTATAAGAAATAAACATTATGATTTAAGATGTAACCATCTTAAAAGTGTAGTAATCAAGAGGTTTAAAACAATAGACTTGGTCTAAGGATGTAACAAAAATGATGAGTTAAAAATGCTAATAAATATTGAAATCACATTACATTTTTAGTAAGATTTTGACTACAAAAATGCCATGGAAGATGATACACATAAGTTGTAAACAAATAATATGAAAGCTTAAAATTTGATCTTGATTATGAGTTTAAACAGGGTTTAAATACGTTTTAAAAACGTGGAAAACGCCATAGTTTAGGGGAAACTATGACGAAATTTTTAAAAATATAATCGCGATTTAGATATGATTAACAGGATGATTAGCCGGACTAAACGCGATTAGTAACTTAAATCGTCATTAAATAAGTTTTAATGACAAGGGTTAAACCCTAAACACTCAAGTGTTCAACAAGTATATATATATATATATATTATATATTTTATAATATTTATATATTATAATATATATATATTATATATATAATATATATATATGTATTTTTACAAGTAAAAATAAGTAATCTTAATAAATAAAATATAGTTACTTGTGGAAATAAAAATATGTATACATATTTTGTCACCAAGGATTTTGTATAAATACATGTGTATTGTATGTGTAAATATTTAGAAGCTTAGGGTATTTACCATAAAAATACCCAACTATATACAAAATACTACAAACACTTGAAAATAATACCAAGTGTTGGTGACTCCAACAAATACATTGTTACAATACGTAAAAAAATAATCGGACAAACGAAGCAATGGGGACGATGGGCAAACGTTCACAATTACATCGTCGCGTTGTCAACCAACGAATAAATCGCCGACACGAAGAGTTATTACGACGACAGGAGATTTTCGACAAGAAAAAAAGCATGTAAATAAACGACGACGATGACAAGTCTAAAACATATATTTAGACACTTAACATATATATATGTTATCGAAATCAAAACCCGAAAAGTTAAAATATAAAAGAATATACTAAGTGATTTATTAGAAGTATAAAAATATATACTTATACTCTATACTTAGTAAAAATTTATAAGTATAAGACTTATAAGAAAATGGGCTCTTGTAAATGAATTTGGGTTAGGCCCAATAAATAAAAGACATGGGCAAGGCCCAACTGTATAAGATATATGGACAAAGTCCAATGATATAAATTACATGGGCTAGGCCTAATGACATAAAGACATGGGCTAGGCCCAATGACATAAAAACATGGGCTAGGCCAAATGACATAAAAAATGGGCTAGGCCCAATGACATGAAAATATAGGCTAGGCCCAATGACATAGATGACATGGGCAAGGCCCAATGACAGCGTGCAAGGCACGAGGACATGTGAATGGCAAGGCCTGTTCACACACGATCTAAGAACATCAATATATATATATATATATATATATATATATATATATAATATTATATATAAAATATATAAATATATATATATATATATTTGAGAATATATAATTATCGAACAAGCAGACTACCAACACTATGATAACACTAAACGTTGTTATATTGTAATAAAGAAATACATAACAAGAATTCAAGATGAATAACTGGTACAAGGTCCAATGAGGCCTAGGTGTCTAATAAACTTGATACACATGTAGGTTACACACGTGTACGGACACCGAACTACGAATAGTACGACGCACGGAACACAAAACTGTGAGTTCATGTCCCTCCTTTCATTTATTTCAAAGTTTTGTTTTAAAACTATCGAGGGGAAATACATGTCATGACAAACAGTATGTTAGCTATGGGTTTAGTGGATAACACGATCATTTGTGCGTAATTAGGATGATGACAATAGTAACCATTAATCACATAGTGACCAAGGTGCAAAAGAGGTAGATCTATTGAGTTTGAGATGCGCTCCACTCCTGGTTGGTATACCCTTCAGAGTGCTTTTGTGATCCCAATGATGTCAAAGTTGTATCGGTTTGGTTACTTACTTATGGCACATATATGACAGGGTGCTCGCGACACACTGATAGATCCTTAAAACTCCATGATGCTAATAACATACTCGGATTTCATTACTGGATTTCAAGAATGACAGTTATACGAAAACATTAACTACATGAACTCGCCAACTTTATGTTGACTTTTAAAATTATATGTATTTAATGACGCAAGGCATGAGCTGGTGATAGGATTCGGGTTATGGGAAAATGTAAAGACAATGATGTGCCATCTTTTGGAGGGTTTGCCTGTTATATCCCAACTTCGTATGGGTATATAGGAGTCAAAACCTCATTACGCAGTAACGCTGAAACAAATATCTTATTTTGAAGTAATATATGTTGAATTGTGTTTATGATGATCAGTTGAAAACAGTTAAACTATGAAATCACTTTTGAATGGTTGTAATTATGGGAATGAACTTATTATTAGTATGGCATCGTTCTTGAACTATAATTGTTTACTAAATTGGATGCAATGATTACCTAATAGTCACACACTTGCTCTTCCGCAACGACCAGGGTGTGACAACAAATACCTTGATTGAAGTTGCAGAATATTCAAACACGTCTCTCATATTTCAAGATCAAGATCAAGCTTCAATAGTGACGTCCAAGGGGCAAATTGTTGATGCACTTTGTGTCCGCCACTGTACGAATAGGCTAGATAGTGTTAGGTCCTAGAATTGTGAGACTGACGCATCAAATATACGCAACGGTCTATGGAAGCTAACTAGGATTAACTGGGTTAGTTTATATTAGGTTTGGACCTTTTTAGGTCACTCGGGCATGCCGTAGGCCATGTGGGCCACGCAAGCCTAATGGAAGCCCATGAGGGGCATATGTAAACCCTAGGTATATAAGAAACATCATGTCATAATTAGGGTTTAGCCTATAGAGAGAACTTTGGTAGCCTCCATCATTCCAGAGAGATACCGAGAGGTGTGAAGAACTTGTATCAGACGGTTTTGCTATTCGTAGTATAGAATCGTATGCATGTTTGAAAGTGATTCGTGTGTATTCTCGTTCATCTTGTTTCTCTTATTTTCGGTTTTCTTGAATATCATCAAGTTTGGATTCCGCCCATCCTTGGTGATTGTTTGATATCGTTGTTGGATCCGGATTATTCGAGACTTACAATTGGTATCACAGCCTGTTTGAACCTGTTTTCAGGCTTAGATCTGATATCACACTGTTTCGGATTGCACCTGCTGATGTTTCCGAGTTCTACTGTTTTTGTTGCATGTCGGATCATCTCGGATTAACTCGGATCATCTGTGGAGGACTCGAATTATCTCGGATTCCATCTCGAATCATTACTTGCATCTCGGATTCCATCTCGAAACAATATTAGCTTGCATTTCGGACCATCTCGGATTGACTTCTTGCATCTTGAACTCATCTCAAATCTATCTCAGATCAACATCATAGTATCTCAAATAATATTCAAAAACATCTCGGATCATCTTGGATCATAGCTGCCGAAGATTGCTTCTATCTCGGATCATCATCAAGGCATCTCGGATTGTATCTCGAATCGAGTTACTGTTCCGAGTTCGAGATACTATTTGAATTCGAGTTACTTTTCTGAATTGCTGAGGTGGAATTTTAACCAGCTGACATACTCGATAGTAAATGTTTTCGTGCATAAAAAATTATTTGTAAAGTATCTTTGAAAACAGGTTGCAAGAAAAAAAAACAGGGCATGAAAATTCTAAAAAAGGTCTTTGACATTATATATCATTGGATTCGTAATTTCGAGACAGGTCTAACGGTCTATTTCGGTAAAAACAATTTTAAATTTTTTTAACGTTTTTACCAGTATGGTTTCAATTATCCGAAGATGTTTACAGCCCAAGCTCAGTATTCTAACATAGTTTTCAGCCCAGTATGTAATCCAAAACCGAATGCAAATCCGAACATTGTCTTTAGCCCACTGATCAAAGCATATGTTAACAACATTACACCCCTGGCACAAAATCAAAACCCAAACTTGTAGGATCAAGTGAAGGAAAAGCTGAATGAGTTTATTGGAAACTATAATGTTGATCCTGCCGTGGAATATGTGATGCGCCTTCTTGAACGTGGGAGGCTAAAAGAGGAAGTAAGGAATGAGATGAATTCCTTTTTGGGTGATAACAAAGACTCCTTTGTATCTTGGTTGTGGGAACATTTACACTCAAAACAAGAGCTATACATAGAATCAAAGGAATCTCATCCTAAATAAGTGGCCGAACAGAAACCTCAAGCCCAGCAAGCAACAATCAGCAGCCCAGCACCCCAAACTCAACCTCAAGCCCAAACTCAAGCTGACAAACCAAGATCACTCATTGACACGGTCAACTACCTTTTGTGCACTGAACCTTGCAAGAATAAGGTTGCTCAACTCAGGGCACTTAATTCCAAAATGGCTAATGATTACAACAATGCAATGGCTCAGTGCATCGGCCTTCGACAAAGTAACATGTTACTCACAGAAAAGGTTGAAGCACAAAAGAAAGACATAGCTCAGCTCCACCTGGACGTAAATCAATAGAAATGTTAGGTCCATGATTACAAAACTAGATTACATTCAAAAACCATGGAATGCGACTTAGTAAGAGTTGAGCTGGGACTTCTTGCTAGAAATTATCAACAAAACTAAGTTAATATAAAGAAGTTTGATACATCCAGCAAGCTCGTTTCAAGACGTGTGCAATGTGCAGCTGGCATATAAAGAGACCAAGGGGAAGGCTTTGGGATTCAATCAGGTTGCCCCACCGTATAATCACAACTACATGATAATGCCTGAAACCGACGAAGAAATTGAGAGATCACAGCATATGGTGTTTGGCAAACCCGGTGATTATACGCCAGACACACGGGAACCATCTGGTGTTGTTGACTCTCTAATGATTTAGCTGGAGTGTCTGGTCTTTCATCTGATAAACCAGGACTTTCCTATTCTATCAAAGCTGATGAAGAGAGAGCTGGCGTGAACAAGGCTCCAAGTGTGCAAACTGAACAATCTGAACCTTCTGCTTGTGATGAAAAGGTTTAGATCATGCAACAAGAGCCGAAACGAGCAGATCAGAGACGGGGAAAGAAAAGGTCTAAACATCGAAGACAATCTCGCTCTCCGGGATCATCAACGGACAGCAATTGTCCTAAAAAGGCTCGTGATGTAAAGAATGCCTTTGTTAAGACAGTCAGTAATGGAAAATGTGAGAAATATACATTTGATTGTGCTAATAAAGCTTTTGGAAAGTCTAGTGAGATTTCTGAACAAAACTTGCAGTCTAAGCCAAACAAGAAGAATCAAAAGAAATCTCCACCATAGAAGGCCCTTTTAAACGACAAGTACAAACATCCAAATTCGTCTTCGTCTTCAAGAAACGTGCAAGGAAATCAAGCACAGAAGGGATCAGTTCATCCATCAGGGCCTGCAAGAGCTACACATGCTGATCATAATGCCTTATATGTGAAGAGATAAACATGCTTCAATTGCGGCATTCCTGGTCACATTGCTCGGAACTGCACACATAGTCCCCATGTTTCCGATCATGCTCAAAATCAGAGGGTTACACCAAAGAATAAAAATCATTCCAAGCCGATGAAGGTATCATCACCTAAGGGAATGAAAAATGTGAATCCCAAGGTTAAACCATCTGATGAGGATTGGAACGTTGCCAAAAACAAAAGCAAGACTGTTCAGAAACAAAAATCTGTTTCTAAAACAAATAAACCTGAAACAGCCAAAGTTTCTCAATCGAAGGCAACAAACGCGTTTGTTAAAATGAAACAGATTTGGAAACCCAAATCCAAAGCGACAACAACATCACCAATGCTCGAAACAAGAGAGGACTTATGTCTGAAAGAAGTATCTTATTTTAATGCTTCAGGGAAACCCAGGACCACGATGGCCTGGGTCCCACTATTTTACTAATCTCCTTATTTTTCAGGAACAACCAAGGAGGAGCTGTTGACAATCTCTGGAATGTTGATAACAGTTGTTCCAAGGACATATCAGATAACATCTCACTGTTTCAGAAAATTCAATTTTTTTTTTATGAGTGAGATCTTTCCTTTGGAGGAGATGAGGTAAGAAAAGATCAGCGAAAAGGTACAAATTTAAATTTTATGCTTTAATTTTGAAATAGATTAGTCTTTAATCTAACGACGGAACGGTTAAGCAAAAAAACAAAAAATATTTTCCTTTTCTTTCGTTTAAAACTTTGTGCATAAGTTTTCTTTATTAGGTAAATTTGTGCATGAAGTGTGGTGCACAAATTTAGGGGGAAAGAGTGAGATATATGTATATATGAATTGTTTGAGGGGGAGAAAATGAGAAAAATACAAAAACATTTGAAAAATAGAAAGATACAAAAATTTTTGAAAAACATAAAAATCCAAAAAGACTTTTTGCATCAAATGGGAAATGAAATGAATATTCGTGATAAAGGGCGTGAGTGACACATGTAAGGTGTCGTAGCTGAAAAGACTAAGATCTAATGTGATATGTCGGTAGGCTTAACGCTCAAAGTGATTAAAAGATACTAAGTGATATAAACATAACGAACTACGTATCTTCTGGGTAACATTCCACCAGCGTATGATTTCATGGTCTTAAATCCTGCGTTGATAGATAGCCAACGTTTGAAGTTTCGGGTCTTTATACTGATGAGTCATCCGGGATATCAGGGTTGCCCTTCTGTTGCATCTGGATATATGTAGACCTAGGCATAGTCAAGATTTCCTTAAAAGAGCCAAAATAGAAGGGCCAAAACCTTAAAAGAAATGATATCTCATCACGAGAAAATTCCATGTGCTTGAAAAGTCAAACATACCATATAAGGTATTTGCCTAACCCTCGTCAGATGTTATTGGTCACTTTGCTGTACGAATGTACTGACCTGTTCACCAATTGTATGACGTTGTAAAAGATAAAGGATGATCTCATATACTCACTTGCTACGATGAATCGTTGTGCTTACCTTGATCGCGTGGAATGTCATGGTAGGGACGCACGGGTATTATAGTATAATACTACCTTAAGCATATCACGAAGTTGAAAAATGAAAGTTGAACGTTAAAGTTTATCTGGACAAACATATTGGCAATCACTTAGACCAGTCTGAATAAGTTTGCACTGAAAAGTGTTCCTTGGTCCGCAAGAAAATGATCTTGATCCCATTGCAATTGTATAGTTGTAACTACTGAGTTAGTTTCTTTGTTTGTTTGTGTTTTTGTTTATATTCTTATATTTAAAAATTAAAAAAATAGAAAATTCAAAAATCCAAAAATAGTGTCTTGTTTTAATTAAATAAAAAAAATAAAAAAAGAATATTAATAATAAATAGAGTGCTTTCTTTGCTTTCCTTAAAATTATTAACCATTCTTGAAGATTTGACTAATCATCAAAAGATGAAAGAAATTTGAATTTTGATCCGAGTACAAGTACTTGGATGTACCAAGTGTTCATGCGATACTCTCCCTGTTGCATAAGAATGTTTGCTTATAAATTTCTGAGAATTGTGTAGATCTTGATTTAGATCAAGAAACAGGGGTTGTTGAAAATTGAGATGTTGTTAGTTGCCGACAAAGCATGAAGCATCACAACAGCAAAATGTACATGAGTCAGAAGAACCAGATACCAGTCATCGTCTGATAATGATAGTACATTTGAAGAAGTACTTGTGAACCTGCTTGCTTAAAAGAGAAAGATTGAAGAAGAAAAAAGCTGCTGAGATTCCTCCTCTCGCATTATTTTTGACAAAGATGTTTCAAGCAAAGCCGATCAAGATCCTAATATGAAGCTAACCACAAGAGCAGAAGAAATAGACCCGATGCTAAGAGTTTGTTGAAGTGTGAGGTCCTAGAAGTGTGAGACTAACTTCCACAACACTTACAGCATAGCGAGAACCATAGACTCCATTGAAGATGTTGCTGAATTTATGCTATTAAGACAATTTGATGCACCAGTCTAGGGGGAGATTGTTAGGTCCTAGAAGTGTGAGACTGACGCATCAAATATACGCAACGGTCTATGGTAGCTAACTGGGATTAACTGGGTTAGTTTGTATTAGGCTTGGACCTTTTTAGGTCACTTGGGCATGTCGTAGGCCATTTGGGCCAGGCAAGCCCAAGGGAAGCCCATGAGGGGCATAGGCAAACCCTAGGTATATAAGGAATATTATGTCATAATTAGTGTTAAGCTTTTAGAGAGAACTTTGGTAGCCTCCACCATTCTAGAGAGAGACCGAGAGGTATGAAGAACTTGTATCAGACGGTTTTGCTATTCGTAGTAATAGAATCGTATGCAAGTTTGAAAGTGATTCACAGATTATTCTCGTTCATCTCATTTCTCTTATTTTAGGTTTTCTTGAATATAACCAAGTTTGGATTCCGCTTATCCTTGGTGATTGTTAGATATCGTTGTTGGATCCGGATTATTCGGGACTTATACATTGAGTGTGTGTTGAATATTGTATAGAATAGATACGAACACACGACCCAAGTGCTAACGAGAACGGTTTTGTAGTGTCACTTTGTACGAAGTGATAGCTCACTTCGCATGAAGGTAATAGTAATCTTCCTACAAAGGTAAGCTACCTTCGCACAAGGGTAAATGATGTCTATAAATACTGTCATGTGTTTATTGTTTTGTAAGTTTTGGAGTTCCCAAAGGGGAAACGCTGGCGAAATTTTTCCAGAATTACGCCAGCTTGACAAGATGTATACTCTTTCAGTATGAATGAAGCAAGCTTCCACTGATTCTGTTTCTACTACTTTCTTAATAACATTCTACCGAATTAGTGATATTATGCACAAACTTCCGTCTAGAACCGCCGGATCCGGAACTTTCAATAATTATTAGAGTAGAATATTTTTTACCTATTTTTTAGTCGATTTGTGGTATGTCCCCTCTAGAATAATACTTTGTATTAGCCACTTCTTAGAAAACGCGATCTTTAAACATCTGGCCCATGACATCAGGCTCATCTCGGCTTGTTTACACCTATAATTTGAATCCAACCGTTTGCCTCGTTTAGTCTACTTATTGTAGCCACCTAGATATACATGTAACATGTATATTTTTATAACCACCAATGAGACTAATTCTAGAGTTTTCGATAGTGGCCCTAATTCTTCGGAAGGATGATGCCGATATATATATATATATATATATATATATATATATATAATATATATATTTTATAGTCCCTAATGATGGGTCGCGATTAACTCATCGGGGGATGTGGTTAATGTCGTGCAAATCCTTAGGTGCTTCTAAATATGTTCGGGTTTAAAGATTAATCTTTTCAAATCCAGCATTTATGGTATTGAGGTGGATGATGGCGAAGTGGAGCAAATGGCGTCTTTGGTTGGCTGTAAAGCGGGATTGGTTCCCTTATCTGTCTGGGATTGATGGTGGGGCTAAAATGATTCATGTAAATAACTAGAGACCGGTATATGAAATTTTTTAAGATTGTCTTTCTTTATGGAAGGGTTCGGTTCTCTTAATAGGGGATCGAATCATTTTTATTAAGTACGTTGATGAAAGTCTCTCTAATTATTATTTTTCGCTATACAAGGCGCCATTGAAGGTCACAGAAGATTTGGAGGCGATTATGAGAAAGTTTTTAGGGGGGATGTTCGAGTGAAGGTAAAAAGGTGGCTTGGGTTGCTTGGGATAGGGTAACTGAACTGAAGAAGCTTGGGGTCTCGGTTTAAGTAGACTAAAAACTATAAATATTGCTCTTTCATCAAAGTGGGGGAATGGAGGTACAAGACAAAAACGTATAATCTTTGGAAGAGGGTGGCTATCGGTTTTCATACGACACGTTATTCTTGGGATTTTCTTCCAGTTAGGAAAACAATGGCGGGTATGGTGTAAATTGTAAAATAGTGAAAGTTTTATTAAGGTGTGGTTAAGAGTAGGGATCATATATGCTTTTGGTTAGATCCTTGGATTTGTGATGAACCCTTTAAATCTAAATTCCCTAGTTTATTTAGATTGAAGGAGGTGAAAAGACGAAAGATTGCATTAGTCACGATAACACGTGTCAGTCTAGAACTTGGGGTTGGAATAGGAGGCCAGATGCAAGTGAGTAACGTGATAAATTGATCGGTTAAATCTTGTTGGTTGAGGTGTCGCTCTCGAGCGGTAAGGATGGGTGGAAATGGAATGGGGATGCAATGGGTGATTATAGTGTGAAGGTAGTTAAAACGTTAATTTATAGTGGTGGGTATCAAAGCAACAACTTCGTTTTTGAGTGGTGTAAATGGATACCATTAAAATGTAATATATTTGCTTGGTGTGCCAAGCTAGATCGACTTCCTACGGCCGTTGTAATTAGAAGGTGGCAGATTTGTTACCCGATGTCTCTTGTTGCTATGTGGTAGAAGAAACAATGGATCACTTATTTACCGTGTGTCTTTTCACAACGATTCCGTGGCAACAAGGTATGCGCATGGTGTAAATTACCAAATTTATTTTCCTTTTCTTTCAGAGATATTTTAGAATTCCACTCTCTTTGCGACTTGAATGCATCAACATTTGTGGTTCTACAAGGAATATGATAATAGGGTGTTGGAGCTTGTGGAAAGCTAGAAATGGTTTGAGATTTTCTAACAAAATTTTGAAGAGCGTTTAAAAGTTGGGCTGATTGGTGTAGATTGGAGATATGCAGTTTGTTTTGGTGCGTTGGGCCACCTCGTTTTGGGGCGTGTCGTGTGTTTATGAAGTTCGCCTTTAAAAAAGAATCTTCCAAAGGAAACCACCAATTGAGTAAATGTTGATTTAACTCACTCATCAAAGATTCAAACGTAAATAGGACAGATTTTATTGAGAATCCATATAGTTAATAAGCACCATATCAAATTCTTCTTCAACAATATATTAATAAAAATGCTTTAATTTATTTTTTACTAGTTGAGCCAATCACAATTGTGAGCATAACATAACAAAATTAAAAAGAAAACAATTATATTAATTACTTAAACAATTAGTTAACTATACTTAGATTTAGGTGACTTTGATGTTTCTAAATATCGGGATAGGTCTAGTTTTGGGATGTATTTTGTTGATGCTGCTGGTCGATCTTGGGGATTATTATATACGTGTGATTCTAATATTTTCCATCATCAGACCTCGACCTTGGTCAAAGATTAAGATTTTTTTATTGATCCAATGCTTGGTCAAGGGATGTGATCACGTTTTTAAAATTATGAACGTGTATGCCCCTCAGTGTGTGGTAGAGTAGGAGGATTTAAGGGGGGAAGATCTTGAATCAGAGATCTTCGTTACTGGGTTTCTAGGTGATGCTCAGAGATTTTAACTCGGTGAGACGGCCATAAGAAAGATGTAACTCCTGCCTCAATGCGCATGGTGCTGGCGATTTCAATAATTTTATCATTGAGGCCATGTTAAGTGAATATGTGATGAGTGGTAGAGCGTTTATGTTTAAGGTGGGGAGTAAACAGAGCAAAATCGACAAACTTTTGTTTGCCAAGATGTTTTATTTTCCAAATGGCTGGAGGTGGGGTTCGGAGTGCTTAATAATTTACATTCAGATCACTAACCTGTTATTCTTATCACCAACGATGTGAATTTTGACTCTCGCCCATTATGTTTCTTTAATTCATGGCTTGCCAAAGAGGAGTCCGACGAAGTGGTGTGGTCTTCATGTTCTAGTTTCCATATGATTGGTGATCCGGATGTGGTTTTGATGATGAAAGCTTAAGAGGCTCATGCAAGACACCAAAAAATGGTGGGAAAATGTCAAAGATAAGGAAGCGGAGGAAGAAGCTATTTTAAAAGAGGAACCAGAGCAATTGTTGACTATTGGGGAGTCTAGAGAGCTTACTGAGGAGGAAACGTGGTCTAAGTTAGAGTGCAAAAAAAAGGATTTTGGAATTAGGGGAGTATAAAAGAGAAGATATTAAGCAGATATCCAAATCGTCTTAAAGTGGTCATTTATTCAGTTATTTTAGAGACCCAAACGGTGTTTCTTAGTGATCGTTTTATACTTGATGCGCTGCTTATGGTGAATGAGATCCTTGCTCGAGTCAAGAAGAACAATAGAAAGGCTTTTATTTCCAAAATTGATTTTGAGAAAGCCTATGACAATGTTAGTTGGAAGTTCGTGTTGCCTATCATGACAACGTTATGGTGGTGATGGTGGTTTTGGGGGGGGGGGGGGGGGATGATATGAACATGATTAGCAAGTGGAGTATGGTTATTAAAGTTTTTGAATCTCGCTTGTTGAGGTGGAAAGCTTCCATGCTCTAGATCGGGGGAAGAGTGACTATTATTAGATCGGTTCTCGAAGGTCTTACAATTATTACCTTTCCTTATATGAAGCTCCAATGAAAGTTATAAATTGTCTCGAAGGCTTGATGGAAAGATTTTTATGGGGATGTTCGAAGGAAGTGAATAAAATGCATTGGGTCGCTTGTGATAGAGTTTGGACTCTTAAGAAATTTGACGGGTTGGGAAATAACAAGTTGAAATATATGAATCATGCCGTTTTAGCTAAGTGCGCGTGAAGGTATAAAACAAAAAAAATGTCTTTGGCGAAAAGTTATAGACGCTTTTCATTGTAGGAAATCGGGTTGGGAGATTGCCCCTTTTATCAATAGCTTGTCTAGTGTGTGGAAGAACACTGGGGTGATAGTGACTAAATTAAAATTTGCTGGATGTCCTTTTGCTAAAATGGTTAAAGACGTGATCAATAACGGTGAAGATGTATGCTTTTGGTTCGATGTGTGGCATGGGGAAACTCTTTGCAATACACCCTCCTGAATTTGTTCAAATTGGATAAGATGATATAAAGGGTACAAAATTATAGATAGGGTGAGGTGGATCGACCAGCTTATCGAATGGTCCTAGAGCTGGACTAGGGACATGAGATCTACTAGGAGATGGGGAATGGGAACAACTTATTGGCTTGCTTGGTTCGATCAGGGGCAATGAGAAGGACACTTGGTATTGGTTGGGCGATGATTCAGGTCACTTTTCAGTGTCGCCGATTAAGAGCTTAATGTATGCTGAGTTAGATGTGAGCAACAGGTGTGTTACGGGATGGTTGAGTTGGGTGCCTAGCCAGTGTAACTACTTTATGTGGAAGGCGGAAATGAAAATACTTCCTTGCATCGATGCCCTCTGGAGAAAAATATTTAGGTAGATCCAGTCCTATGTGTTTATGCGGGTCTGCTGAAGAGTCTGTCGAACACATGTTCATAGCCTGTTGGGTCCCTACAACGATGTAGCAGGCTATCAGTAGTAGATGGTGCAAGGTCCCTCAAATCTTTGGTTTTTCATTTAGGAACCTTCATGAGTTACATCACCATTATAACTTGGGACAGAATAAGAAAGCGGGCTTTCAAGGGATTGTTATTGTTGCGTGTTGGTGGATTTGGAAGGATAGGAATGAGCATAGATTTCTCTAATTAAGGAGTTAAAGTTGAGGAGATTGTGGAAGATATTAAATCGTTTGGTTTCTTTTGGTTTAATGTAGGTCCAAATACAAGTGGATAATTTGGTTGGATCAGAGCTCTTTTAATTTGTAATTTATGTAGTTTTCTTTGCTCCTGTGTTTGTGGGAATGGCTATTGGTGCTGTTTGTTAATAAGGATTACAGGTTATAAGAAAAACAATGGAGGAACTGTGTAAATCATAACATCTAAGCCCAATTATTAAAAGATGGCCCAAACTAGTAAACATTGATCTCAAACAACTAACAAGAATAGTTTGATATAGGCCCCTAAAAAGGTTTCCAGGTTATAAGACTGGCCCTAGTACTTTAACAAACAATTACTCCTAAAAGGGTGCTGTTGGGGTATCGCTAAGACCGCGTTATGCCCATTTTAAACTTGCCGTGTGGTTTGAATTTGATATTCAGTATGTCTGGGCTATTGGCTTAAAGAGACAGACTTCCATAATTTCTTTAACCAACATATATATATATTTTAAATAACAAGAAAAATTTTGTAAAAACAAAAAATAACTTTTAAACCAATAGAAATTCTTTTTACTTCATTTAATCTGTGTATTTAATGTTATGAAAAATGGCATATAGATAAATCTATAATTGTTATTAATTAGCTAATTAATTAAACTTGTAACTCATTTTTTTATATACTCTTTCAAGATAAAATAATTTATGGTGTAGGACAATTTTTGACATGTATAAGATAAACTTTAGTATGTATAGGATAAATTTTGAAATGTGTAGGGCAAATTTACATATTTGTAGGGTAAATTCGGTAAATGTAAGACATATGTAGGATAAATTTTGAAATGTGTAGGATAAAATGTTTTTGCTTTATTAATTAGAGATAACATAATTAATGAGAGAAGATATAAATTATTTAATGTTTTACTATTATGCTCTTTCTTCTTTTTCTTCTTACATTAAATTTCTTCTCAAATGAACCTTTCCACACACACACACACACCACACACAACACACACACACAACACCACACACACACACAACACACACACACACACATATATATATATATATATATATATATAACGGCCAACAAAAATATTGTTATACGGAAAACGTCGCCTGATTAACATTGTGTTAATCCCAAACGACAGAAACGCCAAAGTTCATTATACACCCATAACACCGAGATCAAAGTTACACGAGTACTCCCACCTTAACCCCATAGATTTCAACCTATCTTGAACCAACATGTGATGCTACTATTTTCATTTAATACTTTTAAAAATTCTTTGTTATTTTTATGCTCTCGGCTACAAGAAATTTCATAAACTTTCTTTTAGTAAGACGTTTTAACATTTTTATCTTCTAAAGTGCCATCGGTTAAATACTTGAAATGAATGTGCAGTTAAAAAGTTCCATTCCACTTTTTAAACATACAAATATATGTTTTAGGCTAATAATATTTATTATACAATCGTTAAAAACATGTTTTGACTTGTGTGACACATTTTCTCTTTATATTACTTTTGATTTTCAAACTAAAATAAAATCTTAACCGATATTTTATTTTATAGAAACTCTAAATTTGAGTTATTTTTTAAAACCATGTATACTAACATTAATTTACCTAATAATGAATAGACTAGACATAAGTTTGAATGAACTAATTGTAGACATTTAGAAAAATGATTAAATAACATTATTCAGATATTTCAGTCCTTAAAGGGGCATCTTGTGGTCTTGCTTACAACCAAAATGTTCGGGGTTAAAATCTACAGAGTGAGCAAGTTATAATGTATTATCCTAAAATAATCTAGAAATTACTAATAAAAATATAACACTAATCAACCAAAATACTATCCAATAAAGAAACATTTAAAGGATGATGTAGCGGTAAACGTCAGCGTCCCCTGGCAAGGCCACAACTTCGAATTTAATTTTCACTAGTTTTTTTTGTCTTTATTCCCCTTGAATAACATCTACTTAGCGCAGATCGTGATATATTGAAGGGCCGGGCTCAGTACTAAAGTGCTCACTTTTCTACTCTCTCTTATGGCATGGTGCTAATCAGAGTGTGTCGCTTTTTTAGTATATTGGGGGTATTGTGAGTGTAATCGGTTATAGAGGTGAACCACATTAAGTATAAAGATATTTATTATTTTGATTACCAGATATAATTGACAGAAGTTGTAAACCAAGAGCACCGACAGAAGCTCAAGTGTATAAAGTAAAGTGAGTTCTTATGAATGCTTTCAAAACGATATGTCCTATTAAAGATGATTTCAAGACGAAATCTTGAATCCTGTATTTGCATGCGTGTATTGATAATCATTCAAAGTTATATATATTAGTACTAGGACTCTAAATGAACCAAATGCATTCATTTAACTTTAATCGAACACGAACATATAATCGAATAATTTTTTTTTCATGTTCGTTTATTAAGAAAATGAGCATATTTGTGTTTGTTCGTTTAAAACCTAAACAAACAGTTCACGAAGGTAAACGAACATAAAAAACAAGCTTAAATGAACATGATTTAACAAGCAATAAATAACACAAAATGAACATAACTGAAGAAACATAAATAGACACAAATGAGCATAATTTACTAAACATAAAAGAACATAAAGTAATTTTTTTATATGAATAAGAGATTAATTACGTTAAATTCCATTAGAAAACTGTTTTTTATAACTAAAAAGCTCAATTACTAATAAGTTATATATATAAGCAGTTAGAAAGTTACTTTTATGTTTAATATTTATATGAATATAATTACTTATGTATTTAAATTGAAATGAACATAAACGAACAAACATAAATGAACGAACATAAACGAATGTTCACTAACATAAATGAACGAACAACACGTGTGTTCAGGTTCGTTCGTTTAATTTTTAATTAAATAAACAAAAAATTGTGTTCATGTTCGTTCATTTATTAAATAAACAAATTTAAACGAACTTCCTGCCGAAAAGTTCACAAATAGTTCATGAATGTTCGATTCATTTACAGCCTAATTAGTATAAACGATACCAGTTATATTAATAGTGATGACCATGCAAACTCACAAAGGTATGCGTACGTAAAACAGTGGTTGGTGATTATATAATTATAAACCATGCATATAAAGGTACAATAGGTAGAATGTGATCGATAATTCAATACAAATTGTATTAATATATGGTACTTCATGACCCTGAACCCCTTTCTCTTATTTACTATTGTACTAATGTGAGTGCCTATATATAATGGCATTGGTATATGATCTTAGATGAATAAGAATTCTCCATGTTCTATTCTCTACATGATTTCATAGTCTAGCTCTCATGTTTATATACATATATTAGTTGCTAATAGACCGTTGTTTCACAACACGTTATCAGCACGAACGTGCTCTATGTGTTTTGCCACCCTTGGTATCCCTTTTTCCTTGCCTTTGATGTGCATTATTTTCCAACCTAACTCAATCTCGCATGTTGAGAAAGCAACCCAATAATTATGCAACTATCTCTATTAATAAAGGTATGATTCTTCGTATGATTATTCATATTATATTTGATGATGATACATCGTGACACTTATTAATATATATATATATATATATATATATATATATATATATAAACTTAAAACTGATCATTACTATAAATTCTAGGATGTAGTCTCATGATTGAACTCTTATCTATATATTTTTTTCATTTAATTTTAGAAGTTATTATATATATATTAGCATGTTGGTATTCATCAGGATTTAGATGTTACATCATAAATTATGACGTTACAATTGACTAATTCATCTTTTTCTAATACTCATTATTAATTGAATAACTATAGTTTTCATTGACGACGACGATATTACGAATATTTATTTTATTTTTCTCTTTTACAAATGATCATTTCTATTATTTTAAATTGGCTGGATTATCATTTAATTAGTTAATTTAATATATGTTTTTAGGATTCTACAATCTAGTGATGCTTATCTACATATTCTTTGAGCCACCATAATCATATATTTAAGCTTCTTTATTAACCTTGTTAAGTTGTAAATAAAATTGTTGAATTATTTTGATTTGAGGAAGTTAATTTGCAATCTAGAGAATATTATATGTGCTTTTAGAATCCATGAAAAAAAATTAAATTCAATATTCAATATTAAAAGGTATGGAATTCAATATTTATGGACTAAACAATACAATTGTATTAGGTATATATGTTTGTATTGGTGGTAATATATACATGATTTATGTACTAGATTTTCATTTTGTATAGTTTATAATTTAAATGGATATGAATTCTGTAATTAATTGTTTTCATTAGTCATTGTTAATACATAGCATGCCAAAAGACTTTTACATAATTAGATATAAATGAGTTATGTGAGTAAACATCAATTGATTAGTTTTAAATAAACTATATAACTTATAATGCAATTTATTATTATTATTGTTATAACATGATCATGCAAATATTGTTTGGTACTTATATTAAGGTTAATGTTATAACAAATTTTGCATATAAGAAATTCATATAATAGATTAATATTGCTAGATATCATTAGTTGTTTTTAGAGAAACATTTTCTAGCGATGTCGGTACCTCTTATGCATTCATTATGCCATGTCATAATGTTTAACAATTTATTTGCATATTACCTATTACTATTGCTAGTATAAAATAGTGACTATTGCTATTGCTTCATATGTACAACGTATAGATTGCTTATATGATGTCATCAGTTGTTTAAATATCAATATTTGAGAAGAAAAAAAGAAGTATGTTATGTAATTCATCACAGTTTTCAAATAAAAATTTCAAATACAAGTAATAAATGATCTGAGAACTTGAAAGAGATATATGTTTAAGTTTTAAAGTAAATGTTCAAAATATATAAGATATTATGTTTGGTTATACCATAATAAGTTATTACATAAATTATATGCGTTTGCTTACTAGTGATAAAAAGGTTTCTTATTTTATAAAGGCCCATCATAAGTTGTTTTTATATGATGACATGCTATAAGGTCATGTATTGTATGATTTTTTGCTATCTATACCTTGCTATCACTTCTTTGCATTGATAATACCGAACAGAACGACTAAACCAAAGTTGTGGTTTATTGTCATTCTCATGAAAAAGTAGAAATATGCTTCGATTTGACACCCAAAGTGTCATACTCCTGGTATCTCATTATCAAGTATAAAAAAATATTATATGACTCGGACATATAATTACTTCTCAATTGATGTTATATAAAGAGAAGTTTATTTATAAGGGAAATCGGATAAAACAAATTTTGTCAAACCTCAAATATACGCCTGAAGTAGCAATATCATTTAAAGGGTATAAACGGTTTGAAACGACCGTATATCTATATGTTCGAGAAAATAATGGAAAACCGTAAAAAAATCTATGGTTTTACTCTGATGCATGAAGTGAATATATATTAATCATTGACATCATTGAGAAAATTGTAATGATGATCATATTAATAATGAGATTGACCATCAGAAGTGCAACAATCATCATGTTAGTAAGAGATCAAACTATCAGAAATTATAAGATAGTGAAGCTAATAATGAGATTGAATATCAGTATTATAATGATAGTCATGATACCGACCACCAAAAGTGGTAAACTAGTGATTACATAACACGATGGTTTGAACTTTGAAGTTATAATACATTCTTTCATATCTTATGTTTTGTATTACATATGTGCAAGTAATACCTATACAATATCATAAACCATAAGTTTATGGATCATGATTATTTACTTTATTGGTATGACCGGTTAGACCACACCGAGTCAATGATGATGTGAAATATAATGAAGAACTTGAAGATTCTTCTAGTTAATAGCATATTATGTTTGCTCTTAAGGGAAATTATTTATTTGGTAATTAATGATATAAATCCCTAAAATATTATGGAATGAATGAAGGATGTATATATCCAAACATGATACCATTTAGTGTTTTTAAATCGATGCATCGTCTAAATAGTCATCAAATTTACAACTTGAAGTTGTGTGTAGCTTAACTAATGAGATAGCAAGCATATTATTCCATATTATCATATTTATGGTGGTTATAACATTGAATTTAATATCCATGTTACTAATGATTATTGGAATAAGTATTGAACTTTCTAAATGCTTAAGACACAAATTGCTTTTGTTGAAGACGATGATTAAACGTCAACAAATTGATTGCAAAGCCAATAATCAAGAGAGCAAAAGTTCATATTTGAGCACATGTGATTTTACATGCGGTAACATTATTTCACATCAAGCCAACATGTTGTAATAGTTCCTATTATAGTTGGTTTTGGTCAGAAACCAAATATTTCCTATCAAATCTTTTATTGTGCGTATACATTGTAATTGATCCACCACAACGCAAAAAGATTGAAACTCAAATAATGTTGGGAATATATGTTATGAAAATACTATTTATGATTACATACTTAGAGCAATTAACGAGAGATTTATTTATGGCTCGTTAAATCTTACTTTAAGTAAATTAACATTTTCAAGATTAGGCGGTGATTAATGGCAGTTGAAAAAGGAATGGGTATGCATGAATTATCATTGATCCTCAAACTAAATTGTGTGAACAAGAAGTTCAAAAGATAATTCGTTACCTAGATTAAAGAATCAATCACCAGACATGTTAACTGACCTAAATACAGTGACTAAGTAAGTCATGTAGTCAACTGCTAATGCTCCAATTAAGTTAATTGTCCTAGTAGGGCAAACCATATATTAATGAGTCTATTGCACGCCTGAAGCGTGGTAGACTAGTCGATTCCAAGAAAATAAAAATTCCTCGAAAATTTGGAGCAAGTAATGAAGAAGATGGTCAAGTCGAGGTTATAGTAAAAAAAGGTTTCTTGAAGAGACATTAGACATGATGGTTCTGGAAGAACCTCAGGTACCTGAAAATAAAGAGTTGTTAGTAAATTATATCATGTCTAGAAGTGTATGGAATCGAAAGAAAATCGACGTTGTTATACTTTTGTATATATAGCGCTTGAAAAGATGAAATAATGAGGATCAAGATTTAAAATCTGCCTATGAATAAATACAAAGAAATGATTGGCCAAAATGGAACGACGCAAATGAGGCAGAGTTGAATTCTCTATTGAAATGGAAAGCTTACGGGCCAATAGTCCATAAAAAAGTTGTAAAATATATTTAATATAATTAGGTTTTTTATGTGGATCAACAATTGATGGCACAAGGATTTCGCAAAGACCTATGATTAAATATGAGGAGACGTATTCTCTAATGGTGGATGCAATAGCTTTCCAATATTTAATTAGTCTGGTAATATAAAGTGAGAATTGATATGCGTCTTATAAATGTTATGTATCATTTAGATACTAAAGTTTACATGCAAGTCCTTGAAGGATTTAAATTATGTAATTCATGTAAAGTAAGTTCTCGAGAACAATATGATCGTTGTATACAGATTCATTTTTGAATACGATTAACTCCTGATGAGTTTCTTAAAGCAATTGAGTTCTTTAAAGGTGAATCAAAACATCTTAACGATGTGATTCTTGTGCATTAATAAACATACATTGAAAACTTGTACCCAGTGATTGTGATATCTCAATAAATAGTGTACACGCATGGTACAATATGGATTTTGGAGATAAAAGCAAGCGTTCATGACACTTTTACATGATATAGATCTCTATGTGTTAAATGGGCAAATTTATATAGCAAAACTCCTGAAGAGCGAAAGCACATGCATATATGGATAAGATGGAACGAATTCCTTCATGGATTGATAATGCTAGAAGCATTGATGTCAAAACCTCAAGAACATACTATATGAAGTTGACAAAATATGTGTGTCCTAAAATAGTCGAGTCAAATATGATATAATTGACTCACCAGTGAGCTCGAAAACGAGAAATACATATGGTGAAGTTGGTCTATTTGTTTTCATTAAAAGAACGGTATGAGGTTTACAAGTATTGCAATATATGTTTATGATGTCATTGAATCTCCGGAAGAGAAAAAAAAAGAGCTCAAATATTTAAGCAAGAATTAGCAAATGAAATACAATATTGCAAATTTATGGCTCGATACGTAGGACATACGTTTATATTATAATCCATCAATCATAATACATCTAGAAAATGTTGAACATTTTCATATGGACAAAGCTTTTGGTATAAGTACATTTAATGATGTTCAAATAATTGATATAGATAAAAATGACTTTTATCATCTTCTATCAAAGAAGCAAAGATCCTTGGTCATGAAGTACCATAATTCAATACAAATTGTATTAATATATCGTGCTAGCTATACACGAACATATACCATTAAATTCATTGGCAAGATTTAACTCGTGTATGACGAGGAGATAGTGTAATGAGTAAAACATTTATTTTCTATACCCTTAAGGTACGAAAGGTATGGGTTCATATTTTACTAACCCATCAACAAGTTTGGTTAGTTTAGTAAACGCATGGATTATAACAAAACACATTCATGGATCTTATGGTATCTACTTACAAGAGGAGGTAATTAAAGTTTTATATGAAGATCATACATCAAGTTCATTAATAGATTGCACATCAAGTGACAAATCACTTACTACAAAAGTTTTTCAACAACTTTCATAGAAGATTGGCACTTGCTACTTGAAATGATACATATTATATTGAGGGGGAGAGATACGCGTTGCACTCTTTTTCCCTTAGCTGAGCTTTTGTCCCATTGGGTTTTCCTAGCAAGGTTTTTAATGAGGTAACATCATTAAGCGTATTAAAGAATAGTATTCCATCATGTGGATAGTCAAGGGGGAGTGTTATGTATCCATTATGTAGTGACTTTCCACATGCATAACCCCTATCTATGAATGCATCCATTATGTAGTGACCTTCCACATGTATAACCCATTTCTCTTATTTACAATTGTACTACTGTGAGTGCCTATATATAATGGCATTTGTATATGATCTTAGATGAATGAATAAGAATTCTCCATGTTCTATTCTCTACATGATTTCATAGTCTAGCTCTCATGTTTATATACATATATATTAGTTGCTAATAGACCGTTGTTTCACAACACTATATACTATATATTATTTTATATGAGAAGTAGAAAGAGCTTTATCATACAAAATATATTTGACGTATAAAAATTGAAAGAAAAATGCGATGACGTTTTCGTATTTATTTATTTGTAGGCTAATTATAACAAAAACTTTTTTATAAATGATCTTATAGGGTAATATTGATCTTGTAGGTAATTCTTTGTAAAATGATCGTGTAGGATAACTATCAAAATTACCCTAGAAGTGTATCACTCCACCACCACCACAATCACCCTTTTACCACTAGCAATCACCACTCCCAACCACCACCTACTGCCCCACCTACCAATCTGCAAATCAGCAAATCAATTGACATCATTTTTAATTTGTGGTCAATATGAGGCCATAGCATATTAATATTTGAAGGGGTACGGTTTAGATGGTGCGCATAGCCATACATAAATAGGATTATACCCACACTTAATTAACAGACACTTAGCTTACTCCGGGTTCTCTGTGTGGTCTCTAATGAACATGCAGACATGACGCTTAATCAGGATAACAATAGGTACAAGCATTAGCAGCCTGTAGCCAAGCAGGGTGCAGCAGACCCTACCAAGACAATCCCCACGATAGATAAATGGCGCAGGGGACAACAAGGAGAAAAGGACAGTGACGTGAAACCTATTAGCTCTCACCACTCACTAAACATGATCTCCTCTCACAGCTAATGACAGATGCAATGACAAGTACACTTGGTCGATGACATGTAGCTACTCACGTTGCGCCATGCCGCTTCCACCTCTCTAGACACTACCAGTCGTGTCAGAGGTGACCAAGTGGATATTCCCTAAAAGTGATGTCTGGCCGAAGGCCCATCAGCCTCACTCTTCTCCAAACTCTTTGGCTATAAATACCCCTAGCCTCCAAAGGTCTAAGGTCCGAACTCTCACACTCTCACTCTTAACACACACTTTCTTTATTCCCCTTAAAGCAATGCTTATTATCACGTCGAGGGTGGTTTCAAGAACAATCCCCACCTCTCATTCTCGTGACGAGCTCACGATGTTCAGTTTTTAGATTAACTCTCAAGACTCACTCGGCTGTTTGATTAAGGAACAGATTAAGGATTAATCCCCTGTTGAGATCACCTCTTAGGTTCTATCCCTTGCAGATTAGGACTGGTGTTTCTTAATTGTTGTCATCCCATTGTTGAAGTAACTCTCAACTTTTTTCTCTTCCATTCGATCACATGGCTGATCAAATTCCACCAGTTCTAAACTTCGGTTCCAGCTCCAAGTCTGCAACTAAAGGGAGTACCTCGCACGGTCTCGAAACCTATGACAATGGATACGAAGAGGCAAAATACAATATTGGGGACATCATCGAAAACCCCAATAGTGCACCTAGAACAAATCAGAACTCATCTTTCAATCTTCGCCATGCAGACACACACACGAAATACGAACTAGAGTTACCTGAGAGGAACCCTTGAGACTTGACTATTTAAACAACAAGCAACCCTTGTTGAGACACATGCATGGTTGCGCGACTAGGCGCAACAAGAAGCCAACCCACAGCTGAAGATTTCACTTAACTCTCCTACCCAACGCATAACCAGCATCATAAACACAAAACTACGATCGAATGATTTAGTTTGAAATGAATGGACCTTCTATCAACTTGAAGTGTCTTTTGAGTTTCAAAGTTAGATCAATCCTAATTTCATATGTTACACTTCAAACCGGTTGATACTCACGGTGTTGGTGGTGGTTCCAATAGCGGCTCTTGGTTTTGTAAGTGCCCCGCTGACTGAAGATAGCAATGTTAGACATAACTGATAGCAACAGTTAAGGGGAATTTTGTAAGTGTAGTTCCTACTGGGTAACTGTGGCTTTATCAGTTCATGTCAAGAAGTCAAACCAATTCAAAGCCAAATCAATAATTTGGAAGCTAATCTGGATTACTTATAGTAGTTCCGAATTACATATAGCCTTCGAAGATCTTAGTGTAATTCAGAAATATGAATTGTGTAATTTGGAGTGAAATTGTATAAACTCGGAACAATGTGTTCCGATGTTTTGTATGGACCGTATTATAGGTTAGTTCTCCGAAACATGTGTTTATTCCAAAGTACCCTGTTTAGCCTATAAATATGGCTAATTATTGTGTATTAGGTAGACTTGGAGAAAAATCTTTTTGTTCTGAGTGAACTTTGTAGGGGGGACTATGTGTTAGAGAGAGAAGCTAGGGTTTAGGTCTCTCTGACCTAAACCAACTTCTAGAGGATGTAAACTCTTTCGGTTATGTAAATCTATGATATTCAATGATATATAAGAGTTTCATCTTCTAGACTTTCATTTGTCTTTGTTGTTTTACGTCTTGTTCAAGTGCAATGTTCGTGTTTTTGATCGATCTAGGGGGTCCCGGGGACTTTCAGGTTTAAATACAGATCCATAACCATCTCATCAGCCATCTTATTTCATAGATCCCTAAATTTCAGTAACCCTAATTACGTTCACATTTTGCACAAAATTAGGGCAAAATCATGAACATTCAGCATTTGATAGACGGTGAAACGACGGTAATGGCGGAAGGTACGACGATCAGACAGTGGAAGGTACAACAGAGGTGGAGAACATGCGTTGAAGTGGTGAACGTACGGCGGAAGGTACGACGATCTGGTTGGTGATATCTTGATTATGCACGGTGATGTGGTTTTGATTTTAGTGGTTGCCGTGGATTCATTTTACATCAAGAGAAGTTGCAGGTTTGTTTTGATTGGGGGAGAAGAAAAAGGTCCAGGTTTTATTTGGGTGGTAATTGAGGAAGAAAGGTTTGGTCAGTAAAACTATTCAGGAGAATTAAAAGAGGCGTTCAAGTGTTAAGTGAGGAAGAAAGGTTTGGTCGGCTCAGATGGTGGTGGTTCACTAGAGAAAAAATTAGTGTTCAAAGAGAGGAGGGCTCATAGAGTTGAGAAGAGACAATGTTTAGAGAGAGAAAAGTTTAAGGATTTTCCTATTTATCTTTTTTTATTTTTATCTCTATTTATTTAAAATACACATTTAAAATAAAATGGCAAAATGACTAAATTACCCTCATGTGCAAGGCACATGACCCAACTTAACGTTAAAAATTAATTGGGTTAAGGCCAAAGGATGAAACTTTTAAGATTTTGAAACATCAAGTACATAACTTATCAATTTTAAAGGCAATGGATACCGTTTGAAAATTGCTATATAGATAAATGATAAAACTTACGATTACTAATATATATATATATATATATATATATATATATATATATATATATATATAGGGAGAGGATCATGAGAAACCTATATATAAATGATAAAACTAAAAAAACTAACTAAAAAAAGCATACAAAACATACCAATTTTTTTTACAAAAAAAATCGCTACTTTTATGTATAAAAAACTTTTTTTTTTTAAAGTTGTACTGCACATGTGCATTATATGCTTAAAGTTAGCTTTTGAGTTTAGTTTATATCTTAGGGTTAGGTTTTTTTGAGGTTTAGGATTAGGATTAGGTTTTTGGTTGTGGGGGTGAGGGTTTTAGGTTTTTGGGGGTTTACTTTTAGGTTTTTTGGGGGGTGGTGCGTTGGGGGTTAGGTTTTCTTGGGGGGTGTCAGTTGGGGGTGGGTTAGGTGGTTTAGGCTTTTTCGTATTAATGCACATGTGTAGTAGAACTTTTTTTTTTTTGAAAAAAAGTTTTTTTATATTTAAATATAGAAATTTTTATTAAAAAAATTATAACTTTTTTTTGGGTATGTTTATATATTTTTTTCCTAGTTTTTGTTTTCTCATTTAAACTAGTTTTATAGGCTAGGTGTTGGCTACAAAATCTAAATTTCCTAAAAAGTGTGAAAAGTTATAAAACACACCCAAAACCTATAAATAACAAAATGAAGATTACAAAACATCATATATTGTAGTTGTGTTTTGTGGTTTGGATTATAAGGCTCTAACTATCGAATGACAAACATTATTGTAATTTATGTTGATTAGCATGTTATGTTTTATATTTATAGTTTTTGATTGTGTGTTTGATGTTTTTATGGACTAATATGGTTTGAATATGGTGTTTTAGTAGTCTTCACTCTGTTATTTGTGGGTTTAGACGTGTTTTATGGCTGTATTTACAGTGTTTTATAACTTTTTAGGAAATTTAGACTTTGTAGTCGAACCCTGTCACACCCCGATAAATCCATCACATCAGAGCTGGGTGTGAACTAAACTGGTATCTTCATTGCACAGCGGAAGTGTTTGAAAATGCTAAGACTTCTTAAGTGAACGCCCGCTAAGTACTCGAATCCACATGGTTCTCCTACTCCAACTGTGCTATAATTTTAAAATATAACCTGAGAAAGAAACATGCGAAAAATCAACATAAAGTTGGAGAGTTCATAGTTCGTTCGAAAAGATTTAAAATAAATCTTTTTGATAACCGGTTTAAATATGTTTGAGAATACATAATAAAACCATTTTCATTTGCATGATTAACTGAAAACTTTGTATATGTAAAACTTGTATAACTGTCAACGTTCGCGTTGTGTTAACATTTGAGAGTTCGTATATAAAATTAGGTGGTATGTAAAGCGCCAATGAACTTGATGATCATTAAAGTTTTGCAAGGACATTAATATGTGTGACGACATAGGAAGTACTCAACCCTAGACAATTTCTTCCGGTCCACCAGGCTGGGATAACAAAAGCACTACATGTGGCCACACAAGGACCCATGAGTGGGGCTCGCTACACCCGATAGATCTACCACTCTTGTTCCTCGGTCTTATAAAAGATTAATGGCACTTAAGAGATACCCTATTCGCACATGATCTAATATTTCATTCCATAGCGAAACCATACCATTAAAACACGTATTTCCCCCCGTGAGTTGTAAAATTGAAAATGTTTTTAGAAGAAAGGGGGACTAAAATCATGGAGTCTTTGTGCCTTGCACAAGTGAGAATGGGCCTAGCCCGTTTGAGTCTAAAAGCATGACCAACCAGTCCTCTTATTTGTATGCAGAACACCCAGTCCCGTTGTAAGTAGGACAATCCCGTCCCTAGTCATGAAACTCATGCACGTTTTGAAAATACGCGTGTGTTTTGTAAAACCGTTACATTGAGCACAAACCTTTTGTAAACCATTTGAGTTTATTGGAATCCATTCGTGACATGGTTTAGAAATACGACTTTTCGTCATCGAAATTTTGTGTACTTTTGTAAACTTGCATGTCTTTCCACCCCCGAAAACATTTATAAAAATGTAAAACTGTAAAAAAGTGGGGGTTATGAACTCACTTCGATATCCAGTGGAAAGCTAGCTTAATGTAATTCCAAAATGTCGTTTCCAAAATATGACTCGCTAGCATGCAATATACAACATTCCTATCAAGGAATAAGCTTATAAGATTCTACTAAAAAGCATAGCTAAACTACGTGTCACCGAGCTCTACCGAATCGTTAACCAAACGACCCTATGGAGGTGTTGTTACTTGATGGAAACGATAATGTTATACTCGTTTAATCCCATTTATTATTGGTGATAATTGTTAAGTTTGGAAACACTTAGTTCCTGAGAGATTTAGAATATATATATACATATTTATATAAAAATATAAATATACTTATAGAATCGTATTAGTCGTTCCGAATGGTCGCGCGTGTCCGCAAACAAGTGTTTATATAAAAATAATTCACGTCGTAAACTTGTAATAAATATTTGTACGGATAACAAGTAGCCGTCGTGTACGTAGATAAATGTAAGTATATATATATATATACACACATATACATGTTTGCATATGCACATAAACGTTGTGTCGTCGCAATGATAGTCTCGCGTCTTGTCGATAATTATCGAAATAATTTATATAGTAGTTCGTTTGTTATAATCGAGTCTCGTTTGTTTGTTATCAAAATGGTTCGGGCGATTAGGTAAGTGAAGATCGCATGGTGATGCGTCGAATTACATTTAGACGTTTGAAGTAAGTATAAACAATTATATTCATTTTATAAAAGTATACGAATTTACGACGTTTGAAATAAATATAAACAATTTATATTTAGTTTATAAAAGTATTAAAAATCTCGACGTTTGAATATAAATAATTATATTCATTTTATATGATTTTCGAATGCTAAATGTTTAAAATATAATTTCAGAATTCCGACGTTTGAAATAAATATAACTAATTATATTTTATTTATAAAAATTCTCGAGTTTGGTTAACTTGTAAACCGTGTTCGTTGAGATACCGTAAACTTGTTTTGCGGGTCATAAGGAGTCATCGAAAGTAGATATATATATATATATATATAAATTTCTTTTATAAAAATACTTTGAATCCCGATAGATTTAGTTTGGAGAATGTAACACGTTTCGTATTACGGATTTTACGAAAAACGGGCATAGTTTCCTCTGTTTTTAGACGATCCCGAAATACGAGTTGTCGATATATTTTCAAAACGCAACAATTTCAATATAACCAATATATATATATAATTCTATCGTATCTATAAAATATCGGATATTTCCGCGATCAAGTTTAATATAAAATGCACAAGTCACTAAATTTACTAGTTATCTCGAAAATACTTATCATTTCACTAGTCGGGTCGGTTTGAGCTCGGTTACGAGCTAATGAATATTTATATAAATAATCTAACAAAAATCGCGTCGTAAATGTTTTACCGAAGCTCGTGTCGACACGCGGACTGAGTTTGACCACAGTTGACCATGTTGACTGCGTTAACCAGCAGTTGACCAGTTGACCACGTTGACCGGCAGTTGACCGAACCCAAAACTGAACCGAGGCACCAAAATGACCCAAAACTGTCACTTGACCCGTGTTTGACCTGTTGACCGAGTTGACCCGAGCCCGAGAATGTCCTGAAATTCATTTTCACCCGAGCAGAAAGATCTCTAACCACCCGATCTAAACATGCATGAAGTGAAAAGTACAAAACGGGTTCGTCGGAGTTTGGCCGGAATGTGCCGGAGTTGCTCCCGAGCCCAAACGGCTTCGAATCTGCTAAAACCAACATCACCACGCGATCCGGAACATCGAAGATAGTCAAAAAAGTGTACTCTTGGCCAGAAAGCGGTCTCTGGAAAGTTCGCCAGAAAACCTCCTTCGCCGCCGTCGGTGGTGGCGCCGCCTCTGCGTCGCCGTGGCCGGCCGCCGCTAGTCACCGTACTTTGGTGCTGGAAATATTTTCTAGAGAGAGTAGAGAGAGTTTTAGAGTTAGAGATAGAAAGTCATAGGTAAAAATGAGGGGAAAAGGGGTAAAAGGGGTAAAAGGGTTTATATAGGTGGGTTTTTGTGGGTTTGGGCCCAAAAGCCCGTTTCTAGTGTTTTGAGCGGCCCAATCACATCTACGAGGCTCGTTTTCAGACCCGAACTTCATAAAACGTTGTATAATATTGTTTTAGGTTCAAACATGTAAAATGATGTCGAAAGTTTGCGTTTGACACGCACGTTCGTCAGTTGTGTTAAAATCGCGTAAAATACTTCGGTTGTCGTTTCTTGTCCGTTTTTCGATCCGATTTCGGCTGCGGATATTAAAATTTGATTACGAAGCTAAATGTTATCATAATATATTAGTATCAAGGCGTAACTCAAGTCCGTTGCTTCCGTTTCGTTGTCGGTGCGTTCCTTCAGACGCGTTTTGCGTTCACATAAGCATTTTGTAACGTTCGAAAGCACAAGAATTTATCAAAACCAAAATCTTACGCATAAATTATACATGTAAAATTTGTATTTGTCTGCGTTGTCAGTACTTTTCCCGGTGTCAGTTCGTTACCGTTTGACGTTCAGCAGTTTTCCCGCAAATCACCATTCGCGTACCGAAAAGTCAGATAGACGTTCCTAGGCATTCCAAAGGCTAGATCAAGTTAATTTACGTCTAATTACGCTACTTATGATTGTGTTAATGTTCTTTATACGCGTAATTACAACCGAAAAATACCGGTAGTCACAAACCCCACCCTTTATATATATATATATATATATATATATATATATATATATATATATGGGGTAGGATTTAGGGAAAACGCCTATAAGTGTGAAAACGATGAGAACGCTCCTCGTCCATTAGATCAAAATAATCTATGGATTAGATTCGCCAGGTGGCGTTTTCGCAAATAACATCAACTTTATTACATGTACGCGCTTAATTAAGGGTAAAATGGTCTTTTTACTGTTCTAATATAAAACGTCATGGTCATAAGTAAAACGCCATTAAAAATTCCCGCCTTAAAACTACAAGCCATACAGTCCCCTCCAGATGAAACGCCATATTTATTACTGAAACTTTATTAATAAAATTTATTATAAAAAATTTCCCTCCTAAACTACACGCCAAAACATCATTATATAAACGATCGTACCATAACTTCCACTGATCATACTATAAAAGCCATATTTACCAAAAACGACAAAAGTAAAAAAACTCCAAAAAGGCACAAATGGCAAACATCGTAGTGGAGATTCATAGAATCAATAGATTTGTAATCCTCTTTGAAAACAGAAGAAGATTGCTTGTGAAAACCATCAAAGCCATAATGAATTTGGCTGAAGAAGTACAGTAGGGGGTCCTAGCACACAACGTTGCTTTTGATAATATATGTGAGAAAATACAGACGGTTATACGAAGATTAACCAGAAAATTTGGATCGAACAATGCAAATAGAAATGTGGACCCAATAATCTAATCATGGCGTTATGATGAAGACAAACATAGTGACTGTTACATGACAACGGGGAGCAGGAAGATTACACGGTCATCATGACTAAACAGAGTCTTGGGTTCCTAGAGGAGTTAACAACGCTACATGTTTGAACACAGACATGACCCTAAAATTGGCATTGTTGCATGACAAATTCATATGAAGGTTTCAAAATCTTCAAGGAGAAAAGACCGATGAAAGTAAAGGTTTGGATGAGAAATTTGATGAAGAATCCGAAGAAGAAGACAAGGGAAGCGATGGATACTTCTCAGACAAAATCTCTTCGGACAAGGAGTTTTAATTTTTTTCTTTTTTTTGTGTCATTTTCTTTGCTTTGTTATGTACTTTTCCCCTAAAAAATACTTTATTTCTATAACTACATATAAAACGCCAAAATTCCACAAACGCCAAAACACCAAAAGTTAGTGAAATTGTACTTTGCCTTCTTATCTAAAACGCCATTCATACAAAACGGCAATTTAAAGATGGGACGCCTTACAACTTTAACAGATAAAGCTGAACAAACAGTAACTACAAACAGTAACTGAAACAATGGAAACTTTATTACTAACATTTATTATAATAAATTCTCGCCTAAAGTACGCTCCAAAAAATCCTATATAAATGTCTCAGGACCTTCCGTTGATCACACCGAAAACATCTATATAAATAACACCATATTTTACTGAATACCATCCAATCTATAACGCCAAAAAGTTCAAAAACCATAGATGGCAAAAGTTGTTTCTTGGAGACTCAGTTTTGTTCTCAATGAAGTTTCACTGCATGGGTTTGACAACATTCTTAAAGTGAGGATTAACTTAATATCATTTTGCTGAATGAGATGGACAAACTCTTCAAGAAGAAGAGACTTATGACAGTGGGATGAAAAAGAGAATAATGCGAACAAAAACAAATGGCAAGTCCCACTGAATGATCACTTCGACTAGAGCTGGGGGCTCCAGCCGTATAGGAATTCCACATCTATCTAAATTCAAAAGTTTCAGCGGCAAAAACCTCAAGAAGTAGAGTCTGATGACAGTGAAGATTGAGATGAGAAGAAGAGACTGATAACAATGAAGATTTGGATGAGAAATTGGATGAGGAGTTATTTTTTTACTGTTTATTATTTTTTTGTGTCATTTTATGGTTTGTTGTCTATTTTTCTTCTAAAAAAATACTTTATTTCTCTAATTAGTTATAAAACGCCAAACACCAAAACTATATGTAAAATAATGGGACGCCTTACAGCTTTAACAAACAAAGGCCAAACTTAACGATAGGATGCCTTTACATCTTTATCTAAAACACCATTCAAACAAAACAGAAAACTTAATGATTTAAAACAAAACGCCATTCAATCTTAAACGCCAAAAAGTTCAAAAACCAAACATGGCAAACGTCGTTTATTCAAAAACCTAATTTATTTACTGAAAACTGTTCTTTTGCTTTGGATTTTAAAACGCCATTTTCATAATTTAATTTGTAAAAAAAGCCCTTGAAACAAGCTTAAAGAATAAAACACCATCTCTATTGCATATAACGCGACTAATTTAGGGGGATGTGAACAATGACAATCCTGCCCCATACATATAATTTAGCGGTCGTGCCACGTGTTCGACCGGGATCCGTTCTCACCATTTTCATACTTCCAATCGTTTTCTCCTGACCCGTTTTCATATATATATATATATATATATATATATATATATATAAGGAACGGTTAACTAGAAAACCTTATGTTATTGAGAAAACTTAGTAAACTATATAAGGACCATTGATATTATTAGATGAGATTCTGATTTTAATTTAATAACTTCTTTGTGTTAATAAGTGGCCAGAGGGGTGTTTTAGTCAATAAACATTACAAGAGTACTTGATATATTTCGGTTGTTTCTTCTGGAGAAAGACAATGGAAGCAATTGAAGACAAACACCAAAACTATATATAAAATGATGGGACACCTTATAGCTTTAACAGACAAACGCCAAACTTAATGATGGGATGTCTTTACATCTTTATCTAAAACACCATTAAAACAAAACAGAAAACTTAATGATGGAAAACAGAACGCCATTCAATCTTAAACGCCAAAAAGTTCAAAAACCAAACACGACAAACGTCCTTTATTCAAAAACCTAATTTATTTACTAAAAACTATTCTTTTGCTTTGGATTTTAAAACGCCATTTCATAATTTAATTTGTAAAAAAGCCGTTGAAACAAGCTTAAAGAACAAAACACCATCTCTATTGCATATAACGCGACTAATTTAAGGGACGTATACAATGACAATCCGGTCCCATACATATAATTTAGCGGTCGTGCCACGTGTTCGACTAGGATCCGTTCTCACCATTTTCACACTTCCAATCATATTCTCCTGATCCCGTTTTCATATATATATATATATATATTTATATATATATATATATAACATATATATGTAAGGAAGGGTTAACTAGAAAACCTTATGTTATTGAGAAAACTTAGTAAACTATATAGGACCATTTATATTATTAGATGAGATTCTGATTTTAATTTAATAGCTTCTTTGTGTTGATAAGTGGCGAGAGGGGTATTTTAGTCAATAAACATTACAAGCGAGTACTTTATATATTTCGGTTGTTATCATCTGGAGAAAGACGACGGAAGTAGTTGAAGACAAACACCAAAACTATATATAAAATGATGGGACACCTTATAGCTTTAACAGAAAAACGTCAAACTAACGATGGGATGCCTTTACATCTTTATCTAAAACACAATCAAACAAAACAGAAAACTTAATGATGGAAAATAGAACGCCATTCAATCTTAAACGCCAAAAAGTTCAAAAACCAAACACGGCAAACGTTGTTCATTCAAAAACTAATTTATTTACTGAAAATTGTTCTTTTGCTTTAGATTTTAAAACGCCATTTTCATAATTTAATTTGTAAAAAAGCCATTGAAACAAGCTTAAAGAACAAAACACCATCTATATTGCATATAACACGACTAATTTAGGGGGACGTGAACAATGACAATCCGGCCCCATACACATAATTTAACGGTCGTGCCACGTGTTCGACCAGGATCCATTCTGATCATTTTCACACTTCCAATCGTTTTCTCCTGATCCCGTTTTCATATATATATATATATATATATATATATATATATATATATATATATATATATAAGGAAGGGTTAACTAGAAAACCTTATGTTATTGAGAAAACTTAGTAAACTATATAAGGACCATTGATATTATTAGATGAGATTCTGATTTTAATTTAATAGCTTCTTTGTTTTGACAATTTATCACATTAAACCATATTCTTTAACCATAAAATCATCTTATTAAGGCGCACAATCTGGGAATGACTTTAGCACATTTTATATTTCAGTCACTATTCCAATTTACCCTTTTTTCCAAGTTTGTATCCGGTATTTGTTCATACGCCCCATAGCATATGTCTCAACTGAATTTCGACGGTTTGATTACTGTAACGATATCCATCGTTTTATATAACCAAAACTCTATTCTTTTATTCATCGATCCGTTTGGCCGTTTTAGCGAATTCCATTGCTTTACTCGACCAAACTAACATTTATCTTGTTATTTGACTTGTTTAATTAACTTAGCGAAATCCATCGCTTTTATTACAACCCAAACAATTCATATTTAGAGATTCTCTATTCGATTCATGTGCGTGAAATCCATAATTTATAAATGAACCGAATATGCTTAGGCTATTCATTTCTTAGCATATATTACTACTAATATTATAGGTAAAGTCTTTCAAAACAATTAAATCACGTACCTTAGAGTTTTCCCTTCAAACGCATATCCGTTCCGACTTTGTCACTCGATGTTTCGTCCGACTTGCCTATAACATTTAGCCGATTTATGGTTTAGTCGTAGTATAATATATATATCATGTAGCTTGTCGAAAAGCTCATTTACATGATTCTTTCGTATTTTCAACAATTTATGATCACTTAGGCATTACATCAAGCACCTTGTGGGCGAGATTTTTATACTATTCTTATCAATTCCATGATTTAGTTACTAGTCACGTATTAACACCCATTTCAAGTCTCTATGTCTAGAATATGCAATTAATATCTAGAACCTAACATATTAACATCAAATACTAAAATCTCACTATCATAATTCATGTGTTCATCATATTCATCAAAACCCATTTAACACAAATATTGTTAATCATTCAAACACTTAAATCACAACATTTGATCTCTAAACGTTCATCTAGGGTTTATTTCTAGACTTATATACATATCAATTCCTGTCATGGCATTCATAATGATACTCAATTTAGAACTTATGGTGTTCATGTAATTCCATAATATCATCAAAGATCCAAATTCGCCATACCTTACGATCCCCTTATATCGATGATCGTTGATTTATGCTCATGCACGAATTTTAGGCTCCTAATCGATCTTGATTTGATGATTTTTGTTCAAAGAAGGGTTTTTTTCCTTCTTTCTTCTCTCTGGTCGCCCCTAGAACACATACTTGTGTTTTTTGTATGTTTTTTATTAAATTTAGTTTCCTACTTGCTAAATTCAGCCCCTCATGTTTCGTCTATTATGCAAAGACACTACCAAACTGTTTTTAATAGATTTCCGCAAGTAACTTGTCGCACCCCAACCGATGGCGGAAACATCAGAGTGAGACGATAACGAGATTGCTCATTGCTCACAATGCTAATAATGACAATATTTAATTTAATGTCGAATTTCATTTCAAGAATAAGTGTCAAAATACAACATTGAAACAAATACAACAATTAAACTTAACACAATACAACAAAATTGATACAACAACATTAAGCTAAACGTCTAAATGTGTGTATCTAAATCCTTGCTATTTGATTTCATAGCATTCTCTTCATCAACCTATAACATGTTTTAAAATAACAATTCAATGCAAAAGCAAAGGCTAGTACACAAGTTTAAGCGTAGCATACGTATACGAATAAAGTTTAAACAATCCTCATGGCAACTATGATTCTACAAGAGCATATACAAGGCATGCAATTCAAACCCTTAACGCAGTCACGATGTTTTAACATGGCCTCAAGATTACACGATAGAGGGGGATGTGTTACTTCCTAAAGCGCTTATACATGTCAAACGAAGGCTTAAAACAAGTTAATGACTAAAGTATCACATAAAGAATGTACAAGATATAAGCATCACGTAAGCGTATCAAGTATTCATGTTATAGGATTGTTTGTGCATTTCATAAAGTTTAAGTGTTGTGGTTTTGGTATAAGTAAACATGTTACACTCAAAAGTGTTGTAAACGAAAAGTGGGTCGAGTGTACTCATGGTTTTGCTAGCTTCCAGTTGTTACTTTCGCGAAGAGTTTGGAGGGTTGGAGATGGGTTGGTAAGCATTGAACGATAACGGAGGATTTAGGAATTTAAATGCAATAAGGTAGTTTATACGGAAAAGTAATCATCAAGACTTAATACTTTTTTGACACTATAAGACTCATTCGGGTTGGTGTGTTTTCACGGGTTAGGTTACCCATTAGAATCGCAACGAGAGATTAAGTACGTAGGTGATGTAACATAGTACCATGACGGATAATCATTTGATTACCATTAAGAGTTCGGTTAGTGGATATATATACATATATTACATAGTATACGTAATAAGTAAATCATAAACATCATGGAAGTTCATAGAAGTCATGCATGGAGGTAGAAGGATAACCTTCATTTTTAACCTCTTTCGTATAGTTCACCAATGCACAATTCGTACAAGGACGGCAAGGATGGTCATGAGTAAGTTTAAACAATAAAGTAAAGACGAAAAATAAACAAAAACATCAAGTGATGTGGTGGATCGAAGGTAGGATACCCAAGGCTTCCAAGTGATCACACTCTACTAACTCAAGTACAAACTTGAAAGGATATAACACTTGTGGGTAAAAACCCTATTAAAACAAGGAGGTTCTTACACTTGGGACCTTAAATAGAGTGATATTCCTAGTTGGTTTTCCATGAAAACCTATGGAAGTACTCCCAAAGGTGTTTCAAGTGTGAAGAAGAAAAGATCAAAGGAGAGAGATAAGGGTGAGTCAGAACTCACTTTTGAAAACCTTAAATCTTTAGAAGGAGAGAGAGAGCTCTTAGAGCTTTAGAGAGAAGAGAAGAAGAATGTTTGAGGTGTGAAATGAGAGTGGGAGGAGGTGTGTATTTATAATTGAGGTTAGAGGAGTTGTTGGTTGAGTGCATTTAATGCAGAAAACACAAATTGGACCAATCCATGGGCTAGAAACCACTTTCTCCGGATTATGGCATTTTTAGTCCTTGAACTTAGTTTATCTTTCATTTCAGGCTATAACTTGATATTTTTGCATGTATTTAAGTGTGTAATGCATATGTAAGTATATTTTGGGTATTAAGTATGAATGCATGAGTTTTGCACATATAATAAATATCGGTTTATATGTAAACACGTATTTAGCAATTGAATGCATGCAAGACAAGTATGTATGAAGTATGAATTTTATTATGATCAAAGTCTCGGATTACAAGATCGGAAAAGAAATACGAATACAAGTTTCCATAAATAAAAATACATTATACTTTCTAATTAAGGAAAGTACGAAAAAGCGAGGCGTTACATCACTAATTTAATTTAATAAATTAGTTGTGTGTGGGGTATTTTACCGTAGTGCCTAATGTCACCATATATTTTATAAAATTTTAGGGACATTACAAGTCTACTTTCTTTTTTTAAGGTTTTCCTCTAATGAAGTTAAATACCCAAGTTATTTATATAGTTTAATATTTTTGAGGTGTTACAGTTACACACGTTATAATAGGCAAAGCCAAGAATTTAAACCATCTTTAAAAAGGTGTATCGAAATCCAAATATGCTTGATGTGGGTCGGTATATGGGTCTACAATTGAACACTCAGCAAAATGAACACATGAGGTATGAGGAAGAAAACATAAAAACTTTAGAGGAAAAACTAACAACAACAAAAGCCATATTCTCGCAATCTAACAAAAAATTGTCTAAAAATCATGAAGCAAAAATGAAATCTATAAAAAAACATATGTTCTATTATATTTTTTGAGCATCAAAACTTAAAATAAGAAAATAAAACTGAATCACCAAAACAACAACCAAAAAGAAAGACACATAATTTTATGTCTATAATGTCAATCAGCAACATAAAAACTTAAAAATATGAGTTGTTTGAACGTCAAAACTTTAAAAGCACATAATCAAAACTATGAGTGGAAAAAATTAGTAAAAAAACATGAACACTTCATACTATGCAGGAACATCACATGCCATGTCTCAAGAAACATGGATACGCTAAAAAAACCGATAGATAGAGAACAACACTATCATCACACGAAAGACTTAGCAACCTAAAAAAATATAAACATAAGATAGATCAAGTTAAAAAAAAATCTGATGATGCGTTGTACTCCCTTCAACTGAGTAGCGAACGATGAACCACGAGGAGGAGTGGTGTAGTCTTCAAGATATACAACAAAGTCATGAGGATGCTCCATTCTCGCATGAGCAAAACTTGAAAACAAATGAGAGATAATTGAAAACAATAAGAATATGGGATCGAGAGTGAAGGACAAAAAGGTGAAAGGTTGGTGTGAAAGTGACTTGTAGTATGTGAGATCTCATAGAAAGTGTTGGTGGGGACATGGTGTGAAAATGACTACACTACCCTTAAAAGTATGGAGAAGCTCACTTAGAAAATGGTGGACGTGGATGATTGTTAGCTACATATTGTGGTTTACTAGGTTTTCTCAATAAGTAAGGATTTCATGTCAATACTTACACTATATATATATATATATATAGAAAGAGAGAGAGAGAGAGGATGGATTATGAGAAAACTAGTTTAAATGAGAAAACCAAAAAATTAAATAAAAAAAGCCTACAAAACGTAGCAATTTTTTTTGGAATTCTTTAAATAAAAATCACTATATTTAATATACATAAAAAACTTTTTTTTTTTTTAAATTTATACTGCTCATGTGCATTAATAGGAAAAAGCCTAAATCACCTAACTCACCACTCACCGACACCCCTAAAAACCTAAACCCCCCACCCCGCCCCTCAAAAACCTAAATCCATCCTCCCACTAAAGCGTAACCCCCTACCCCCAAAAAACCTAACCCTCAAAGCTAAGCTAAACTAAACTCAATAACTAACTTTAAGCGTATAATGAACATGTAGGGTTTATACATGTAATGCACATGTGTAGTACAATTTTTTTTTGAAAAATAGTTTTTTTATACATAAAAGTAGCGATTTTTTTTTGTAAAATAATTTTTTTTTTGGATTTTTTTTTAGTTTTCGCATTTATATGTAGTCATAAAGACTATCATCCTCTACACTAACTTTTTTTGGCTTCACACATCAAAATTTCTCTTATCTACTACACATGCCAAAATTTATCCTACAAAGTTCATAGTTTATGCTACACACCTCACAATTTATCATATACTCTACATTAATATTTTTTTTGAAAAAGATATATATTTTGAAAATATATTTTAACTATAATGTAGTTAGCTATTAAAGAGAAAGATTACAAATTAATAATCTATATAAGTTTACCAATATACAATTATATTAGATACAAATATTAAATGAAACATTCCTATTAGTTGAATTTTTTTCTTCTTAAAAATAATTTCATCTTATTTAAATTCATCAATATATATATATATATATACATACACGTGTGTATAAGCTATATATTTAATAAGTAACGGGTTTGTGTTTTTATTGCTGAGAGCTTTACTACGACTCAAGTGTGTTCAAATGAAGCAAATATTAGTTGGTCATCGATGCTCAATGTAGCGAGTTTGATATAAAATATGAAAAGGGAAAATTTAAATTGTACCACATTTGGGTGGAGAATTCTTAAGTTGTATATAATTGAGAGCCGTCCGAAGTTGGATATTGTTTCCTTTACTAATTAAATAAGTGGAAACCTTAAAGGTTGTGAACCACCCTTGCGCATACGCACGTCGTGAGTTCATGATCGTAAGACTTATTGTAACATTTTGATGACGCACTTTGCACCTCGTATAGTCGTAACACTGTAAGTCAACAACTTAATCGGTTGGTGCTGCCATATACTACTGGGTAGTTACACATGCTGAGTAGTTACGAACCCATTTCATGAGTTAAAATGATGATTTTGATTGTTCATTTAAATCCGTAGTAGTGTAAAAAAATTTGTATATTATAATACAATTTTGTTTAGAAATAAAATAGAAACTCACATATGAAAACTCATATAGCTCTTCAAAAACTAAGACCAAAAAGCTTATAAGAACTACAAACAAACTAGAAACCTTGCAAGATATTAGAGAGAGTAATCACTAATAATTTCACACAATTATTTTGTAACACCAAAAGCATGTAGTGTCTCGGGTGTTTGAGCTATCTTCAGTAGTACAACAACATTCTTGATTGTTAAAAAAAGAAAAAAAAAACCGTTGTTTGAAAAAAATCAACCTCGATTATTGTACAATGAGAGATAGACGTATTCATCTAAGGGGAGACTTAAAATCTGTTTTAAGGGAGCATGTTGAACACGAAGTCTCAACCAATACTAACAATTTAAGTTTCTTAATTTTTACATCCAATAATAATACAAAAGGACATCGTCAAAGACATCAACATGAATCACTTTGGGTTTGTTTGGTATGGGATAATGAAATGGATGAGGTAATGGAAAAGACAAGGTAATGGAATTGATCATTACCATTCTATGTCTTGTTTCGTTACCATGTAGAGTGGAATGAATCATTACTATGTGTTGTTTGGCAGACTAGAAAAGACGAAGGAATAAAATCAGTAGTAAGTAGCGGTGGTGGGTAGTGGAGGTGGTGACGGTGGATGGTGATAAGTGGCGGTGGTCGGTGGTGGTGACGATAAAAAAAACATGTCTTTTGGACGAATGATTTTGAAGCAATGAAATGTCTTATGTAATGAGCAATTCCATTCCATTGATCAAACAAATATTTTTTTCCTTCACTTTCACTCAATGGTTAATTTCCTTCTGCCTCTCATTCCTATATACCAAACACTACGTTTATATTTATTTGTGTTGTTTATTTTATATTTCTTGTAATTCGGTTTTTAAAAGATTTCACTACATTAGTTTTTTTACAAGGAGTAAACTGTCAAAATAGTCCCTAAGGTTTGGTTACTTTTGTTATTTTAATCCAATACTCAAACCTTTTAAATTTGGGTCCTTTGGTTTCAATTTTGTTGTCATTTTCATCTAAAAGAAAAATATCGTCAGATTTTTCAGTTTACATCCAGTTTTTTTTGTGTTTTTCCTCCCTTTTAATGAATGGCAAAATAGTCTTTTAACGTTTTATTATAACAAATTAAAAAATCTGACGATTTTGCCATTCATTAAAAGAGAGAAAAAAGACAAAAAAAAAACTATATGTTAACTGAAAAATTTGACCAGATTTTGTTTTTGGATGAAAATGACAACAAAATTAAAACTATAGGACTCAGATTCAAAAGTTTTGAGTTTTGGACTAAAGTAGCAAAGTGACCAAATCTCAAAAATTATTTTGGCAGTTTACTCTTTTACAAATAAAGAGTGTGATGTTTATGTTTATGTGATGTTTATTTTTCTAATTCAAGTTTTTAAATGATTTAACTACATTATTTTTTTACGAACCAATTTCACGAGTTAAAATAAGGATTTTGATTGTTCATTTAAATTTGTATTAGTATAATTTATTTTGTATGTTATATAGTAGGGTAAAGTTATCCTATATAATTTATTTTGTATGTTAAACAAAAGAAGGGTACATGGAAATAATGAATCACAAAATATAATATAATGTCGAACAAAATATAATACAATTCAAAATATAACACTATGATCAAGAAAAAAAGACACAATAAATCGTAAAAAAGACACAATTACACAAATATAAAAAATACACAATGATAAATAAAAAGACAAAATGATCAAAACAAAAATTCTAAAATCTAGAAGCTAAAAATCCAAAAGCAAAACCTAATTTCTATATCACAGAATTCGATGAGACGGTTCCAATAACGGTTAAATGAGTATAATCGAAGTCCGTTTGATACTATTTCTACGACTTCATATTTTTAGAAAACTATGCATTTGATCCTATTTGTTTTAGAATAAATAGAAACTAACATAAAACTAAGGTAGTGTTTGGTATGCGAGAATGAGAGGCGAAATGAAATGGATCATTACAAGTGAATGAAGAAAAAAGTGTTTGGTTGGTCAACGGAATGAAATCATCCATTCTATAAGGCATTCCATTCTTTCAAAATCATTCCATCCACCCCTTTGTGTTTTTTTCATTCCATCCCCCTTACACCATTCATCAACACACCACAACCCACCACCTTGCAACCACCACCCGCCACCGTTGCCACCCACCGTCGCCAACAACCGCCACCGCCAACGCCACCCACCACCACCGCCAACGCCATAACCACTGCCACCACCACCGCCGCCAACAACCACCATCGACGGCCGCCGCTGCCACCCCTGTCACTGCCACCCGTCGCCGCCTCCACTGCCACCACCCATTGCCGCCCCCGCCACCTATAACTACCCATAATCACTACCACCGACCGCCACCACTCACTGCTGATTTTATTCCTTCGTTTTTCTTGCCTAACAAACAATACACAATAATAATTTATTCCATCCCACATGGTAACCAAACAAGTCATAAAATGGTAATGATCCATTGCATTCCGTCATTCATTCTATTCTCTTGTCCATTTCATTCTCTCATCCATTCTATTACCATATACCAAATGGACCCTTATAAAGCTACTTTCTAGTAACTAGAAACATATCAGAAACTTTGAAAGACGTTAAAGAAGAGTGCTCTTATAATTCCAAAAACTATGTTCCTCTTTTCCACAAAATATAAAACACCAAAAACCTATGTTATCTTGAGTGTATGAGCTATGTCCGAAAATAAAACTACAACCCTCACTGTTAAAAAAAGATGATCGTTCAAAAAACAATCCATGTTGTTGTACCCTAAGAGATAGACTCATGCATATCAGAAGAGAAGTGAAATCTATTTTAAGAAAGCGCATATAAACATGAATTCTCAGCCAAAACTAACGATTGAACTTTTTAATCTTACAACCAAAGACAGTACAAAAGACATCGCCAAAGACACCGACATAAATCACGTTACGCTTGTGAGATATTTATTTTACATCTCTTGTAATTCAATTATTTAAATGATATTTCACTATTATTTTTTTTTACATTCAATTATTTAAATGATATTTCACTATTATTTTTCAATCGGACGTAGTCTATTCATGGCCGAATCAATTAATATATATTAAACAACATGCATGCACGATGGAACAACCTTTTTGTAAAGAAAAATTGATTTAAAAATGTGATGGTGGTTCAATCAATGTCTTCTTCCCAAGATACAATAGATTGCATGCACTAAGGTAGATGAAAATGAAGTATGATAACTAATGGAAGGTTACGTGAGTGAGGATTTAGAAAGCTGTCTACTCTATTATGTGGGTGTTGCTTTCTTAGGACCATACCCTTTTATCTGCCTTGAAGAATCATCACTTTTACACTCACCTAAATAACTCATTGATGGAAGATCTTCTATCCTTCTTTACCTCAAATGGGTTCTATAATACTTTCATGAATCTTCACTGTTTTATGCTTCAGATCGTCGTAATTCGCTACTCACTAGATAAATGATAACAACTATAATTAGGATCGGCTCAATTATTTTGAGGGTCCTGAGTGAAAAGAAAAACTTGGGCTTTTTCAACGTGTCATTAATTTACTAAAATAATTGGAATATTAAGATGTAGAATTCGATATCCATATTCCTTGACATAATTAACACTGTTATTTGCTCTTAATTGGTTAGTTATTAATCTTTTTCATAAATGTTGATGATACTAAACCTGGCCTTTCAAGATAACAACGTTTCTTTAAAATTAAACTATATTTAGGAGGTGAGTGGTTAGATGATTTGATCTTCTATTTTTTATAAACAAACTCAATATAGAGTCATATAGAATGACTTTTGTTAGAATTTGAAGTTCCCAAGTCATGTGCGGGCTCTAAGCAATGTCTTAGTTTCATTAAACTATAGGTCCGACCTAACTATAATATTCATTGGTGGAGGGCTCGGTGAGCGTCATGGTTAGTGCTTACACAAAGTCTCTTTAGCCAAGTAGAGCGGAAATGCAAAATAATAAACTATAAAAGTTATCAAAGAAAATGACATATTTACTTGATGAATAAATCATTACACGGGGTGGATTTTACGAGTAACCTTAAATTGGCAGATATTGTTAGAAATTACATATTGTCAAATAGATACTAAAATTAAAGACGTAAATAAACGTGTAATTTTACACTAGAAATGAAAATTTTGGAAATACTAAATTGGCGAATTTTTTTATTATGAACCCGGAGCAATAATTGAAGGAGTTCGGGTTCGATAGCTGAGCTAAATCGCCAATGACGTTTGTCACATGATCTGACTTGTCGAGACCTTTCAGTCAGCAGCTTATAGACTGGTAACTCCACCAACAACACACATAGACATGTTAGGCTATTTTTATGTTTGTGTCTTTCTGTCATGTTTTTTTGCTATCTAGCCAGTTCTAGTAAATGTCAACTTAACTCTTGAATCAACTGTCGAACATAAATCATAAATGATATTTGTAGAAACAGTTCGCGTATAAATAAATAAAATAATTTTATTAAATGATTATAATACAAAAACTTAAAGAGAGTAGAAAATAACAATATAGTTACAACTGAAAATAAAAGAAATACAAGAATGAAGATGAAGTAAAAAGTAGTTTGGGTTGTGTTTAACACAAGGCCCTTAAAACAAATTCTGAGTCTCCCAAGGATCGTTTTGTTTCTCAGGGTACAACAACCAGAGCAGTAGTATTGTCGGAATTGGCTCGAGGACTCGAAGAATACCTTGAGACAAGTAAGAAGAAGACAAGAAGTTTACAGAGAATTTGATGCATTAGCTGCTGATGTTGCTGGTGTCTTTTGCAGTGGATGTGATGCTGTATTTATACAGCATCTAAGATGAAATGACAAAAACGGATTAAACGAGAGAATTAAATTGCATTAAATGTCTTCAATGCACTTTAATTCGTCATTTAATTCTCAGTCAAAACACTTGACTCGTCTGTTTCAAATGCTGAAATGAAACTACTCTGTCATTAAAGTCTTGGAAGCTTCTGCACACGCGCAGGACAGACAAGTCGATGCGCGTGCGCCGTTTTGGCTCACTTTCACACGTGAAACTATAGGTCATGCGCCACTTAGGCGCGCAGTGCGCCACATCACCAGTAAACCTATACGATCTCGCCACATAGTCGCGTCATATTGGCTCACTTTAGTACGCTGCGCGCGCGCCAACAAAGCACCCATTCAGGAGCCCGCGCACGCTGACCAGGACACTCCCTGGTCATGGGCTACCCGCAATGGTCATGTACTCGCGCGCCACGCCCGACGTGCGTACGCTGACTAGGACACTCCCTGGTCATGGGCTACCCGCCATTGTCATGTACTAGCGCGCAACGTCATCTGTGAAGGTTGTCCCGCCACCTGATCCTTGCAGCCTCTGTGCTAAGGGCCCTGTTTTTCCACTAGTGTGTGTTTACATGGAACAATAAAGGAGTGCCCCACTTAAATACCACTTTAAGTTTCATTTCTCCTCCTATGTAGGACAATGTGCCACTTTCCCATTACTCTTCAATATATTTCAACATTCAATGTTTTAAACACCAGTTTTTGAGCATTGATATCTCATTCATCTTAGGTCCGTTTTGTACGCGATTTAGTTCGTTGTGAAGCCCTTCCAACATAGAACACAAACCCACAAATAAATATATCAATTCCTTCAGTTTCTTATAGTTTATTTCTAGTCCAAAATGTATGAATCAAATATTTTTTTATTCTTCCGTGTCGTAGGAATACATTTTTAAGAGTGACATAATTTGTATCTGTATGAATCAAGTGACTTCCCTTTACAAAAAAAAAAAGAAAAGAAAAGAAAACGGTTAACATTAAGAATCGAGAACTAAAGAAAATGGTAAAGAAACTAGTTAAAGATTAAGGAGAAACACAGAGAATATCTTGGGACTTGCGAGTGTTGAGTGTAGATAGTGGATGCATGTAGAAGTCTTTGAACTCTTTTATCACTTCTGCCGTTATTATATATGTAATTTCTTTCATTGCTGGAGTGAACGTCTAATGTTCGTATAACTTATATGTAAAACTAGGTTAGAAACTCTCTGTATTATACACATTGAATAAATGTAATTTTATATACTAAGTAATTAAAATATATTTAAATAACTCGTGTATTACACAAATTAAATAAATCTAATTTTATTTATCAAATAATAAAAAATTATATCTTTAAAAACCTTGTGTATTACATGTGTTAAATAAATGTAATTTTGTATAATAAAAAAAAAACTTAAAAAAACCATTTATGTTACATGGGTCGAACAAAACTAATTTTATATACCAAATAATAAAAAAAGTTGTATCTTCAAAAATACTAACAATATACTTGATAGATAACCTAGCTACTTTGTTTAATTTATGACTTAAATAATCTAGTTTATAGGTAAAGTTAAAATTAAATATATCATTACGCTGAAATTAGTAAAAGCGTGTTAAATCGTATAAATAAGGCATTTTAATAATTAGTTTATATTAAAAATAGATTTTAACAATATAGTAATTTCGAAAACATAAATATTGAGTTAGACATTCGAATCTAAGCTATAACCTAGCTACTTTGTTTAATTTATGACTTAAATAATTTAGTTTATAGGTAAAGTTAAAATTAAATATATCATTATGCTGAAATTAGTAGAAGTGTGTTAAATCGTATAAAAAAAAAACTTAAATAAGAAATTTTAATAATTAGTTTACATTAAAAAATATATTTAACAATATAGTAATTTCAAAAACATAGTTAGACATTCGAATCTAAGCTATTGAAGATTTATTTTATATAATACAAGATTAAAATAATATCTAGGTGAAGATTTATTTTATATAATACAAGATTAAAATATTATATATAGGTTAATTTTATCTTTAAAATTTGTGTTTTCAACAATGAATTTAACTAAATTGGTTAATATTAAAATAATATATAGAGATTATTCTTATCTCTAATATGTGTTTTCAGCAAACTTGTTGATAACTTTAAATTAGTTATTAATAATTATAATTATATATATATATATATATATATATATATATATATATATATATATATATATATATATATATATATATATATTTTGGCGGGAAGAGATTATTAATATTACTTTATAGAACGCCATATCTCCTTAAATGTTTTACTTAGTATAGAGTATAGATTATTAGAGTTAATAACATGTATAAATAATTGTAATTTTGTAAAAAGTTTTAAAAACACCACTAAACTAAAAAAAATCATACAAGAAATCAAGCATCAGGGTCTTGTTGGTGTGGGGTACTAAAATGAACGAGTGAATGAAACAGATGAGATAATGAAATGGATTAAAGAATGAAATGTATCATTATAATTCTATAGTCATGTTTGGTTAACATGTGAAAATAGATTGAATCATTACTTTTATTTGTTTGGAAGGTAGAAAAAGATGGAGTAAGATCAGTGGTGGGTGGCGGTGGTCATAGTGGTGGTGTCGATGGTGGGTGGTGGTATTGGCTGCGATTGGTGACAGTGGCAGCGATAGAGGGTGGCAGTGGTGGTGGAGGGTAGCATTGGTGGGTGAAGGGTGTTGATGGTGATGAAGGGTGATAGAGTGAATGGAATGAAAAAAAATAAAGGAGGTGGATAGAATGAATATGAGGTTTTTAGATAGAATATAAAGCCTTATATAATTGGTATTTTCATTACATTGATCAATCAAACACATTTTTTTGTCATTCACTAGCAATAATCTATTCCATTCCGCCTCTCATTTCTCCATACCAAACACTACTTTACACTAAATCCAACACGGTCGGGTTTGGATTTTCCAAACGTATTGCATTTCATTTTTACTAAATCAGTGGAAAGGAAGACTTAATTTTTTTTGGGCAAATACCCTTTAGCGGTAAGGATATGAAATGTGATTTCCAATTCATCAGAGATTACTTTTTATGTTTCTTTGAAGCCGAATGATGCATATATTTGGATGGATTTCATTGTTATGCCCCCCAAAAGGAAAAGTTGCTTGAAGCAATAGTTATGACCATTTAATGGATGCTATGGAGGTTTGAAAACAATACTATTTTTTGCGCTATCGATTAAAGGAAGACTCTATTTTTTATTTGATTGTTTATTTTTCGTTCATGTGGGTTGGTAGGAAGAAATGTAAATCAAACATCAGTTGGTGCGAGTGACTTAAAAACCCAAATGTCCATAAAGATTTATCCATGGATTTTTATCTATTTCTTCCCCCACTTCAAGTGTTCTTCAAGGGAATAACTTCCATTTTAAATATTTCGATTCTTGTTCTTAAAACTTTTATTTTGACAAGATTTGTTCACCAATAAGAAAGGTTTTACACACAAACTCAGGTTTTATCAAATAAGTGTTAACATGTAAATTTGTGGGTGTTCTAGTGTGTGTAAGAGTCGTGAATGTATGTGTTTTGATTAAAAGTTAAAAAATGTTTATGTTAAAGCATAAAAGGTGGTTTCATATATGATCAAAGTGGTTTTTGGTGAATATGATGATGATTTAAGTGGATGTTCGGAAGTATATGTATGTCATATATATGTGTTAGTATGTGGGTTTTTGTTTAGAAGTTCATATATGCATAAGATACTTGCAAGCTGTGATTTGAAAATGTGATTTGTAAATGAATGAATACATGATTTGAAAATGAGTGAAATGGGTGAGAAATGCATTATTTATACAGTAAATAACATGAGTTATGTTAAAATATAAAGTGTTGATTATTTGTGACGATTATAGTAAAGTTCAATACAACACTATGCATTAAAAATGGAAAAATCGGCTTTTTAAAGCAATTTTGTAAAACTGATTTGAACATATTATAAATTAATATTTTTATGAAAAATATGGATATTTAAACTTTTGTTAAGTATTCATGGTGTTTGGCAAGTCGTACGTGGTTTTTGACGCCTAAAAACGCTAAAAAAACGTTAAAAATACGCATATATCGATGTACGCAAAATGGATTGTTTAAGTGTAAAATTGCATGATGGAATGTGATAAGACAATGCTTTCGTTACAAGACGTGTTTTAAGTGAACTTATTTGTCAAGCATGAAATTATACATAGACTAACTTGTGAAGTTATTAAATGTATAAATGCTTTAAAATGATAATGATATAAGTTAGCAACTTACGTTCAATTTGATATTAGTGATATGCTATGTGTTAAGTGTTTGTGTAAATATGTTACAAAACGCAAATTGTAGATATATTGTACACAAATGGATGTGATAACAGATTTAACATGAGAAGGGTCATTAATAAAATCGTTCAGGTTCGTATAAACTGAAATATATATATATATTTATATTAGGCTTCGGTTCAATTAAGAACCACCATGAGTTGTGAAAACCATGAGAACTCCTACTTCTCGCGCGAGTTGGGCCACAATTTTTTGCACAAACATAGATAAAAATATTATAAACTTATATGTTCAAAAAAGCAAAAAACAATTGTCGAGTCGGTAGTTTTGTCTGATGTAAGTTTTGTTTACGCGCTAATGTAAATTTTGTTTTGGCAATTTTTTTTACACCTTATGTAAAATTGTGCTTGCGGCATTTTAAAAATTTTTCTTTTTGATGAAACAAGTGATTTTTTAAGATTTTTGAGAAATTTTTTTTGGAAGGCCTAGTTCTTATGGTTCTTACAACTCAAGGTGGTTCTCACTCATTTTATCCTAACCTTACATATATATATATATATATATATATATAGGTAGAGATTCATGTGAGAAAATTTAAAAGTGTAAGAAGGATAAGAAAGATTCTTATGGTTTAGATTCTTTCTTATCCTTCTCACACTTTTATATTTTCTCACAATAACCTCACCCTATATATATATATATATATATATATATATATATATAATATATATATACATAAACATACCAACATAACAAAAAATAAAAACATTTTGAGAACATTTTGAGAAACCATGAAATTGCGTGAAAATAATAGGTTTGGTGAAACTTAGGGATTTGTAGATTATTTATTCAATAAATTGTTGAAAGGTCACCAAATCCTAGGATCTCACTCAAGAACACAATCACTAGGTGTATGGAATCCACCTAGAAATCACCACTATAGGATATTGTATTAAGAACAAGAAGAATGAGAGAAATCTAAGAATACACAGAGTATTCTTAGATGGAGATGATGAGTGACGTCATACACAGTAGCTGCTAGACAATTCACACAGTAATGATTAGGGTTTTCTTGCAGCGTAGATATATCCGGACACACTTTTCCGGATAGACAAAACTAGGCCTAAGGCCAACAAACACTAAACTCGGATTAGCTAAATTAAGCTAAGTTCGGACAGAAAAAACTGATAAATCCGGACTAGGAACTACATACCTAAGTCCAGAATATACACAACACATATAAACTCGAAAACTAATTACATGAACACCCGGATTAGGTATAGATTCCTAATCTGGACACACTAAACTCGGTGATCCTTTTAAACAAGTTCGGACAAAGATAAACTTATAATAAATTACAATAAAGACCCCTGGACATAAAGAGAGCCTGCACTTATCATCCAAAGTGCATTAACAAACTCGCCCTTGATTAGTGTAGGATCTTCGTTATTGAACTTGTAATCTTCATTCATGCTTCGAGTATTCACTGCCTGCCCATACTTGGTTTTTCACGTAGAACTGTACTACCTTAATAAATTGATTTGCCAACGGACGTTCTTCTTCAAGGTAACGCATAGGCAGTCAACGCAGCTTTTTTAGATGCTCCATCTTCAAGTTAACGAGCCAGATGGATCTAAAACCGTAGAATCTCTTCGGACACTTTCTTTTCCGTAATCACCGCTTCACCAGTTTTCCCATCAAGATACCAATAGCCAATATCCTTAATCTTATCAAGATCAAACCTGCACATAGGAATTTTACGTAGGCATCTCGCTAGAGGATACACCATCTTCAAAATATGTTTACCTGTAAACTTAGCTTTGGACTTGACAGCTCGTCCGACTGCATGTTTGAAAGTTTTCCACTTACTTTAACGACTCTCAGCAACCAGATCAGGAATTAAATCTCTAATGCTACCCACATTGGTATGATTGTTGAGATCCAACTGAGCAAGATGCTGGAGATCACGAGCAAGTAGGGTTTGCAAATACTTAGCCCACCTCCTGAAATATTGAACTTCATCCATACATATGATCATGATCAAGCTATGTTGTTCATCAAAATCCCAACTCCTTATTTGACCCGAGTATTCCCCTTTGGTGTTAATATATCTCTTCTTTTGAGTCTAATTGGAAGAGCTTTGAACCATTTGCATGCGGACCTCTTCGGGAACTCGAATAGGATTAGGAATTTCATCAGGCAGAACATCCCCAAAGACATAGCTTCTAAGATCATCCATGTTCACATTCAAGACTCGTATTCTATACTTTTCCCCTTACCCGTTTCAATAAAATCAAACTAGCCAGCAAGCTCATCATCTAGCTTCTAGTCTTCTACTAATCCTTCCACAACGTCGCCATCAACTAAAACCAAATCAGCTGCAGGGTCATAAATATCAGAATTAGAAAGAGCACCCAAATCAGCATCAGTAGGACCCTTGTTTCCCCTAGCACTAGCTCCCGATCCAGACTCCCCCTCAGCCTAAGCAGTAGTTGAAGTTTCAGAAGCAGGTGAGCTCCTTGGCTGCTCCCCCTGCACAGCGACTTCAAGTTCCTTGTCTTTATCTAGATGATCACGAATTTTCTTGAGTTCATCAATCTTGCATTGAGCTTGTACTTGTAAAGTTGTATTCTCCCCTTTTCAACTGTTTTTGAAGCCTTATATAGATGAGAATCTTGAATCTTTTCAAAGTCAGATGCTTGATCTTCCATGTTCCAAGCATAACCCTTCTGAACAACATTTTCCAATGAAAGCTCGATATAGAGAATACCTTCTCTAATTAAAGTAGTGTACATGTTCCATTCACTAGGAAGACGTTCAAGAACTTCTCAACTTTCTCAAACTCTGTGTAAAGATCCTCTTCACTTCGATCAAGCTCGCTTAGCAGGTGATAATACCTATTCCCGGTGTCATCAAAAGACTCATTCTTTAAGGCTTTAAATACAACAAACTGAGTTTTCAATCGTTCTAAACGTCTCTTCTTATATATTGCATTTCCTTCATAGCGTTCAATCATGCTATCCCATAACTCCTTTAAAGTATTTCTTTTGTGAAAAGTATGGAGTATGGATTGCGTGAGAGCCATTGTTATATGGACATGACTCTTTCTTCATATTCATAGAATTTTTCTGCTCTTGCCAGGTAAGTGTCGATTGTTAAAGTTTTAATCGGTGTAGCTCCACATCCTTTTGCGATAAATAACTAGATCTTGAGATCATTAGCTCTCATATATCTTTCAAAACGTTCCTTCCATTCTGGAAAATCCAATTCGTTTATCAAAAGAGGAGGTTTGTCGTTACTTCTCACTTCAGCGTTGTGTTTGAGGTTTTGCACCATTGTAGTCAGATTGTTTGCCATTTTGGAAATGGATTTGAGAAAAGTAGAAAGTTCACAATGGTTATAGTAGGTTTTGCTTGAAAAAGTTTCTAAGTCTAGAAAGCCGTAGAACAAAAGTTCCCTAGAAAACACGAAGTGAAAAGTCTGGAGAATATTAGAGTGGTGAAACCCGGATCCAAAACCTGATTTAAGCACAAACTCAGACCCTCCAATGTAAACTTAACCTGGGACACTCCACAGTAAACTTAAACTCGGACCAAATATAGTAACCTAACTTTGGAACAACTCAAATGTTTTAAACTCGGAACACAACAAAATTCTTAAACTCGGACAGTGTTTAAGGACTCAAATTCGGAAACCCTAAACTCACAAGTTAACTAAGTTAAATCCGAAATTAAACAAACTCAGATTTAATAACCAAATTTAAACTCGGACCTAAAACAGTACCTTAAACTCAAATTCATAAATTTCTTTATACTCAGAAATTCTTGAACCCGGACAAATATCAAATCCGGAATCACTACTGACTTGTAATCCAGACAGATTTACCCAGATTTAAAAGAACCAGCTTCTGGTATCTCACAAGTGTGACTGCACACTAGATCACCAATAATCCGGAAACACAAACAGTAAAATAAACACAAAAAAAAACTTTCAAAAGATCTAACAATGAATCTTTTATCAACCTTCAAAAACCCAGCAAGATCTTCAAAACCCCCTGTAAAACCCCTGATGATTACCTAAAAGGCTCTAACCTAATCAAATTCCATCATCAACCCACTAAAAATCAAGAATAAATCATAAACAATTCATAAAAACTAAGTAAGTTAGCACTAAAACCCAATCAAAAGATGATTTTTCTCACTCAAAACCTTCAAACCAAGAGCACCTTCAATAGTATGAGCACACTTCTCTGATACCACTTGAAAGGTCACCAAATCCTAGGATCTCACTCAAGAACATAATCACTAGGTGTGCGGAATTCGCTTACCAATCACCACTGTAGGATATTGTATCAAGAACAAGAAGAATGAGAGAAATCTAAGAAAAAACAGAGTATTCTTAGATGGAGATGATGAGTGACATCACACACAGTAGCCGCCAGACAATGCACACAGTAATAATTAGGGTTTTCTTGCAGCACAAAATTTCCACAAAAGAAATGTTATCTTGTCGTTTCCACTAAAAGGTTATATACAAGATATATCCGAACACACTTGTCCGGATAGACAAAACAAGGACCAACAAACACTAAACCCAAACTAGCTACATTAAGCTAAGTCCGGACACACACAACTAATCATCAATCCGGACTAGGAACTACATACCTATGTCCGGAATATACACAATACATATAAACTCGGAAACTAATTACATGAAAACCCGGATAAGGTATAGAACCCTAATCCGGACACACTAAACTCGGACATAAGAGAGCCTTCACTTATCACCCAAAGTGCATTAACCATTGTTCTTATTTGAATTAGGATGAGTTGATCAATTTGTTTGTGGAATTTGTTGCTATAATTTAAACGCTCTCGAATGTGAGTTTCACTTTCCCACATTTTATAGTTTTATATAAACGTTTTGGGGAGAATACGCTTTAAAAGGAATATGTATTATTTTTGTAGAAAATATGGTTTAAAAATGGATTTGTTGTGTTTCATGGAAAACATGGTTTTAGAAAAGGTTAATTTATGTTTTTGTGGAAAGCATAGTTTTGAAAAAGGATGAATTATGTTTTCGAGGAAAACATGGTTTTGAAAATGATAAATTACTTTTCAGGTAGAAACAAGGATGGATGGAATTTACAGCGTATGGGGTAAAACGATTGTATAAATTTGAAATGTTTAAATCTGGGCTGTGATGAATTTGCCTATTCTCAAGAGAGTAGACATCAGATTAGGCCTATGTCTTAGTGGGGACTTCAAGAAATTCTTACAACATCAATATAAAATTTTTCAATAAAGAAGGTGTGTGTGTGTAATATATATATATATATATAGGGATGGGTTGAACCACCTTAAGTTGTGAGAACCGTAAGAACTAGGTCATCCAAAAGGTTTTTTGGAATTTTTTTCCCTCAAAATTCATAAAAAAATCACTAGTTTCAGCAAAAAAAACACAATTTAAAAAAAATGCCGCATACCCACATTTACATGATGTGTAAAAAAATATTTATCTTCGTACAAAATTTACACCAGCGCATAAAAAAACTTGTATCAGTCAAAACTACCGACTCGACAAATTTTCTTACTTTTTTTACAGATATGTTTATAATATTTCAAATGAGAACCACTACAAGTTGCGAGAACCGTAAGAACTTTTTCTTTCCATGCTATATATATATATATAAATAATATATATATATATATATTTATAGGGCTTGGTTCAAATGAAAACCACCACGAGTTGCGATAACCGTGAGAAATTTTCTTCCCGCGCGAGTTGGGCCAAATTTTTTTTGCACAAATGTAAATGAAAATATTATAAATGCATCTGTAACAAAAATTGTCGAGTTGTTAGTTTTGACTGATTCAACTTTTTTTACGCTAACGTAAATTTTGCATGAAGATAAATATTTTTTTTACGCCTCATGTATATGTGGGTATGCGGCATTTTAAAAAAAAATTGCTGAAACATGTGATCTCTTTTATGACTTTTGAGGAAAAAATTTGAAAAAAACCTTTTGGATGGCCTAGTTCTCACAACTCAGGTGATTCTCATTTTAACCCATCCCTATATACATATATATATATATATATGTATATATATATACACACACACACATATACGTATATGTATATGTAGTTGAAGGTAAAAAACCTTTGTAAAAACCCCATGTAACACTTTATTTTTTTCTAAAAAAATTGGAAATGTAACATACATATAGTTGAACATTTTTATAAAAGAAAAACAAAAAAGCGCGAGTAGTTTATTTTCTAAAAAATGTTAAAAACTTCATGTTACATAATATATATGCCCAAAAAAATGTAACACACAAATTTTGAACATTTTTTAGAAAAAAAAGTAGGCGTTTTTTACATTTTTTTATAAAAATATTCAAGTACATTTATGTTACATTCCCTGTTTTTACATGTGCATTATATGCTTCGAGTTAGCTTTTGAGGGGGGGGGGGGGGGAGGAGGTGGTTTAGGTTTTTTAGGGGTGCCGGTGGGGGGCTTAGGTTTTTTTGGGGTTTGTGTTTAGGGTTTAGTTTTAGGTTTTTTTTGGGGGTGGGAGGGTTAGGCTTTTGGTGGGAGGTTGGATTTAAGTTTTTAGTGGTGGGGTGGGGAGTTTAGGTTTTTGGTGGGTGTCGGCCGAGGTGGGTTAGGTGTTTTAGGCTTTTTCGTATTATTGCAAATGTGCAATACAACTTTTTTTTGAAAAAAGGTTTTCTTATATATATATAAAATATAGCGAAATTTAATAAAAAATAAAAAAACTAGTATGTTTTTAGGCTTTTTTGTTAGGTTTTTGGTTTTCTTATTTGAACTAGGTTTTTATGATATATATATATTCATAACGCAAGCACCCTAAGTGGCCATTGAGAGCACTTTTCACAAACCTAGTTGTTTAATCATTAACACTAGTGTGGATAGAATGTTGATAGATCTATCAGGTTAACAACCTCGTCGTGATCGGTCGCCCTGAGGTTAAGTAAATTGATGAATTGATATTATGTGATTATCTAGCATTGATTATATCCTTATGTGTTAATATATAGCTTGTAGGCTTTGCAACCCTATGAATCCGAAATATTGATACTGAAATTAAGTATGACTAAACAGGAAAGAAATTCTATATGAAGAAAGCTTTTCCTAAAAAAATTGTGGAGTAATTTGCTTCTAGTATTGTATACGTGAACTCACCATCCAATGTGTTGACACTTGTTAGCGTGTTTTTCATGTAAATGAGTTCGGCTTCAGGATTTCGACATGTTGCGTGTTTAGTGGATGCTATTAATAAAAACTGTGTTTTGGGATGTAGACAAGCCGTACCTCCATCCTATGGATAGAGAGGCTGCTTCCATTGAGATGTCCAGCTACAAAATCAACACTACTCAAAGAGGTCAATTACAGGTGTACATAGCTACCAAAAAATTGTACCTTTGCAAAATGTATAACATGAATAAGTCCATATCAGAAAGACACACAAACAAGCTATAGCATCGAAAAAAAAGTTGCGTTGTATGGTAAGAATAAAAGACAAACCGTACCCGATTCTTAGAAGTTGTTAACCCTAATATTGCATCTTCACAAACTCCTATTTCCCCGACCATGTCCTCAGAGAAGCGCAAGTGTAACAAATCCTGCCTAATTCGCTCCTCCCATATCAGTTCAGTCTGCCACTACTCCTCCTCCCCTCAACCATAAGAGTTTCCACAGTAAAAGTGCAAGAAAGTAAGAAATATAAAGAATATGCTCAAGAACAATCATAATCTTCCATTGATAAACATCTAAATGATTAACAATATCCTCCTGAATTTCTATTACAAAAACCCTAACTTGAATCAGATCTAAACACACATTTGAAGGTGAACTTGAAAAAAGCATAATTGTATACAAAATGGTCGACTATTTGTAGGCACTCGAGAGTGTCACAGGTGCCCACCCGACACCCAGTCACTACGAAGCTGTGAGATTGTAGCAACTCAATATCTATTCTAATCAAAACATCTTCAAGTGTTGTCTAAGGTGTCACACCCCGCCCAAGGCATAAATGTGAGGCGCGACCACGAAAGGTTTTCAAGCATTCGATTAGCAAAGCGTCTACGTGATTATAACGAACCTAGATACCAAATGTACTTTGAAAGTTTACAAAACCAAGTAATTAAGTTGGCATACATCGCCCAAAATATCATCATATGCATTCTATCCTTGATCCTTAAGGCATGGGACGCCACTCATTTTCCTGAAATGCATGCTTAAAACATCAACATATTGTTGGTGAGTTCACAAGTTTAAATAACACAAACGAATCTTTAAAAACATTTGATAAAAATGGTATGCATAATCTAACAAAATCTCGATAGTCAAATCATGGTCTTGAATAACCATGACGCATATGCCGACATAAGCCTGTAACAAAACCATAACGGTGATGCCTCGCACTGTAACATCCGTCAAAAAACGGGTTTTTCAAACCCGCTTCGTTTATTAACCGAACATCCAGTTAAAAATTTCGTTGCGTATTTATGATTTATTTTAATTTTAAAGAATACATAATTAATAAACAATTTAGAATTTAAAAACTATAATTATTAAAAAGTGAAAATAAAGTAAATAAAAAAGAAAACCGGCTGCCGGGTTTCGAACCCGGGTCAGCCGGAAGACATAACTAACACATATCTCACCACTCCGCCACTTGAGTTGTTTGTTGATATAACGAAACAATTAATACATATAATGAAACTCGAAATCAAATTCGGTCATCAGCGCGCCCAAATCGCTCTCGCCGGAAATACCGACGATTTCGCCAATTATCGACGGTTTCCTTTGACTTAACGTATGTATTAACATCGCCATCAGTTATAACCGATGTCTAATCCCGCGACATCAGTCATAACCGCCGGAGAAAGGCTGACCACGAATCAAGACTAAAATCAGACCCAATTCATCGTGATTCTTCCGTATAAATACACACCCAAGTCTCTGGAAATCATTTCGCTCAAAATCGCACCATTTCTCGAATCAATTTCACTCGCCGGAGATATTCTGAAATCACCAGACTTTCGCCGGAAAACCGAGACTTACATCAAAACGGAAAATACCTCGACTCTTTCGGTTTCAATCCATTGTTAGACTATTACTAACTTCAATCCATCAACCAGAATCAGTCCCAGACGACGTTGCTGGATATTCTGCACTCGCCGGAAAACCTCTGGAATTTCCAAAATCACGCTGTGAATCGGTATAATCATTTAAACCTTCTAATAATCATTGTTTAGTAACTCAATTTCGCAACTAATCGATCAAAACTGTTAATTGATTAAATCAGACGAAATCCACAAATCAGAGCCGACGACCATTGCCAGAATTCTGAGAAATACAGTCTGATCGGTACATTCGATTCCTTAACTCTTTTTATCCATTACATTTCAATTAGTAATATGTTCGACGAACTATTTAAACAAGAACAGAAGAATATCGGTCGTCTGAGTCTTTGAATGAAGAAGACGAAGTCTACGATGTTTATAAGAATAATTAAAACAAGTTATTAAACCGGGTTAGACACACAGTCCAGTGGTGGACTGTGTGCAAACTTCAAGCCATGGTCCCGAGTTCGAGTCTGTCCTTGTTCCGATTCGTCACAATATTCAAACCTTTTTATAAAACCCAAATACGGAACCTTTCAGTTAGTATATAAGATTAATAAAAACAAGTATTTTAACCAAGTTAGACACACAGTCCAGCGGTGGACTATGTGCAAAGTTAAACAACAGGTCCCGGGTTCGAGTTCTGTATTGTGCACCGGTTCGACTAGTTTAAAAACCTTTTTAATTAAATAAAATTCTGAATAATCTAAGTAGTATATAAATATAATTAAAAACAGAAATATTTCGGGTTAGACACGTAGCTCAGTTGGTAGAGCTGCGTGCACGTATACGAGAGGTCACGAGTTCGAACCTCACTCAGCGCAAATAATAAACACGGTCCGACCGGTCAACGGTCAACGCTCGGTCAACGGTCAAAGTCAAAAAGTCAACATTTTTATATTTTTTTATTTATTTATTTAATTTAAAAATCAATTAAAAATACTTAAAAATAATATTTTTAAAGTTAGAAAGTGTCCTTAAACTCACAAAAATAAATCTAGAAATCCTATTAAGGTTATGAATTAAAATTATTAATCTCAAATAAAATCATTTTATTTACCGAACCACTATGTTATTATTTAGGTTAATTCCTCTCGTGGTTAAATCCAAGTTCGTGCGCATTCATCATCAATCCAAGAAACGCAACCACTGTGAGTGAATTCTTACAAATTCCCCTTTTTATTCAAGTTTTGGGGTGTATCATGTGTCGCTTAAATTAATTCGCTTATTTAAACTCGTACTATACCATTATATGATCTAAACTTAGAATGTAAATATTGTTTGTTGTTATGTATTACATATTATCAAGTTGTATGCAAATTATTTATTAGGCCCATCAGTTCCTCGTGGGAGACGAGTTGAACAACGCGTGCCTCAAAACTCATTCATTAGGCCCATCAGTACGTTGAACAACGCGTGCATTAAAACTCATTTATTAGGCCCATCAGTTCCTCGTGGGAGACGACTTGAACAACGCGTGCCTCAAAACAATCAATTGTTGTATGTGTGTGCAATATTTAATATTATGTGTTTTTGTGAATAAATTTACATCTACATTTACTCATATGTGGTTATGCACTTTATTTTATAATCAATACAATAAACACGTTTAAATGTTTTCATAGGATTCACTCGCCAACTTTTTGTTGACCCAAAAACCATTTTTACACATGATACAGGTGGACAGGATGAAGCAAGGAACACATAGGAAATGCCTTAGGAGAAAAATAATGAAGTCTAGAAAGATGTATAAACATGTTGTACTTGTATGATTTGATTGTATGATCTTCTTTAAAATTGTAATAATAAATATGAAACATTATAATAAATGTCATGAGCTTTGATGAAAACCCAATCATGCTCCAATCACCTTTTTCCGCTGCGGGTCGGGGTGTGACAGATTGGTATCAGAGCTTTTGACTATAGGGATATAGGATAGGTTATTAGACCCCTAGAGCCTATACTATAGTTGATTAGATTTTAAATTGTTTATGTGGTTACATGCAAACTTATGATGTTTATTTCTTTCATATTTATTACATACACAAATGCATGCAAACACTTCCAATATTACATTTTGTGATACATAATGAATTATACTTACAGTCAAACATACTTACATACATATTCATCATACATATTTCAATGTTCACATATTCAAATCACCTTCATATTTCCGTTATTCAAGATTTTGTCGCATTTTTCATTTTTCAAATCTCATCAAAGTGAGTTCTGCGACGGGCATGTAGTAACTGTAAGGGTACAAGTACCGGTAGTCGGAACGTCCTGTCTAGGTTGGCATTCGTATAAATCCAATATAACGGACCAGTTTGCCTACCTGGGGACTAACGATGAGAGTACGAAGGACCTATTAGGCCAAAGCATGCCACACCAAACGTCGTTCGAACTAACCCCACTTTGAGTTGTCACCGTGTCCACACCTGGATGCACTCCGAACTTCATACGTTACATACATATTTCTCGATTTTCTCTGGGTTTTAGTGTACGTAACCAGGCTAACACATGCGAACCATATGAAAAACCCGGTAGTCATGGGGGCCCACATGATTACGAAGGTGAAGTATGGCGGCATGCAAGGCCCAATTACGAGCAAAGCCCAAGACATCCTATGGATGTAGTAGATTTATTATTCTATATTTATTTTATGAATGTTCATTCCTAAATACGACACATGACCCCTAAAACGTCCAACTCATACTCTTGATATGTATTCCTTGTAGATGTCTTCTAGTCTCGCTCGTAGGAAGATGAGATCAGGAAAAGCCCGCGAGCGCATGGTTGCCCAAATCGCTCAACAAATGGCTGCCGTAATACCCAACATCGTAGTTCAAGTTCAACAAGCCCTTACCACTAATCCCGTCAACCCAATCAATCAAGAAGATCAAAATGTTATTAACCCTCCCCCAAATACCACTAAGTGCACCTTCAAGCATTTCAAATCCTGCGACCCTCCAAAATATGAAGGGACTGAAGGTGTCACCGCTCTCCTCCATTGGTTTGAAGAAATGGAAAACACTTTTCTAAATTGCGATTGCCCCGATGATCGCAAAGTGCGATATGCTACCGGTCGTTTACTTGGAATAGCACTTACATGGTGGAATACAGAGAAGGCCAAATGAGGTGTTGAAGATACTATGACTTTGACTTGGGAGGAATTGAAGGAAACCATGACAAGACGTTTCTGTCCAAGAAGCGAAATCAAGAAATTAGAGGATGAGTTCTATTCTTTGAAACAAAAGGAAGGCGACCACACCACATATAACAAGAGATTCCTAGAGTTAAATCAAATGGTCCCCAACTTGTTCACTCTCTTTTACCGTTTGATCGAGCACTACATTCGAGGTCTTCCTTCAAAAATCCAAGACTCTGTAATAAGTACCACACCTGCAACTTTGGAAGCAGCCATGGAGTTAGCTATAGAGCTCACCGAAAACCGCATACGTAATAAAGACTTCACGGAGGAGAAGAAGAAGGATAAAACATCAACCGAAACCTCAGACTCCACTCGAACCGAATCCCCTTCTCAACCCATTGCTAAGAGAAAACGAGATGGGAAAATTTTCGCTGTCACCCAACACAATCAACCAGCCTCACAAGCCGTACCCCTCCAAGCTATCCCAATCACTCAAGTAGCACCCAACTCAACTTACCCAAATAAAAAACCTTACCTTGGACCTCACCCTCAATGCAACACCTGTTTTTTATCACCATCCATCTACCTTACCTTGTCGACTATGTGCGAATTGTGGATGCTATGGTCATTTGAGCAAGGTTTGCCGCACCTCTCAAAACCAAACCTCACCCCCTACTCAAAACATGATCCAAACATATCAACAACCCCAACACCCCATGCTCCCATATGTCCGAGCTTGTTTCAATTGTGGCGACCCTACCCATTTTAGAAACACGTGCCCTCGATTGGTTAACATCATCAACGCCCAAGCTCAAGCAAACCCAGTTAACCAGCAAATCAAGAAAACCTAACCACTAGGCGACCAGCAAGAGGAAGAGTTTACAACATCAACGCCAATCCTGTTGAAGATAATAACGGCCCAAACGAAACACCCAACTAGTTTTTTCACCAAAAATCAAGATTCAACTCCAACCGCTTAGTTTTTATGTTTTCTTTATGTTTATCTCAAGCTTCACGTATCTCAATTATAAATTGGAATTTTATCCAAGAATCTTATGCGGATTACTATTTCAGTTTTGTTTTATACTCATTGATTTAACATACATATCATCATACCTCATGACGTATCTTAGTCTCATCATTTAAAGAAGTTGGGTTGTGTCTCACTTTTACCTAGACTAACCCCTTTATCATGACAAACGAGAGAGGCACTATCATGTATACCTTCAGATTTGAGACTCAAGTTTTGGTTGTTGTGCTTGTTTATGTTTTAGAGTCACATAGAACTAATCATAATTTACTGATAAAACCAATGAAAATTTGACAAGAATATGGTGGATACGCCGCTGGTACTTCCTATATATAAGTATTCTTGCCAAAGGATCGGAGGCATTGTCAGGCGGTTATGAGAAGTTCCATGTAGGATTTAGTAATGTCATGGTTGAAGTTTTTTTTTATACTCACTGATTTAGCATTCATATCATCATACATCTCAACGTCTTTCAATCTCATCATTCAAAGAAGTTGGGTTGTGTCTCACTTCTACATAGACTAAACTCTCCATCATAACAAACGAGAGAGGTACTGTCATCATTCAAACATGTATACTTTCAGAATTAAGACTCAAGCTTTGGTTGTTGTGTTTGTTTATGTTCTAGAGTCACATAGAACTAATCATAACTTACTGATAAAGCCAATGAAAATTTGACAAGAATATGGTGGATACGCCGCTGGTACTTCCTATATATAAGTATTCTTGCCAAAGGATCAGAGGCATTGTCAGGCGGTTATGAGAGGTTCCATGTAGGTATTAGTGGTAGAAGTTTTTGTTTTAGGGTATAACCTTATCTTTCCAAACGTATCAAAACTCTTGCGCATGAAATCATACTTAGTGAATCAACTCTGTTTATCAATATTCTTTATCGTAGGCATCAAAAAGCGATTCCTGTAGCAGGGTATTCAACCCTTACAAGGAACGTTACCGCCTCAAACAAAATTTAAACTCTTACCCACTTCTAAGTATGTAATTGTCAAATTAAAACACCATCCTTTTGAGTCAAACATACCACTACTTAAATTTCGGGACGAAATTTCTAAAAGTAGGGGATACTGTAACATCCGTCAAAAAATGGGTTTTTCAAACCCGCTTCGTTTATTAACCGAACATCCAGTTAAAAATTTCGTTGCGTATTTATGATTTATTTTAATTTTAAACAATACATAATTAATAAACAATTTAGAATTTAAAAACTATAATTATTAAAAAGTGAAAATAAAGTAAATAAAAAAGAAAACCGGCTGCCGGGTTTCGAACCCGGGTCAGCCGGAAGACATAACTAACACATATCTCACCACTACGCCACTTGAGTTGTTTGTTGATATAACGAAACAATTAATACATATAATGAAACTCGAAATCAAATTCGGTCATCAGCGTGCCCAAATCGCTCTCGCCGGAAATACCGACGATTTCGCCAATTATCGACGGTTTCCTTTGACTTAACGTATGATTAACATCGACATCAGTTATAACCGATGTCTAATCCCGCGACATCAGTCATAACCGCCGGAGAAAGGCTGACCACGAATAAAGACTAAAATAAGACCCAATTCATCGTGATTCTTCCTTATAAATACACACCCAAGTCTCTGGAAATCATTTCGCTCAAAATCGCACCATTTCTCGAATCAATTTCACTCGCCGGAGATATTCTGAAATCACCAGACTTTCGCCGGAAAACCGAGACTTACATCAAAACGGTAAATACCTCGACTCTTCCGGTTTCAATCCATTGTTAGACTATTACTAACTTCAATCCATCAACCAGAATCAGTCCCAGACGACGTTGCCGGATATTCTGCACTACGCCGGAAAACCTCTGGAATTTCCAAAATCACGCTGTGAATCGGTATAATCATTTAAACCTTCTGATAATCATTGTTTAGTAACTCAATTTCGCAACTAATCGATCAAAACTGTTAATTGATTCAATGAGACGAAATCCACAAATCAGAGCCGACGACCATTGCCGGAATTCTGAGAAATACAGTCTGATCGGTACATTCGATTCCTTAACTCTTTTTATCCATTACATTTCAGTTAGTAATATGTTCGACGAACGATTTAAACAAGAACAGAAGAATATCGGTCGTCTGAGACTTTGAATGAAGAAGACGAAGTCGACGATGTTTATAAGAATAATTAAAACAAGTTATTAAACCGGGTTAGACACACAGTCCAGTGGTGGACTGTGTGCAAACTTCAAGCCATGGTCCCGAGTTCGAGTCTGTCCTTGTTCCGATTCGTCACAATATTCAAACCTTTTTATAAAACCCAAATACGAAACCTTTCAGTTAGTATATAAGATTAATAAAAACAAGTATTTTAACCCAGTTAGACACACAGTCCAGCGGTGGACTGTGTGCAAAGTTAAACAACAGGTCCCGGGTTCGAGTTCTGTATTGTGCACCGGTTCGACTAGTTTAAAAACCTTTTTAATTAAATAAAATTCTGAATAATCTAAGTAGTATATAAATATAATTAAAAACAGAAATATTTCGGGTTAGACACGTAGCTCAGTTGGTAGAGCTGCGTGCACGTATACGAGAGGTCACGAGTTCGAACCTCACTCAGCGCATATAATAAACACGGTCCGACCGGTCAACGGTCAACGCTCGGTCAACGGTCAAAGTCAAAAAGTCAACATTTTTATATTTATTTATTTATTTATTTAATTTAAAAATCAATTAAAAATACTTAAAAATAATATTTTTAAAGTTAGTAAGTGTCCTTAAACTCACAAAAATAAATCTAGAAATCCTATTAAGGTTATGAATTAAAATTATTAATCTCAAATAAAATCCTTTTATTTACCGAACCACTATGTTATTATTTAGGTTAATTCCTCTCGTGGTTAAATCCAAATTCGTGCGCATTCATCATCAATCCAAGAAACGCAACCACTGTGAGTGAATTCTTACAAATTCCCCTTTTTATTCAAGTTTTGGGGTGTATCACGTGTCGCTTAAATTAATTCGCTTATTCAAACTCGTGCTATACCATTATATGATCTAAACTTAGAATGTAAATAGTGTTTGTTGTTATGTATTACATATTATCAAGTTGTATGCAAATTATTTATCAGACCCATCAGTTCCTCATGGGAGACGAGTTGAACAACGCGTGCCTCAAAACTCATTCATTAGGCCCATCAGTTCGTTGAACAACGCGTGCCTTAAAACTCATTCATTAGGCCCATCAGTTCCTCGTGGGAGACGAGTTGAACAACGCGTGCCTCAAAACAATCAATTGTCGTATGTGTGTGCAATATTTAATATTATGTGTTTTTGTGAATAAATTTACATCTACATTTACTCATATGTGGTTATGCACTTTATTTTATAATCAATACAATAAACACGTTTAAATGTTTTCATAGGATTCACTCGCCAACTTTTTGTTGACCCAAAAACCATTTTTACACATGATACAGGTGGACAGGATGAAGCAAAGAACACATAGGAAAATGCCTTAGAAGAAAAATAATGAAGTCTAGAAAGATGTATAGAACATGTTGTACTTATATGATTTGATTGTATGATCTTCTTTAAAATTGTAATAATAAATATGAAACATTATAATAAATGTCATGAGCTTTGATGAAAACCCAATCATGCTCTGATCACCTTTTTCCGCTGCGGGTCGGGGTGTGACACGCACATCGTACATCATGATGATGTCTAACGAAGTCATACATAATTGCACTCCCACAGGGTCATGATTAACTAGGAGCGGGGCTCGTTACACCCAGTAGATCTATTCGACTGTTCCGCGGTAATTTCCATGACTAGTGGTTACTAAACTAAAATAATAACACTAGGACTTCTGAGCTCCAAACCAACCAACTTATGCACACACAATAGCCCGAAATGGATTTCATCCCCATCTGTCATACCCCGTAACCAAGCATGAATTTCTTGCGATTTAAATAAACATTAAAGATAAAGTAAAGGGTTGCGTTCCGTGCGAATGCTAGAAAAAACCAAAGTGTTCGAAAATAAATCCTTAACCTACACGTGTCCTAAATCTAATTAGACCCTAGGCCTAAACATGTTTCTACCTAACAAGTCCTCACCAAACTTGTTTAAACAATCCGAGATGTTAACCTTTAATAAAAGTCTTAAACATTATGATGCGTTGGTGGGTGATTATCCTAATGTTCACACACACACACACATATATAATACACAAATATATATAATAACACACATTGTCACATAATTCCGGTGTGGAACAACGTCCACAAGACTTTCCAATAAATATATATAGTTTACGGGCAAAATACTATATTTATTCATGTGGAATGACGTCTACAAAACATGTAAGTCGAACTCGACTGAATATATATATTTATTCTTAAAATAAATATACATATCCATATACGATAAATACTTGAAAAATTAGTATTTTCAATTTTATTTATATATTTATCAAAAACCGTTCGTTGACACGAACATTTTGCTCACATATTGTATATACATATTCATATACGTACGTTTATATACAACCAATACTTAACAATCCACGTTCTTTCACATACATATATATACTACTAACATACACTTAACCACGTAAACACGTTTCACATATACGACGTATATATCCGATCTTGCAGAAGCATGTATCACATAACGCATACATAAAATGTACACCCCGTGTACGTTAACCAAACCTCATCAACATACCAAAACATATACATATATACACACACACATATATACTTCCACAAAAAATACCTAGCCATTTTCACTAAGCGTGCGACCTATAACTTATCCGAATCACTTATAGATCACATTTAGCAACATAAACACGCTTTATCATCGACATGATAACATGTAACTACCGAACAATAATTGTTCACAATCACCAAGTTTCAAATAATACCCTTAGACGATTTGTTAACCATTTTCTCAGAAAATATATTCTAAAACCTTTACGATCCGAAAATATATATGTTTTGTATTCCAATTATTTAAAAACATATATATAGTTTTCGTAACAACGTCAAAACTTGGTCGTTTACATTTAAAACTCGGTTTTATAAGAACAATATATTTTATACTAAAATACTTATTCGCTTTGGAAAACCTGAATTTATATACAACGACAATTTTTACTAAAAATCTCCCAAGTATTGTTTACTAATACTACTTTTTATCACAAAACCCTTGATGATTGTAACTTGATCATCAAGCCACAAAATCTTCAAGTTCGGTGATTCAATATACACATTAGTATACAAGATCACAGTTCTCCATATTCTAAGTCATTTAAGTAGTCTATATATAACACACTAATAGAAGTTAATGTGAGAAACGTAGGTAGTAAAGTGCTCATATGTAAGACCAAAGTGATAATACGTAAACAATAAAGTGCTAATATGTAACATACAATGTTGATATATAACTACACAAATCAACACTTTGTTTCTTACATTTTTTATGTTAAAACTTTTCTGATAATTTGGATTTTCAGATAATTCGAATTCGGTTTCAAATTCTGATTTTCTTTACCCCCTAGTTAAAAGTATTATGTACCGAAACCTAACCCAACATACGTATATATACTTATACTGTGTCAAAAATAGCAAAGACTGGGAAAGGAAAGTCTATGTTTGAGCGGATTGATTAACATCTTATAAATAATGATTGTGTTACCAAAACAAGAGTTATAGTTGTGTCTTCATAATTTATTATATTTTGTGTATTTATAGATAATTTTGTTTTATGTAGTTAACTTGTAAATTTCTCCGTGCATTGCGACGAATACAAATGTAAAGTAACTCGGATTTGTATCGTCAACACCTGAATCGTTTCTGAACAAAAGTTATATCAAAACGTGGATAAACCAAAGATGTGCATTAAAATAAACACAAAACGTATTATATATGACCCGATTTATCTGAGAAAGAAATTTACGACCAAATGTTGAAGGATAAAACCTAAAATAAATAAAAATCTATTAAAAGACAAAAAAATTATAAATGTTTTTGAAAGTTGAAGGGTTATAAGTGAAAATACAAAATATTATAAAATAAAAACTAAAATAAACAAAAACTTACTAAAATAACTTAAAATATGGACAAACGGCCAAATGTAAGGCACTGGTCATACATTTTCATTTGTAACTATATAAAGCTAAGTAGAATATCTGTAAATAAGATGGACTGAAAAATAAAAGAAAATTTTTAATTAGGCATATAAATAGCCATGAGATTCCCGTCACAAAAGATTTATGAAAATCCATTGCATATTTGGTGACTGTACTAATGGTAATAAATTAATATCTATATCAAGTTGGCATAAAATCAATATTAATTTTACGTAACTGGACTAAAGCATCTTGACATTTTAGTTTTCAAATCAATCTTTAAGATGGAACTGTAAGAAAAATGTCTCTTATGTTGACTTTTTTAAAGTTCCGGATCCGGTGCTTTTTAAGGGAAGTTTATATAGGATAAAACTAATCTGGTAAAATTCTAATCATAATAGTCATAAGTCGAATGATTCATTTATACCGAAAGAGCATACGTTATTTACAAGCTGGAGAGAGAGTATCATGCAATCTCTCCGGCATTTTCCCTAAATTTCCATTGGTATTTACAACCCTTCATCTTTCTCAAACATTTATAATCCTTTTTATGTATTTTTATTTAGGTACGTGTTGTTATAAATTAAAGTTGAGTGCGTTTCTTTGAAAATTGGTACGCTTAGATATAATATGTTTTTTTTATGTTTTGATTTGATTTATATTTTGGCCTAAATTTTGTTTTACAACAAGTTGGGTCAAATATAATATGTTATCCTTAGACTTTATAAATTTGACTTACTTTACGTTCAGCGCTACTGCAACGCGCAATTCCATTTTTAACTTACAAACACAAATTTTTACATATTTTTATGTGTATGTCGGTATAAGTTAAGGTTAGTGTTGGACTTAAATTTCTTTCATTGTGTAGGCCATATATAATACGTTACCATGCTTATTTTTATGTACATCTTCAGTTCATCTACGTATTGACGTAACTTTTATTCAGAAATGATTCAGGTTTTTAAGGTACAAATTCAAGTTACTTTACATTTGGACCCGCCGCATCGTGCGAGGAAATTTACTAGCTTAATTACAATCACAAAATGGATACCAGTGCCATGTTCCTGCATGGTAGCTAGCCATTGGTCAGGACTTGATTTTTTTGTATGCCTTTTTTAGCCTTTATTATTCAACATATAGTATTAGAACTTACAACCCTTCAACTTTCTAAAACTTTATAATCATTTTTTACATGCTTATATTTATGTACGTTCGGTATCATTAAAGTCGATTATGTTTTTATGAAAATGGGTAGGCTCACATATAATATATTTTCTTTTTTGCTTTTTGTGTACGTTTTCATATGATTTATGTTTTGGCATAAATTTTGTTTTACAACAAGTGTATACAAAGAAACACATTTTTTCCAACATTAGTACATAAAAAAGTTGATTTTATACCGTATTTGATATGATTTATATGTTGCATTTGGTGCATATCAATTACCATTTACACTGATCAATCATTCAGGAGTGTGCATAAGGGTAATTACATAAAACGGGATTTTAGATTTTTGTGGGTATTCACAGATTTGAAGATTACCGATATAGTGATTTGAAATTTCCATCAATTGCCAGTTTGATGTCGAAACAGAGAAGCTGCATTGATTTTAGAGATGCGAGCTATGAGAAGTAAATAAAAAAACAACACGGAGGTGGTTAGTGTCGAAACAGAGAAGCGGCATTGATTAGTTTCAAGTTGGTGATTATTCGTGAAGATTGTAGTTAAGCAAATCAGAGCAGGTTGGGAACCGTGCAAACAAAGACCTGGAGTTTTATTTCAGGGGTAACTTATTGAATAAAACGCAAACCCGAATCATCAATCAAGGGGGAATTATCGTATCATAAATTACTTGATTAAAATTGTAGAATCTTCAAACACAGCTCTTATATTTGAAGATCGAGACTCGATAGTGACATATAAGGGGAAATTGTTAGTGCATATTATGTGTGTCCGCCACTGTGCGAATAGGCTCGATAGAGTGTGTGTGGAATATTGTATAATTTAGTGAGAAAAACGAACACATGACATTTTGGAGAGGCCGAGACTCAACTGCACGGACAAACTTGGTCCATTACAAACCAATGTCTATATAAAGGTGTCATGTGTTAGAATTGTTAAGTTTATAAGGTTAGGTTCATTTGTAAACAACCCTCTTGATTGTGAACACTAGTGAACTAATCCATGCCCTTGATTATCAATACACAAGTGTAAATCAATGGCCATGATTTGATGATGAAAATACACTAGTGTATTTTACGGTTTGATGATGTAAATTAATGGTCAGGATTTGTTCACTTAGTTCACAAATACATTAATGTTCTCTCTAGAACCCCACCCTATATATATATATATATATATATATATATATATATATATATATATATATATATATATATATATATAGGGAAGGGGTTAAATGAGAACACTAAATATCGTGAGAAATGTGAGAACAAATGAAAAAACCACAAGAACTTGGTAAAAAACAATTAAAATTCAAAATTTCTTTTTACACTTATCATTATTATTCGAATACAATGTTAGAAATCAGATTTACACATTTAAATTTACGTGAATTCATAAATAAATAAAAATTTACACATGTGTAAATTTGTTATATTTACGCATGCGTAAAAAATCTAGTAAGAGTGATTTTGAGAGGAGAATTGAATTATTTGATGTTGTAAATTCTTTTTTGATGTTGTATTTTAATTACAATGAGGTTTGTATTAAAAAATTCGATTTTATTGGTTTTTTCATTCGTTCTCACGGTTCCCGCATATTTAAAGTTCTCAAGATAACCGTCCCCTATATATATATATATATATATATATATATATAGTGGAGAGTTAAAATGAGAAGAAAAATTTTGTAAGAATAAAAAGAATAACTTTTAAACCAATAGAAATTCTCCATTTATTTCATTTAATGTGTGTATGTAACATTATGAAAAATGACATATAGGTAAATCTACAATTGTCATTAATTAGCTAATTAATTAAACTTGTAACTCATTTTTTTCATATACTCTTTCAATATAAAATAATTTATGGTGTAGGATAATTTTCGACATGTGGGATAAATTTTAATATGTGTAGGATAAATTTTGAAATGTGTAGAGTAAATTTACATGTGTGTAGGGTAAATGTAAGATATATGTAGGATAAATTTTGAAATGTCTAGGATAAAATGTTTTTGCTTTATTAACGAGAGATAACAAAATTAATGAGAGGAGTTATGAACTATGTAATGTTTTAACATTATGCCCTTTTCTTATATAGGGAAGGTTCATTTGAGAAGAAATTTAATGTGAGAAGAAAAAGAAGAAATGGCATAATGGTAAAACATTAAATAGTTTATAACTACTCTCATTAATTTTGTTATCTCTCGTTAATAAAGCAAAAACATTTTATCCTACACATTTCAATATTTATCCTACATATGTCTTATATTTACCAGAATTTACCCTACACACATGTAAATTTACCATACACATTTCAAAATTTATCCTACACACACTAAATTTATCCTACAATGTCGATAATTGTCATACACCATAAATTATTTTATCTTGAAAGAGTATATGAAAAAAATGAGTTACAAGTTTAATTAATTAGCTAATTAATAACAATTATAGATTTACCTATATGCCCTTTTTCATAATATTAAATACACACATTAAATGAAGTAAATGGAGAATTTCTATTGGTTTAAAAGTTATTCTTTTTATTCTTACAAAATTTTTATTTTCAGGGTAAGGTTATTGTAAGAGAATATAAAAGTGTGAGAAATATAAGAAAGAATCTAAGCCATTAGATATTTAATCTAATGATTGTGATATTGATGACAATCTTGTAAATAGTGTTGACTATTAAACTAATTAATTTTCCAAATTAAGGGTATAACGGTAAATTTAACATTTTTAAATTAAGAAACTAACATTAATGCACATGCAAGTTTCCCCCCTCTTTTTTAAACGTCAATAACATTTTATACGTAACTCTTTTTTTTAAAAGATTACACCATAATAATGAGTGTTTTTTATCTTTAATATGAGTACCATATTGATATACTTATGTAGAGAAAAAAATTACGTCTCACATGGATGTTTAAGTCAATGGTGTTTTTTCTATGTTCATACAATGGTGTTTTAATTGTAGGGTGTTATTTCTGTTATATTTCTGTTCTTCATAAGATGTATGACTTTAATATACATGTTGTGATATTTTTATGAGTTAGGGTGTTATTCCTGTTATATTTAATATGAGTACAAAGGTCCTTGATTTATTAGGGTGTTATTTCTATTATATTTAATGTTAGGGTGTTTTTTATAAGATGTGTGCCTTCATTATACATGTTGTGGTGTTTTTATGAGTTAGGGTGTTGTTTTTGTTATATTTCTATTCTTTATAAGATGTATGCCTTCAATATACATGTTGTGGTGTTTTTATGAGTTAGGGTGTTATTTCTTTGTAAGATGTATGCCTTCAAATTCGAAAATCCCTACAATATCTGCCAAAAATCGGTTACATATATTCATTTCTAATTAGATTTTATTAATTAAACTACACTTATATCCTTAAACTACCAAAATAAAAAGGGAGAAGTGTCGCCTCCAAAATCTTTCTTATCCTTCTCACACTTTTTATTTTCTTAGATGAACCTCTACCTATATATATATATATATACACACACACACAGGGTCTGGTTCAATTGTGAACCTCCCCTCCTCACTAGTTGTGAACTAAATGAACAAATATTGACCCTTGATTAGTTCTTAAGATTAAAAGGGTAGGATTGTAAATAGCCTATAAAATTTTATTTTTATTAGTTTTAAAACTAATTATAATTTACCTTCAAAATATTAGTTACCATAACTGATCCCTAGATTTTAGTTTTTCAATTGAATTATTGCTAATCAAAATTTCAAAATCCTACACCCTCCACCCAGGGCACTGAGCGGGTAGGGTCTTGCAGCTTTCATCCTGGGCCAGCACGCCGCCGCCACCCCCACAAGTAAGCTTGGCGGGTATGTGAAGCCAGCTTGGGAACCCGCTTGAGATTGTTGATTTTGACTGTGGTTGTTGACCTCTAACAATTATATGACCGTTATAATATTTTATTTATTTTTTAAATCTTATAAATAACCATATCTTTCTCAACGTATTTTCACTGTAAACCATCTCAGTTCACTCTAAACTGTTTACTCGTTTTCATTCTTATCAATCGTTTCATACGAAGAGTTGGGTATTTACTTATCACTAAACGATTACGAAGACAATTTTTCAACCGCATGTAATTTATTTCGTGGACAAGCTTCAAGAACTCGAAGCGGAAGCCATGGCAATGTCCTGGGCTATTCCAAGAAAAAAAACGTTAAACGTGATCGCGTACAAGGTAACGAAAATCTTATGAACGAACTACAAAAACGATTGGTATCCGGGACTAAAAAAATCAATCTTGGATGCTCCCTAATCAGTACATAATGGTTATCGGTGAATGATATGCCAGTCCCCTTAGTGACAAATATCTAGTCCTAACTAGTGGTTTTAGTAACTGAAACTTAGTCCCAATGCATGACACTATCAGGGACTAACGATCAGACTCTAAATACATAAAAGTTGAGTCGTTAATTTGACCTGCTACCACATAATTTCAGTCCCTAAAATATTTCTTCAATGACAATATCAGTCTCAAATACTACTATGATGTTTAGTCCCTTTTGTGTATACTTTAGGGACTAGAAATCAGTAATCAAACAAGACTATATTTATACTATATTATAATGCATGGGGCGAGCATTTTAAGATACCCAAAAAATAAGAATTGTTTCCTCTTAATTTATAAATACACCCCTAAAATGAGGGTAAATTGGCTTTTTAAACAATAATTTTAGCCTGCCATCTTATTAACTTAAATTCAAGAGTTTTAACATAATTATGAGTAATTAGTTACAATTTTCCTTACCACAACAAACTTATAATTGTTTTACGTATTCTTGTCGTATCTTATAAACTATAATGTTTAAAAAAATCCAAAAGTATCGTGACGACCTACTCATTTGTGTCGATGTTTGGATAGTTGTCTTGGTCAGTATTGTCGTGTGGATTAAAAGGTACAAGTAAATGATGCCATAGTGTACAATTGATTAAAGCCCAATGTATTTAGTTATTATCCCAGAATGTTTAATAGCTACAGAATGTCAAGTGATTAAATACTGTCAATTTAATTCTCTCATCTAGATTAAACTCTAATCCCTTGTATTTAACAAAATTATACATAATTAGTTAGTGGTTACACTGTATCACCTTATAAAAAAATTAACCCCCCTCCCATGATTTTTAAACGGTTTTAACTTTTTGGTAAGTTAATTGTTTCTTTTAAAAATACACCATATAAACAAGAAATCTATTCACTTTAATTTGAGTATAGTATTGCTTTAGTTTTTTTCATTAATAAAATGTATATGTTACATGATTAGTAGTGTCCAAGGGTGAGTAATAAATAAATCCTTAACCAAAACCGAACCAAAATCAATCATAAACTAAACTAACTGAAAACTGATTAACCGAAACCTGAATTAACCAAAAACGGTTTATCGATTTTTTGTACCCTCATTTAACCAAAATTAATAGAATCGAACCATTCATATTTTCATATATTTCTAGTTTTATACCTTTAATTCATGTATTTCATATTTATACCCCCATTTATGCATTTATACATCCATTTCATGTACCTATACATCCATTTCATGTATTTATACCTAATTTCATGTATATCTAATCAAAAGTTTTAGCCAAAGTTTGGTTTTGGCTATTAACCAAAATTAAACAAATCAAACCAAAAACCGTCAATCTAACTGAATAAACCAAATCGATTAACTGAAAACCGGATTGCTCAATAAAATAGACAAATCAATGACCTCGATTTCGATTGAGGATAATAATCTAACCAACCGAACGATGCACACCGTGACGATGTCTGTGTTTACCGCCGCATCGCGCACACCTATAGGTTATTAACCAAAATAAGTTAACATGTAAGCAATAACTCATTCGTTAACCTAAACCAAACCCAAAATAGACGAAACCGAACCAAAATCAACTAAAATCTGAATTATTTGAAAACTAAAACCTGAATTAAACATAAACTAATTATCAATGTTTTTGTACTCTTGTTTAACCAAAATTAGCTGAGTCGAACCGAATCATTCATATTTTCATATAATTCTAGCTTTTATATCTCTATTTCATATTTTATATCTCCATTCATATATTTATACTTTCATTTCACGTATTTATACCTCAATTTCATATATTTCTAAGCAAAAGTTTTATCCCAATTTTGGTTTTTGCTATTAACTAAAATACAATTGAACCAAACCAAAAACCGCCAATCTTACCGAATAAACCGAAGTGATTATCCGAAAAACCGACTGGTTAACAAAATAGACTAACCGATGACTTTGGTTTTGGATCTGGTTGAGGATAATAACTGAACCGACCGAATCATACACAACACAATGAAATAAATTACCTAATTACTTCGCTTTTAATGTATATCTAGCACAATTATGCTACAATAAATATTATATGAATAAGAAAACTACCAAAAACGAGTATGGCAATGCGATATGTCGCTCCCGCCTCATCATGCAGGCATCCTGGTTGTTGTCCTTAATAGGTTTCTTTATATCATGATTCCATATCAAATTAGTTTCCAATAAAATGCTTTAAAGACTTAGAATTAGGCCCAGGTACCACTCGATTTCAGTCGCTAATATGCCACTTTTAGTGACTGAAACTTAATATCGGATATTATGTTATTTTAGTCTTTAATATGTACTTATGGAGTCTAATAATCAGCCTAAGATACATTCATTTTCAGTCTCTAATATATTTATTTAGGGCCATAAAATTAGTCTTCTAAATTAGTCACTAATATGTTTTTGCAGTGACTATTTTTTAGTTTCTAATAGTATGTGTCAACTGCAATGTTTTTCACTAACAACTCCCTTTAAGGAATGAAAAATAGTACGTAGTGTCGTTATTTTACAGCTGATTTGTAGTTTTATATATTAAAATCTAGTCAATAATAGTAATATCATTCACAAATTTGCTTCTTGCTTCCAAATAATAGGTTCGATTAGCTTGTGAGCCTGCTCGAGCCTGAGCTTGTTGATTAAACAAGCTTAGCTCACAATCCAATCAACCTAATAAGACTTTTTCTCACCGCTAATAATACAAAATAGTGGAAGTATACCGCCCACGTTGTGGCTCTCGAAGGAACTCATAAATCGAAGTATATGATAGGATGTATCAAGGTTTGAAGAAGAATTACTGATAGATAGGAATGAAAATGACATAGAAAGTATCAAAATGTTGAACTTGTTCGCAAGTTAAAACTGAGCATTAGAAACATTTAGGTTTACTTCAAGGATTTGAAATTCCAGTATGGAAATGGAAATTGATAACAAATGGATGTTGTTACCAAATTATCAAAACAAGAACAGGTAACAACACAATCTGGGTTATTGTGGATCGACTAACTAAGTCAGAAAAATTCCTAGCTATGAAAGGAACCTTTAATATAGAACGCTTAGTTAAGTTGTATGTGGATGAAATAGTCTCGTTACATGGAATCCCATTATCTATTGTATCTTATCAAGATAATCGTTTCACTTCTCATTTTTAGAGAATTTTCAAAAAGCCGTGGAAACTCAACTGAATCAGAGTACAACTTATTATGTGCAAGATGAAAGAACAATATAAACATAGGGAGACATGCTAACTGCTTGTGTAATAGATTTTGATGAAAGTGTGACAATCACTTTCCACTCATAAAAATTCTAAAATAAACAAATAGTTATCATACCCGTATTAATGTTGCGCCATTTGAAGCACTTTATGGATGATAGTACCATCCAGTATGTTAGGCAAGAATAGGAGAAAAGCAACTATCAGGCCATGAGATCTGCAAACCGTTAGAATTTCAAATATGAGAATGAATGCTACTAAAAGTCTCTGTGTAGAAAGGAATAGTCCGATTCAAAAAGAAAGGAAAATCAAGTCTAAGGTTTGTTGGACTATTCGAAATCATTAAATTGGACTAGTAGCTTATCAGCTAAAGTTGCCAGAAGAAATGGCTGGTATACATGATGTATTTCATGTATACAACTTAAGGAATTGTTGAATTGATGAATCATTAATCATGCCTCTTCAAGATGTAGAGGTGAATTTCATTAAAAGACCTTTATACGTCCAAGATAAAAAGAAATTAAGAATCTCAAAGCATAAGAGATTAGTTCTCGTCAAAGTGATCTGGAACTCAAAACATGGACCCAGATGTACTTAGGAATTGGAATCAAAGATAAGATAGAAATATCCATACTTGTTTTAGTGAATCTCGAGGACGAGATTTAAAACAAGGTGGGGAGGATATAACAACCCTCAAATATATTCCGAATAAACCTGTAATCAAAACCCCAAGTGCGCGCGACGAAACTGGTAATAATAAATCAGAAAACTTACCGGTTAAGAAAACTTTTCGGTTGATGTACCAACCCGTACAAAAATACCCTCACTAACAACATAAAAAAAACTGAACCATTTCGGATCAACCCGAGCTTACATGATAAGAACTGGCACGAACATCGAGAAAAACACGCGATTGGACGAATAAACGGCGGTTGATACATGTCACCGCGACCCGACATGTGTCAGACCTATGCTGGTGACGTGGCAGACCTAGGCTAGGCCGACCGCTCAGGGGGTCTCGCTAGATACCCTGGTTCCCCGCGCGTCGCTTCTGAGATACCAACCTTGTCTGGGACGTATTCATTTGCACTATCGACTTTTGAAATCGATCCTCTGATCTATCATAACTCTGTTTCTCTGTATTTGCGTGCATTAAACCCTAAACTCAAAAACAATAACCTGTTCGATTGATCAATAAACCAATCAACGAATGTCAAAGTGTTTCCTGGATAAGGCTATACTTTGTTAACTACGTTGAGGTTTTGATCTCGTGATTATCGTTAAAGTTTGAGTTAGGCTTAGACACTAATACGGATTACATTTGTGAAATTAGGGGTTAGAATCAGAACGCTTAAAACTAAATTCACTGATAACGTAGATGCTTAATTATCAGAAGACTCGGAACTATAAACTTACTATTAATCAAGAGGCTTAGTATCAGAAGACTTAGAATCAGGAGGCCTGTTAAACTAGAACTATAGATTTATAAGGTGAGTCATTCTCTTTCTCACAACATTATGAGTCATTCTCTTTTATTAAATGTTATGAAAACCCTAAAAGTTTTTTGGTTATTGCTTATAATTATAGGGGATTAAGTATTTGTATTCTTAAATTACTATCATATGTGGGGTTTTGTATACCCAACTTGATAAGCTTCACCAGTTGAGAGAATGATCAACAGTGATATGACCACAGTCACCGAAATGGGCATGTGACAAGTACTGATTTGAGTAATTGAAAGATTAAACAAATGTAAAAACCCTTAATGTTGTAATTATAACACTTTGTCTTTTTATGCAAATGAATGATCTCACTAGTATTTTCTACTGATCAATTATTTTTAAACATGTTTCAGGTGATTACAATAAATCTGAATAAGAGTTGTGATAAGGATTGGATTATTTTATCAATCAAATTAAGAAACATTGTTTTATGTATTCGGGCTTATCCTATTAAAGCTACCTTGTAAAACATGGTTTAATTCCATTGTTATATATAAAATTCGGGTGTTTCTAAACTCTGATATGCTTCTTAATTCATCGTCCTAATGAAATTTCTGCTACAATGTTTTCAAAATAACTACCCGTACCACTTGGCTGTTCACAACTCTCGTCTAGGGTGTGGTCGCGGATTGTTAAAATAACACCATATATTTAGATCATCAATAATCTTCACATGCATGTTAACATTTATCTTGCATTTTTCACATTAATCATGCATTATACACACTCCTAACTTAGGGTTTTTCATCCAAAATCATCATCAAACATTTTTATACCACAAAACACTACAAATATACCCTCAAACTCAAATGGACAAAACCTCAAAACATATCATCTTGCATGTTACGTCCAACATCTTTAGAGCATAATTTTCAATAACAAACACATCCATAAACACACCCATTAATCACGGATCATACACACACATTCTAACCTTCAAATTCTCTTGTTTAAACCCTAGATTTACTTATTTCATTTGTAAAAACCCCTTTGTTTGGTAAACATCATCACTTTTTAAACATATCAGAATCTCATCACTTGAAGTTTTAAGAGACAAATTTACCTTGGATGAACAAAACAAGATTTCTTAAGATGAAGAGGGTTTATTGATGATGAATCATCCTTAATATGCTTCTGTGGATGCTTGGATTGTTCAAGGAATGTTCTAAGTTCTTATGTGTGTGTAAATGAAGATGTATGTAAGTGTTTTGAGAAGATGAAGATGAAACAAGTGAAATGAAGGGGAAGAGGAGCTAAGTGACAGTTATAAGGAAAGAGAAAGGGGAGAGAGAAGGTCTTGGGAAGGTGTAAAAATATTTAGCTTAAGGAGTGTGAGTTTGGTGTTAATTTTGTATGGATGTGTAAGTAATAATGGGATTTTACAAAGATTTGTAAGATATTTTCATGGGGGTGGGCCCCTTGGCCGAAAATTAGTGTGTGGGGGTGGGTTTATATATATATTTTATAAAAATAATACTTGTACAATTTAATAAAAGTCTTGCAACTTTTATTAAAGTTTAGGACCTAATATCACTTGTGGGGAGGTGGGTTAAAATATTACCTACTAATTATATCATAATATTACTACTTGGAATGATACCTAATGTTTAGTGGTGTCTAGGTTTACTTAAGATAGTAAAAGGTATACAACACAAGCAATTTCCGGACAATTTAGACAGGCAATCACCATTTAAGGTGTTTGCGCATTTCTTCTATAGTTCCACCTTAAACTAACATGCCAGACACATTCATGGGCTTCTAAACACTAACCAAGTCATCACCAATATTCGTTACGGGTATAACATTACTTCAAAATACGGAAATTCTTTAATATCATCTTTTGCAAATTCCACGCACACTAGGCTTTATTAATTTTAATTTGACTTTAATCACACATAAAGTAAGTCTTATTGTACCATTTCATAATAACACGTTTATAATTACAGTACAGATAATGATCGGAAAACACGGGGTGTCACACTTCTACACCTTCATTTACACATTGCAAGACCTCAACAACCATCCCTCTTTCTCTAACTCATGGCCCAAACATCCCTCCCAAACCCATGTTCTTCTTCACACTAAACTCACTAAAAACATACTAGAAATCGATCTAAGTTAGGGTGTTAGAAGTTTTAGAAGGATATTTGAGCTACATTTGTTTCCAGCTATAAATAGGGGTGCTTTGTTTCATTTCAATCCATCCCTTGGCAAACCACTACTTCACACCTGCCACCACTCCACCACCACAATACCACCATCATCCATCCACCATCCACCATCCATCCTAGAGTGTGTAGTAGTCTCGGGATCCAAGATTGATCGTAAGAGTTTTTGTCAAACAAAGGAAATTGTTGGCAAATCTCTTACATCACTTGGTGAAGACAAGTTATTTATATATTACTTTTGATTTCCTAGCTTTGGTTAACTTTTACTTGGGTATGTATAATGACTTTAATAACTAGCTTTTTGTATTGAAAGTGAACTTCATTCTATTATCTTTCATGTTTCGTTGATTCACTCATTCGTGTCTTTACGGTCTATATAAAGCGCGTTAACTGCTTGGAAGGGGGTTAGAAGGGTGGCATAGGTAAAGTTCTTGCCTCATTCAGTGTATAGATCCTGCGAGGACTTGGGTCAAGCTTATTAGGACTTCGCTTGAGGCAGGATAGCATCAAATCAGGGGAAGTAAGAACAGCATCAAACCTGCCTTGCGGGACTGTATCTCTGCTGACTCAGACCAATATGGCCAGGGAAGCGTTGCCTCCAATAAAGGGACATACCACATTTTGCATTAATAACTTTCTTAATTATCTTTCAATATTTTGGCCTTGCGGGACTGTATCCTTGCTGACTTAGATCAATACAGCTGAGGGTATTGTCGTCTCCAAAAGTGGGGTATGTCACTTTAACTAAAATAATCTCTTAAAAAAACCCAAAGCATGGAAATTATCAAAGGATACATAAATAATGAGTCGGATCCAAGTGATTCTATCTTGTCTATTTGTCTCTGTTATTATTATTTAAGTTTATTCTTACTTATTAAAAACTTTTTTTATAATAACTTGATTAGATTAGACATCGGTTATATTCCAGTAGTAAAAGCTCTTGTGTCCTTGGATGACCTCGGTATCTTACCATAACTATACTACGCCAATGATGTGTGCAGTTTCCCGAACGTGTTGTAGAGAGTGATAGTTGAATATCGTGTTTTTATAAATTCAAAGCTTGAATAAACAAGTGAAAAGTACTTAAAATAGAACTAAAAATTATACCCATGCTCGCACACGTCAAGTTTTTGACACCGTTACCGGGAAAACAAGGATCTTAAGAAAGTTTAAAATCGACTGCCTAATCATTTTTAATCTTCTTTTTTTTCTTTCTAGGTTTTTTCTTCTTTTTCTACATTTTCCCTATCTAGTGCAGGTTAGCAGGGGCCGTGCACGATTAACACGGGGCCGTGTCTAACTTACAGTAGCTAAAAATTAACAAAAACTTTTTCACAAAAGGCTCACACTGGGCCGTGCCTCATCTGACACGAGGTCATTTTAAAAACGCTCAGTATCAGAAAAATCACAGTCCTTAAACGGGGCCGTGCCTCTCAAAAAAATTATTTCTTTCCCGAGGGCCGTAATCTTCTGGGTATTATCTAAACAATGGATTATTACATGGAGATTATGACTACTACTATTATGATGATTACGAGGAACCATATTATACCATATGCGGTGAATCCCATTTGGTACAAAATTGTTACCTCTTTCAACCATCAACCTCATACACAACACATGAGGAACCATTTGAGCTCCTAAAAATTAAGCTTTGATTGGAACACTCCACCGTTTGAAACATACGAGACACCACCCACCATTGTCCCCAAAGCTGAAAGCCTCATACCAAGTCTCAAGAACATAAAACTATTGATCAAGCAATCTCATGCAAGAGAAGAGAACATTTGTACGATGAGGTAATCGACGAATAGGTAAAACCTCAAAAGCCAAAAAAAGAGGAACCACTCAAACAAAAGCGTACGTATGAAGATGAAAAACCAAACCAAGTCACACGGAAGGTAAGTCTACAAAGGTAAATTTCAAAGAGGAACAACAAGACCTCCAAGAAATACATATTTTACAACCTTCTTTTGAAAATCATAGTTTGATTCCATCTCATGCTAAGATTTTAAAAGAGTTAAACACTAATCCTAACATCAAAGAAATGGGAAGTGTTAACTTAACTAAAGATCAAACTTCGCTAATACAAGATGAATAAATTGAATTACACATAAAACTGGTAACATGTTTTATTCAAAACATCTATATTAGTAACATTTCAATAAACAAAGATCTTTGTGTTAATACAATGCCTAGCTATGTATTTGAAAGATTAGGTATTGTTGATTTTCTTCCGTTCAGAATTCCTATCCTCTTGGCTCTTCGAAAAACTACAAATGCTACGAGAGTGGTTGAAGACGTTCTCATTCAAACACAACAAACAGTTGTACCAACCAACTTCATCATCTTAGATGATGCTCCCCTCCGTTGGGATAACCATTAATAAAAAACCCATCAAGCTTTGCTCAAACAAAAACACTAAAATCTTCCCACTAAACTTGGAGCCATCAAACAAAGCTTTAATCTCGATATGAAATATCCAATAAACAATGACGATCCCTTGTTGGAAGATGAGCCAGAACCACCCGATACGGTGGGTCTACCCAAGGACCCTAATAAATGTGGGGTACCATGGAGGCATTCCATGAACTACAAGTTAATAAAAGTAGTTTACTTAAACATACTTGTTCAACTTTCAAAAATATGAATTTTTTAAAGGAAAATCATGTTTAAGATTTAGTTTAATTCTTAGTTAATGCTTTTATTTTAAGTTTTCTAAATTAGTAGGGATAATAAACACACAAAGTAGGGTTAGAACTAGCCAAAGGACGTTAAAACAGAACCCCATGCACGTAAACATAAGTCCCCCAAATCGAAATCTTCATCATAGAAAGTGCAGCACGGGCGTGTAAGGTAAGCACGCCCTCGTGCCTCCTCATTGCTGATACAAAAATGGCAACTAGAACTATCACACGGGGTCGTGCCTCTAAGGCACGCCTCGTGCCCATCTTCTATAGGTTTTTCAAAAAATATGATACTAACACTATTGACACGGGGTCGTGCCTCCCTAACACACCCCCGTGTCCAGTGCACAGTTTTCGAAAAAACCATTGTTATTAACCCACATTTACACATTTAATCAATTTGAACCAATTTTGGACACATTTAGTACAATTTTTAATTTAAATGTGAGGTGGGGGGGGGGGGGGAACTTAACTTGAATGTGTTTATCCTAAAATCAAGCCTTACAAAACTCTAATTGGAACCGCTAAAACACCCCAAATCTTGTTCAAAAATATTTCTTTTTATTTGATATGTCCTGTTTATAGTTTAAGCTAGAAACTAAGATCTTAAAAGTTCAAGTTTTTACAAATTTACAACCGATAGTGCCGTGATAAGAAGAACCATATAAGAAAATTTTATAGAAAGGCATGACAATTCTTTTCAAAAATTGATTGTATATATAATTTCACACTTTTACCCATTTTACCACAAAAATGTGAGTTTTGAGCCTTTACCGAGCATTCAAATTCAAATCTTTACTAAATGCTCATTTTCATTTCTTGTGTGAATAGCCGTATGGTTCTTACAAATCTAGAACTTTACAAGACAATACATTCCCGATACTTACCAACTAATCCAAGTAAGTATATTATGGAGGCATTAGGATCTTTAAACCTTTTTCATTTTCAACCTTGTTTTCTATTTATCTCCCCACCAAAAACAAAAACTAAGAAATTTTCCCCAAGTTAACCCCTTTGAGCCTAAACCTTTTGTTTCAACACCCGCAAAATACCATTTTGCACAAATCACCCATCAACCAAAACCGATCTTTCTTTTTACATCCCTTTGTTTTAGTAAATTGCGGTTCTTTTGAAATTTATATAAAAAGAGATAACTTAGTTTATTCAAAACAATAAATCTCTAGTTGCTTGAAATAAATAAGCAAAATTATTGCTTATAAGCCCTTAGTTTGTAACTAAGTCACAAATAAATAAATTTTAAAAAGAAAACCGACATTTTACATTTTAGCCACTTTCCAATAAAACTACCCTACCCCTAACCAAAAACCTATGCTTTAAAGTCCTCTATATTTACAAAGATTATGTTAAAAGGAGGAGGTTTGATTACTTGTCAAGTATATGGTAGGAGTAAGTCACATACCGGTATCGAGCGTTTCACTAATACATTTTCGGACGAGTGTTGAGTGATCACTTATGAGGTATGTGAATTTGTATGTAAATGAAATTTTATAAAGGCATGTTATGCCCAAAAGTATTTATTTTTCTTATAAAGAGTTCTAAATAAATCATGTTTAAATAGGATTGTAAATAAAATAAAATAAAATAAAAACAAGAATAAAGAAAACTTGTATTCCCGACACCCTACAAACAAGACCCAAAAAGCTTCTTCCCTACCAATTCCATTTGGGTGTGTAAGCAATATTAAAGAGTTTTGCTTGAGGACAAGCAAAGATTCAAGCGTGGGGGTATTTGATATGCACAAATGCAACATATAAATCGTATCAAATGCGGTATAAAATCAACCCTTTTATATACTGATGTTGGAAAAAGTGTGTTTCTTTGTATACTTTTGATTTTCAGGATTAAAAGATATTAAATGTACAAAAGGAACAAATTAACGGCAAAAACCAACATAAATACAAAAGAAGAGAAGCTAGCACTTCATATCGACCCTCCGAGCTTCACCCCAAGATAAAAAACAACATGTCAGAAGACAGGCACGGGGTGTGCCATCGAGGCACGGGGCCATGCCCCAATCCAGATTCCATGAAGAAAAAGACAAACAGAAGTAGACAAGAGACAAGGGGCCGTATCCCATGGACACGACGCCGTGGTCAACTTCCAGATTCAAAACCTTGGATAGTACAGCAAGTACAATGGCCGCAGGGTCGTGTCAGTGAAGCACATGGCCGTGTGAGCATCTAGATTGACAAGATCATTAAATGAAAATAGGGAAAAAGGAGGCATGGGGTCGTGCCCATTAGGCACGAGGCTTTGTTTCATTTCAATTCATCCCTTGACAAACCACTTCTCTCACACCTGCCACCACTCCACCACCACAATACCACCATCATCTATCCACCATCCATCCTAGAGTGTGTAGAAGTCTCGGGATCCAAAATTGATCGTAAGAGTTTTCGTCAAACAAAGGTCATGCTTGGTTATTTTCTTACATCACTTGGTGAAGACAAGTTATTTATGTATTACTTTTGATTTCCTAGCTTTGGTTTACTTTTTAGTTAGGTTTGTATTAATGACTTTAATAACTAATTTTTTTATTGAAAGTGAAATTAATTCTATTATCTTTCATGTTTTGTTAATTCACTCATTCGTGTCTCTACGATCTATATAAAGCACGTTAACTGCCTGGAAGGGGGTTAGAAGGGTGGTATGGATAAAGTTCTTGCCTCGTTCAGTATGTAGATCCTGCGAGGACTTGGGTCAAGCTTATTAGGACTTCCCTTGAGCAGATAGCATCAAATCGGGGGAAGTAAGAATAGCTTGAGCCCTTTATAAACAAACTACTATTAAAACTTTAAACCGGCCTTGCAGGATGTATCCCTGCTGACTTAGACCAATATGGCCGAGGGTACTTTGCCTCCAAAAGAGGGACATGCCACATTTTGCATTAATAACTTACTTAATAATCTTTCAATATTCCGGCCTTGCGGGACTGTATCCCTACTGACTCAGACCAATATGGCTGAGGGTATTGTTGCCTCTAAAAGAGGGGCATGCCACTTTAACTAAGATAATCTCTTAAAAAACCCAAAGCATGAAAATCATCAAAGGATACGTAAATAATGAGTCAGATTCAAGTGATTTTATCTTTCTATTTGTCTCTTTTATTATTATTATTTATTTAAGTTTATCCTTACTTATTAAAAACCTTTTCCTAAAAACTTGATTAGATTAGACGTCGATGATATTCTGGTATTAGAAGCTCTTGTGTCCTTGGACGACCTCGGTATCTTACCATCACTATACTATGCCAACGATGGGTGCACTTGCTCTAGCGTGTTCTAGAGAGTGATAGTTGAATATCGTGTTTTTATAAATTTAAAGCTTGAATAAACGAGTGAAAAGTATTTAAAATATATCTAAAAATTATACCCATGCTGCACACGTCATTAATCTCCATAATAAGCAAATCTTCATCGGATAACAAATTATCTGGTAACACATTGTGATCTGAAGAAGCATTCTTCCATGATTAAATTCACATTCTTCTTCTTTAGTTACGATAACAGATGTTTAGTCCGAAAAACAATTTCTCTGTGGTTAGTCCGAAAAACAATTTCTCTGCTTGAAGATTAAACATTCTGACACTTTAAATCACTGAGCTGTGATATCTTTTAAGTATCGCAACTAATGCATCTCCTGACGCTAATCCTGTTGTCCGGCTTTTATGAAGAATCAGGACTCAAACCCTAGGATATCAATCTAATCGCATGGCCTTAATAATCTGAACTTTCTATGATCATGAACTAAGAGTCCAGACTCTATGCATCCCTGTACAATCTGAAATCGAAACCACAAAAATATAGTTGCACGTATGAATTTTAAAAATACCGGAATTTCAATATATTCTAATGAAATTTTTATTCCCATTTTTGCAAATTCTGACCTCTCTAAACTTATCACTGAATTTCCCTCTCAAACTAAAAAAAACTCAACTATGTGAAATATGTGCCATTTTGGTTCACGAAAGTCAGTTTTTCATTAATGCAAATTTTTCTTGTTGGCCCATTAATAGTCACTATACCAAATGATAAACATTCTACCTAAATATCAATGATTACCCCACTATTTTCAAAACACTGTGATATTGTCATCATATTTATTCTCCAAATCCTCTACGGTGTCCCCAAACAACCCGTATTTATCGCTAAAATCTCGAAAAAAATTTCAAACACCAATTTTTTTTCTAAACACTCATCTCAGCACCACGATCAGAAAATGCCTTTTTTAGACATTTTGACTCATTCGCGCGGATGAAAAATCTTCATTCGTGCGAAGGTCTCCTTCGAGCAAACGAACTTTATAGATTTGGAACGAATAAGGTTTGTTCGTATGGATGAGGTCTGGTCCGTGCGGATGAGAACCTTCATGCGGATAAAGGTTGATTCGTGAGGATGAAGGACTAGTTCGTGCGAATGAACACGATTTTTCAAAAGGATAAGGCTTCATTCGTGCTGATGAATGTCTCCTTCACACGAATAAGCACTCCTGTGCACGAAACTCACTCGTCCATTCAAAACATTGCTGATTCAATTTTTTGATCCAAAATCTTTATTTTTTCGAATTTCATGATGAATCTTTCACATACTATGTCAAAATTCATTATTGATTAATCCTATGATTTTAGTTTTTCTTTTTATCCGTTAATTGACCGTTAATTTTATGTTTTACGTCTAAAGACCCATAAAGCATGAGCGTAGGTGATTCAATAAATTGTTAGATTGATTGAATCGGTACCGTAGCTCTGATACCAATTGAAAGTTTTGGATCCCATGCGTTTAGACGGAAGTTTGGATAGGATAAAGCTAATTCGGTAGAAATCTAGTCATAATAGTCATAAGTCAATGATTCCATTCATACCGAAAGAGAATACATCATTTACAAGCTGGAGAGAGAATTATACAATCTCTCTAGCATTTCCCCTAGATTCCCAAAACTTAACAATTCTAACACATGACACCTTTATATATGTAGGTCCACTTGGAGGATCAAGATAACCTACTTCCTTGTTGTTTAACACACACATGAGTGTGGAATCCAAGTGTATATGCAAACCAAAGAAAAATATAGTAAACATAAAGGAACAAAGATACACTATCTTTTGATTAACAGAAGAAAGCTAGTACAAACACATACAAACATTGTTCATACAGACTCAAGGTATTCTCTCTGTGCCCTCTTATGTGAACTGTGAAGTGCATGTCTGTATATATAGGCCCAACACCCAGCAACATCATGAAGAATGTCACTGGTCGTACGAAGAACAACAAAGCCCACGAAGAACAGGTTCTTCGTGGACTATTCTCACGAACAACCAGCTGCTGTGAAGAACTGTTATTCGTGAAAGGTAACTCGTACGAACAATCTAATGGCTCGTACAAACAAGTAACTCGCTCGTACGACCAAGCAAATGTTCTTCTTGAATGGTCATTCGTATGAACATGAAATGACTCACACGAACAAGCAATGGCTCGTACGAGCAAGCAACTTGCTCGTATGAAGCACAATTCACTCACACGAATAAGTAGTTCTTTGGAGAACCCCTGTAACAGAAATACCGCATAGACAACAAGATCAGAAACACAAAACTTAACAGTATGCACACATGCAACTGTTTACAACATAGACAAACTAAACGTTGTGCTAAATCAAGATAGGAGGATATCTTGATTTGGTCGACACGACCAAAGATTTACAGACACAACTAACAAAGACCGTACAATTACTGACATAACTAAGAACAGCGACAAACACAAAAGTGTATCAACAACTCCCCTTGACTGTTGCTTGGTCTTCGATCTTCATTTCTCATAGCCTGCTGCATTCAAATTCACTGAACACTTTCAACCAACATTGACTGAAAAACAGTATCTCAACACTATCAAAAAACATCAAACCTTTCTTGTTTCCTCTTGAGTACCACCGGAGGCAACTGGATAGGCCACGATCTGCTGTGCACTAGACCCTACCACTGGAGTTGCAGCAGAACCCTCTGGTTGCGTGGATGAAGCTCGAGCATCAGTATTACCATGGTCTTCACTATCATGATCACACTCATGCTGAATCTCCTGTGCTTTGCATCTTTCATTCCACAATATGTTCACCCACTTTCTGCTCATTTCAAATCCGTCTTTAATAGTATTAAAGCCTTTAACCAGTGTAGTATTACGAGAATGATACCATTCTCTCATGTTGTGATGTTTAGCAGTTAGTGTTTCGACAGATCTTTGTACAGCCGCACTACGTTATTCCAGCCTATTCATTTCAATCCCACGAGCGTTATCAGTCGCTCGCATCTGTTGTAGCTGAGTGCCCTTTCAACATCCGAAGCCCTCAACCGCTCATTCTCCTCTCTTAACTGCGCAACCTCGGTAGCCTGCTTTCCAACAGTTTCCTTTAAAGAATTTATCTCCATCTATTGCTTAATAATTGTATTCTGATTTGAAGATATAAACTCCAGTGCCTGTTAATCTGAGTTACCGCAGCTTGCAGCTGAGAGAACAGAAAATCTATTTTCTCATCCTGTTCCATTTCAGAGAAATAAACGACTGCGTCATTCTGTACTTTGTTGATGAATTGCGGACTCGGTTGTTGAGCTGAAGAAGTAGTGGGTTGTGATTAAACTGGAGTAGTCACAAGTGAAGGTGTTTCAGCTGTTGTGGTAGTTGAAGGGTGTGGTTCAGAGGTTGTAGTGGAGTCCGACATTAAAGCTTCGGCCTCCTTCATTATGAAGGCAAACTGAGCTTCTGCATGTGGTTCCAGTACGGTTTCTTGTTGTGTGGTTGTAGGTTGTGTGATTTCAGGTTGAGCTGATGAGATTCCCATAGACTTTTTGCTCTTTTTCTTTCTACAAACCGCAATTTTCCTTTTGCGAGCTCGTTCAGTCTCAGCATCGGATGGAACATAATCAGCATCTTGATCTGTTGGAATCCTTCTAATCTGCCTAACCCCACACTCATCAACATAGCGTTCATACCCAAGTTCAAGCAGATTGTCATCAGAATCCGATTCTTCATCCAGTTGTTTACCCTTATCACCACCTGTAGTACCTACACGACTCGCACCATCATCACCATCATCACTGTCATCATTACTTTCATCATCATCACCTTTATCCTTTCCCTTTTGAAGACCAAAATTCTCTTAGATCATCTTCATCAAAGTTGGTTCTTCATTATCTGACTGACTATCATCATGGCGCCACTTATCGTTTTCTAGTGCAACATATTCATCATTAGCCAGAAAACCAAACAACTTACGAAGATTTGTGTTTTCCTTGTAACGTTTTTCTCTACACCTCTAAATATCTTCAACGAATGTTCCATCATAGCATCAACTTTTAGAACGTCGTTGTCGTTCTTTGGAAGATTCGGATGTTGTACATTCAAGATCATCTGGAGAAAATGAGGATACATCCAAAACTTGTTTCCACCAAATCCGGTTATTTTCAGGTTTTCCTTCATGTTAGCAAAAATATACTTTGAAACACTGAACGGTTAGTTCAATGTCAAAGCTACCATCATCCCAACTAAGTCGTTATTTGCCATGTCATAACCACTTCGTCTGTTGCTTAAACACTTAATTAAAACATGTAGAAAGAACTTGTATCAAAGTGGCAACCATGCTTTGTTTAGTTGCCGTACAAGAATATCTCCGACACATCTCATTCGAAGCAAACATCCACGTTGACACTTCAACGAAACTGAGTATGGAGCTTCAGGGTCATTGCCAAGTTGTAATGCTGAGTTTATACTTCAACGGAAATATCTACGTTTTTACTCTTCCATGGATAAGTTCCTGTCCGTTCACTTCAACAACTTTAGCTGAAACCCAAAATTCCTTGATCAACGTCTTGTATACTGTAGTTTTATGCGTGATTGCATAATGTATCCTTGAGTCGCGCAAAAACTTCATATACTGTTGTACTCAGCAAATTTATCTTCCGGATCTAAGTAGGCAACCATGTTGTGTCTCGGCTCTGACATAATTTCTACTTCTGACTTGTCAGTTTTCTTTGTTGCGGGCTTTCTTTTCTGTTCTTTTGGTGCCATCTTGTACACAAAAGATAACCAGAATAAGAAGAAACATAAATACACTAGGGAGCATACTCAAAAGTGTTCACTGTGAACTTTCTGCAAGTATGCAGCCCCTTCATGAAGAACTGCTGAATCAATCGAATAATAATTGACTCGTATAAAGAACAACTGACTCGCACGAACAACAATTGACTCACTCAAACAAGCAATTGGCTCGTATGAGTAACTGGCTCGTACGAACAACAAGTTACTCGTACGAGGGATAATTCACTTGTATGAAGAAGAGTCGGCTTGTTGCACAAATAACTTAAAGTGTAGATTATTCATGAAGAACTGTTTTTCATCCACATAGGTTCTTCGCCTATTGGAAATCAACGAAGAACAGTTCTTCATCTTGCCTAGGTTCTTCGCCCAAAGTTTGTTGTTCTGTCAGACAGTGACAAACAGTCAGTTAATGTTCAATCTGTTCATCTTCAAGATATACCATCATTGTCAAACATACCTTAAAGATATCACAAATAGATCAACTAAAAGAAGAGAAAGGTTGGACAGATGTTATTTCTTCTTAGTAAGGAAGATATTGAAAAGTGAAAGGATGAAGTGAAAAAGTGAAAGTAAAATTGCACTGAGAAACTATTTCACCTTTTATACCACATACCTTTCCTTTCACAAAGAACCTAGTTCGTAGGAAAAATTGCTAGCCGTACGAAGAACTGCCTTGTACAAAGAACAAGTGGCTCATTCGCACGAAGAACAACCATTCGCACGACAGATCATTGACACATTCACACGAAGATCTATCATTCGCACAAAGAGCCTCTGAGTCGTACGAGCAACAACTGATTTATACGAGCAACAACTGATACGTACGAATCCAGGTTCTTCTTGACCGAAACATCGGTTCTTCATGGACCTTAGGTTTTTCGTTGACCTGTTTAAATCTTCGCACATATCACATAGATCACAAGTTAGAAAATTTTCACTTTAAACAGATTTTGCTCTTTGTTATGAGTTTACGCCGTTGTAAGAAGGTACTTTATGAAGTTATGATAGCAAAACAATTGATTTTAGGGTGTATCTTGGTAGAAAACATTCGAGTTTCAACTTTGGCTAATCAAAAATAATTTAAAAACAGATTAAACTAAAACAAATACTAAAAGATAAGAACAAATTGTACATTAACTAGCAATCTTTTTCTGAGTTTCAAGGTAAGAGAATCATACCAGGCTTTAATCTTGCCAAAAACGATTTTTGTTAAAATTTAAAATTAAATAAATATTCTACCATAATTATCGGTATTGTTGTCCACATAAGCTCAGCGTATCAGATTAATCATGATTAGGAGATCTGATTAATGTATGAATTATACTTACTAACCGGTGTTCAACCACTTCACGACACATTCCCATATCAAGACATGCACGAGAGAAAATCTTACCGGTGAGTATACTGCTTATCATCTATTTTGACGTATAGGTTGTGAGATACTCACTTATTTTTCATGAAAACAAGCCCTATGTGATTAAATCACTTATTGATGAGGAACTTGATTTTCAGATGGATGTAGGGCACATAAGTAATTCCTTGAACAGGTTAGTACCATCGTACCGACAAAGAGACGAACTTAACTCCGCATAAAGCTGTGATATATTATCACTTATTGATTGGGTGAATGTGATATTTTTATCACTTATTGATGGTCGTATGCAGTATTTACACGTATGTATGGTATCATGGATGTTCTAGAATTGCGTCCCCGTTATTTTTCGGTAAAAGATTCAACCATGATACCTAGATGATAAGCAAGCATAAAGACCGCATATCTCAGAACCTCGGCATACTATCAAACGAAATTTCGGTACCAAGACCATATGCCAATGAATGGTTCCCACCTGGCTTTCAGTCCGTTATATTTATATCAACCTGCACATTTTAATCTGATTGTGAGCCTACCGATACATCATTAGTAGAGCTACTTATTAATTTTTGTTTTATGTTTTTCACCGTATTTGACAGATCACCGGTGTATCATCATCTTCTCTTATCTTTCCAAGAAACTCATTTTTGATTTTTGGGTTTTCTATTGTTTTTGTATTTTTCTAAATTTTCTCCCCCTTAAATGCAAAAAGTAAATAAATAAAGAGATAACTAAATAAAAGACATATTTTTTGTATTTTTGCATTTTCTCATGTTTTTGTATTTTCTTGAAATTTTCTCCCCCTCAAATGTAAAAAGTAAAAAAATGGAAATCTTTTTGTATTTTTAGTTTTGAAGAAAATATTTACAAAAACAATTAGCCAAGGATGATTTATTTGGGTTTCACCTTGATGCTATTGACAAAAGAAGATAATCAAAACGTGATTTATCAAAGCTTTTGTAAACAGGTCGGCACGTTGGTGATTTGTGTGGATTTTAACAACATTGATAAGTTTCTTTTCATAACAATATGGTAAATGATACTTAATCTCAATGTGTTTGGTTTTTTAGTGGTGTACAGGATTACGAGTGATCTGTAAAGCAGCTTCATGATCAACATAAATAGGAGTAGTTAGAAATTCAAAACCGTAGTCGCGCATTTGTTGTTGGATCCATAAAACCTGAGAGCAGCAACTAGAAGCCGAAATATACTCAGCCTCACATGTTGAAGTAGCTGCACAAGTCTGCTTTTTGCACTGCCATGTGACTAGGCGATTTCCCAAGAACTGACATCCTGCTGATGTTGACTTTGCATCGATCTTGCAACCAGCATGATCAAATTCACTGAATGCTGTCAAATCAAACCTATCATCCTTAGGGTACAAGAGACCAGTGTCTGGGTGACCCTTCAAATAACGAAAGATTCTTTTTACAGCCATCAAATGAGAAACTTTTGGACTTGACTGGTAGCGAGCTAGAAGAGATGTTGGATACATTATATCGGGTCTTGAAGCAGTAAGATACATAAGAGATCTGATCATAGCACGATAAAGAGACGATTCCACATGTTCACCCATTCCATCAGGAGTAATCCCATGATTTTAAGCTAATGGAGTTCCCAAAGGCTTCGAGTCTTCCATTTGAAATCGTTTGAGAATTTCACCAACATATTTGGTCTGGTGAATGAAAATCCCTTGCTTAGATTGATGAACCTGCAAATCTAAAAAGAAAGTCATTTCCCACATGGCACTTATCTCGAACTTCTCTTGCATCCCCTGCTCGAATTCTTTGCGCATTACATCATTTGTAGACCCAAAAATAATATCATCAACAAATCCTCATTCTTTTGTTTGATGAAGAGAGTACAGTCGATCAATCCACGTCGAAAACCATTCTTGAGTAGATAGGAAGACAACGTTTCATACCAAGCCCGTGGACCTTAAAGAAGACCATATAACGCCTTATTGAGAAGCCAAACCTTGTCAGAATGGATTGGATCTTCAAAACCAGGCGGTTGCTCAACATATACTTCTTCTTCAACCACACCATGAAGAAATGTACTTTTCACATCCATTTGATAAACTGTAAACTTCTTGTAGGACGCATAAGCCAAGAAAATTCTTATGGCCTCAATACGTGCTACTTGGTGCATAAACCTCATTATAATCAATGCCTTCTAGCTGATTAAAGCCCTGGACAACCAATCTTGCTTTGTTTCTCACAATAACTCCCCGGTCATCCTTCTTGCACTTGTATACCCATCTAGTACAAATCTTCTTGTAGTTGTTGGGCCTGTCAACCAATTTCCACACTCCCAGTTTCTGAAACTGTTGAAGATCCTCTTGCATTGCTTCAACCCATGAGTCTTCTTTCATTGCCTCCGTCCAAGATTTCGGTTCAACTTGGCAAACATGCAAAAGACCAATCATTTTGTTCCCTGAATTCTCTAATTGTTGTATACAAACCAGCATTCTGGTTGTTCCTTAGCTGATCACGTGTCGGCACTCCACTCTGGACATCTCCTATAATATTCTGCTGAGGATGAGTATCATGGATTCGAGTTTCAGGAACATTAGGAACTCGAGAATTTATACCCAAATTGTTGATATTCAGATCAACAACTAAGTCGATGGCTGGAATCGACGAAGATGAAGATGCATGACCTTCAGTTGTCCCTTGATTTTGTGCATTTGAAGTCACTTCAGAAATACCAGTAACAGGAGCAGAAGTAGCTTCATTTGCATTATGGAACTCATCATCCTCCGATGAAACATTATAATCAGCAGCATCTTCAAAATCCTCATTCTGAACAATATTATTAACTGAAGTAGACACTTGTGGGTTAACAATAATTGGTTGTACTAACGACAAATCAACTGTAATATCACTTTCAAGTAACATTTGAGCTGCTGGAGACCATCATCAAAAGTTGGCAGATTGAAGGAGTTAAACAGTCCATCATAGTCAAACATCCAAGGAGCACCTAGAGCTCTTACTGATTCAATGTATCTTTGAACCTTCACTTCACCCCAGTCCTCAATCTTTTTCGTTGTCAAATTCCACACTCTGAAATTTGGAGTAGCATATCCAAGAAAGAAACCTTCGATAGTCTTTGGACCGAATTTAACCATGTGGATCAATCATAGTGCATAGAGCTCCAAAAGGTTCTAAGAAAGGCACCTCTGGTTTCCTTTTATGTAACAATTCAAAACATGTTTTCCCATGCCTTTTCACTGTAAGAACTCTATTCATAGTATAGCATGCAGTAGCCACAGCCTCCCCCCTAAACTGAACAGGAAGTTCTGATTCTACTAACATAGTTCTTGCAGTCTTGATAAGCGTTCTATTTTTCATCTCAGCGACAGGATTTTGTTGTGGAGTATAACGAGAACTGTATTCATGTAAAATGCCCTTATAAAAACAGAACTCATCCATAACATGATTCTTGAATTCAGTGCCATTGTCGCTTCTGATTCTCCTTATCATCAAATTGTACAAATTTTCAAGTAGCGTGAGGAGATTCTTGAGGATTTCAGGAACTTCACTCTTGTGTGCCATAACATTTACCCATGAAAATCTTGAATAGTCATTAGTAACAACTAAACAATATGCATCGCCAAAGGCTAGTCTTGTATTTCATAGGTCCAAAAAGGTCCATATGAAGACGTTCCAGAGGCATATTAACAGTGTTAATTTTCTTCACAGGAGGAGACTTCTTTGCTTGTTTTCCCTTTTGGCACGATACACAGACGTCTTGTAAATGAAAATTCTTGACTGGTACACCATTCATAAGATTATTTTTCACCAAATAGTTCATTTTCCTCAAGTGTGTGTCCCATTCGTCTATGCCAAGAGATTGACTCCTTTTTAGTGGCTTTTAAGACAAAACATGTAACTTGTGTAGACGTAGTAATAGCTTGGCTCATGTCAAGAATATACAATTCATTTATTCTTGGAGCCGACAAAAGAATCTATTCTTTGGGAATCCTGAAACTAGGTTTTAGCACATAACAACTGGCATCATCAAAATGAAGCGTGAACTTCTTGTCACAGATTTGAGAAACACTCAGATGATTGTGATCAATTTGACGAACATAATTGATCTTGTCATAACTAACAACACCATTGGAAATCAATCCTTATCCAGTGATGTAACCGCCTTTATCTCCAGCAAAAGCAACATAGCCTCCCCTAATGTTTTTTACATCATAATGGAGTCTTAAGTCGCCTGTCATGTGCCGTGATGTTCCACTGTCAACAATCCAATGACTATTCATAGTTCCTCCTAAAACACCTTGCACATTACATTACCCGATTAGTTTGAGATGGGGACCCAAGCCTTAGTGGTCTTGGGTCGACCCTTATCATCAAGAAATGTGATTCCTATTTCTTGATGATTTGGAAACTTTGTGCCTCCCCTGAAACATTACCGGTTTTAGGTTTCCAAGATTGTTGACGTTTACCAGATTGATTATTATTTACAGGTTTAGACACTTCTGGTTTTAATGAACTTGATGAACTTGGTTTCTTCTCTACAACATCCACTTTTATTGCCTTTTCAATTACTTTAACTTGTTTACGTCTTTGTTTTTCTTCTTGTTCCTTAACAATACGTTTGTCTTATTTAGGTGACACAGATTGACGTTGGCAATTCTTTCAGGAGGGGCATTTTCAACAAACTTGGTTTTTGCTGAGTTGGTATAATTTTTAAATATGTGGCCAAACTCCCCACACTTAAAACATGTTCTCCTTTCAACAAATTTAGAAGATGTCGTTTGATGACTCGATGTTGAACTTGTAGGCCTAGAGGTACTTGGTCCATCTTCACACCCGTTTGTGTATTGGGTGTAATTGTTTTGATTGTTACGTTTTAAAATCTTGACTTGATTTACAAAATCAATATTTGACATATTTTCAAAAGTCTCGATTTTATCAGTACCAGTTGAGACTACAAAGTTAGCATTTCCCCCTTTTTCTTGTTGTGAGCTCCTTTAGCTTCAACTTTTGGTTGTGACACCTTAGGTTTTTCAGCTCGCTTTTCTTGTTGTCTACTTTTAGAAGCGATTAATGGTTGTGATTTGATTGATTTTTCTTTCCCAAAAATTTGGTTGCCGAATTTTTGAAAACTTGATCAATTGAAGTTGGATTGACATTTTTAATCGGAAAATCCTTGTTTGAGTAAATTTTCTCATCACCAATCAAAGTATACAACACATTATCACTCTTAAATGTAGAAACAAGTGTCTTGACAGATTTGATAGGATTAATCCTTGATTTGCAACATATTGCACACCGGGAGTAGTAGAAATTTCCACCCCTTTCTCTTTATCAAGAGATTGATCCTGATCGGTCTTGTCTGACACATCATCTTGTGAATCATCCTCCTCTATTATAGGTGGACTTTGATCAACAACTGATGATAAGTTCTCTGTCTTTCTGGATTCATCTGAGGAATTGTCCAATTTAAACCCTAACCCTGCTACAAACTCTTCAGGATTAAGAGGTACAGATGGTTCAAAACGTGGCATTTCCTCCTCATCAAGCAATTTGGTATAATTGTGCTTCAATGGTGATGGACACGATTTACACCCAATGATTTGACATCTCCTTTAAGTTTCTGAACGTCAATGATGTGATCAAGCACATATCGGGAGTTAGAGTAACTCTCCAATTTTAGCTTAATTGCATCATGCTCGCATTTGGCAATGGCTAACTCCTTTTTTGTTTCTTCAAGGATATTTATGTAGTTATTAATACCAGTTTGTTTGTTCAAAACTGTTTTTGTTAATTCAGATACGCTTTTCTTAAGAGTCTCAATTGCAGATTTGAATTCTTTCAACTACTAAGCTTTGATTATGACTTTAATTGTTTCAAATTTAGTTTGTAAGTCAGCACAATCATTGCATATCCTAGGAGAATCGAATTTTACCTGACTTGTTGAACTTGCAACATTAGCCATAAAAGAAGTATGATGAGAAAAAGTTCCATTGTTGGCAAAGAATTTTTCTACTTCCTTCGATGCAACTTCTGCTTTCTTTATCAACACAGACTTTTTGACTTTTCAGCTTCTCTGCTTCTTTCAGCAACTCATCGACCTCAGTATCAATCTTTTCCCTGACATCCAAATCTGATCCATAACCACCCACACTTGAGCTTTTGTCGTCAGAACTCCCATTATACCCAGAACTATCATCATCATCATCATCAGAAGAGTCAATATTGTGAACATGTTTGATCTGATTGATTATTTTAGCATAACAAACAGTTCCTCCTTGATTCTCATTTCCCAACTAAACTGACTAATCACATCCTTCATCTGCTTGAACTACTAACGCTATGCTTGTGTTGTTTGAAGGTCTAGACTGGTTGGAGTTGTTTTGGTTGTTAATAGCTACTATACTTCGTTCATTGTTAACTTGAGTTGTCTTGGATGAGTATGGTTGATTTCGGAAAGGGTTGTGATTTCGTTGATTGCTAGGTCAAGTGTATTCACGTTTGAAATGACCTTTTTCACCATAGTTGAAGCAAGTAACAAATCTTTATCAAATCCATACTTTGTGTCTTTCTTGCTTTCTAAACTTGTTCTTCCAGTTCTACTCATGTAGTCTTTCGCTCTTCTAACCGCACTAGCAAATGCCCACTTAATATCCATCAACTTCATTTCATCCCTGTCTATTTGTTGATAGTCCTCATTAGTCAAATTGGTGTTCCCTATTTGATCAGGACTAGTCCACAGTATGCACTAACCATAGTGTTCAGAAGTTCCATGTGTTCCCCAGCAACTTCTACACTGACCTTGGAAAGATGTGAAGTATCAAGTCTTATGGTATTAGGATCTGAAGGTTGAAAGTTGTTACCATAGAAAGCTTGTTGTGAAACTTGAGGTGTAACAACTTGTGGTTGTGGAAGCATTAGGATCAAATGCTTGACCATAGGTTTGAGCACTTGAGCAAGTAGATTGATCTGTTTGAACTGGTTGTAGTAGAAAAGGATTAACATTTGACACAAACGTTGTTTGGAGTTTTAGTTGCTAAGTTGTACTAACCCTTGTGTTAGTACCTCCAAAATACATCTCAGGGTTTTGTGGTACAGGAACTCTTTTTTCTTTTCGTATTTCTTCTTCATTTTTGTTCTCAAGCTTCTGAACGAACTCATAAATACTGATCATATCCAAAACACCTATGTGCTTTAGCAAGTCAATAAATTGACTCCACTTAGGTGGTAAGGCATCAGCAAAACGCATCACAATCTCTTGTGGAGATGCGTGCACCTTGTATGAATACATTTCACTAAGTAGATGATAGAAACGGGTTGTCATGTTGCTTAGTGTTTCATTCTCCATGAACAGAAAACCTTCAAACTCTTTCTTCAGAAGATCATGTCGTATCTTTCTTTTTGCAGCATTTCCTTCCCCTCTTGCTTCCAAAGTATCCCACAAATTCTTGGTTGTGGTACAGTACACAAATTGATGATAAATATCCTTATGAAGTGCTTGTGTAAGGATAGCAAAGGCCTTCTTCTCTAAATCATAAGCTTTTTTATCATTTTCATCTAAGTTTGCTAAAGAGGTTGGATTTGATCCTGCTTCTTCGAGAGATTCCTTGTATGGTGTAGTAAAACATGTCCACAATTATGTATTTCACCAAGAACATACGTATGAAAACAACTTTTCCATGAGGGATAATCATTCATATGATTCAACTTCGGTGGATGGTTGTTACTTCATGTTTCACTCTCGCTAATGAGAAGAGTCTAAATGCTTTGATTTTGATTTGCCACACACGCCCATTGATTAGCGGTAATCATGGCCATCTACTGAGACATTGATGATTTAAACCCATAAGGTTGCGGAGTTCGATTGTGGTGAATCTTGGTTTGTACATGAACTACACCCCCAATCCCAATGATTTGTACTCATTTTGCTTGTTTGTTTATAAAAATTAGCTTAAAAATTTAAGATTCCAAGGATTAACTTGAAATAAAAGTTTCTTGTAAAGGTTCACAATTTCAAAACCACCACGTATCAGTTCTAACGAAAAACTACCACGAATAACCTAAAAAGTCATGAAAAACTTGGTTCTTCGTGCGAGCCACAGATTCGTACGAATCACTGATTCTCTGTACGAACCACACGTTGTTCGTGCGAACCACAAGTTCTTTGTGCGAACCACTGGTTCTTCACACGAACAATGTCACACCCCGATCCGCAACGGAATAAGAGTCGGGGCATAATTGCGTTATCACCAAAGCTCATGATGTTTACTAAAATGTTTCATATTTATTAAATTCAAATTACAACTTAAATATCCAAATCAAAATTCATATGATTACAAGGAAATGAAACTATGTAAATAATCCAAAGCTTAAACTGGTTTATTCTTCTAGGCCTTCCTATATGTTTCTTGCCTCAGCTGGATCACATGTATCATGTGTAAAAACGGGGGATATTTTGGGTCAACAAAAGTTGGCGAGTGAACCTTGATAAAACATTGTTATTAATTCTTGTTTTATTTAATATGGAAAATTTGTGCAATATCACATGTGAGCAAACATATATAAATAAACAACACAAACCACTTTGAATGAGTATAATGATATGAATGATGATGAATGTGAGATCAAGGCTCAATCAAACGGAGCCGATCTTATGAGGCACCTGATGCTCAACCCGTCTCCCACGGGGAACTGATGGGCCTAATGATATGCGTGCACTGAAAATGATAAATCCAAACTACATATAATCCACACAACAATTGATACACATTTGATACACATTTGATCACGGATAATGATGTATGCACAAGTGTTTAAATATAATAAAGAATTAAACGACACATGAACACCCCAAAACATGATTAAAACGGGGAATTGATAGAGATTCACTCACATTGGGTTCGTTCTTTGATGACGTTGGATGCGCACGAATTTTAGGATTTGATCGACGAGGGAAAAACAAACCTAAAATATAACGAAATGATTCGGTAAATAAATGGATTTTATTTGAGATTAATACTTTTAATTCATACGCTTAATGGGATTTTTTTAGATTTATTTTTGTGAGTTTAAGGAAATTTTCTAACTTTAAAAATCTTATTTTTAAGTATTTTTAAATAATTTTCTAATTAAATAAATGAATAAAAAGAAATAAATAAAAAAAATTGACTTTTTGCCCGTTGACCGGTCGGACTGTGTTCTTATGTGCGCTGAGTGAGGTTCGAACTCGAGACCTCTCGTATACGTGCACGCAGCTCTACCAACTGAGCTACGTGTCTAACCCGAAATATTCTCTGTTTAATTATATTTATATACTAATTAATTTCAAACTTATTTGGTTTTATTAAAAATGATTTATATGGCCGAACTGGTTGCAGGGACCCGGAGTCGAACTCGGGTTCTTCGGTTCGAGTGCGCACAGCCCAACCAGTTGGGCTGTGTGTCAAATCTGTTTAACTTATGGATTATATTATTCTTATAAACAACCTGTGACTTGTTCTTATTCAGTTCTAAAAATGTTGGTTTTAATTCTGAAAGTCGATACGTGTGCGATTCGAACTCGGGACGTGTGTATTTTTTGTGCACACAGTCCACCGCTGGACTGTGTGTCTAACCCGTTCGAATATCCAGTTTTAATTATATTTAAACCTATAATCGACTTCATCTTCTTCGTTTAAAAAGACACAGAACAGTGAAGTCCGACCGTTCTGTTTAAGACGGTCATCGAAACTTATAATTGGTTGGAATGAAATGGATAAAGAGGATTACGGAATAAAATGTACCGAAACAGAATGTTTTCTCTGATTTCCGGCAAGAGTCGTCGGCTCTGATTGGTGACTTCCGGCTGAGTGAATCGACTAACACTTTTGATCAATGTGTTGTGCAATTAAGTTACTAAACAAGAGATATCAAGAGGGTTTAGATGATTGTACCGATCGACAGTGAGACTTCGGATTTTCAGTGACTTTCCGGTGAGTGTTGAAATTTCCGGCAACGTTGTCTGAGACAGATTCTGGTTGAACGATTTAGGTTAATACATGCCGAATAATGGATTACAAACAAAAGAGTCGAGAATTTTACCGATTTGAAGTAAGTCTCGGTTTTCGGTGAAAGTCCGGGAATGCAGAATATCTCGGCAACGTGCTTTTGAGGAATTGCAACTTCGAACAAGTTTGCGGTTCTGAGCGAAAGGATTCCGGAAGATTGAGTGGGTTTTTATAGGGAGGAACTGGATGAATTGAGTTTGAATCGGGGTCAAAGTTCGCGTTTGAAGATTCCGTCAGTTATGAATGAAATTGATTGCTGGCAACGGTTTAACCGACGTCGACATCAATTTGTGCGGTTCAGTCAAAAGGATTATGGCCAAAATCGGGGATTGCCGGATTTTCTGGTGATTGCGAGTTCTGGCGCGCTGATTACCGGATTTGATTTTCTAGTTTTATTATATATGTTATTTGTTTCCATGTTTATCACAAAAGCAGTGTGTGGCGGAGCAGTGTGTTGTGTGTTTGGATTTGTGGGTGACCCGGGTTCGAAACCCGGCGTCTCCATTTTATTTTTTATTCACGATTTATTATTAATTATGAATTATGGTTTTTAAATTCTAATATATTTATTAATTATGTATTATTTAAAATTAATACGAACCATAAATACGCAACGAAACTTATAACTGAGTATTTGATTAATAAACGTTTTTCGACAAATGTTACAAACAACTAGTTCTCCGTGCGAATCAGCTGGTCCTTCGCAGGAACAATTGGTTCTTCGTACGGATGGGTTATTCACAGGGGGGTCTTTCGCAGGTGTTGGGTTTTTCACAGGGAGGAATCTTTTGCAGGGTTGGTTGGTGAGAAGTTTCCTTTTGTATCAGAAACCTGTTTCTGAGTTTGTTGAAAGTTGTCAGTTGTCTACACAGATTTGGTTAAAAGACAAACATTCAAAAACAGCTTTTCAGTCCAATCTTAAGATTTAGTCAACCCTTAAGGAATATTCCGGTGAGTTTTCCAACAAGTGCTTCACCGGAAAATATGTCCAACTAAACTTTGATAGAAAATTTCAAGAAAAACTATATCCTAACATGTCTCCATGTATTTTAAGAAGGTTTTATAAAAATTTTCTGGAAATTACAAGTTTTACCTAAGTTTTAAACCACTTTTATTGTAAAAACTTAAGTTTCTTGTTTGAAGTTCAAGAACACTTCCAGGAAGCTTCACAACTTGCTCAAACACGACACTATGCTTGGTTTTAAACAGGGAAGAGAGCCAAAGCTCTGATACCACTTGTAGGTCCACTTGGAGGATCAAGATAACCTACTTCCTTGTTGTTTAACACACACACAGAGTGCGGAATCCAAGTGTATATGCAAACCAAAGCAAAGTATAGTAAACACAAAGTAACCAAAGATACACTATCTTTTGATTAACTTAAGAAAGCTAGTACAAACACACACACAATGTTCATACAGACTCAAGGTATTCTCTCTGTGCTCTTTTATGTGAACTGTGAAGTGCATGTCTGTATATATAGGCCCAACACCCAGCAACATCACGAAGAATGTCACTGGTCGTACGAAGAACAACAAAGCCCACGAAGAACAGGTTCTTCATGGACTATTCTCACGAACAACCAGCTGCTGTGAAGAACTGTTATTCATGAAAGGTTACTCGTACGAACAATCTGATGGCTCGTACGAACAAGCAAATGTTATTCTTGAATGGTCATTCGTACGAACATGTAAGTGACTCGCACGAACAAGAATGGCTCGTACGAGCAAGCAACTTACTCGTATGAAGCACAGTTCACTCGCACGAATAAGTGGTTCTTTGGAGAACCCTGCTAACAGACATATCGCACAGACAGCAAGATCAAAAACACAAAACTTAACAGTATGCACACATGCAACTGTTTTACAACACAGACAAACTAAACGTCGTACTAAATCAAGATAGGAGGATATCTTGATTTGGTCGACACGACCAAAACTTTACAGACACAACAAACAAAGACCGTACAATTACTGACATAACTAAGAACAAGTGACAGACATAAAAGTGTAACAACAATATAGACATTGGTTTGAAACGGACCAATCTTCATACATGCGGATAAGTCTCATCGTACTAACTAGTCTAGTTCTCTCCAAAATTTTATGTGTTTGTTCACTAATACAATATTCAACACATGCTCTATCTAGCCTATTCGCATAGTGGCGAACAGACAGAATATGCATTAACATTTTTTATATCCATCCATCTTTTAAATGTTCATAACTATTTATATGATATTTAAAAAAATTACACGACAAAATCGAGTATTTTTTATCTTTAATATAAGTACTATATTGCTATATAAAAATGACAATTAAAAAAACCAAAAATTATGTGTTGTATTTCTGTATTCTATAAAATTTGTGTTAATTTTTTATGCTACATTTTGTTGTGTCGAATTTTTTATACTTGGTTTTGTGTTGTTTTTTGTGTACTAGATTTTTTAATACTATATTTCTGTTGATATATTTAAAAAAAAAAGAGTACGAGTTTGTGTTATAAGATCAAGATGCATTTTAACTCTAGTTATAAGCGTGTCACATGTCATCTCTAAAATTCTTCTAAGGTTACTTAGACAAAACTCATTTTTTATGGATCTTCCTCTGTCATCAATATTATTTTTGTTGTAGAAAAAAAATCGACAAAACTATTGTGTGCAACAGTTTCCATTGCAAAGTACGACCATAGTATTTCTAGTTGAAATTATGTAAGGAAAGTGCATATTTATGTATAATTAAAATAATTTGAGTAAAAAAAATAAATACCGAATATTACTTGATATATTAAATAATATAGGGTAAATTTAGAATATAAAGAGCGTTTTTTAAGAATGCTAAGAAGCATTATGGACCACTAGAAGCATTATGGACCACTATATATTGTAATTTTGAATGGATGGAATTGATTAGTTCATTTTTGTAAATTATGTTTTGCGTTATTTATTTGAATTAATTGCCATTTTCGTCCTGTGATTTATTGAAAACTGCCACTTCGGGCCAATTTTTTTCTACTTGTTTCGTCCTAGTATATCTAATATACACCACTTCGGTCCAAATTTTTAACCTATAAAAAACTCTGATTGCTTAGAGATAAAATGCTCATTTTATATAACGTCTTTATTTTTCATTTTTTTAACTTTTATTATTATTATACACACATATAAACACATACAAAATTGAACACATACACATTTTCTTCTCTTTCTACATTCTCCACCACCAGTCTCCATCACTACCACAACATCACTACCACCACCACCACCACCACTGCCACCACCACGATTGATTCGCTAGATACCTAACACTAATATTTAACCAAATGTTAGATCTTACCTGGGAATTGTCCGATCTACAAATATTCGGAATACGCAAGCCATAATAGGTTTTGGGATCCCCCCGGAACTTTGTAAGAGAATTCAAGGGTTATCTAAACCTTAAGTCAGGCTGCCAAAACTCGTCTCCACCTGTTGGGCTTCATTACTCCAGCCACAGCCTTACCGTTCACCTCCACTCTAGCTACACACCACCACCCACGGTTCACCTAACACTACTGCCACCACCAACACACCAATCTATCCCCCGAACCACCGCCATCATATAACCCAGCAACTCCCCTAGACCGTCGCCTCCCCTTTTGTGGCTTGCACCACTGCTTCCTACCACCGTGGGTGGCCGTCCCCCTCTCTCTGATTTCTTTAAGTGTTTAAATGTTCAAGTTTGTGTGTCACACCCCGTATTTTCAACCAAACACCGGTGGGCCCGGGTGCGGAATATCGTGACGTAAGTTGATATCATCATAGTCAGTTAAACACAACACAACGGAAGTCTTGGAGTTTAAATTACTATTACAAACCAAATGTTCAAAGTACGAAAAAATAATATACAGACTTCTTGTAATGAAAGATCCACAGGCGGATCGTAAAATGTACAAAATGTATAACAGACTTTGGGCAAATCTAAGGATTTGCAAGATCCTCTTATATCACTACCGAGCAGCTTCCAGCCTATTTCGTATTATACCTGCAAGCTTAGTCTTTTGAAAATATGTCAGCTTTCGCTGGTAAATACACCCGACTGACTCATTTTGAAAACATTTATAAAATTAGATTTAAGTGCACAGGACACAAATCTTTTATAACTTGGGAAAGTTAGCGTTGTAACCTTCTTAACAGCTTTACATGTTTGTCAATACATATGGGGCCTAGTACAGATACCGAGACATGATTAACGTACACACCACTTTTGAACCCATGAAGGAGTTATCCCCAACTTATGGGTAAAAATAATTTAGCATTCGCATATGTCGGGTGTATGCCTACACCCTGTGCTTTGGTCATGGCCATTATCTAACGTAATGAGCCAAGGATATCCAGGACACGGTCGTTAACCCCCAATGTTTAAGTTATCAAACAAACTGATCAAAACAGAATATGCGGATTTACTAGCCACAATCCGGCATTCGATTGATCCCATTTCCGACCAAGCGGTAATAATTTACCATAACCCAATCCCGTATAGGGAAAATAAGTCAATAGTATTTACCTGAGCTAGTCTTGATTAAAAATACAAAATTTAATATTCTCAGCCATATTCAAAATAAAATAAGTGCATATAGCATTTACTGGAAGGCTCTAGTCTGGATTATGGCATAAGCTAACTAATTAAAATGCTAACGGTCTTAATTTAAGTCATAGACTTAGACTGACTAGCTTAAAGGATAAAAAACGGTGCGATACGCTAGATTAAGCGATGACCGGATAGAATTTAGTTTAAACCTAACAAGTACTTAAGACTTCTATAATATGGGTAAAAATTAACATTCTGGAATTTGAGATTAAAATGTAAGGTTAAAACCGTTTCGGTTAATTTTCGTAAACTAGTTACATATACTTAACCGTATGCATATAAGCGATATCGGGTAACCGGATGAGTCATGAACAAGTTATAAATGTCATTATACTTTAAATAAGTTGTAATATCAGTAGGATATCAACTTATATGCCCGAAAAGGTTTTGAAACGAAATTATGCCTCATAAGTGCGTTTTGGTAATTATATGTCGTATAAAAGGAACTTGCATGTATTCTAATGTTATGATCAGAAAAATTCTAGAAAAATACTTAGTTTGTTATATATTATCAGTAAGAAGTCACACATAAGTGTGATTTATAGTTTAAGACCAAACTATGCACCAAAAGGGCATTTTGGTCATTTAAAAGTATAATTTACGATATTATACTAAAATCAGTTTATGATCAGAATATTAACATCATAATATGTTAATTACACTAAAATATCAGTAGGTAATTTATTTGCAAGTCTATTGCTGATTAAAACCTTGTTTCATGTAAGAAGGGCATTTTAGTCAAAATTTGACATTTTACGGAACTTGTGCATAAATTCGGATTATGATTACGATCATGTAATACAACCTAAGGTTAGCTAGTGTGTATCATCTTACTAGAATAGAGTATGGCGTGATCAACAAAGAGGTATGCATAAAAGTATTTGCCCGAGAGGGATCTAGAATTCGTCTGTTTTCTGGTTTGGAATGACCTTAATTCTGAAGTTAACTAATCTAAGTCGGGTCAGAAACGAAAGTCAAAGTAGAAGTCAAATTTCACGACTTTCGGTTGCGAACCGACCCTAGGACTGGAATTGACGGATCGAACATGTTCCCACATGTTCTAATAATTATTACCAACTTGTTTAAGTGTCAAAAACATGTTTGTAACATATATAAACTCAGATTATAATTTTTATGAAATCTGACCCGTTTGACTTTTTAAAACAATAACTTTGACCCGTCAATTGACCTAGTAAACGTGAACTTTAGGAGGCGCCTCTTTAAGGGGTTAATACCTTCCTAATTATGATCACTTAGCCATGTTCATTTCGAACAATGACTGGACCATAATGGTCTTAACCGAAAGTCAAGGCATTTGTCGAAAATGCTTGACTTTTGGCTATTAAAAGCCTATAAAAAGAAAAGAGTAGAGATGGAGCACTTACAAGTGATCCAAGGGAAACTTAGAACTCAAAGGGAAGCTCCCAAATGGTCAGGAACTTCCAAGAGTGTAATAAGAGAGGAGAAGAGTGAATGAGCAAGGAAATGAGTGAGCTTAAGTTGCTATTTATAGTACAAGAGGGTGTGTGAAGATGAAGCCATGTATTAGAGGTGTTCTAGGATCATCACAAGTATCTAGCAAAGTGTCAAGAGCTGCAAGAGTGTGGCATTTTGAAGGAGAGGTGGCATCTTGACAAAATTTTGGGGTTTTAACACTTTTAGTCCCTCAAGAATAGTTTTGTGGATTGTCATGAATTGTCCCTTGACTTATATCCAATGACATAATGATACAACTTGGTCTTTCCGTTCAATACGAGATGTATTGAAGAAGAGTACGAGTAACCGAAGATTAACGGGTGTCACACTAGGTGTTCTTACGACTTATAAGCATTTACTAGCTTAAATGTGAAGGATACGGATACTTAAGGTTTAATGGGTTAAATCACCCAAGCTAGTAAGGTTTAAGGTTCGGCGAAGATGTGTGATACTCAAGAATGGTGAATCACAAGATATCACCTTAACCGGGAGTCGTTTGGGTCAAAAAATGACTTATTTATGCATGAAAAATGTAATAATAAAGTCTAGGGGCCTTAGGGTTAATAGTTGAAAGTTAAAATGGTGTAAAAGTGAAGTTCTAGTGGCCCGCTGTAAGCTACGGTTGCCAGACTGTAGCTTACATTCTAACCAGAAAGTTTGGACCGTAGGCTACGGTCCCAGACCGTAAGCTACTGTCAGGTTAAATTTTTTTTTATTTCTATATTCGTTTAAGGAGTTGAGTGGTTAACTCATTTGAGGTATTTTCTAAGGGCATTTACTCGTGTCGGTTTATTACCGAACACGAATTTTACGAGGTGTTACATCCTCACACCCTTAAAAGAAATCTCAACCTCGAGATTTATTCAAAAAGATGGGGGTACTTTTGTCGCATAGTGGACTCAACCTCCCATGTATACTCGGGGCCTCGAAGGGCATCCCACTTAACCTTTACAATAGGTATAAACTTCCTTCGGAGCTTTTTAACCCGTCGATCCTCGATGGAAATTGGTTTCTCAGTGAACCTCAGGTTTTTATCAATTTGCACATCTTGATGTGACATTGCTAACGACTAATCGGCTAGACATTTCTTTAAATTAGATACGTGGAACACAGCATGGATTCCGCTGAGCTCCTCAGGTAGCTTAAGCTTATAAGCTACAGAACCGACACATTCGATTACCTCGAATGGTCCAATATATCTCGGGCTTAACTTGACCTTCTTTCCGAAGTGCATCACACCTTTCCAGGGTGATACCTTTAAATATTTGTCCCCTATTTGGAACTTAATAGGTTTCACCTCTTGTCTACATAACTTTTCTGCCTATCACGGGCAACTTTGAGACGATCACGGATTTGTATTATCTTATCCGTGGTATCTAGGACAATCTCAGGTCCAGACAATTGGGCTTCCCCAACTTCAGCCCAACAAACAGGCGTTTTACATTTTCTCCCATGTAAGGCTTCAAAAGGAGCAACCTTGATGCTTGTATGATAATTATTATTGTAGGCGAATTCTATTAGGGGTAAGTGGTCATCCCAACTTCCACCTAAATCAATTACACATGCTCTAAGCATGTCTTCCAAAGTTTGAGTAGTACGCTCACTCTGTCCATCCGTCTGTGGGTGGTAAGCCGTACTAAAGTTCAATCTTGTGCCTAAAGATTGTTGGAAACTTTTCCAAAAGTGAGATGTATATCTAGTATCTCTATCAGATACAATAGATACCGGCACACCATATAGGGACACAATCTTGTCCACATATAGCTTTGCCAACTTATCAGAATTATAAGTCTCTTTAACTGGCAAGAAATGTGCTGACTTGGTCAGCCTGTCCACAATGACCCAAATCATGTCATTGCCTCGTTTGGACTTAGGTAACTTGGTAATTAAATCCATAGTTACCATTTCCCATTTCCAAGTGGGAATCTCATGCTATTGTAGGAAACCTAACGGTTTCTGATGTTCGGCTTTAACTTGCGAACACGTCAGACATTTAGCTACATAAGTGGCTATGGATTTCTTCAAACCCATCCACCATAGTTCTTTTTCAAATCTGATACATTTTGTCACCACCTGGGTGAACTGAGTATCTCGAATTATGTGCTTCTTGGAGGATTAGTTCTCTAAGTCCTCCAAATATTGGAACCCAGATTCTTCCATTGAATCTAAGGATTCCATCCTTTCCAGGCGTTAACTGATCAATAGTTCTGCCTAATCCCTCATTAGAAATATTAGCCTCTAATAGCGCTTGCTTTTGCGCATCTAATAACTTCTCATTCAAGCTATTTTTGAGCTCAATGCTCTTGGCGTTAATCCTAGTAGGTTTAACCCTTTCCTTGCGACTCAAGGCATCAGCAACGATGTTTGCCTTGCCGGGATGATAGCGAATTTTGCAATCATAATCATTAAGTGTTTCCATCCAACGGCGCTGTCGCATGTTCAATTCCTTCTGATTGAACAGATGTTGGAGGCTCTTATGGTCAGTGTATATAATACACTTTATGCCATATAAGTAATGTCTCCATAACTTAAGTGCAAATACAACAGCACCCTATTCTAAATCATGGGTGGTGTAATTCATTTCGTGCACCTTTAATTGTCGTGATGCATAAGCAATCACTTTGCCTTTTTGCATTAGCACACAGCCCATGCCAGTGTGCGAGGCATCACAGTAAACGACAAAATCCTCAATACCCTCAGGTAGAGATAACACAGGAGCATTGCTCAATTTGTGTTTCAGAATCTTAAAAGATTCTTGTTGTTTTGGACCCCAGTCAAACTTGACATTCTTACGGTCAAGGTAGTTAAAGGAGTGGCTATCCTCGAAAAGTTCTCAATGAACCTCCTATAATAACCGGCCAATCCTAAGAAACTACGAATCTCCGATGGAGTTTTGGGTACTTCCCAATTCATTATGGCTTTAATCTTAGCGGGATCCAATTGGATACCATGCTCACTTACAACATGTCCAAGAAATTAGACTTCCCTAAGCCAAAACTCGCACTTAGAGAACTTAGCATAAAGCTTCTCTTGTCTTAGCAATTCCAAGATGCACCGAAGATGTTTCTCGTGATTAACTTGATTACGAGAGTAGATAAGTATGTCGTCTATGAAGAAAATGACAAACTTATCTAGGTACGGCTTGCAGACTCTATTCATGAGATCCATGAATGCTGCAGGTGCATTTGTGAACCCAAAAGGCATCACCAAAAATTTGTAATAACCATAACGGGTCCTGAAGGCAGTTTTGGGAACATCCTCACTTCAAACCTTCAATTGATGATATCATGATCTTAAGTCGATCATAGAGAAGTAACTAGTCCATTGAAGTTGATCAAACAAGTCATCGATCCTGGGCAAAGGATAATGATTCTTGATCGTTATCTTGTTTAGTTCACGATAATCAATACACATCCGCATTGAACCGTCCTTTTTCTTAACGAAAAGGATAGGAGCTTCCCTGTAACATCCGTCAAAAACGGATTTACCAAACTCGCTCCGTTTATCAACCGAACAGTCAGTCAAAATTTTCGTTGCGAATTAAATGTCCAAAACATTTTTAAACGATCCGTAATCAATTATTATACGCGAATATATATTTAGTTTTTGAAAAACTATCAAAAATCGCAAAATAAAAATGAAATACATCTGCCGGGTTTCGAACCCGGGTCTGTACCGAGTCAGTCAACAACTTATCTCTCAACACACAAACCACTGCGCCGCGGACTTTGTTTGTTATTTAATGAAATCATTTAATTGATAAAGTGACTTTACGAATTCAAAACCGGCGCCCAAACGATTCAGTCGTCGGAATCCCGGAATTCTCGCGAGTTTTAACACCAATTTACGTTATAACGTAAACCTTTAATCACATATCGGTTATAACCGATGTTTAAAGTCCGCGACCAAATTCATAACCGCCGGAAAATTTAAATAACGAACACAGTCGGAATTCAGACCAAGTGCATTGACGATTTGTCCTATAAATTGACCCACAACCGACGACAAACACTTTTGCTCAAAAATTACACCTTTTCTCGGCGTAATTCCACTCGCCGGAACTTTCCTGTTTTTCGCCGGAAAACCGAACTTTAATCCCTGAGCTTCACTGAATCCCCTAAACCTTTAACGAAGTCACCCTTACCTTTTCCAAGCTTTCCGGAGACTAGCTGCTATACGGAACACGTCGCCGGAGGTGAATTCAATCGCCGGAGTTTCTGCCGGAAAACAGAAAGTTCAGTCGGTATCTTTCTCCGCCCAGTTTCTTTTCCTTTTCACTTTTATCTTACCGTAATAAACTGTAAAACACTAACAAACTGATAAAAAACTTGAACTAGTCGATTTCCGATTTCTGGTTCAAACTTGACGAGGAAGACGACGTTTTCTATATCATATAAGTATATTATAAATCAGGATTTTACTCGGGTTAGACACACAGTCCAGCGGTGGACTGTGTGCACATAAAACGTTAATCATGCAAAGGTCTCGAGTTCGAATCCCGTCTCACACACGCTGCCTTAATAAAATCCATTTTTTTTACTGAATCGGATCGCCTTAGATATATGTTAAGTATATTAATAACCGGAATAATAACCAAGTTAGACACACAGTCCAGCGGTGGACTGTGTGTTTGTTTATATCGCTGGTCACGAGTTCGAGTCCGGTCTTCAGCACCGACTCGGACGATTATCTATTCTTTTTAAATAAGGCAGAAAAATGAAGTAACTAAATTGTATTTAAGTATAATAAAAATCAAAGTATATAACATGTTAAACACACAGTCCAGCGGTGGACTGTGTGTTAGATTAACCCACATGTCCCGGGTTCGAGACCTGTGGAGCGCACCGCCGAACCGCTTAAACTATTTTTAAAATAAAAATGATTTTCTGTTAATTCTAATTAATGTATATATATAATTAAAATCGGATATATAACGGGTTAGACACGTAGCTCAGTTGGTAGAGCTGCGTGCACGCGTACGGGAGGTCTCGGGTTCGAGCCTCACTCAGCGCACAATAATATTCCATTGAACCGGTCAACGGTCAGGTCAAAGTCAACTGGTCAAAGTCAACTGTAGCAAAAATAAAATATTTTTTTTATCATTTTTATTTTATTATTTTAATTAAAAACCAATTATAAATACTTAAAAATAACATTTTTTTTAAGATTAGAAAATAGCCTCAAACTCACAAAAATACACCCAACAATCCTACTAAAATAGTTTAATAAAATTCGTTTACTTACCAAACCATAATGCGATTTATCTAGGTTAAATCTCACTCGTGGTTAAAACCACTTCGCGTGCATTCAACGTCATCAACCGAACGCACCCACTGTGAGTGAATCTTACAATTCCCCCTTTTAAATTACACGTTTTGGGGTGTGTCATGTGTTATGAAATAATTAAGTTATTTATTTAAACTTGTGCCATACCACATCATGACTTAAACTTAGATTGATTTATTGTTGTGATTTACTTATATTCCGTTTGTCAAATTACATGAAACTCATACATTAAGCCCATCAGATCCTCGTGGGAAACGAGTAGAACATCGCGTGCTTCAATTCAATTCATTATTGTTCATGTGTGTTTTCATTGAGTTTATATTGTTGTAGTTGTGTTATTCATATTATCATGTTTATGCAATTCATTCATCAGGCCCCTCAGTTCCTCGTGAGAGACGAGTTGAGCAACGCGTGCCTTTAATTGTTCCATTATTATTCATGAGTGTTTTCATTTAACATATTATGATTGTTGATCAAGTTACATCTAATTTTACTCATGTTTGGTTGTGCACATATTTCATAATCAATTTAAATGAATTGTTCAAATGTTTTCCATAGGATTCACTCGCCAACATTATGTTGATCCAAAAACCTTTTTACACATGATACAGGTGAACAGGTTGAAGCAAGGATAACATAGGATATGCCTTAGAAGAGAACAAAGAAGTTTAGATTGTAGTTAGATCATGTTGTAGCAATCATTGTAAATTTCCATTTAAATTGTATTAATGAATATGAAACGTTTAATAAATGTCATGAGCTTTGATGATAACCCAATCATGCCCCGATCACCTTATCTGCTGCGGGTCAGGGTGTGACAGATTGGTATCAGAGCCATGACTATAGGGATATAGGATAGGTTATTAGACCCTTAGAGCCTATACTATAGTCTGCCTAAATTTTAAATTGATTAGGTGGTTACATACAAACTTGTGATATTTATTTGTTTCATATTTGTTTACATTTCAGTCAAACATACATGCTCACATACATATTCATTATACATATATACATATTCATTATACATATATCGATGTTCATGTGTTCAATTTATTTTCATACTCTCGTTATCCAAAGATTTTATGCAATTTTCAATTCTCATCAAAGTAAGTTCTGCGACGGGCATGTAGTAACTGGAAGGGTACAAGTACCGGTAGTCGGAACGTCCTGTCTAGGCTGGCATTCGTATAAATCCAATATAACGACCAGTTTGCCTACCTGGGGACCAACGATGAGAGTACGAAGGACCTATTAGGCCAAAGCATGCCACACCAAACGTCGTTCGAACTAACCCTACTTTGAGGTGTCATCGTGTCTACACCTGGACACATTCCGAACATCACACGTTGTATACATATTTCTCGATTTTCCCGGGTTTTTGTGTACGCAACCAGGCAGAAACCGTGCGAACCATATGAAAAACCGGTATTCATGGGGGCCCACATGATTACACAAGGTAAAGTATGGCGGCATGACGGGCCTAACAGCGAGCAAAGCCCAAGACATCCTATGGATGTAGTATTTTTGTATAATTATTTTATAAATGATCATTCTTGAATGCGACCCATGATCCCAAAAGCATCCAACTCATACTCTTGTCATGTATTCATTGTAGATGTCTTCTAACCTCGCCCGTAGGAAGACGAGAGCAAGAAAAGCCCGCGATCGCATGGCTGCCTTAATCGCTCAACAAATGGCTGCTGTAATACCCAACATTGTAATCCAAGTTCAACAAGCACTTACCAATAATCCTGTCAATCAAGCAAACCAAAACATTTTCAACTCTTCCCCAAACACCACTAAATGCACCTACAAGCATTTCAAATCATGCGACCCTCCGAAATATAAAGGGACTGAAGGTGTCACCGCACTCCTCCATTGGTTTGAAGAAATGGAGAATACTTTTCTAAATTGCGATTGCCCTGATGATCGCAAAGTGCGTTATGCTACCGGTCGACTATATGGGATAGCACTTACTTGGTGGAATACAGAGAAGGCAAAACGAGGTGTTGAAGATGCTATGACCCTAACTTGGAACGAATTGAAGGAAATCATGACCAGACGATTTTGCCCAAGGAGCGAAATCAAGAAGCTTGAAGATGAATTTTATTCATTGAAGCAAATGGAAGGAGACCACATCACCTACAACAAAAGGTTCCTCGAATTACATCAAATGGTTCCCAACATGTTTACTCCCCTCTACCGTTTGATCGAGCACTACATTCGTGGTCTTCCGTCAAAGATTCAAGACCCTGTGATAAGTACCAAGCCTGCAACTTTGGAAGCAGCAATGGAGCTAGCAACAGAGCTCACCGAGAACCGAATTCGAAACAAAGACTTCAAGGAGGAAAAGAAGAAGGATAAAGAATCGACTGAAACCTCTGACTCCACCCAAACCGAATCCCCTTCTCAACCCAATCCTAAGAGAAGAAGAGTCGGGCGACTTTTCGCTGCTACTCAACGAAATCAACCCGTTTTTCACGCTATACCCATCCGAGCTGTCCCAATCACCCAAGTGGCACCCAACTCAGCTTACCCAAATAAGAAACCATATCTCGGACCTCACCCTCGATGCAACAACTGTTTTTATCACCATCCCCTTACTTTACCTTGCCGGCTATGTACAACTTGTGGACGTTATGGTCATTTGAGCAATGTTTGTCGCACCTTTCAAGACCAAACCTTTTCCCCTACTCAAAACATGGCCCAAACTTATCACCAACCCCAACACCCCATGTTCCCATATGCTCGAGCTTGCTTCAATTGTGGCGACCCTACCCACTTTAGAAACACATGCCCTCAATTGGTAAACGTTATCAACACTCAAGCCCAATCAAACCCAGTTAACCAAGTAAACCAATAAAACCCAACCACTATGCCACCAGCAAGAGGAAGAGTCTTCAATATCAACGCCAACCCTGTCGAAGATAATGACGGCCCTGATGAAGATACTCAGCTAGTCCTCTTCGCCGAAGATCCAGATTCAACTTCTATTGTTTAGCCTTATGTTTTTCTTTATCACATGTGTAGACTGTTAGAGAAATTATTGGATATTATATATTATATATTGTTTTCGGTATATGCTTTTGCCGAGGCCGTGGCTCCCCATCCATCGAGGTTGAGTTGGATCCCCATTTTATTATGTGGTTGATCTTGGCGTGCCCGCACGATCGGCTCCGTTTGTTAGAGCCTTGATCGGTTACGTAATTTTACATTTCAATACATGCAATACGCTCGGCTCCGTTTGATTGAGCCTTGAGTGCAAAGATTTATTCACATTTCCAGTTCATGCAATACGCTCGGCTCCGTTTGATTGAGCCTTGAGTGCAAAGATTTATTCACATTTCCAGTTCATGCAATACGCTCGGCTCCGTTTGATTGAGCCTTGAGTGCAAAGATTTATTCACATTTCCAGTTCATGCAATACGTTCGGCTCCGTTTGATTGAGCCTTGAGCGCACATACAATTTCATTATCAGTATCTTGTGGTTGTGGTGTTTGTAGTAGAGTCGCATCGAACTAACCATAACTTTCGGATAAAGTCAACGAAAATTTGACAAGGGTATGGTGGATACGCCGATGGTACTTCCTATATATAAGTATTCTTGTCAAATGATCGGAGGCATTATCAGACGGTTATGAGAGGTTCCATGCATAGGCTGATTGTGTGATGGTTGTTTAAATTAAGTTGTTCAATTTCAGTACATTCAATACGTTCGGCTCCGTTTGATTGAGCCTTGAGCGCACATACAATTTCATTCAATACGTTCGGCTCCGTTTGATTGAGCCTTGAGCGCACAGACAATTTCATTATCAGTATCATGTGGTTGTGGTGTTTGTAGTAGAGTCGCATCGAACTAACCATAACTTGCGGATAAAGTTAATGAAAATTTGACAAGGATATGGTGGATACGCCGATGGTACTTCCTATATATAAGTATTCTTGTCAAATAATCGGAGGCATTATCAGGCGGTTATGAGAGGTTCCATGCATAGGCTGTTTGTGTGGTTAAGTTATTCATATTCAGTACATGCAATACGCACGGCTCCGTTTGATTGAGCCTTGAGCACACAATTTCAATTTCAGTACATTCAATATGTTCGGCTCCGTTTGATTGAGCCTTGAGCACACAATTTCATTTTCAGTACATGCAAAACGATCGGCTCCGTTCGATTGAGCCTTGATCGCACAGATATATTTCATTTCAGTAATTTATGTTTGTTGTATTGATTGTAGAGTTATAGGACTAATCATAATTCACTGTTAAAACCAATGAAAATTTGACAAGAATATGGTGGATACGCCGCTGGTACTTCCTATATATAAGTATTCTTGTCAAAGGATCAGAGGCATTAACGGATGGTTATGGGAAGTTCTATGTAGGATTTATTAGTTTCTTGGTAACCAATCATAACTTGTGGATAAAACTAATGAAAATTTGGCAAGAATATGGTGGATACGCCGCTGGTACTTCCTATATATAAGTATTCTTGCCAAAGGATCAGAGGCATTATCAGGCGGTTATGAGAAGTTCCATGTAGGATTTAGTATTGCCTTGGTTGGAATTTGTGTTACATTTATATCATCATGTTATTTAAAGAGATTGGATTGTGTTCCATTTCTACATAAATTAACCTCTCCATCATAACAAACGAGAGAGGAACTTCCATCATTCAAACATATATGTTATCAGAATGTGGATTCAAATATTTGCTGTTGTGTTTATTCATGTTCAAATATTCGCTGATGTGTCTATTCATGTTCGAATATTTGCTGTTGTGTTTATTCATGTTCAAATATTTGCTGATGTGTTCATTCATGTTCGAATATTTGCTGTTATGTTTATTCATGTTCAAATATTTGTTGATGTGTTCATTCATGTTTGGATATTAGCTGTTGTGTTTTATTTATGTTCCATGTAGATTGTAGTGTTAGAAGTTTTGCCTTAGGATATAACCATATTTTTCCCAAACGTATCTAAACTCTTATGCATGATATCATTTTAGCAAATCATTTCTGCTTATTAATACTTATACAGTAGGCAACAAAAAGCGATTCCTGAATAGGGTACTTAACCCTTACAAGGAACGTTACCGCCTCGAACAAAAACTTAAGCCTTTATTTTGCTAAGCATACAACTGTCAAACAAAACATCATCACCCTTTTAGTCAAAATATATCATTATTTAAATTTCGGGACGAAATTTCCAAAAAGCAGGGGATACTGTAACATCCGTCAAAAACGGATTTACCAAACCCGCTCCGTTTATCAACCGAACAGTCAGTCAAAATTTTCGTTGCGAATTAAATGTCCAAAACATTTTTAAACGATCCGTAATCAATTATTATACGCGAATATATATTTAGTTTTTGAAAAACTATCAAAAATCGCAAAATAAAAATGAAATACATCTGCCGGGTTTCAAACCCGGGTCTGTACCGAGTCAGTCAACAACTTATCTCTCAACACACAAACCACTGCGCCGCGGACTTTGTTTGTTATTTAATGAAATCATTTAATTGATAAAGTGACTTTACGAATTCAAAACCGGCGCCCAAACGATTCAGTCGTCGGAATCCCGGAATTCTCGCGAGTTTTAACACCAATTTACGTTATAACGTAAACCTTTAATCACATATCGGTTATAACCGATGTTTAAAGTCCGTGACCAAATTCATAACCGCCGGAAAATTTAAATAACGAACACAGTCGGAATTCAGACCAAGTGCATTGACGATTTGTCCTATAAATTGACCCACAACCGACGACAAACACTTTTGCTCAAAAATTACACCTTTTCTCGGCGTAATTCCACTCGCCGGAACTTTCCTGTTTTTCGCCGGAAAACCGAACTTTAATCCCTGAGCTTCACTGAATCCCCTAAACCTTTAACGAAGTCACCCTTACCTTTTCCAAGCTTTCCGGAGACTAGCTGCTATACGGAACACGTCGCCGGAGGTGAATTCAATCGCCGGAGTTTCTGCCGGAAAACAGAAAGTTCAGTCGGTATCTTTCTCCGCCCAGTTTCTTTTCCTTTTCACTTTTATCTTACCGTAATAAACTGTAAAACACTAACAAACTGATAAAAAACTTGAACTAGTCGATTTCCGATTTCTGGTTCAAACTTGACGAGGAAGACGACGTTTTCTATATCATATAAGTATATTATAAATCAGGATTTTACTCGGGTTAGACACACAGTCCAGCGGTGGACTGTGTGCACATAAAACGTTAATCATGCAAAGGTCTCGAGTTCGAATCCCGTCTCACACACGCTGCCTTAATAAAATCCATTTTTTTTACTGAACCGGATCGCCTTAGATATATGTTAAGTATATTAATAACCGGAATAATAACCAAGTTAGACACACAGTCCAGCGGTGGACTGTGTGTTTTGTTTATATCGCTGGTCACGAGTTCGAGTCCGGTCTTCAGCACCGACTCGGACGATTATCTATTCTTTTTAAATAAGGCAGAAAAATGAAGTAACTAAATTGTATTTAAGTATAATAAAAATCAAAGTATATAACATGTTAAACACACAGTCCAGCGGTGGACTGTGTGTTAGATTAACCCACATGTCCCGGGTTCGAGACCTGTGGAGCGCACCGCCGAACCGCTTAAACTATTTTTAAAATAAAAATGATTTTCTGTTAATTCTAATTAATGTATATATATAATTAAAATCGGATATATAACGGGTTAGACACGTAGCTCAGTTGGTAGAGCTGCGTGCACGCGTACGGGAGGTCTCGGGTTCGAGCCTCACTCAGCGCACAATAATATTCCATTGAACCGGTCAACGGTCAGGTCAAAGTCAACTGGTCAAAGTCAACTGTAGCAAAAATAAAATATTTTTTTTATCATTTTTATTTTATTATTTTAATTAAAAACCAATTATAAATACTTAAAAATAACATTTTTTTTAAGATTAGAAAATAGCCTCAAACTCACAAAAATACACCCAACAATCCTACTAAAATAGTTTAATAAAATTCGTTTACTTACCAAACCATAATGCGATTTATCTAGGTTAAATCTCACTCGTGGTTAAAACCACTTCGCGTGCATTCAACGTCATCAACCGAACGCACCCACTGTGAGTGAATCTTACAATTCCCCCTTTTAAATTACACGTTTTGGGGTGTGTCATGTGTTATGAAATAATTAAGTTATTTATTTAAACTTGTGCCATACCACATCATGACTTAAACTTAGATTGATTTATTGTTGTGATTTACTTATATTCCGTTTGTCAAATTACATGAAACTCATACATTAAGCCCATCAGATCCTCGTGGGAAACGAGTAGAACATCGCGTGCTTCAATTCAATTCATTATTGTTCATGTGTGTTTTCATTGAGTTTATATTGTTGTAGTTGTGTTATTCATATTATCATGTTTATGCAATTCATTCATCAGGCCCCTCAGTTCCTCGTGAGAGACGAGTTGAGCAACGCGTGCCTTTAATTGTTCCATTATTATTCATGAGTGTTTTCATTTAACATATTATGATTGTTGATCAAGTTACATCTAATTTTACTCATGTTTGGTTGTGCACATATTTCATAATCAATTTAAATGAATTGTTCAAATGTTTTCCATAGGATTCACTCGCCAACATTATGTTGATCCAAAAACCTTTTTACACATGATACAGGTGAACAGGTTGAAGCAAGGATAACATAGGATATGCCTTAGAAGAGAACAAAGAAGTTTAGATTGTAGTTAGATCATGTTGTAGCAATCATTGTAAATTTCCATTTAAATTGTATTAATGAATATGAAACGTTTAATAAATGTCATGAGCTTTGATGATAACCCAATCATGCCCCGATCACCTTATCCGCTGCGGGTCAGGGTGTGACATTCCCAAGGTGAGGAACTAGGTTGTATGAAACCTTTCTCTAAAAGTTCGTTTAATTGTAGTCTTAATTCCTCCTTCATTTCTGTCGGTGCTAACCGATACGGAGCTCTTGCAACAGGTGCCGCTCCTGGTAGGATGTCAATCCTAAACTCCACTCGCCTATCTGGAGGTAGACCTGGTAATTCCTCAGGGAAAACATCGGTATATTTCGAGATAACTGAAAGGTCTTCAATATTTGGCTTCGGCTCGTTAATAGTTACTTGTGCCATGTAAATGACACAACCTTTCCCTAGACACTTGGATGCTTTAAATAATGACACTTTGTTTGGCAATCCATGGCGTGAATCTCCAAAGATGGTGAGCATTTCACCAGATGGGGTTTTAATTTCGATGAGTTTCTTATCACAGGCAATGCGGGCTTGATTATAGGATAACCGATCCATGCTTAAGACTAAATCGAACCCCGCCAATTTCATTGGCAGAAGAGAGATAGGAATTTAATGATTGTTAATGGATATAAAACATCCATCAAGAATGGAAGATGTTGTTTCTAAGGTTCCGTCAGCACGTTCTACTTCATAAGTTATGTCTAGAGTTCTTATGGGTAAGTTTAATAGTTTGCTAAACTTATAGTCCACAAATGACTTATTCGCACCCGAATAAAAAAGAACTCTAGCATATATGTCATTAATGAGGAATGTACCTGTTATGACGTTGTTGTCATTAACAGCCTCTCTAGCATTCATCTGAAAGGCACGAGCATTTCCTTTCTTGGCCTCTCCAGGCTTCGCATTATTACTCTTGAGATTCTTAGGGCAATTAGTCTTAACATGCCCTTTTTCATTGCAACTGTAGCAGACGGCATCCTTAAGATCCTTGCATTCTAAGGTCTTATGCCCCTTTTTCTTACAAATACCACAGGGTTTAGCCTGTGGATCAAAATTACACTGTCCCCAGTGCTTGCGGTTGCGGTCTTACATGTCGGCGTCACGCCGGACTTATCTTGGTTCTTTCTGAACTCAAATCTCCCGTTAGTCGTCTTATTAAATCTTTGGGAGTTACCATCCTCTCTCTTCCTTTTCCCGTCTGTCTCAGTCTTGACTGACTTTTGTCTCACTAGATCTAAAGTGAGAGAGAGAGATAGGTCAACAACAGACCTATAAGTAGTAGGCTGAGCAGCCTTCATCATGCCTTTAATCTCAGGCGCTAACCCATTTATAAAACGTGCGATGCATTTGGGTTCAGCTGAAATCAGATAAGATACTAATCTGGATAAGGAATTAAAGTCGGTAACATACTTCCGACAGTCCAGATTTTTCATTGTAAGAGTCAAAAATCTGACTCTATCTTCTCCACCTCATGAGGTGGGCAGTACGTTTCCTTAACAAGGTCCGCAAACTTGGTCCATCCCAAGTTATACAAGTGTACTTTTCCTGTTGACTGGACCATGTCCTTCCACCATATTAGGGCATCGCCCTTGAAGGATTGGGATACAAACTTCACCACATCCTTATCAGCACATCTGCTGATATCTACAATAGTTTCTATCTCATCAAGCCATCTCAAGGCTTCTACTGCTCCCCTTTCTCCATTAAAATCTCGGGGCTTGCAGGAGACTAAGTATTTATATGTACATCCGTCTTTAGAAGAACGGGACTTATCATTGTATTCTAGTTTCTTTGGTTCACTCTTTGCATTTGAGGAGAGGACAGAGCTCTCCTTTCGAGCTGATGATGGTGGAATAGATAAATGTTTGGAACGAGTAGCGCTCACTTCCTTAAATTTCTCCATGGCCTTTTCCATAGTTTTTCCGACAGCTGAATCAATGCGAGCTTGGAAATCCTCATTATTGATGGCTATATTTTCAGCTTTGTCAGCACTATTATCACGGCGACTACTTTGCGCCTAATCTGAGTTAGCCATCTCTGATGTTTGGGTACGATATACCAGATTAAATTTTATATTAGCCATGGTATTAATAACCATATAGGCTATAAAGTTTGTATATATAAGTCCATTTTCCTATTTGAACTAGTGTTCATGGAATCACAACTGTTAGGCTTAACATTTTAAATGAATGTTATCTACATTTGGCCTAGGTCTCAAAAAGGACCATCAAAGGTAAATTACAATTTGGACATAGTCCATATATTATTAGACAGTGGATCGTAATGTCATAACTGTCATTGTCATTAGACATTTATAAATAGCTCATAGGTTTGTCAAAAAGGACATTAAAATATGGCATATTGGCTTGTCACTAAGGACATATAAGAATGCGGCATATTGGCCTGTCAACAATCAATTAACATCAACTAGATGTTAAGATAGATATTCATCATACTTGATGATATTAGTCATGATCTCTTGATCATATAGACTATGAGGCTTGAGTATAACTCGCCACCTTGGACAGGGAACCATAAGGTTACAACTGTCGCTGTCTTAATTGATAATTTAATATTGCACGAAGGCAAATCATCACTAATGGATGTTTAATTTTGGTCCGTTGACACTACATCACTAATGGATGTTTAATTATGGCCCGTAGGCACTACATCCCTAATGGATGTTTAGTTATGGCCCGTAGGCACTACATCACTAATGGATGTTTAGTCATGGCCCGTAGGCACAACATCACTAATGGATGTTTAATCATTATCATCGCATTGATGAAATTAGTCGGGATCAAATTTGATCACATAGGCTATATAATAGGTTAGGACATCGTCCATTTACCTAGACAGTTAGTGTGGTTCCTCAAGTCACACTACCAGGAGTATGAACATTCCTGAATGTTAACATAGGAGTATCTTAATGGTCGATTAATAGTCACGGTCGCATTGACCTTAACGACTTGGAGGCTTGAACATAGTCCACCACCTCTGGATAGAAGGATAATTTTTCCTTAACTATCATGATAGAAGGCTATTTATCCTTAACTATCATTTATAATTTGGCCAATTAATATTGACTTTGTCATTTGGCTAATCAAAACCATTAAGATCTTTTGGAATTATATAGCTGATCATAAATTTCGAGTAAAATTGAGACGATCGCTTGAAGAGGATGAGTACATATATATATATTTCCAAAATATTTCATTAAATGATAATAGAAAGTACAATACTTGAAATAAATAAACCGAATTGTCCATGCAAGAACTAAAAGAAATAACGTGTCCACGCAGGGATTAAATAAATAACAATGTCCACAAAGGGACTAAACATAATAATAGAAAAGACTTCACTAGTCCTTCTTTCCCTTAACCAACTTGGAGAGTTTCTTGAAGAATTTGTTTGTCTTATTCTCCATTTTCTTCGCTTGTTGCTGCATTTCTTTTATTCGTTCTAAGGCCTCGTTAATGGCCTCGAGTTACGGCGAAGGTTGTGGTTGTGGTTGTGGCATCATAGGATACTGGTACCCATAAGTTGGATATCAGTAGGTGGATAAGCAGGTGGCTAAGGAGACGGGTAAAGTGCGTTATGCATGACCGCTTGCATATAAGGGTCATGCGAAAGTGCTTGATAGTCTACTGGCGTAGATGGGTTAAAAGGATCATATCCAGATATATCCGGATATGTAGGAATAGGGTTATTAAAACCCGATGGTGGTGGTTGAACCACTAGTGGTGGTGTCGGTTCCACCACAGGTGAAGCATTGGAGGGTCCACCCATTCGTGGATCCTCTTGAATTGTTGGGTAAGGTTTGGGCAAAGTTGCCAGCGATCCCGACCGTTGGCCCGCACGTACCGACATACGTGCTCCACGTTTCCTCCTTGGTGGTTCAGGTGGTGGTTGAGGTTGGTCCACCAGTTCCATGTGGACGTCTTCTTATACATGAGGTGGTTGAGAGTGATGGGAAGGAGTGTTGGCGAAGGTAAATTTGTTCCAATATTGGTCCCATTCATTAGGACCTTGATACAGCGATCCGGCATAAGAGTTCGAATCGCTTGAGATTTCTATGGGATGCGTATGCGATCCCGATGGCGGTATCTCTAGGTCGGAGTCCTCGTCCATGGGGTTTGGTTGGTCCAACTGATTTTGATCGGCTGGAGGTGTATTTAAATATTGGTTTGGATTAAACTCATCATGGTAAGAATGATGAGAGTGATGGGAGTGGTGATAGTGGTGCGAATGGTACGAGTGGTAAGAACTTTGAGTGTGGGTAGGCGAATGTTGGGCAAATGGCCATGAATCCCCCGAATCCTCATAGGGGTTCGGGTGATGGGGATGAGAAGGGATATGTCCTGAGGGTTCTCCCCTCATTGGTCCTTTACCTCTTCCTCTTACTCTTGGCGGCATTTTCCTGTTAAAAATCAAATTTAAAACAATACTAGTAACTTAATGATGAGATGAGTAATCCTAGGTCAAGCCTAGACTCGGAAGTCTAAGGAATATGCTTGTGTAAGTTTGAGATAAAACACAAGAAGGCTAGTGTTTATTTCTCTGAAACGTTGGCTCTGATACCAACCTGTCGCACCCCTTATTTTCAACCAAACACCGGTGGGCCCGAGTGGGGAATATCATGACGTAAGTTGATATCATCATAGTCAATTAAACACAGCACAACGGAAGTCTTAGAGTTTAAATTACTATTACAAACCAAATGTTCAAAGTACAAAAAATAATACACAGACGGCTTGTAATGAAAGATCCACAGGCGGATCGTAAAATGTACAAAATGTGTAATAGACTTTGGGCAAATCTAAGGATTTGCAGGATCCTCTTATATCACTTCCGAGCAGCTTCCAGCCTATTTCGTATTGTACCTGCAACCTTAGTCTTTTGAAAATACGTAAGTGTTAGAACTTTTGGAGACCGTTGGTACTTGATAAACCATAGTTTGAGCTGATTCTATAATAGTTAGAAAAACAAAAGGGTCAAAAGTGTCATTTTGTGAAACATCTATGTACGCGGCATAATTAATTGCCCAGTGTATTTAATAAATACGCTGGGTGATCAGTCTGTATAAATACCATGTTCAATGAAGTTATGTCCAAGTTTCTTGGACAGATTTGGTGATCTTCTTATGTTTTGATTTTTGCTATTGTGCTCTCATCCGAATATCCAGGTGTTGTTATTGATTACATGTTATTGGGATTTCATATACAACACTAGTGGTTTGATCCAAACAAGATTCTTCATCTTCTTTGCTTGGTTTTTCTTAGTATTTGCACATTCAAACAACTAATCAATAGTTGTTTGGGTGAAAACAATCAACCACTGTGATCCGAATCTGTTTTAGGACTCACAGTCAGCTTTCGTTGGAAAATACACCCGACTGAACTCATTTTGAAAACATTTTTAAAATTAGATTTAAGTGGACATGACACAAATCTTTTATAACTTGGAAAAGTCATCATTGTAACCTTGCTAACAGCTTTACATGTTTGTCAATACATATGGGGCCCAGTACAGAGACCGAGACATGATTAACGTACACACCACTTATAAACCCACGAAGGAGTTATCCCCAATTTGTGGTTAAAAATAATTTAGCATTCGCATATGTCGGGTGTATGCCTACACCCCGTGCTTTGGTCGTGGCCTTTATCTAATGTAATGAGCCAAGAATATCCAGGACACGGTCGTTAACCCCCAATGTTTAAGTTATCAAACAAAACTGATCAAAACGGAATATGCGGATTTACTAGCCACAATCCGGCATTTGATTGATCCCTTTTCCGACCAAGCGGTAATAATTTACCGTAACCCAAGCCCGTATAGGGAAAATAAGTCAAGAGTATTTACCTAAGCTAGTCTTGATTAAAAATGCAAAATTTAATATTCTCAGCCTTATTCAAAATAAAATAAGTACAGATAACATTTACTGGAAGGCTCTAGTCTGGATTATGGCATAAGCTAACCAATTAAAATGCTAACAGTCTTAATTTAAGTCATAGACTTAGACCGACTAGCTTAAAGGATAAAAACGGTACGATACGCTAGATTAAGCGATGACCGGATAGAATTTAGTTTAAACCCAACAAGTACTTAAGACTTGTATAATATGGGTAAACAATTAACATTCTGGAATTTGAGATTAAAATGTAAGGTTAAAACCGTTTCGGTTAATTTTCGTAAACTAGTTACATATACTTAACCGTATGCATATAAGCGATATTGGTTAATCGGATGAGTCATGAACAAGTTCTAAATGTCATTATACTTTAAATAAGTTGTAATATCAGTAGGATATCAACTTATATGCCCGAAAAGGTTTTGAAACGAAATTATGCCTCATAAGTGCGTTTTGGTAATTATATGTCGTATAATTGTGATTTATAGTTTAAGACCAAACTATGCACCGAAAGGGCATTTTGGTCATTTAAAAGTATAGTTTACAATATTATACTAAAATCAGTTTATGATCAGAATAATAACATCATAATATGTTAATTACACTAACATATCAGTAGGTAATTTATTTGCAAGTCCATTGTTGATTAAAACCTTGTTTCATGTAAGAAGGCATTTTAGTCAAAATTTGAAATTATAAGGAACTTGTGCATACATTCAGATTATGATTATGATTATGATATGTAATATAACCTCAAGGGGTTATGCTACATTGTATTACGATCATAATGTGACCTTAATTCAGAAGTTAACTAATCTAAGTCGGGTCAGAATCGAAAGTCAAAGTAGAAGTCAAACTTCGCGACTTTCGTTGCGAACCGAACCTAGGACTAGAATTGATGGATCGAACATGTTCTCACATGTTCTAATAATTATTACCAACTTGTTTAAGTGTCAAAAACATGTTTGTAACATATATAAACTCAGATTATAATTTTTATAAAATCTGACCCGTTTGACTTTTCAGGAGGTGCCCCTTTAAGGGGTTAATACCTTCCTAATTACGATCACTTAGCCATGTTCATTTCAAACAATGACTGGACCATAATGGTCTTAACGAAAGTCAAGGCATTTGTCGAAAATGCTTGACTTTTGGCTATTAAAAGCCTATAAAAAGAAAAGAGCAGAGATGGAGCACTTACAAGTGATAACTTAGAACTCAAAGGAAAGCTCCCAAATGGTCAGGATTCCAAGAGTGTAATAAGAGAGGAGAAGAGTGAATGAGCAAAGAAATGAGTGAGCTTGAGTTGCTATTTATAGTGCAAGAGGGTGTGTGAAGATGAAGCTAAGTGTTCTAGGATCATCACAAGTGTCTAGCAAGGTGTCAAGAGCTGCAAGAGTGTGGCATTTTGCAGGAGAGGTGGCATCTTGACAAAATTTTGGGGTTTTGACACTTTTAGTCCCTCAAGAATAGTTTTGTGGATTGTCATGAATTGTCCCTTGAATTATATCCAATGACATAATGATACAACTTGGTCTTTCCGTTCAATACGAGATGTATTGAAGAAGAGTACGAGTAACCGAAGGTTAACGGGTGTCACACTAGATGTTGTTACGACTTATAAGCATTTACTAGCTTAAATGTGAAGGATACGGATACTTAAGGTTTAATGGGTTAAATCACCCAAGCTAGTAAGGTTTAAGGTTCGGTGAAGATGTGTGATACTCAAGAATGGTGAAACACAAGATATCACCTTAACCGGGAGTCGGTCGGGTCGAAAAATGACTTATTTATGCAAGAAAAATGTAATAATAAAGTCTAGGGCCTTAGGGTTAATAGTTGAAAGTTAAAATGGTGTAAAAGTGAAATTCGAGTAGCCCGCCGTAAGCTACGGTTGCCAGACCATAGCTTACGGTTAGTTATAATTTCTAACCAGAAAGTCTGGACCGTAGGCTACGGTCCCGGACCGTAAGCTACTGTAAGGTTTAATTTTTTTTTATTTCTAGATTCGTTTAAGGAGTTGAGTGGCTAACTTATTTGAGGTATTTTCTAAGGGCATTTACACGTGTCGGTTTATTACCGAACACGAATTTTACGAGGTGTTACATTGTGTGTATATAATAATAATAATATTAATAATAAAAAGTTAAAAAATGAAAACTATGTAAAATAACCATCTGCCCCTGAGCTAATTGAGTTTTTTTAATGGGGTTAATAAAATGGACATAAATAGCATGTGTTAGATATGTTAGGGGCCAAATAAGTAGAAAAAAATGGGTTGAAGTGGCAATTTTTGACTAACCACGGAGACGAAAACGGCAGTTAACTCTACTTATTGGATCGTAGAGGGGTACAATTGTAATTTTTGCGTATCTTATATTCAAAAACTCACATACCATGCACATGCAAGTTCGCCTCGTATTTTTTAAACGAAAATAACTTTTATATACTTATCTTTTTAAAACAAAAAAATTACACCATGATAACGAACGTTTTTTATCTTTAATATGAAAACCATATATATATATATATATATATATATATATATATATATATATATATATATATATATATATAGAATACTTACGTTTCAACCAGTGTTTTTAATCCATAGTGTTTTGGTGTTGTTCAGACAATGGTGTTTTAGTTATAGCTAATACATGGTGTTTAATTTTACAAATAACAAAGTGTTCATGATGTGGTGTTTTATTTGTAGCAGGCACATAGCGTTTTATTTTGCAGTTAATAACGGGCACATGGTGTTTATATGCATGTAACAAAGGGTACATAGTTAGTGCCACAAATGGACCAAAGAAACACAAACATGGCCTTGTTCATGGTTAAGGTTATAACGTGTTGACAAACGGTTCATGAACACTTACCAAACAAAATGTTTTGTTCGTGCTCGTTCATTAACGAAATGAACGTGTTCGCGAATGGTTCATATATATAAACGAACACAAATAAAATCAGGGAAGACGACGAAGGCTAGCGATGCATGGCGGTGGGATCAACGCTGGATTGTGAAGCCCTAATCTTGGAACGGAGGTCGATAGTATTCGTAGATGTGAATTACGAGAAGGAGAGGGAACAATGCATAAACATGTTGTTCGTGCTCATTTATTAAGGAAATGAGCGTGTTCGCGAACGGTTCATAAACATAAACAACGCAAATAAAATTAGGGAAGACGACGAAGGCTAGAGGTGGATGGCGGTAGGAGCAACGCTGGATTGTGAAGCCCTAATATTAAAACATAGATCGATAGTATTCGTCGATATGAATTACGAGAAGGAGAGGGAACAATGCATAAACATGGTGGGAATGAGGTTTCCTATTTATTTGTCAGGGTAATAAAATAAATAATAATTAAAGAATACAAAAGGTTTAGATAAAAAATAAATGAACAAAAATATGTAATGAACAACATAAACATACGAACATGAATAAACTAAATAGAGGAAGGTTCACGAACATATTACCGAATGTTCAAATAAACAGTTGAACGAATGAGACCTATGTTGGTATTCGTTCATTTAACTAATAGAACGAAATTTCTTATTCATTTTCGTTCATTTATTAAACGGACGTTCATGAACACAACTGAACAAACAAGACATCTGTTCGTGTTCGTTCATTTAAATAATCGAAAGAAATTTCTTTTTCATGTTCGTTCATTTAGTACACGAACGGACATAATGAACTTCTCGCTGAACGGTTCATGAATTATTCGCTAAATGTTCAGCTCGTTTGCAGCCATATACATGGTTTTTGTTTTGTAGTTACATGATGTTTTGTCTATGTTAGACTAATTGTTTGAATTACTCTTATACATTCCACCTTTAATTTTAATGATGGCCATATGTGTAATTACTATGTCTTCTTAGCCTTTTAAGAATTAAACCATCTGTAAAAAAACCCTTACAAAATAATCTAACTTATAGTAAACAATTTGAATTAATGTCGCTTTAAATTATCTACTTCAAACTCGTATTTTTACTTCAATTTTATTTCAAAATATTTTAGTTCGTATCCTTGTCTTTATCAATCTCTCAATTTTAGTATATATCAATTGATTTTTAAACTAAAAATTTGATCAACTATCTACTATTGTAAAATTATACATATGAATTTACGGTTGGCATGTATAGTAAATTTGTAATTTTATTGATATTTAATTTTTTAAATAATATATAATTCTTTATCTTCCTAATAATAATTCAATTTTTTAAAACAATAGTTATATCATAGGGTTTTTTTATTTATTTTACCACTGTATTATGTATGATATACATTTTTAACCCATTTATTTTTTTACTAATTTGTATTTTATTCATTGGCTTAAAAAAAACTAAATGCATATTTGTATTTCATTTTATAAATTTTATTGAAAACCAATTATCTTCAAAATAAAGTCTTTTTAGGCATCGAAGAGTTGATCAAGTGCTAATGTCATAATGGTATCGTGACGAACAAAACAAATACTGATAAGGTCGATACCGGTTTCGATATTATGGGAACCAACATTGATATATGTTTTATAATATATAAGCCTTTAAACCCCAATAACTTTTATTTAATTTGATTTTTCTTCGACAACTTGCGTTCATTATCGTTTTTTATAAAGCTCAATACGCGGTTGCGGTTAATATATTTTCTTTAAAAATTATACATATGAATTTAAAGTTGGAATGAGTAGTAAATATGTTTTTTTATTGATATTTAAGTTTTTAAATAATATATAATTCTTTATCTTACTAATAAAATTTCAATTTTTTACAACAATAGTTATATCATAGGTTTTTTTTATTTAACCACTGTATTGTGTATGGTATACATTTTCAACTTGTTTATTTTTTTTACTAATTTGTATTTTATTCGATGACTTGCCTTCATTTTCTTAAAAAAAATGCATAGTTGTATTTAATTTTATAAATTTTATTGAAAACAAGTTGTCTTTGAAATATAGTCTTTTTGTGGTATCGAAGGGTTGATCAAGTTGCAAGTGTCATAAAGGTACCGTGACGAACAAAACAAATACCGATAAGGTCAATACCGGTATGATATTATTGGAACTGGTATCGGTATATACTTTAAAATATATACGACTTTAACCCAATAGCAATTATTTAATTTGTTTTCCTTCTACAACTTGCGTTCATTATCTTTTTTCATAAAGCTGAATATGCGGCTGTGTTTAATTAATATAAAATTTTCACTATTCATGGATAACCTTTCTTGAAACTGGAGTTTTATTTAAAATATGACCGTGATAAACTACCGATATTCGTTTTGAATCTAAAAAACGAGTGCAAGGCTTATATCGATATTGGATCGTTACCACCCCGAATCCCTGGTATTCGTTTTTAATCTAAAAGCGTACGGATCGAACTGATACGGACGACTTCCCGCTGCATCGCGCGGGCAAATACCGCTAGCAGATATTATAACAAAGAAGTTATATAATAATACAAATAATATTAGAATTTTAATTTATAATATTATAACCTTTAACCCAATAGCTTTTATTTAATTTGAATTTCCTTCGACAACTTGCGTTCATTATCTTTTTTTATAAAGCTGAATACACGGTTGTGTTTAATGTATATTTTTCACTGTTCCTGGATAAACTTTCTTAAAAAAAAGAATTTTATTCAAAATATTACCATGATATACTACTGGCATTCGTTTGAATCTAAAAGGTGTGCAGACATATCATGAGTTTAAACCGAGTGCAAGTCTTGTACTGATACTGAATCGTTACCATCCCGAATCCCCGGTATTCGTTTTTAAACTAAAGGAGTACGAATCGAACCGATACAGACGACTTCCCCAGCATCGCGCGGGCAAATCTTGCTAATAAATAGTATAACAAAGAAGTTATATAATAATACAATTAATATTAGAATTTTAATTTATATTATTATAAACTAACATCTTGGACAAATCTTATAAAAAAACTGATTGAATTTATTGTACGGAAAATTTAAATAATATTATAATTTATGGAAAAATTGATAGAGCCATCAACAATACACGATTTCAACCGTATGATAAGATTATAATATTATTACATTTATTAATCGTGTTACACATTTTATAAGATTATAGTTTATATTTGCTCAATTTATGTGATAAAATTCATGATTTATGAATGTATAAGATTATAATATTATTACCTTTTTAACCGTTTTACAAAGATTATATAGAAGTTTATGATTTACACTTTTTTCGATATTCAGTTTGTGTACTACATGAATTTTTTATTATAACACCTATAAATTAAAATAATATTAAATCCCTTTTTTAATATTTTACTCGTCTGATACACGGATTTGTAAGCTAACGTGTGTATGTATAAAATTAGTTAGTAATATTAAATATTGAATCAAAATATAAAATAATAAATTGTAACCAAGTTAAGGAACACATGTAAACGATAAAAGTTAACTTCTTAATCTGACAAACATTTATCTATCACTTTATCCACAATACACACCGCACATATACTGTTAAATAAGATAAAAAACACCTAAATGAGTTAAAAGATGGTTTAAGAACAATAAAAAAAGACAAATTAAAGAATTGATCAAATCAAACAAAAACTTTTGTTAACACAAGTGCTTATGTATGAGAGTGCAGGACTTATGGACTTATGGAGGTAGGCTAAGCGCTAAACTGTCGTTCTCTATATGTAACATCAATTAGGTTCTAAATGATGTCATTGCACAATCTTTATGAGTCTTTCGGTTTTTAAAGTCACCTTGAGATTCCATAAGCTTCACGAAATAGCCCATTACTTTGGTAAAGCAGAATTACATTCTATTGAATCTTCAACACACAAAGGAGAAGACAAAAAAAAACTCCACGCGAACTATCATGCGTAAGTTGGTGCCTAGAGATCTCACGGAATATTATTCGATCAACTCATATTCACCAGCGTATATTCACCGCTTTCTAGATTATTGTTGAACAAAATAACTTAACGTTACGAATTTGTCACTTGAAAATATGTATATGATTTTAATGATTTAATTAAAATCTGAAAAGGAGAATAAAGCCTTTAGCTTTTTATATATTCTTATGCTTGAATTAAAGACTAGTAAACAACTGAGGACTTTAGGACTCTAAAGACCTTTTCCTCAATCTTCACAAAGAAGTTATTCCTTGTAATCAAATTTAGGGACACATGATTCGATTCTTCAACTAAAGTAGAATGATTCATACACATATTTTGAAATGTAACCCATTTTATTTCATGAAAATGTTTCCATGTTTTCTCTTTAACGCTTATAATCTCGCTAACGTTATTTAAAGATCATTGTCTATTTTCATCCTCTACTTCCTTCAACATATGATAATGGGTTTTAACTAATATAGCTAGTTGCCGGATTCGACTTGTGCTCAGCACAATTTAATTGTATTAGGCTAGCTCACCGCTACACATCAGAGGGTTTTCAGGGACTGACGTATTCGTTAGATGTCTGTCGCTGAAAATGGACCCCATCGGACTATGATATCTATCACAGAACATGATGTGTGTAAAGAATTTAATAACTGAATTGATCTTGGTCAAATTGATCTGCTTTTGAAGTTTTCGCAAAAATGCAATCATGTTCAAGTACTATCATGTGCAACTTATAAGATATGTATTGTTACTAATGAATTGAGGATATATAGAAACAAAGATTGATATCAATAATTTGTGTGCAGTGTTGGTCTTTGACCCTGCAATCAATGAGAAAAAAAGGGCTTGTGTTGTAATCAAGAAAGGAAGGAAAAGGAAAAAGGAAAGAGAGAATGTTTAGCTGAAAATAGTGGAAGTTTGTTAAAGGTAGAAACTAAAGGGTACTTCTGTTATAGGATTCTAGCCCAATTAAATATTAATATATGTTACAACACCCATTTTATTGTATTGTAATAAATATAATTAAAACTAGAGTCTTTTAGAACAATAAATGCATATCTTAGAGGAAATTGCAATATTTCATTATATTGTTATGATGTTCACATTAGCAGTCATGCATGTTCACATTAAACTTATAATTAAATTTCAAGTCATTCATTGGCCCGGGGAAGAAAACCATAATCTATTATTATTTTATTTTATTGTATTTTTTTTTGTTTATATAGAAGTTATGTATTTTCAGTAGGGATTGGGTATTAGTATTTCTAGTCACACTTTAATATGTTTTGAAATAATTTTTAATAACATTCTAAAGTAGTATTTCAAATAGGATGATCATCAAAGAATACAAAATTGTTATGGAGAAAAAAGAAAACAAATCCAAAAATTTTATTTCATCGGTGTTCATATTTTATATAACTGAATAACGAACTTTTATTAACAATTTATTGATTTCTCATATTTGCTATACTATCCTTCGTAACAATTTATTTCTGCATAGATTTCTCATATTTGCTATACTAATATGTGTTCGTGTGTTGTTTCGATTTCATTCTTTAAAAAAATTAATAAATAAAGTTATTACAGAAAAATCAAACTAAAAAAACTAAATGTTTTTTTTTCAATATGCGCCTGTGTGTATATATTGAAATTAAAACTTAAAATTTAAAAAAAAATCAAATCACTTAATGTTGATTTATGAGTGTGGCCAAGTTTACAAATTGCATGTATATATAATGTGTCAAACGACTTAACTACACTAATACTCGATTTTCACATATTTCGCACTTCTGATTAATTAGCCTGTACCACAAACAACACAACCCTATGCCAAATAGTCTTTTAATGATTAATCTTTAAGATTGTAAAGTACTTTTCTTTACTCAGCGTTGCTGGAAATGTCCAGTATTTCGCTGTTTCTTTCTCTCACTTTCATGCATGCACATATACATATTATGTGTGTATGTATATCAATGGAGTGGTCAGTGTTCTCTTTTTTACCCAAGCACTAAGATGAAGTACAGTAACACTATATGAAAGCTTAAAGGCTAAGAAACTTCGTCCACTCACTTCAAGAACCCTAATTATTATAATGAAAACAAAAAGAGGAATGCAAATTACAAAATAAAATCACAACACATATGAGCATAATTACAAAAGCCTCATCTCCCTTATCTTGCCTTCCCATTATCGTCGTCATCGTCATCATCTTCTTTTTTTTCTTTTTATCTTCATCATATATCCTCCTCTCTCTCTAATCTATCCTTTCTGTATATTATTATCTTGTCTTTGATTCCCAACTCGCATATATTATTGAGTTGAAACCTGTAAAGCTTTCTAAAAGAGAAAAGAGAGATCAATTTAGTTAGAACATGGCGTTCTCTTCTGTTCCATCCTATCTTGATCACCACAATTGGCATCTTCAGGTATGATCTTTAACCTTCTTCCTTTGGTGCATGATACTTTTTGTGAATCTTTGCATTAATACTTCATCCAAATGAAAAGGGAAAAGTATATGTCACTGAAAGATGATATATACTTTTTCATACATATTCTCTTTGAATGAATATACTTTGTACATATAGTGCCTCTTGTGAGCTTCTCTTATTTAATTTTATGTTTTGTTTGTGTTTTGTTATAGTTGCAACAATCAAGTCACCAACAAGCGAGTGTCGGTGGTGGTGGTGAAAACCCTAATCTCCCTCCACAACCGGTACAACCACCACCCCCATCACATCCTGGTGGAGGGAGTAGTGGTGCTGGTGGAGAAGGTTCCACCAGACCAGGATCTATGGTAGATCGAGCAAGGATGCTCAATCTACCTATGCCAGAGCCAGGGTTAAATTGTCCACGTTGTGATTCAACCAACACCAAGTTCTGCTATTTCAATAACTATAGCCTCACGCAACCACGACACTTTTGCAAGTCATGTAGGCGTTATTGGACTTGCGGTGGTGCTCTAAGAAACGTTCCGGTCGGGGGAGGTTGTCGTAAAAACAAAAGGAGTAACAAGAACAGAAGATCAAAATCTCCAACCCAAACACGGCCTAAATCTGTAGGTGATAGTCCATCAAGGTGTAGTACAGAAACAATGACTAGTACTCAACTCCCTCATCCTCCCTCTCTTCAATTGCCATTCATGACCTCTTTAGGTCAATATGGAGGTGTTGGTGGCAATATTAGCTCAAATCTTGGTGGCTTTCAGCTTCAAAATGAAATGGGTAGTTTTCAACTAGGAAGTGGGAGCTCAAATGGGAATAATTTCAATAATATGTTATCAGTTGGAGGTGCTGAAAATTGGAAATTGCCTTACTTGGCTGGTTTTGAGGTACCCAGTAACCCTAATCTATTTCACTATCAAAGTGAAAGTGTAGCTGAAGCACCATCATCATCAATGGTAGGAAGAGATGATAACACTCAAATAGATCCTCCAGCGAAGATGGAAGACAACCATGGTTTAAATTTATCAAGGTGGTTTCTTGGTGTTTCAGAAACTACTAATCAACAACCATGGGTGGGAAATGCTTGGACCCAATTTTCGGGTGTCAGTAGTACTTCCTCTATCACTCCAACTACACATTTCATATAATCTGGTTGGGCACTGGGGTGTGTTCTTTGATCTAACGACGCATTTTGAGTATAATTTAGTTCAAAGTTGCGTGTAGCAGCCATATAAGGGAAGTATTGAACTGAATCTTGGATCATTTAAAACGCATGTAGCTAGAAAGAATGTGACATGATCCAGGAATATAACTAATGGTAGGTGTACTTGCATGTTAAGTTTACTTCTACAATGTTACATGATTACTGATTTCATTTGTATTTGAGAGTGACTTGTACTTCTATGTTGAATGTTTCTATAACTTAAGTTTAAGTGTGTGCTACTTTGCTTATTATGCATTATATGCTACCACTAGTCTTTTTATGTGGCTTATATCTTATGATATTTATGAGACTATGAGTTCAACAATGGTTATAGCTTATAAAATATACAATATTACAAGTTCAATAACAGTTGGATACAACAAAATCTTGTGAAATTCATATTCAAATCATAACAGGCTTAAAGAATGTATATAAGTTCATACTCAATTCCAGCCGAATTATAGCAAATAAATCACATGTGTACATTTAGCGCCTTTTCCCAACGGTTTTTTTCCAACAAGTATCTATAAAACTGGAACTTAATGTCCGTGCATGTTGTTGGAATATTTCACTTTTACAGAATTTATGATATGTGAGATATATCTTTAACATTGTTATATAATAGGTGATATATATTTAATTTGCTCAATATGTATAATTAAATCTAGTTAGTTCTTATCCAAGTACTTCATTCTAGGATCTTAAACATTTTGTCAATTCTCAAGTTCTCTCCATGAACTCGATCCAGGATGATATACAAACAATGAATACAAGAGGGCATGTATATTGTCATGAACTCTAGGATGATATACATACACCAACACTGAATGCACCATATTAAACCTTTAAGTTATGCAAACAAGATATTGTCTTCTATTCCGTCATATATGATTAGATGGTATACAAAATGAAAGATTCCATCCATTTATAATAAAAATCGGAGGGTTCTTACTAATTTAGAGATCTCTAATGTCCTCTTTTGGAGCCCTTCGTAAGCTTGTGTGGCAGTGAAGGGGAGGGGGGGGGGGGAGAAAGGAGGGGTTGAGTGTAAAGGATTGTGAGAGGGGAAGGAGAGAAGGAGGCAAGGAAGGGGAAAATCCGACGGTGTCCGTACGGGTAGGGGCAGGCACGCCAACGTGAAAGAGTGAAAGGGTGTCCATGAGCCCCCATTAACGATGCTTTAACAAGTTATACAGACACTTGTTTTCGGTACCATAAATGATTCATGAACCATTTTCTAGGAGTTAGTCATTTAAGATTGTAATTTTCTCATAATCAAACCTCTTATCCTATGACATCATTAATACAGAATTGAGACTAAAAATTTTATTTCGTATAGAGGTCCTTAATTCTATTCGATTTTTGTTCTAATAAGTTTAACATGAACAACATAAAACATAAGATGTTGAACATAATATACACTAAATCCATCACTTAATACCCTAGCTCATATTTCAGTGTCATAACAAATAGATGTATAATATTTAAATAACATTGTTATACTATCTATTATGCTTTCATATGACACTTTTCTTACGAGCATAAGTTAACAGATTATAAATGTTTTCAAGCATTTGATATTTCAATGACTAATTAGGGTGTGAGATTAATAAACTGAGATTGATTACTTGAATTAATGGTTAATACATATTTTTATATTAATAACCTATAATTGTAATGTGATACAAATACATGAAGTATGCTATTATGGTATGCGACTATAACCAAATAAGAAACTTCCAGTGGAACACTTGGGGGATTGGTCATCTTCACAGATAAACACACACATTATAAGTTGGTAATGATAATTCAATAACTAAGAGACTGAAGTGCATTAAAAACAATGATACATTGTATCAAGAGTTATAAATCTTCAGAGAAAATGTCAAGAATCCACTCAAAACCATGCAACTGTTCACCCTTAACCTTTATATCAGAAAGAAGAAAGATTTTCAAGTTACAATGATTATGAGGTCAAAAAGAAATTATTTGGCCTCTTCATATTTTGAGAAATCACTCTCTCTATACTCTGTGAAAAGGTAAAGGAGGACGTAGTTTGAGAGCAAATCTTGGACTGATAATTACGAGGGAAAACAAAAGTGAAATGGAGGGTGATTGCTTAAATATTTAAGAAAGAAAACGAGAATGTGTGATGATAGATTGATTGCTAGTTTGTTTTCTTAAAAGAAAGAAAAGGAATCTTGCATTGCTTTATTGAATGGACCAACATCCTCCGTTAAATTGAAGCTTTATATGCCCAACCCATGGATGCCACACTCTTTTCAACCCCTTAAATAAAACGGTGGCTAAAACTATGGTTAACAAGCATCGATGTATTTGTTTCCAAACAATTAAAAGAATATGGAATAATATGCGAGTGAGATTGTAATTGGGAACAAATTACGATTGTCATTAATTAAATTATGCATTGATTAATTTTGTTATTGAATATGTTAGTTTGAGTTATATAAATCATATTTGCTTTAATAAACATATAAATTTTCAAATGAAATTCTTCTTCCCTCATAAAGATCATCAATTACTATATGTTAATAGTTTCGATAACTTAAGAAGACGATACATATTCATTAATTTAATAAAAAAACCTTAAGCACACTTTCGTACGCTAATAAAGAAGACGATATATTTATTAATTTAGAGAAAACCTTATCCACTGACATACGCTATTAATATCATAAATAAATAACTCTATAGAATTATATATATATATATATATATATATATTAGAGAGTTCAAATGAGAATATTTTTTTGTAAGAATAAAAAAGAAAACTTCAACCAATAGGAATACTTTAATTTACTTTATTAAATTTTTGTATTTAATGTTATTGTAAAAGTATATTGGTAAACTTTCATAGATTATTAAATTGTAGTCTTTCTCTTTAATAAGTAACTAAATTAAATTTGTAACTTATTTTCAAAAAATATATATTTTTTCAAAAAAATTAATTTAGAGTGTAGGATAAATTACGAGGTGTGTAGAATAAATTGTGAGTTGTGTAGGATAAATTTTGGAATGTGTAAGATAAATTTCGGAATGTGTAGGATAACTTTTGATGTGTGTAGACAAAAGTTTTTAGTGTGAATGATGATAGTCTTTATCACTAATTAATTAGTCAAATAAACAATAAATGTGATGAAAGAAAAACTATTTAATGTTTTACATTTATACCCTTTGTTCTTTTTATTCTCAATAAAAATTTCTTCTCAAATGAACCTTCCCATATATATATATATATATATATATATATATTTACCTTGGTTTTTCCTTTTCTTTGAATTTAGATCTAGGATGCACCCATCTGCCCATAGCTTTATAGCCTATTGGTATTTTGAGAATGATAAGTCTTTGTAACTAATAGGTTCTTGGTTTGATTCTTACAAAGAGGGTTTCCTATATTTATTGGTTTCCTCCTGAATTGGTGTATAGGCATTATGCCTAGTGGAGATGGATATGATTGGATGGTTCCGCTGGTGGCACGTGATACTCCAGTGGTCCGTCATTGATCCAAGTTTGCCGTTAAAAAACAAGGAAGCACCCACCTCTATTTTTTCTTGTTACATTCATTATACTAGTATATTCTGGGTTTTTCTTGTGCATAGTTCATTTAAAAGTTCTGATATTATCTTGATCTTCATCATCAATATTATATTTTAGCAATGATAGACTTGATCGTCATGAGGGTGAGGTTAATAGCTTGCACAACAAAGCAAGTTTGGAAAAAGTGTTCTTAAAGATCAATCGATACGAGTTGCCTTTGAGAAACAAAGTGATAAGCAAAGGTATGAATATCGACTTAGATTAGGTGTCTTAACAAGTAATGCAAAAAAAATATTGAACCAAGGATTACTGTTTCATTTTCATGATGCATCAAAAAATTCTTTAAAAAAGGAAATTTCGTGGAATTTTTAGAATGAATCAGAACCCTTGGTATTAGGGGATGAGTTAGGGAATAGCCAAATGACATCTCTAAAATTTCAATATGACATTAAACACGACTAGGCACAAGAGGTACTTAAACATTTTTTTTAAAGATCTTGGTGATGATGTTCTTTCTTTTTTAGTTGATGAATATAGTGATATATCTAAAAAGGAACAAATGGTTGAGGTTATTCGATTTGATGATAAATGTGGGGTTGTCAAAGAAAGGTTTATTGGTTTTGTTCATGCAGTGGAAACATCTGCATTAACTCTCAAATCTACTACTGATGACTTACTTGCCGTACATTGATTGGTTTTGGCTATTAGAGGCCAAAGTTATGATGGCGCATGTAATATGTCGGGTGAATTCAAACGGTTGAAAGCTTTAATCTTTAAAGAAAACGCTTGAGCATTCTATGTAATTTGTTTTACCTTCCAATTTCAACTTGTTGTGATAATTGGACACAAACATATGGGTGTTTAGAGACTTTTTTTGAAACGGTAGGGTGGTTGCATCTTGCAAACAACAAGACAAGCTTCGTGAATGTAAAAGAAAAGAATTTGGAAGATAACCTTGCAATCGAAAGTGATTTGAATCAAAATTTGATGTATATTCTGTAAAAAAAATATTAAGAATTGATTTTCAATCTCTTATATATTTCCTTTATATTATAGAGTGAATATTACTTTTTCATGCAGTTGTTATATTTCATTATAGATGTGGTTTTGAATTTGAGACCAAAATTCATTAGCCTATAAGTTTTCGTCCAAAATCTTATATGGCACCAACATATTTGTGAGTGAATATTATCCTCAAATAAAGTGTAAAAATATTAGTGACATATTACTAGTCAGTAACACAAGTTGCTAAAAGTTAGTTTCCAATATTGTTAACAACTGGTAATTCAATCACAAACTATTTATTCGAAACTAATAAATTAATACTTGATATGTTAGTCACTAATGTATCAAATGTATAGTATGAATGATTGAAAAGGTTGCATCTTCTCATTGAGAGATTATGAATATATATAGATTTACAAGCTCCATTTTAGGAGAGAAATGAGCAATCAATCTTGACCAAAGAATGAGTAAAAGACTATCTAAAATACTCTGTAACTGAAAATACAATAAATACAAATGACAAGGATCAAGGTACAAATCATGTGTTGTTAACACGCCCCCGCAAGATGGAGGATCCGTTGGAGACTCCAATCTTGGACCGAATTGAGAGGAAGGGCGTCCGTGAGTGAGAACATCCGCGAGTTGATCTTTCGAGCTTATATGCAAAACTTGTAGCTTGCCCGCATTGACTTGTTCTCTGACAAAGTGGTAGTCCAAGGCGACATGTTTCATTCTAGAGTGGTATACCGGGTTGGCACATAAGTAAGTGGCACCGGTATTGTCACAAAATAACTGAGGCCGGGGTAGTGGTGGAATTCCAAGTTCATGAAGGAGATTTTGTACCCAAGCAATTTCGGCAGCTGCGTTGGCCGCGGCTTTGTACTCGGCCTCGGTAGATGAGCGGGGGACCGTCTTTTGATGAGAAGAAGCCAAGAGATAATGTTGGCACCAAGGTATAAAATGTATGCTGTGGTAGACCGCCCTCCATCATTGACCCCTCCCCAATCCGAATCAGAGAAGGCACGAAGTGTCAAGGGAGAGTCACGATGTAAGTAAAGCCGTGATGTACCGTTCTTTTCAAATAGCGAGAACCCGTTTAAGGGCTTGCCAATGAGATTGTCTAGGTGTGTGCATGAATTGGGAGAGTTTGTTGACAACAAATGAGATGTCCGGTCGAGTAAAGGCTAGGTATTGTAAGGAACCAACAAGTTTTCGGTATTGGGTGGGATCAACTGTAGGGCGGAGTCAACCGGAAGGAGGGGATCAGATACACTCATGGGAGCGAGAACATCCTTGGCACCATCCATTTTTAATGTCGTAAGAATGTCATGAATATGGCGATGTTGAGATAAAAATAGGCCTTGAGGTGTAGGGATAACCTCAATGCCTAGGAAGTGATGAAGAGAGCCAAGGTCCTTGATGGAGAATTTGTGACCGAGGGAGGTAATGAATGTTTCTAGAAAGGTGTTGTCACTACCGGTTATGACAATGTCGTCGACATAGACTAGTAGGTAACATGTGACATCTTGACGATTGTAGATAAATAGAGATGGGTCGGATAAGGATTTCCGAAATCCAAAGTGCAAGAGGAAGGCAGTGAGTTCATTGTACCATGCCCGCGGGGCTTGTTTGAACCCGTATAGAGATTTTCGAAGTTTGCAAATGTGATTTGGAAACTCCGAGTGGGCAAAACCCGGCGGTTGTACCATGAAGACATCCTCGTGTAAGGTACCATGGAGGAATGCATTGTTGACGTCGAGTTGACGTATGGCCCATTGTTTGGAAAGAGCAATAGATAAAATGGTACGAATCGTGAGTGGCTTTGTGACTGGGCTAAAGGTGTCAAAATAATCTTTGCCAAATTGTTGATGGAAACCTTTCGCAACAAGGCGTGCTTTGTACTTGTCAATGGTTCCGTCGGCCTTTCGCTTAATCCGAAAGATCCATTTGCAGCCAATAACATGTTGATTGGTTCGAGGAACGAGCTCCCATGTTTGATTGTGGAGTAACGCATTGAACTCAAGATCCATGGCATGGCGCCATTGAGGATCTTTCATAGCTTGTGTGTGGGTTGTTGGTTCAAGTGTAGGAGGTATAGGCTAGAGGGTGGTGGAGTTTATGAAGTTTGGGTTGAAATATTTTCGGTTGGGTTTGGGCTGCCGTTTGGCAGGAGAAGGCGAGGATTGGGCTGTAGTGGAGTGTTCGGTATATGAGCGATTGGATGGGGTGTTAGTGGGAGTGGAAGTGGTGGCAGGGGGTGAGGACGTAAAGGAGGAGGGTGGATGATGAAGACATGTTGGGAGAGGGTGGTGGGGTCGGTGAAGGACTCGGTGTGAGGTTGGATGTCTTGGGTTGGGATGTATGGTTGGTTGGGTAGGCTGGAGTGAAGCTGGGAGGAATGACAGGTGGTGTATTGTTGTAAGGAGAGGTGTTGAGTGTTGAGGTAGAGGGATGTAGATGAGGAGTGGTCTAGATTGGGTATGGGAAAGGAATAAGTTTGAGGAGGATTAGATTTTGGGTGTTCACTGGGATGAGCAGGAAACTTGTTGGGTATGAATTCTACATGTCTTGAGTGGTAGAGTTTGGACGTTGTTGGGTCAAAACACTTAAAGGTCGATTTCAATGTTGAGTACCCCAAGAAAATACACGAGTGAGAACGGTGTTGAAGTTTGCAGGTAGTGTACGGCGCAACCATGGATAGCAAAGACACCCGAATGGTTTGAGTTTCATGTAGTCGGGTGGTTTTTGGAATAACATGTCATACGGGGTTTTGTTGTTAAGGATGGGAGTGGGAAGGCGGTTGATAAGGTAGACAGCGGTTTGAAAGGCATGAGACCAAAATTTTTTAGGGAGGTTGACATAGTGAAGTAAGGCGAGACCCATTTCAACCACGTGACGATGAAGCCTTTCGGCAACACCGTTTTGTTCGGGTGTGTGCGGTGGTGTTGTGTAGTGGGAAATTCCGTTTGAAGTTAGATATGGTTTTAGGCCAATGTATTCACCGCCATTGTCGGTAAAAAGAGACACGAGAGGTGTTTTAAAAAAACGTTCAACAAGTGATTTAAATTGTCTCGAAAAAGTGTGGAAACGTCGGATTTCCGTTTCATGGGGTATAACCACACATATTTGGAGAAGAAATCAACAAAGAGGAAGTAGTAGTTAAACCCGTCAATAGAGGTTTGTACCGGTCCCCATACGTCCGAATAGATAAGTTCTAGTGGTTTGTGCACAGCAAATGAGTTTGAGCCAAATGGAAGTTTGTGACTTTATTCAAAGAACAAGATGTACAGTGAAACGACTCGGGTGACACTTTATTACATTGTAGTCCTAATTTGGCAGTTAAAGACATAAGCACTTGGTATGACGGATGCCCAAGCGTGTGGTGCCACGCGAGTAGTGATCTTGTTCCGGTTGCATGAACTTGATGAGATGTAGGAAATGGTCCGTAGTAAACATCATTGACGTTCACTCCCCGCATGAGATGCGCCCCCGTGCGTAGGTCCTTAACCAAGAAATAGAATGGAAAAAATTCAACAGAGACACGGTTAGTACGACATATTTTAGCAACTGAAATGAGATAAATTCGTAAATGAGGGACAACAAGGACATTATCTAATAAAGGGGTCGTGAGTTGGTAGGAATGTTTGTATGACCAATGTGAGTGATAGGTAGAGATTTACCATCGCCTAAGACAATCTCATCTGGGCCTCCATATTCGGAAAGAACGGGCAACGAGTTTTGATTTGGTGCGGTATGTCTAGATGCTCCGGTGTCCCACATCCATGGAGGTGTCGAACGTGCAGTAGGATAAGCAGAAGTATAGTTAACTGATGATGCAGATCCTGTAGGACCGTGACCCGGGTAGTTGTAGTCGCGAAGAAAGCGTCCTAGTTTGCGGCAGTCCTTAGTCTCATGACCAGGAATGTTGGAAAAGTGGCAATAAGCATTGTTGCGGGTTTGACGGTTTTGGTTTGGAGTGTAAAGTTTGTCTCGGGTGTTCCAGGAAGGACGAGACGGGTTCGGTTTTTGGTAGCGGAAGTCAGTTTGTGGTTTGGGATAAGTGCGGTCAGGTTGGCGTTGGGTATGATTGACCGTGGTAATAAGGGGCTCAGCGGATGCGTCTTAAATGGTGCGTTCATGGTCAAGCAATTTGTCAAAGAGTTGGGCAAATGAGATTGTGGTGTCTCGTGACTTTAGGTACTGAACTAGTCCAGCGAACTCATCCCCAAGTTGATTCATGGTGTGAACCACCAGGTCTTCTTCATCAATAGGGCTCTGAGCGAGGCTAACTCGTCTGAAATGGATTTCATATCGTGTAGAAAATCGGTCACAGACCGAGAACCTTTTGGGTTCTTGGACAGTTTGGACTTGAGGGAGATGATGCGTGAGCGAGAGCCGCTGGCATAGCTAGCGTTTAGGGTGTCCCACGCTTGTCGAGCAGTGTCGACAACAGAGACAAGGGGGTGAATGGCATCCGAGCAGCTGCCAAGGAGCGCGTTGATTATCATTTGATCCTGCCGAAACCAAAGCAGGTAGTCAGGATTCGGTTTGGAGACTTCACCAGCGGCCATAGTTTTGGCCGGTGGTTCAGAACTTCCGGTGATGTGGTGGTCGAGTTCGAGTCCGATGAGGGTTGATAGGACCTGTTTGCGCCAGGAAGGGAAATTATTTGAGGTGAGTTTGATGGGGAAATGGGTGGCTGCAATGAGCGGCACGATTTGTTTGGTAGCCATTGCTAAGTTGAGGCTGAGGCGATAAGGTTGCAGGAAAAAAAAAAGACAGAAGATGGAGCAGGGCTGCTGTGAAGAGGTGGTTGAAGGGTGTTTGTGGATCGGAAGAAAAGGAGCTCGTAGGAGTGTGTATTAGGCTCTTGATACCATATCAAATGTATAGTATGAATGATTGAAAAGGTTGCATCTTCTCATTGAGAGGCTATGAATATATACAGATTTACAAGCTCCATTTTAGGAGAGAAATGAGCAATCAATCTTTACCAAAGAATGAGTAAAAGACTACCTAAAATACTCTGTAACTGAAATACAATAAATACAAATGACAAGGATCAAGGTACAAATCATGTGTTGTTAACATAATGGTCACTTGATTTCTTAGAGTAACATAAGTAGTTTCAATAGACATCATTTACAAGTGTTGTAATTCGTAGGAGTGAGGATAGGGAACTGAAACGAAACTAAGTTTTTTTTGAGGGGTTTGGATTGGTAATGATCGACATCGGATTGAATCGAAAGAACTTTGGCATACAAACGGATCAGAGCTTGGATGCTCTGATAACAAATGTTAGATTTGGATCAGGTGAATTGCAAAGTAATCAAAGAAAACAAACAAATATTTAGTCGAATGTAATCAATTTTATTCAATAGCTGAGGCTTCAAAAAGACAACTGAATGATTACAATATTTTCGACTAACTGGAATTGAATGAATAATAAAAACTAAAGCAACTGCAACTTCAAATAATGGCAGAAAGAAACACTTACGGTATAAGTGGTCTTCCACTTTTATTGGTCAAAGCAGTTCCCAACGTTTAGTTTAGCAACGTTAATTTCCTTTAGAGTCGGGCAACACTACCTTAGCATGTGTAAGAATAATTGATTAGTTAGCATACATATCTTAGCATGTCTTATTACTTCTTAGGGCCATCCAATCAATAGCGTGTCTAATATTTTTTAGAAACAAGATGCATTATTTGTATATTATATAATCACAGTGAAATATAAAATTTTATTCATGTGAACGGTGGTACATAACACTATAACATTAACCTACACTTTATACAAGAAATGGTAATAGCACAATCCCCTATGTTAGTATGTTTTTACCGGTGTTCAAATTGTTTGCATCCTAACCAAAGGATGTTCAACTCGCTTTGATACTCTGTGATCCAGGATACATGTAGCTGCAAACGTTTAGCTTGAGAGAGCATATGACATATGTTTAGCTGTAAACATTCAGCACTATTGTTGTTATTGTTATGCTTTCTATTTAGCATTGGCTTTGGTTGTGGTCTCTTGTAACACCTCTGTAGATAGAGTTGTAGTACTGAAAATATACAAAAATACTACATAAATTCTCTTCTTGTAAGTTCGTTACAGTAGATGGGGTAACTTCAAGTTTCTAACACTTGCAAAAATAATATTGAATTTTTATAACAACATACGTTTAAAAAAATATATTTGGATTTTATTTTATTTATTTAATTTTTTTTTTGAAAGGTGAGCTTCATGTATAAGGTTACCACACTCTTCAAATCGAAGATATTCGTTTTGTCTCACTCTGCCAGGCTATGTTGTCTTAACCGGGTCCACGCTGGCTTCAAAGTTTGGCTTTTTTGGGCTTTCTCCGGAAACCAAACCGTCGGTTGCCAATTAACAAGCGTTGTGCCACCACAAGAGCAGAACTCTCTGGCGTAACACACAATGGGATGAAAACCCGGTTGGGCTCCGGAATCGAACTGACAATCTCACACCAGACCTAGTTCAAATCCTTCATTGCTTATATCCATTCCATATGACACAAGTGAAAATTGAACTTAAATTTTCATTAAAAAAACCCCAAACCTACTACAATTTTGCCACAAGTTGAGGGAAAAAAAAGTATTTGGAACATTCTCTTTTTATTCATTTTACTAAGCTATATACTGCTCAAACGGCCAACGCCCCCGGCCCTGAGGCCCAATCCAGCCATTCCAACAAGCATCGCACTTCAGCCCATATCAAAATTCTTATTTTTCGTTATGTAACAAAGGATAATCGACTAATGGTCATGTAAACTAGAGATGAAAAAAAAAAAGAAAAAAAAATCGTATTTGAAACTGAAACCGGACCTTAGAAAAAACCCAGAATCAATTTCTTGTACCTGGGTGTTTTATATTTCTAATTGAACCCAACTCTACCCGTAGGGAATACTTTTTAGATCGATACCCATAACTGCTGCTACCCTATACCTGAACCCGGTCATACCTGATACCGGATTTTTTTAAATACCCAATAGAATACCTGAACTTTTAAAATATATTTTTATGTTTACTTTACAACTTTTATATTTAAGTTTTTAGATATGCATATTATAAAGAAAATTATGTTTACTTGAGTGAATTCATATTATTATAATTTATTTTATTTTTTTTTAGAAATTACAAATCAAAATTATTTTTTAAACAAATTTATTTTTATGTAAAATAATTAAAAAATAAAGGCTTATTTTTTAAAATCGGGTATTAATACCCAAATCTATACCCCCGTTCCAATACTCGATTATACCCGACTCTGATCATATCCTACCCAGATTTGGTAGACGTTCCGATACTCTGGTCCAGTTCCTGATGTAACACCAAGGTCTGAAACTGAATGGCCATTAAGGTAGCGTTGGTGAGATCCGCAGCAATCAGAATACCATTCGGATCCATCATCAATTGTTTTTAATTTTTACCAAATAGAAATTAATTATATTTTAATAAAAAATGACAAGTCCAAATAGTCCAATAAAGAAAATCAAACAGTCACACTCGAAACAGTGGATTCTAAAGAGTATCTCGGAATAGTATCTTATCCGAGATACTAATGGAGATCCGAGATGATGATGATCCGAGATAGTAATGATGATCCGAGATGGTGATCATGATCTGAGATGTTATGAAGATGAGACAAACTTCAACACTGATGATCCGAGATAGAATCGAGATGCATGTTCATCATTCGAGTCTTCAAGAGTTCTATCCGAATGCAGTCCGAGATGCAAGCTTTTGATCCGAGACGTTCAAGCTGATAATATGAGACAATCCGAAATGCAACAAAAACACCATAATTCTCCGAAATAGCAGCAGATTAGAAAATTAGCTGACTGAAACCGTGTGATATCAGATCTGAGCTTGGAAAACAGGTTCAAACAGGCTCTTGTACCAATTGTAAGTCCTGAAAACCGGATCTTACGATATCACACTTAGCTTGAACGGTGGCGGAATCACATAAACAAGCTAAGAATCACAGTAGAAGAAATAAGATGAATATAGAAATGCTCAACTTGCATACAAATTTCCAATTTGTCTAATACAAGTGAATAATCAACTAAGGAGCCACCAGATCCTAATACATTATTATCTATATATACTAGAGGGTTAGTGCTCCATTACCCTAAAGCCCTTAGGCCCAAAGGCTACCCCCAAGCCCATTACAACATAATGTCCCACACCCCTAAAGTTACTAATGCATAAACCTATTTAGGGCCTTACAAGATTAGCCACCCGCTTTATTTAGGAAGTTTGTTGTGGAAAGTTTTAAGTTTTGATAAGATATATTATAGTATAGATATTCGGCAGATTTAATAAAATAAAATGTGACACGTTATCATCATTTTATGTTACAGTACTTATAATTCTTTTGTTTTTGTTTGCATAGATGGAGCCCATCGATGTATATTAGGCGCATTATATCACAAGTATTAATTATAAGTGCTGGTCTTTTAATTTTTTGCTTATTATATCAGTTTCAAGGTTCAGGATGTGGTGCACACCGTCATTGCTAGCAGCTTCTACGATTTTCACAGCTGAATCTACTCTTGAGAGTTCGAAACAATGGACCAAAACAAGTCAACCTTTTGTAAGATCCTTTGTATCTAAACGAATTAATATATGCAACACATTTTCACTTCTAAGTTATATTTATGTAACAATTTGCCATTTTTCGTCACTTTTTACAGGGAATGCGTGAAGATGATGGTCGGTTTACACCAAAAGCGCGGGCACAGGGGAACTTGTCGCGGTGTTTAAGAAGTACTCGACGTCAAAATATGACCATGTGGCGCGAACCCAACCAGCTATAGTGCGATTGGATCCGAGGTTTTGGACTCATTATGAACGTGTGACATGACATTTATATTGAAAACCCTTGGTTTTTCTTTTGATATTTTGAGCAACGTATAGTTGATTGCTGTTCTTAGGTTTTTTTAGGATTATCCATAACTACAACTATTTAGCTTGCTTGCGAGCTGTCGTTCTTTTGTGTTTTGACATTGACAATGTTCTTCAAGTGTTTTAAATATTGTTTTTAATGCTAATATTCGTAGGTCTGTTCATTCCTTGAATATGCAGTATGTAGGAGTTTACATCAATTCTTGTAGGCAAAAATAATTAGCTATGCAAAGAAAATAATTAGCCATGCAAAAATTATCTTTATTTTGTACAAAAAAGATTTTCACTTTAACAATTTTGAAATTTGTTAAAAAAAGGTATTGTTTATGATGTGGATACGTATCACTTTTTTGCCATTGTTATTTTCTTCTTTAATCACTTATACATTAAAGCACTATGAGCTTGTACCTACAAGACAACTACTGAAACGTCGACAAAAAATGTGAAGGTCTCATGCTATCTTTGGATTTTTTTAAACATCACGTTTATAAAAGATGTTAAGAATACGTAACAAAATTATAAGTTTGTTGTGGAGGGGTGAAGTGTAACTAATTATTTATAATGTTGTTAAAACTCAGGGATTAAAGTTTAGAGGCTAAAAAATAAATAGTGTTTAAAAGACCAAAGTATCCTCATTTTAGGGGTCTATCTATAAATAAAGAGGGCAAGTTCTTATTTTTTGGGTATCTTAAAATACCCCTCCCTTATGTATTATAATATAGTATAGATAATGCATGAGGGATGAACATTTTAAGATACCCAAAAAATAAGAACTTCTTCCCTCTTAATTTATAGATACATCTCTAAAATAAGGGTAAATTGGTCTTTTAAACACTAATTATATATATTAGTCCTCCATCACATTACACTTAAATCTCTGGGTTTTAAAAAAATTATAGATAATCAGTTATACTTTTCTCCATCTACAGCAAACTTAAAATTATTTTACGTATTCTTGCTGTATCTTACAAACTATAATGTTTAAAAAAATCCAAAGGTACCGTGACAACCTACTCATTTTTTCCACGTTTCGATAGTTGCCTTGGTTAGTATTGACGAGCGGATTAAAAGGTAGAAGTAGATGATGCCTTAGGATACAAGTGATTAAAGCCTAACGTACTTGTTCATTATCACATAATGTTTAATAGCTACGGTTACTGTAGAAACGACTTTCAAACTACCCACCCCACCCTACCCCAGATAAATGACACACCCCATGCACTACTTCAAAATTCAAATTGGCCGCTCTTTAAACAAGCGAAATTTCAAAATTCAAACTGTCTGCTCTTCAATCAAGGGCGATTTCAAATTTCAAACATTTTCTTTGTTCTCTCTCTCTCTCTAAATAAAAAACCCTAACCTCATGTCAATTTTCTTCGTATCACCGGTGATCTCCAAACAACATATTTCGGCTTTCCAGTGATCAGATCTGTAAGCGGAGGTACTAAATCCGACGAGTTAGTAAGGTGCTGGTTCGTAGTAACTCTTGCAACAAACCGAGGTGGTTGGTGTACTGACATGGTTCCGACTAAACCCTTTTCACCTTTTTTCTCCATAAACGCAAAGGTAAGGTCTATTTTTTAGATTTTATTAATTTTCGGTGGAATACCTCTTTTCCAGCACTTGATATTAATTCCTGTAATTTAAGGTTATGGTAGGTTTTCGATGACTAAAAATGTTCGCCGGCAGTTGGTGTAGGATGAGGTTTCGGACATCAACAAAGACAAGAACCCTCCCCTGCGATTAACAAGGTATTACTTATTTGACGTGAATTTTGCAATCGATCTCTCTTAGTTTTGTTTGATGCGCTTTGATTTTTTAAGGATTTCTCAAGAGCACTGAAGGCACTTTATTATTCAGGTTAGTGTATTGGCAACACTTTGATTGAGGAATTATTATTATTAAAAAAATAAAGGTTTAAATTCATTTACTTGTTTTTGTTATCGTTTGGGAAGATTTTCGATTTTGATGAATTAAATCGATTTTTGTTAAGGTCCTTCATTAACACCTATTTTAGCATTTTGTCACTACAACAATGGTACAATAAATATTATACGAATAAAAAAACTACAATAAACAAGTACCGCAATGCATATTGTCACCCTCGCCGCATCGCGCGAGCACTCTACTAGTATTATAATTATAATTATGTTATTGCTTTTTATTTAATGGCAAAAAATATAAAAATAAAAAATGTGTGTATATGTAAATGTATATATCCATATATACACACAACTTATATAAAGAGGTAACAAAGAAAATTAAAAAAAACAAGTGTATATATTATAGCAAAGGGTAAAAGGAGAACCATCAATGTAAATGGAGAATAAATACCAGCTAGACAATTCCAGATGTGTTTGTGATATTTTCATCTACCTTTGTGCAAAAAAAAAATGATAACAAAACTCGCATGGGAAGCAGAAGTTCTCACGGTTCTAACAACTCAATGTGGTTCTTATTTGAATCGGAATATATTATAATTGTAAAAATTGCTTTTTATCTAAAGGTAAAAAAGAAAATTAAAAACAGAAAATAAAATGGTAAATTGCCAAAATCGCCTAGAGTTAAATATTGCCAAAATCGTCCATGAGTTAACGAAGTATTTTAACTGAGTTAGTAATTTGAATAGAAACGGCAATAAAAATGAAACGTTAGGGGTCCAGTTACAATATATATATATATATATATATATATATATATATATATATGATTCGGTTCAATTAATAACCACCACGAGTTGTAAGAAACATGATAATTACTACTTTTTGCGCAAGTTGGGTGACATTTTTTTCACAAACGTAGATGAACAATAAATCCTTTACAATGTAGTAAAAGTTTTGTAGCATTATGAATCCGTTTATTCCTTAGTTAATTTTTTAACCCATTGTATTATATATATATAATACAATGGGTTAAAAAATTAACTAAGGAATAAAAATATATATATATATATATAATAAATGTTTATTTTATTTTAGTTTTTTAAATTGCTTACACAAAGCTTCTGTTCAAGCTTTTGTCGGCTGGTTTATGTCTTGAAGCTCTTCTTATGCTCATGTTTTAGGCAGGTGATATTATTAGTATACATAGTTTACAATAAAATATATTTTTATATGACCTAACAAATCAGTCTCAAGACTCGAATAGAGATCTCAAATATGAAATTGGATCTGAAAATAATAATAACACTAATGGAAAAAAACCATTGTGTAGTGTCGCATCCCATATTTGAAGATGTGTTTTAAAAATCGAATCGGTTGTTGACCCGGTAGTTGCTACGTTCGTTAGTTCAATCAATCAGTCTGATTCTTGCCTCCTCTCTGTTAACAAACTGTGTTAGGATCAGACGGTTAATCAATCAGACGGTATGCGCGTATAATATAATGTGTGGGCCATCGGGGGGCAAAAGTGAAAGGCACCAATTTTAGCGTTATTTTACTAATTTCGTGAAAATGACGTTAAAAGTGAGGGACGGTTAATCATGCATCATGTGGTGGTGTTGATCGCTGAAAGACAAAAGGGTACATGTACTAATCGGCCTTTGTCCCGATTGCTGAGTGTTATGTGTGTTATGTCAAAGGCTTGATGCAAAACTACAATCGAGCAAGGGTCTCATTGGAAGCAGGCCGTAGCGCCTGGTACTCGAACATTGGCTCGAAGGCATTTTCTCTACCCCTTCTTACTCTCTATTCCTACGGGAGTAGAGGTAAGGCTGTCTATATCTTACCCTCTTCAGACCCTACCTTAACTTTGATATTGGTATGAGATCATCTATAAAATTTGTTAAAAAATCATAAATTTAAGACAGATATAATGCTAGACACTATTATTATATATAACAATTGCAAGTTTTGTAAATAGTGTTTTTGTTGTGAAACAACGGCCTACTAGCGATTAGTATATGAACATAAGAACAAGTATCAAAGGAACACATAGAGAAAAACAGAACAGATAATTATAATTCATTAAGATGTAATGATTCAATACAAAGAACCTCTGTATATAGTGTTCTTTCATTCATACAAAGGACATGAAGAGACGGGAGTTAGAATGTTACATTAATACAAAAGATACGAAGAGACGAGAGTTAGAATGTGGATAGTCACCATAATATAGTTTATTCATAGCATCCCCCTTGACTATCCACATGATGAAATATTATAGTATTCTTATAATACGCTTGGTGATGCTACCTCATTAAAAACCTTTATAGGAAAATCGAGTGGGACAAAACCTAAGCTAAGGGAAAAAGAGTGTAGCGCATATTTTCTCCCCCTGATAATTTTGGATCAGGTATGTTGCCTCATTAAAAACCTTACTAAGAAAATCCATTGGGATAAAACTTGGTTAAGGGAAAAAGAGTGCAACTTGTATAATGCTCCCCCTCATTTTTACATGTATCCTATAAGTGGCTCGTGTCGGGCTTCTTTGAAAGTTGCTCAAAACTTTGTATCCATTGATGTACAGCTTGATATGTTGCTTGATCCATTAATGGGAAATCATTCAATGAACATTGATGTATGATTTTCATGTGAAACTTTAATTAATTCCTCTTGTAAGTAGATAGCATAAGATCCATGAATGTGTTTTGCTACATTCTCTGCATTTACAAAACTAACCAAACTTGTTGATAGGTTAGGAAAATATGAATCCATATCTTTGTACCTTAAGGGTATAAAAATAAATGTTTTACCCATTACATTACATTATCTCCTTATTGTACACGAGTTATATCTTGTCAATGAATTTCCTGACATATGCCCGTGCATATATACTAGCAAGATATATTAATACAATTCGAATTTAACTATGGTACTTCTAGACCAAGGATATATGCTTCTTTGATTAGAGATTTAAGAGTCATTTTCTATATCAACTATTTGGACATCATTAAATGTACTTATACCATAAGTTTTGTGCATATGAAAATGTCCAACATCTTCTAGATGTATTACGATTGATGGAGAATAATATAAATGCATATTCTACATATTGAGCCATAAATTTGCCATCATCTTTAATTTGCAAATTCTTAGTTTAACTATTTGAGCCCATTTTGATATGTCATCTTTAATGATATTATCAACATATACAATAATATTTGTAAACATACTCTTTCTCCCTGTCAGCTTGTAAGAATGAAAGGATTAGGGTTTCCTTTCCGATTTACGTGTGTCCAATTAACTAAAATGCCCTCTATGGGTATTTTCCTGGTTTTTCCTTTGATGACATGGCCTTTAAGTACAATTAGAATTTCCTTTAATAACTTTCCATACCATTACATAATTCGGAATGTTACAACTATTCATTTGAGCTTAAGTTATTAGTTGCAAAACAAGTGTTAATAAATCTTTGCAAATAATCAGTAAGCAAGTCCAAAACACGACACGAACATGATACAATTATAAGTGCATCTGACAAGACATGACACCAATGAATATACAGGTTATATTCATCTATTCAACCTATTAACCCGTCAACTCAAGATATTTTAAACCATCAACTCGATACAATTAACCATCCTATAAAATACTATCATACTACAAAAGAAAATTAAAATAGAGTAAAATAAGTGGTTATTATTTTTATGTATTCTCTTTTTATATAATTAACTAATAATAATAATAATTATTATTATTATTCCATGCATTTATGATTTGGACAGAGAAAGTTGTAATTGTACCAAAAGTACGAAATATGTTATAAGATCTACCCACATAACCGCATAAGGAAGACTAAGGACCACACACCTATTCATGACCTCTATTATTTCCCCGTCATTCCCTTTTATGTCTCCCATCTTACTCCAAGTCGTTGTCTTTTCTCCACCTCTGAATCATCATTGCTAATTGCTAACTTTAATTATAAATTATTACTCAACAATGTATAGAGAGTTAAATCCCATTTTACTCCCTATAGTTTAGGTCATTTTTTCAGTTTAGTCCAAATGTTTCATTTTTCATCTGTGGGTCCAAAAAGGTTTCACCGTTGCCATTTTAGTCCACTGAGTTAACTTCATCAATTTTTCTGTTAACGAGAAGAACAATTCGCTCATTTTCTATGTAATTCTGTTAACTAGAAGGGTAATTCGGCCATATAAAATGACCAATTGACCTTCTCGTTAATAGAAAAATGAATGAAGTTAACATAGTGGACTAAAATGGCAACAGTGAAATCTTTTTGGACCCACAGATGAAACCTTTGGACTAAACTGTCAAAATGATCCAAATCACAGGGACTAAAATGGCATTTAACTCATGCATAGAAACTAAAGAATTTTCTATGTAGAAATGTTACAATTATAATGATGTGTATCTATAAACATAATAAGGGTTTGTTTGGTATGACGTAATAGAATAAACAAAAGAATGGAATGAATAAAGTAATGGAATGAAATGGATCATTCCATTCAATTGTGATGTTTGGTTATTTATATGTAAATAGAATGAATCATTATTTTGCTAAGTTTGATACACAAAAAAAGACGAAGTAATGAAACACAATTTATTAAAAGCGACAAAATTTTAATTGCCTCAATAATAATAACAATAATAATAATACGTTTCTTTCCATTCCTTGAAGGAATGAAAACAAAACACCACTTTACCAAGGAATGAAAATTCTCCATTCCATTACCAATAACAACCAAACATGGTTTTTTCATTTCATCACAATGATTCATTCCATTCCGGCTTTAATTCCTTCATGTCAAATGCTTAAGAGTCTTAATATTCATGCACAAGACAGATAAGAGTAAAAAAAGTATGAAAATAAGATATATGAGTGTGAGAATAAGATGACCCTATAATATTCACACACCACTCCTCTCTATCTCTCTCTATACATACATAGATATATATAGGGAGAAAAAATGTGTGAGAATAAGACATATGGTCTGTTTGGTATGGGGTAATGAAATGGATGAGGGAATGGAATGGACGAGATAATCGAATGGACAACAAAAGAAATGAATCATTCCATTTCATTGTGTTGTTTGGTTACTCATATGTGAATAGAATGAATCACTACTTTGTATAATTTAATAAACAAAAAAAGACAATAACAAAACACAATTGTATTAAAAACGAAAAAAGTATAATTGCCTTAATAATAATAATAGTTGTAAAAAATTAATAATAAAAATTTTGAGGTATAATTAATAATAAATAATAATAATAATATATTTTCTTTCTATTCCTTGCACGAATGGAAAAAAAAAACACCCATTTACTAAGGAATGAAAATTGTTGTATTTGAAAGGTATTATATTCCTTTGGAATGCTCTATTCTATTACCACATATTAACCAAACATGTTTCTTTTCATTCCATTAGAATGCTCAATTTCATTCCACCTTCTATTCTTTCGTACCAAACGCTACTATAGGGTTGTGGGAATAGTGAGATTCAATAATAAACCTAAATCTAATGGCTTATACCCTCTGAGTGTAACCTATCGACACTGGATTTGATAGGGCCAACAAGATATAAAGCTTGTAATTAAGAAAACAGGAAAGGGAAACCAATAAGCTAGAATCAGATAGGTAAAAATGTGACAAACATATTCTTTTTTTTAATATGATGCAAAAAAATTACTATCGACAAATGTTACTTCTAATTTGATTTATGCCAATTATTCTAAATTCATTTTCTTATTCAGGTTTAAACCTAAAACATCCACTTAAAAAGACATAAGCCTTTAGCTAGTCGCCTAGTCCTATTTTAACAAATATAAGGTACAAATGAATATGTGAACATAAGTATTACACATCTTTATGTCCTTTAGATAAACTTAATTTAAAAATATATATGCAGTAGATGATAATATTCTATAATAGAAAGGAACAAACTCAAAAAAAACCTAATAGTTCTTGAAAGGAATAGATTTGTAAACTAAGAAAGTAGTATACAAATCCCGCATTGTGGCAAGGACGTAAATCCGTGCCCGCCAAATAGTAACAATATCACATTATTGCCCCAACATTAAAAATACTCACAAAAGAAAAGAAATAAAAAAACGACAAATATAAAACTAATCGACTCAGGCAAAAGCGTGGAGTTTTCCGGTTATGATGCTAGTTTTCGGGTTGATATATTAGACGAAAAGTAAAAATATAGAACACAATCACTCAATCAACTTAAAAGAAATAAAAAAAAATTAACAAATCACAATGCACAACCATTAACGTAAATTAACTAAACATGTCATTTCCAAAATTAAGAACCCAAAGTAATTATAATATAGTGTATGGATGATAATAAAAATAAAAGAAAACTTTATTGAAGTTAAGATACTAAATATACTATTACCAAAGTTGAGAGGCCAAATATGGTTTATGTTGACCTAAGACATCAACAAAGCACTAAGTACAACGCATTAATACACAAAGATGTTGGTGATTAAAATGAGAACCATTTTGAGTTGTGAAAACCATAGAACTAGGCCATCTAAAAGGTTTTTTGAGTTGTGAAGGGATAAGGTCCCAGAAGCTTTGTGCCGGCGCAAGAGACCATACCATCAAAATGTTACCAGGTCACTTAATGAACCTTGTGTGCCTCGCGCAACGGTAACACAGACCTGAAACCGCAGATCTTATTAACCTCGCGCGAGGACAACGAGCAAAACATTAAACTTCATTTAACATCCTTGCGCGGATTCGCGCAAGGGTATAGTTAAGCTTGAAGTAAGAAGAAACCATCAAAGCTCTTAAGTCTGGTGCACAGACATATTCGTGCGCAGGTAACAAAGAACTGAGCTAAAGGAATCTTTTCTTTTATAACCAACTGGACAGGTGGCAACAGGTCAGGGCTCTACAGCCTTGGATCTTCTAGAAGCATTAAATGACAATCGTGTAGGCCTCTATTTGGTTGTAACCGAATGTGACGTAGCAGCATCTGGGACGTTTATCTTACACCTGATGTCAGCACAGTCTTCATGAAGACCAAAAGAAAACCACTTTCCACGTGGCTCTTCCCCAACGGTTGATCATCTTCCAATTCGTGTGCATGGATGGAGATGTAACCACTAAGGATGGGAAAGATTCCGTCATAACTCCGTTAAATCTTGACACCCAAATCTCCAACTATAAATAGAAGACTTGAGGTACAAGCTAATATTCACTCTCCACTACTTACACTTACACTTCGTCTTCTTTGAGTCACTGTACTTATTCTCACGCCAGAGGGTGGTCACAGAGAGAACCCCATTCTCCCCGTGGCGAGCCTAACGGCGGTTTCCTGTTTTGCAGTGATTTCCAGAGAAATTCCTTTCCTTGACGATCAAACAGGAAATTAACTCTTGTATGCAGAAACCGTGTCCACAGACCTAGACATATTCCCATAAATCTCGGTTTGGCGTTTCTTCATTGATGCCATCCGATTTTTCCTTTTTTAATCTTCATTTCTTGTTTGTTTTCTGCGACCTTCAGTTTTCATGGCTGATGGTCTGTCGAGTTTGCCACAAGGTCCTTGGGCCGAGGTCAGGAACGCAGTTCATGTTTCTCGGGTCGACAGACAAGTGGAGTAAGAATTCTCCGAGGATGCTGATGTTCGTCATGATTCCGATCGTGTGAACATTCCAGTAACACCGAGAGTTCAAGTGAAACTCCTTTTGTTCAATTTTCTTCAATATTACCTCCCGGTGAGACTCCAATATCCTGGTTCGTCAAATCTCAAACCGCTCTAAATGTTTTTTATGCGCAACTTTGTGCACAGACCAACGCACCGGCTGCACTGGTGCAAGTGCCGACAACTCACGTGCATGCTTCGCCTGCACCGCGAGTGTTGAGTTATGATTAACCGACCAAAGAGTGTGTACCATCGCATGTCTCTGCAAGAGAGATAGAAGAATATTCTCGGTCCAGGAGTAGATATGAGTCAACTACCAGAAGCGAGCATCGGTCCATTCTCGTCTGGGCATGCGTCCATCTAAGGGGCGGGACACCCAGCACTAAGTTTATGACAAGGCATATGATGAAGGTGACAGTGTTAGTGTGTTTAACTGATTGCAAAAGGATCATGTTGCATACAAACCTAAGTCACGCGCGGTATAAAATTCAGAGGCTGAAAACGACTATAATCTGATTTATAGACCGACTGAAGCAGCAAAATAATCCAAGTTTATGAAGGAAATTGCGTTGGCTCTGCTTGAGCGCGCAAAGTTACCATCCAATATGGGAAAATTTAACGGTATGTCAGATTCGGATGATCACATGCGCTTGTTTACCAGCGTAGGACTCATTGGGGGATGGGCGTTGCCTATGTGGTGTCATTTGTTTGTTCAAACCCTCACAGGCGCCGTGCACCTATGGTTTGATAATCTACCGACAAGTAAACTTACTTCCTAGAATGATCTCAAGGATAAGTTCTTAACTCACGTCAACCAGTAACAGCGATATGTTAGAGACTTTTCAGATGTCATGAACATCTGGCGGAGAGATGACGAAAGTTTAGAAGATTTCATTACTCGTTATAATAAAGAGGCCCTTGAGATTGATGATGTGCATGAAGACCTGATTCGCGTACAATTCAAGTATGCCGTTCGATGTGATGAGATGATAAAATTTTATCGGGACATGTGGGTCTCCCAAAAAGTTAGGAAAAACTTATGGCGGCAGCCAAAGTTTATGCTCAGACTGAGCGCAACTTGAGTTCCAATAGACCTCCCATGCCTCAATATGTCCACAAGATATGGGCATAAATATTGGTAAGCAAAACAAGAAGAATTGGAAAGAGTCGAACCAGAACTCTTTTTATTCGCCGATTGATGCGTGTGCAACAATCAACAAAATTACTACTCAAAGGGCGATAAAACAAGAAAATCGAGACAGGCAGTGGACACCATTGACAAAAACTCCAGCGGAGGTACTTAGCACCGAGAACCATCAGTTTAAACAATCACAACCAATGAAAAATAAAAAAAGGTCAGCATCCAAACCTTTTATGTGATTATCATAAGGATACTGGGCATATTACCAACAACTACATCAGTTTGCGCACCGAGATTGAGAAAGCAGTAAAGAGTGGGAAACTCATTCATCTGCTTCAAAATGTGCGCAAGGAGATTCGTCAGATTACGCACGGTGATGAAGGCCCGGGTAACAAGAAGATGAAGCAAGCTTCTGTCAATATGGTGCAAGGTGGCCCAACGCGCAAGCATTGTCATAAGAAAGGTTACACGACACATTGGTGCGAGCAGCATGTAATTTTTCCTATAGTTCCTAGAGGTCCTCAAGAAGAAAGACCGGTAGTGGTAACTTGCATTTTTGGCTATTATCGCACCAATTATATGTTTATTGATAAGAAAGTGGATTCTTTTGCTTCTTTTCGTTGGAAATGTTTCCTAGATTGCTACGAGGGCTATCACCAGATCCAGATGAAAAAGGAAGATGAGGATAAAACGGCGTTCCGAATAGACAATGAAATCTTTTGTTACACAAAAATGCCATTTGGGTTACGAAATGGGGGAGCTACTTATCAACGCCTAATGGACCAAGTCTTTGGTGACGACATAGGCGTGACCGTTGAGGTATACATTGACGACCTTGTCATTATGAGTCAAGATGAAGAATTGATGTTAACAAATATTCAAAGAACCTTCGCGTCCCTGCGCAAGGTTAATCTTGAATTAAATCCGGGAAAATGTTCATTCGGAATGGAAAAGGGAAATTCCTAGATTTTATTGTCACGCGAGACAGTTTTAAGGTCAACCTAGAGAAAGTTGAAGCAATCTAGAGCATGCCTTCACCGTCAACCATCAAAGAGATGCAACAGTTGGCCGGTCGGTTGGCTGCGCTGAACCGATTCTTGGCGAATCATGCGACAAAATCCTTTCCATTCATCAGCACATTACGAAATTGTGTAAAACAAAATCAGTTCCAATGGACTCCAGATGCAGAGAAAGCTTTTCAGCAAATGAAACAATGTTTGATTCAGTTACCTACTCTCATCGCTCCAAGAAAAGAAGAACCAATGATCTTGTATCTTTCCGCCTCAGACATTGCAGTTGGCGCAGTCTTACTAGTGGAGTGCGAAGGGGTCCAAACTCCAATGTATTATGTTAGCAAAATGTGACCGATCCGGAAACACGATATTCAATGATGGAAAAACTTGTATTAGCATTGGTCCAAGCATCGCGTCGATTGTGCAGGTATCTCTCTGGACATGTGATTACAGTTCTTACAAATTACCATCTTGGTCAAGTGTTGTCTAAACCTGATGTTTCTATACGGTTAGCAAAATGGGCCATTGAATTGGGGGGGGGGGGGACATAATATTGTTTAAAGCTGTGACCAACAATCAAGGGCCAAATCTTAGCTGATTTTATTACGGAGGTTCCAAGTAACAAGGTTCAAGAATGCGAAGCCATTAAAAACCCAGTACCTATCATGGATGATAGCGTATGGACCTTACACACTGATGGTGTGTATAATGATGATGGCGCTGGGGCTAGTCTTCGTTTAATCAGTCCTGATAATCACGAATTTACCTACACCATCAGGTTGGATTTCAAAAGCACTAACAACGAAGCACAGTATGAAGCGTTTCTTATGGGTCTTTGTCTATGTCACACCCCGACTCGCAGCGGAATAAGAGTCGGGGCATAATTGGGTTATCACCAAAGCTCATGATGTTTACTAAAATGTTTCATATTTATTAAATTCAAATTACAACTTAAATATTCAAATCAAATCCATACAGTTACAAGGAAAATGAAACTAAGTAAAACAATCCCAAGCTTAAACTGATTTATTCTTCTAGGCCTTCCTATATGTTTCTTGTCTCAACTGGATCACCTGTATCATGTGTAAAACAGGAGATATTTTGGGTCAACAAAAGTTGGCGAGTGAACCTTGAGAAAACATTGTTATTAATTTCTTGTTGTATTTAATAATGAAAATTTGTGCAATAATCACATGTGAGCAAACATATATATATAACAAAAACACAAACCACATTGGATGAGTAAATGACATGAATGATGATGTATATGAGATCAAGGCTCAATCAAACGGAGCCGATCGAGTGACATGAATGATGATGTATGTGAGATCAAGGCTCAATCAAACGGAGCCGATCAAATGAGGCACCTGATACTCAACCCGTATCCCACGGGGAGCTGATGGGCCTAATGAAATGCATGCACTGAAAATGATAACTTCAATCTAAACATAATTCACACAACAATTGATACATATTGGATACACATTTGATCACGGATATGATGGATGCACAAGTGTTTAAATATAATAAGGAATTAAACGACACATGATACACCCCAAAATGTGATTAAAACGGGGAATTGTAGAGATTCACTCACATTGGGTGCGTTCTTTGATGACGTTGGATGCGCACGAATTTTAGGATTTGATCGACGAGGAAAACTAACCTAAAATAATAGCGAAATGATTCGGTAAATTAGCACTTTTAATTTATACTCTTAATATGATTTTTAGATTTATTTTTGTGAGTTTAAGGAGGTTTTCTAACTTTAAAATCTTATTTTTAAGTATTTTAAATGATTTCTGATTAAATAAATTAATAAAAATAAATAAAAAAATTTGACTTTCTGACTGTTGACCGTTGACCGGTCGGATTGTGTTACTTATATGCGCTGAGTGAGGTTCGAACTCGGGACCTCTCGTATACGTGCACGCAGCTCTACCAACTGAGCTACGTGTCTAACCTGAAATATTCTCTGTTTTAATTATATTTATACACTAATTAACTTTTAATTTATTTGGGTTTTTATTAAAAACGATTTATGTGGCCGAACCGGTTGCAGGGACCCGGAGTCGAACTTGGGTCCTTCAGTTCGAGTGCGCACAGCCCAACCAGTTGGGCTGTGTGTCATATCTGTTTAATTTATGGATTAAATTATACTTATTAACATTCGGTGACCTGATCCGATTCAGTTGTAAAAATGTTGGTTTTAATTCTGAAATTCGGTAACGTGTGCGATTCGAACCCGGGACGTGTGCATTGTTTGTGCACACAGTCCACCGCTGGACTGTGTGTCTAACCCGTTCAAATATCCGTTTTTAATTATACTTATACACATATTCAACTTCGTCTTCTTCGTTTACAAAGACACAGAACAGTGATGTCCGACTGTTCTTGTTTAAACCGGTCATCGAACATATAATTGATTGGAATGAAATGGATAAAGAGGGTTACGTAGCAAAATGTACCGAACAGAATGTTTTTCTCAGATTTCCGGCAAGAGTCGTCGGCTCTTATTGGTGACTTCCGTCTGAGTGAATCAATTAACAGTTTTGATCAATGAGTTGTGCAATTAAGTTACTAAACAAGGGATATCAGGGGGTTTAGATGATTGTACCGATTGACAGTGAGACTTCGGAATTTCCAGTGATTTTCCGGCGAGTGCAGGAATTCCTGGCAACGTTTTCAGAGACAGATTCCGGTTGAACGATTTATGTTAATACTTGCCTAATAATGGATTGCAAACAAAAGAGTCGAGAATTTTACCGATTTAAAGTAAGTCTCGGTTTTCCGGTGAAAGTCCGGCGAATGTAGAATATCTCCGGCGACGTGCTAAAGCTTCGAGAGATTGTGCGATTTTGAGCGAAAAGGTTACCAGAGGTTTGGGTGGGTATTTATAGGGAAGAACAGGATGTATTGAGTCCGAATTTTTGTCTTGATTCGCGGTCAAAGTTTCTCCGGCGGTTACGACCGCAATTGACTGTTAGACATCGGTTATAACCGAAGTCTAAGTCGGTTATAGTGTTTTTAGTCAAAGGAAACTGGCTAAACTCGCGGATTGCCAGATTTTCCGGTGATTGCGAGTTCTGAGTGCGCGGTGAACTCCGGTTTGAATTCGGGTTTACTTTATGTATTATTTGTTTCATTATATTCACAAAGAAGGCATGTGGCGGAGCGGTGTGTTGTGTGTTTGGGTTTGTGGGCGACCCGGGTTCGAAACCCGGCGTCCCATTTTATTTTTTTCTCATAATTTACGATTATTTATAAAATATGGTTTTTATATTCTAATATAGTTATTAATTATGTATCGTTTAAAATTAATCTGAGCAATAAATATGCAACGGAAAATTATAACTGGATATTCGATTAATAAACGAAGCGGGTTTTGTAAACCCGTTTTTCGACGGATGTTACAGTATCCCCTACTTTTAGAAATTTCGTCCCGAAATTTAAGTAGTAGTGGTAACAGGAAAAAGATGCGGGTATTTCTCGCGCATTGAGTCTTCACATTCCTAAGTAAACTCAGGTTCTCGTTTCGACTCCCAACGTACCCTGACAATTGGAATACGACTTCGTCTTAAACGCTTCTCTCCAAAGTCCATGATTTCTACTGGTCTTTCAATGAAGTGCATAGATTCATCGATCTGAATGTCTTCTAGCGGAATATGGAGGTTTTCATCGGCGAGGCACTTTTTCAAGTTTGATACGTGGAATGTGGGATGAATTCTGTTGAGCTCTTCTGGTAGGTCAAGCTTGTATGCTACAGGACCTACTCTTTCGAGTATCTTGAAAGGTCCTACGTAGCGTGGTGCTAGCTTGCCCTTCTGGCCGAAACGAATCACTCCCTTCCACGGTGATACTTTTAAAAGTACTTGATCCCCAATGTCAAACTCCAAGGGCTTTCGTCGTTTGTCTGCATAACTCTTTTGACGACTTTGAGCCGCTAGAAGATTGTTTCGAATCTGAATGACCTTGTTGGTTGTTTCTTGAATTAACTCTGGACCGGTGATTTGTGATTCCCCAATTTCGTGCCAACATACTGGAGATCGGCACTTACGACCATATAAAGCTTCGAAAGGAGCCATGCCGATACTTGAATGGTAGCTATTGTTGTACGAAAATTCAACTAATGGTAGATGAGCATCCCAATTCCCTTTGAAGTCTATGACACATGCTCGAAGCATGTCTTCAAGAGTTTGGATGGTGCGTTCAGATTGTCCATCAGTTTGAGGATGAAAAGCGGTACTGAGGTCTAATCGTGTACCTAAGGCGGTTTGTACGGCTCGCCATGTTCGTGAAGTGAAACGACCATCACGGTCTGAAATGATGCTTAAGGTACACCATGACGGCTTACGATCTCGCTGATGTAGATACGAGCTAACTTCTCGTTCTTGAAGTCCTCGCGAATCGGAATGAAGTGAGCTGATTTTGTAAGACGATCAATGATTACCCATATGGTGTCATACCCACTGGAGGTGCGAGGTAACCCGGTAATGAAATCCATGGTTATGTTTTCCCACTTCCACACAGGTATTTCGGGTTGGACTAGAAGTCCTGAAGGTCTTTGATGTTCAGCTTTTACTTTGGAACAGGTAAGGCACTTGGAAACAAAAACAACGATATCATTTTTCATGCCAGGCCACCAGTAGGTGTATCGTAAGTCTTGATACATCTTGTCGGCCCCTGGGTGTACAAAGTACCGTGTTTTGTGCGCCTCATTCATAAGGAAATCATGAAGGTTGTCGCGATTAGGAATCCATATGCGGTTTAAATAGTATAGAATACCGTCGGATTTGGTTTCGATTTTGAGTTCCGCTCCACATGACAGCTCATCGCGTACGTCGTTTTCTGTTACAGAAACATGTTGAGCTTCTCGGATTCGATCTTTGATGTCGGTTATGATTTGCGAACATAGAAGACGAATGGAGTTCGATCAGCCACCATATTTGCCTTTCCGGGATGATACCGAATTTCACAGTCGTAGTCGTTAAGAAGTTCGACCCATCTTCGTTGCCTCATATTCAACTCCTTTTGGTTGAAGATATGTTGGAGACTTTTGTGGTTAGTGTATATTTCACACTTGGTACCGTAGAGGTAATGTCTCCATATCTTGAGAGCGAACACAACGGCTCCAAGTTCCAGGTCGTGGGTGGTGTAATTCTTTTCATGAACCTTGAGTTGCCTAGAAGCATAGGCTATCACTTTTCCTCTTTGCATTAATACACAGCCTAGCCCTTGCCCTGATGCGTTGCAATATACTACAAAGTCATCGCAACCCTCAGGGAGTGTGAGGGTAGGTGCGTCACAAAGCTTTTGCTTTAGGGTTTGGAAGGCTTCTTCTTGTTTAGGTCCCCATATGAAGGGTTTTCCTTTATGAGTCAAAGCCGTGAGTGGTACAGTAATACGGGAAAAATTGGCAATGAAGTGGCGATAGTAACCAGCCAAACCAAGAAATGACCTTACTTCGATAGGGGTACGTGGCGCTTGCCATTCCTGTACTGCCTTGATTTTTGAAGGATCGACATGTATTCCCTTGTCATTGACGACATGTCCAAAGAATTGTACTTATCTAACCAGAATTCGCATTTTGAGAATTTAGCGTAGAGCTTTTCAGTCCTTAAGAGTGTAAGGATGAGTCGAAGGTGTCGTTCATGATCGGATTTAGACTTGGAGTAGATAAGGATATCGTCGATGAAGGCTATGACGAAACGGTCGAGGTAGGGTTTGCATACCCTATTCATTAGATCCATGAATACAGCAGGGGCGTTGGTTAAACCGAATGGCATGACCATGAATTCGTAATGACCATAACGAGTTCGGAAGGCGGTCTTTGGGACGTCTTCTTCATGTACTCTGAGCTGATGATAACCAGAACGAAGGTCGATTTTTGAAAAGCTGGTGGCACCTTGAAGTTGATCTAGGAGGTCATCGATGCGAGGTAGTGGGTAGCGATTCTTAACCGTTAACTTGTTGAGTTCTTTGTAGTCGATACACATGCGAAACGTTCCATCTTTCTTCTTCACAAAAAGAACAGGTGCACCCTAAGGCGAGGAGCTAGGACGTATGAATCCTTTGTCAGTCAGTTCTTGCAGTTGACTGGCCAGCTCTTGCATTTCGGATGGGGCTAGCCTATAAGGAGATTTTGCGACTGGTGTAGCGCCAGGTACAAGATCGATGCGGAATTCGACTTCTCTCACAGGAGGGAGTCCTGAGATGTCGTCGGGAAAGACTTGTGGGAATTCCTTCACCACTGGTATATCTTCGAGTTTCTTCTCCTTGTTTCCCTTTTTGACGACGTGAGTTAGGAATGCGACATAGTTCTTGCGGAGATATTTTCGGGCTTGAAGGCAGGACATTAATTTGAGTCCTTTCGAAGGGGTTTCTCCAAAGATACGTAGGGTCTGACCGTCTGCAAGAGGAATGCGAATGAACGTTTCGCGGCATACTACTTCAGCGTGATGCTGGCTGAGCCAGTCCATACCGATTATAATATCGAAACTTCCCAACTTCATAGGAATGAGGTCAACTGGAAAATCGTGATCGTTTAGAGTGAGGGTACAATTTCGTATAATAGAATTTAATGAAACGGGCTTTCCATCAGCAACTTCCACCGTTAGAGATTCCATGAGGTTATCACGAGTTTGGTTGAGGATAGGTTCAAATTCTAAGGACACAAAACTCTTATCCGCGCCAGTATCGAATAACATGGATGCATAACTACCATCGGTGAGAAACGTACCGTTAACCACGTTGTTGTCAGCCCTAGCTTGGTTGGCATTGATGTTGAAAGCTCTTCCTCTAGCAGGTGGAGGAGCTTGGTTAGCTTGGTTTACCGGATTTGTTGAGCTTGGGCATGGATGATGTTCACCAAGCGTGGACATGTGTTCCTGAAGTGGTTTGGGTCTCCACAGTTGTAACATGCTCGCATGGGTTGCATCATGGGGTAGTTGGGTTGGTAGTAGGATTGGGCTATATGTTGTGGAGGTGGTAGAAGTAAAGGTTGTTGGGCTTGACCCACTATCTGATGGTGGGTTTGGGTTGAGGGTTGATTGCGGTTTATTCGTTGAAGCGTGCGACAAGTTTGAATAGTGTGACCCGCACGGCCACAGCTGGTGCAATGTTGGCAAGGAGTTTCGGAGAGGTGATGGTATTTACAACGGTTGCATTTTGGGTATGGGCCGGTGTATGGCTTTTTAAATGGTGCAGCTGAGGGAGCAATTTGGGTAATTGGTGCGGCAGTGATAGGAGGGTTTGTTTGTGTGACGGCAAAATTTCTGCTGTTTCGTTTCCTCTTACCAGCAAATTTCGAAGAGGAGACGGAGTGGTTTGGAGTTTCGGCCTCAATGGGGGCTTCTTTTTCTATCCTTGAATTTGCCGTTTCGGATGCGATTCTCGGTAAGTTCGGTAGTTAGTTCCATTGCGGCTTCAAGTGTTGCAGGCGAAGTGCTTAGAACCGAGTCTTGAATTTTCGAGGGGAGGCCTCGAATGTAGTGTTCAACCAAGCTGTACACGGGGGTGAACAGATTAGGGATCATTTGGTTCAGTTCGAGAAATCTCTTATTGTAGGAAGTGTGATCTCCTTCCTTTTGTTTCAACGAGTGGAATTCATCTTCCAACTTTTTGATTTCGCTTCTTGGACAGAAGCGCCTTGTCATGAGTTCCCTTAACTCTTCCCATGATAAGGCCATGGCATCTTCGACTCCTCGCTTACCCTTTTCTGTGTTCCACCAGGTAAGGGCTACTCCAAACAGTCTCCCTGTTGCGTAACGTACCTTGCGATCCTCGGGACAATCGCAATTGAGGAAGGTGTTCTCCATTTCTTCAAACCAGTGGAGGAGGGCAGTAACACCTTCGGTCCCTTCATACTTTGGGGGATCGCAAGATTTGAAGTGTTTGTAGGAGCACTTTTTGGAGTGAGGGTTGGCGACGCTCTGGTCTTCTTGATTGGGAGGGTTGATAGGATTTGCGGTGAGAGCTTGTTGAACTTGAATCACGATGTCAGGAAGTACCGCGGCCATTTGTTTAGCAATCTGAGTGGCCAAGCGTTCATTGGATCTTCCTGACTTTCTGCCTCCACGTAGTTGCCTAGCCGACATCTACAGGAACATACATATGAAGATTGTGAGTTTAAGAAGTTTTTAGGTGTCATGTGTCATTAAAAGAATAAAAATAACATAACTATCAATAATGCAACTACATCCATAGGATGTCTTGGGTTTGCTCATGTTTGGGCCTCCAATGTCCCCCATACCATCGCCTGTATAGTCATGTGGGCCCCCATGACTATTGGCTTAGTAGGATTCACATTGGTGTTGGCGGTTTAACACTCGCATCACCCGAATGAAAACCATGAAATATGATTGCGAGATGTATGGTAGGAGGGTGTCCAGGTGTAGACACAATGACAACTCAAAGTGGGGTTAGCTCACACGACGTTTGGTATGGCATGCTTTGGCCTAATAGGTCCTTCGTACTCTCATCGTTAGTCCCCAGATAGGCAAACTGGTCCTTTATTTTGGATTTATACGAATGCCAAGCCTAGACAGGACGTTCCGACTACCGGTACTCGTACCCTTCCAGTTACTACATGCCCGTCATGAGAACTCACTTTGATGTGATTTGAAAAATACAAAAATCGTTGCAAAAATCATGGGAATTGTGAGGTGTGTGCTCTCATGGATATGATATGTTATGAGGATATGATTCATGGTGAGCATTGTATAATAATATGTACTTATGAACATGCTTGCATAACATTGAATGTAACAATAAACATAAAGCATATAAACATCATGAATTTTGTATGTAACGCATAAACAATTTAAAATTTTAATCAACTATAGTATAGGCACTAAGGGTCTAATAACCTATCCTATATCCCTATAGTCATGGCTCTGATACCAATCTGTCACACCCCTACCCGCAGCGGAATAAGAGTCGGGGCATAATTGGGTTATCACCAAAGCTCATGATGTTTACTAAAATGTTTCATATTTATTAAATTCAAATTACAACTTAAATATTCAAATCAAATCCATACAGTTACAAGGAAAATGAAACTAAGTAAAACAATCCCAAGCTTAAACTGATTTATTCTTCTAGGCCTTCCTATGTGTTTCTTGTCTCAACTGGATCACCTGTATCATGTGTAAAACGGGGGATATTTTGGGTCAACAAAAGTTGGCGAGTGAACCTTGAGAAAACATTGTTATTAATTTCTTGTTGTATTTAATATTGAAAATTTGTGCAATAATCACATGTGAGCAAACACATATATATAACAAAAACGCAAACCACATTGGATGAGTAAACGACATGAATGATGATGTATATGAGATCAAGGCTCAATCAAACAGAGCCGATCGAGTGACATGAATGATGATGTATGTGAGATAAAGGCTCAATCAAACGGAGCCGATCGAATGAGGCACCTGATACTCAACCCGTATCCCACGGGGAGCTGATGGGCCTAATGAAATGCATGCACTGAAAATGATAACTTCAATCTAAACATAATTCACACAACAATTGATACATATTGGATACACATTTGATCACGGATATGATGGATGCACAAGTGTTTAAATATAATAAGGAATTAAACGACACATGATACACCCCAAATTGTGATTAAAACGGGGAATTTGTAGAGATTCACTCACATTGGGTGCGTTCTTTGATGACGTTGGATGCGCATGAATTTTAGGATTTGATCGACAAGGAAAACTAATCTAAAATAATAACGAAATGATTCGGTAAATTAGCACTTTTAGTTTATATTCTTAATGTGATTTTTAGATTTATTTTTGTTAGTTTAAGGAGGTTTTCTAACTTTAAAATCTTATTTTTAAGTATTTTAAATGATTTTCTGATTAAATAAATTAATAAAAATAAATAAAAAAAATTTGACTTTCTGACTGTTGACCGTTGACCGGTCGGATTGTGTTAATTATATGCGCTGAGTGAGGTTCGAACTCGGGACCTCTCGTATACGTGCACGCAACTCTACCAACTGAGCTACGTGTCTAACCTGAAATATTCTCTGTTTTAATTATATTTAAACACTAATTAACTTTTAATTTATTTGGGTTTTTATTAAAAAACGATTTATATGGCCGAACCGGTTGCAGGGACCCGGAGTCGAACTCGGGTCCTTCGGTTCGAGTGCGCACAGCCCAACTAGTTGGGCTGTGTGTCATATCTGTTTAATTTATGGATTAAATTATACTTATTAACATTCGGTGACCTGATCCGATTCAGTTGTAAAAATGTTGGTTTTAATTCTGAAATTCGGTAACGTTTGCGATTCGAACCGGGACGTGTGCATTGTTTGTGCACACAGTCCACCGCTGGACTGTGTGTCTAACCCGTTCAAATATCCGTTTTTAATTATACTTATACACATATTCAACTTCGTCTTCTTCGTTTACAAAGACACAGAACAGTGATGTCCGACTGTTCCTGTTTAAACCGGTCATCGAACATATAATTGATTGGAATGAAATGGATAAAGAGGGTTACGGAGCAAAATGTACCGAACAGAATGTTTTTCTCAGATTTCCGGCAAGAGTCGTCGGCTCTGATTGGTGACTTCCGTCTGAGTGAATCAATTAACAGTTTTGATCAATGAGTTGTGCAATTAAGTTACTAAACAAGGGATATCAGGGGGTTTAGATGATTGTACCGATTGACAGTGAGACTTCGGAATTTCCAGTGATTTTCTGGCGAGTGCAGGAATTCCCGGCAACGTTATCAGAGACAGATTCTGGTTGAACGATTTGTGTTAATACTTGCCTAATAATGGATTGCAAACAAAAGAGTCGAGAATTTTACCGATTTGAAGTAAGTCTTGGTTTTCTGGTGAAAGTCCGGCGAATGTAGAATATCTCCGGTGACGTGCTAAAGCTTCGAGAAATTGTGCGATTTTGAGCGAAAAGGTTACCAGAGGTTTGGGTGGGTATTTATAGGGAAGAACAGGATGTATTGAGTCCGAATTTTGGTCTTGATTCGCGGTCAAAGTTTCTCCAGCGGTTACGACCGCAATTGACTGTTAGACATCGGTTATAACTGATGTCTAAGTCGGTTATAGTGTTTTTAGTCAAAGGAAACTGGCTAAACTCGCGGATTGCCGGATTTTCCGGTGATTGCGAGTTCTGAGTGCGCGTTGAACTCCGGTTTGAATTCGGGTTTACTTTATGTATTATTTGTTTCATTATATTCACAAAGAAGGCATGTGGCGGAGTGGTGTGTTGTGTGTTTGGGTTTGTGGGCGACCCGGGTTCGAAACCCGGCGTCCCCATTTTATTTTTTTCTCATAATTTATGATTATTTATAAAATATAGTTTTTATATTCTAATATAGTTATTAATTATGTATCGTTTAAAATTAATTTGAGCAATAAATATGCAACGAAAAATTATAACTGAATATTCAATTAATAAACGAAGTGGGGTTTGGAAACCCGTTTTTCGACGGATGTTACAGTCTAGCAATCAAAACGGGTGCGGAAAATCTGGAGGCGCATGTAGATTCTCCTCTAGTAGCCGGACAAATCAACAGCCTTTATGATGCGAAAGGCGAGATAATGGCTTGGTATCTTGAACAGGCGACGTCTTTGATTAACAATTTTCGAAATTTTAAAGTCATTCACATCAATCGCAGTGACAATAAACACGTAGATGCGCTTCGCAAATTGGTGGCTACCAGTTTCAAACATCTCGCAAAAGATGTGCACATCGAAGTGCTAAAAAAACCCCTCTATGCCGTTACGACAACTTAATGTGATGGAAGTGGGAAATCCCTCCTGGATGGCTCAAATCTGGCGTCCGAAAACAAAGCAGAGGCAAGGAAAATCCAAAACAAAGCGTTAAATTACGAAATGGCAGATGGGATACTTTTTCGAAAATCATATCTTGGGCCACTCCTCCGCTGTGTTGACCCACAAGACGCCCAGTACTTGATTCGTGAAATTCATGAAGGGTTATGTGGGATTCATGTCGGCCCCCGCATGGTAGTAGCAAAAATCATGAATGCAAGGTATTATTCGCCAGGCATGCATTAGACGCAGTCGGGACTTTGAGAAAGTGCGCATCATGCCAACTACACGCTCCCAAACACTGCATCCCAAAAATCCTTTAATTCCAGTAACAACAGCGTTGCCTTTTCAGCAATGGGCCATTGACATGGTGGGACCTTTCCCAGATGCCCCTGGAGCTGTAAAGTTTATAATCGTAGCAGTTGATTATTTCACCAAGTGGGAAGAGGCCAAGCCACTCACTTCAACCACTGCAACGGTCATTCGTAAGTTCATCTGGGAATACATTATTTGCCGTTTGGTCTACCTTTGCGCATAGTAAGCGATAATGGTCCCAACTTTGCTTCAGAAGATTTACAAAGATGGATGAACGAAATGCACATTGAGCAGGTTTTTTACTTCGGTTGCACATCCTCAAGGCAACGGCCAAGTCGAGAGTATAAATAAGAATCGTTGAGGGAATCAAAGCGAAATTGGGAACAGCGTGGAGAGGTTGGGTTGATGAGTTACCAAGAATTCTTTGAGCTCATAGAACTATGCCAGAAACTAGCACATGCGAAACACCTTTCAGTGTTGTTTATGGAACCGAGGCGGTGATCCCAGTCGAAATTGGTCTCCCATCACCGCGCATGATCGCTATGGAAACCCAGAATAACGAGGAAGCACGCAGGCTTGATTTGGACCTCCTTGAGGAAAGACGTGAAAACGCCGCAATCAATGAAGCCAAATATAAATCAAAGCTTGGAAAGTATTATATTGCGCGAGTCCGCATATGTACTTTTCTCCCTGGAGATTTTGTTTTAAGAGACAATGAAGCGTCAAACGCTGAGCGCCCAGGGAAGCTTGCGCCTAAATGGGAAGGCCCATATGTGATCCATGAAGTCTTAGGTAAAGGCACATACACCCTCAAACAGTTAGATGGTACGAGTGTTCCCAGGAATTGGAACGCACAACAATTACGAGGATGCTATATGTAATCTTAGCATCTTTATACGCACTAGCCTCGTGCCTTATCAGTGTGGTACAAAAGATCGTTACTTACAGATATCTCATGGTCTAGATTATGTAATCTTACCGACTTTGTACTGAATGGCTTCTGCACCCTTATCTTTAATGCAAAATTCGTTACTTACATTACGTTGTTACTTATTTACGCCTTGTTACAAATGTGTGACACCACTTTCAGTATGCACAAAAACGTTACGGTATAATACAAGTCTCATGAATGAAATCTACCTCAGGGTTGGCCGCAACCCATTGCGCACAGGCGGGGTTGTGACTAGTTCATACATGATCTTTTTACCAGCTTTGTTTGTTACCTATGCAAAGTAGTTATTCTCACGCGGATATTCTAACTGAAACATATGCGATGGTTATTATTTACTACATACCCGTATCGGGTAAAAAAGTACAAAAAGTGGTTACACAACCATCAAACCAGATTCACAAAACTTTTGCAGTTTACAAAAGCGGGGGGGGGGGGGGGGGGTTTAACAAACAGTTACTTCTCCCTTTACATCCATCTCCTAAAAGCAACATGCAGCAGGAACTCCTACACACTATTCCTCTGCTCCTTCAACTTCCTCATCTGCGGCATCATCATGAAAGATATCTTTTAAACATTCAACGAAATCGTCATGTTGCAACGCTTCGTTCACCAAATCCATCACTGGTAGATGTAAATGGTCATATTCCTGCTTCGCCTTAACAAAGGTAGCGCTGGTATTGACCCCTTGCGTAGCAGAGCGACTGGTATCCCAGGTTACGTCTAAAGCACGTGTCACATGATGAACACATTCTGTGTAACCCTGAGCATAGCCATCATGGCGTGTCGTGACCATCAGCTTGGCAACTAGCCATCTAATTCCAATGAATTCAGAATGGAATTCGCAATCTGTACAGCACAATTATATGATATGAGCAAATCATGATAAACATACGGTCAAAACAATAAGAGTTAAGACTTACATTCACAACCCCATGTTGTTGCATCCAGAGTGTGTTGTTTATTAGCGGCTCAACCATATTTTCTGCCGTAACCTGCGCTGCCTCCGAATCCTCGAGCTTTTGCTCAGCAAGCTCGGCAAGTCTCTTGTCCGCGCCAATCTCCACCTCATAGAGTTGAAACTTTTCGTGATGCTCTAGGTGTCAGCGTTGCAGTTCAGCTCTTTCAACATTGGCAACTTGAAGATCCTTCTTCACAACTTCAAGCGCAGCCTTGGTCTCCTCCTGATCAAGCAACAACGATGTAAGTTCTGCAATCTCCTTATTTCATAAGACTAGAGTCATAGAAGTTTCTACCTCCTTCTATTCGTTGCGTTCCAATGAGATTTCGCCTCATATGCGGCAGCGATGGCTTCTTCTTTTTCTTTCTTTAAGCGCTCTATCTCAACGCGTAGGCTCACCATGTCATTCCTTACGGATATCTTCTCGTTATTATCCCTCTCACACGCTTCTTTCGACATCTTGCGTTCCTTAGCAAGTGTGGAGGTTGCATCTTCTGTTTTCTTCTTCCATCTCATCACCGACCATTCCTCTGTTTTCTACGCGTCTGCAAATTTAGCCTTTTCGGCTTCAAACTCTTGTCTCTGCGCGGCCATTTCTGCCCGCTCAGTAGCCATCTCTTTCTTAGCAACCTCAAATTTTTCATGCTCTTTGTGCATGCTGCGCCATTCACGGATTATTTTATGGGTGTTTGAGGCAGAAGTGGCCACCAGTTCCAAGTAAGCGCGATAAGTTTGTTCATAGCTTTGTTCACCTCATGCTTTCACCTCCACTGGTGGAAAGAAACCCTTAAACCATTCTGTAACACCTCGTAAAATCGTGTCTAATAATATAGCAATACGGGTCATTACTTTTATATTAAGTCTAATAAGGACTAAAGGTGTCAACATGCTCAACTAAGTCTCTGAGTGACCCTTTTACGAAGTCCTAACTCTCATATGAGCCACTTGATAGACGGGAGAGATAATTTGTGTAATTATGTAAAAGTTGGACGATGGAGGGGTTAAAAGTGTCAACATGTTAATTTATACCTCTGAGTGACCTTTTAATAAACCGAGAGCTTGACAATGTCCGGGCATACTCTCGGGTACGCCAAATATTAGCTACAGAAGGCTAATTATGCTTATACAGGTGTTTTCGAAGTATAATAAGTTGAGGGGCTAAATGTGGCAAATTTTGAAAGATCCTATAGGTCGCTCGCGGGCCACAAGAGACAAGGCCTAGTCTCTCACGGGCCGCCAGAGGACCTCTGCTCTTGAAAATTTTTCTTGGCAGCCACACAAGCTGCCAAAACCCATTCAATTCGAAACCATGGGTTTCCAAACTGCTATGCCACATTTTAGGACACTTGTAGACACCCTCTAACACCTGGCATCACCTCCTTCAAGCTCTCCAACTATAAATAGGAGTATTGGTTCTTCACTTGAACTTGCACCTTCTCATAAATCATTCTATCTCCCTCCTCTGGAAGTTCCTAACTGAAAGGAACATCTAACTTAGTTCTATTTCATCCAAGGATCACTTGTAAGTTTTCTTTTCTCTTGCATTTTCGTTTATAGGCTTTTTATATAACAGTAAAGTGTTTACGGAAAACGCTTTGACTTTCGGCTAAGACCATTATGGTCCAGCCATTGTTAATAATGAACATGGCTAAGTGCGTAATAAGGTAGGTGTTAATCCCTATAAAGGGCACCTCATAAAGATTACGTTTCCTAGACCAATTGACGGGTCAAAGTTTTATTATTAAAAAGTCAAATAGGCCAGATTCTGAAAATATTATAATCTGAGTTTATATCTTATAAAACATGTTTTAACACTTCAACAAATTGGTAATAATTATTAGAACATGTGAGAACATGTTCGATTCGTCAATTTCAGTTCTAGGGTTGGTTCGCAACCGAAAGTCGTAAAGTTTGACTTCTGCTTTGACTTTCAATTCTGACCCGATTTAGATGAGTTGGCTACTGATCTAAGGTTGCATTATGATCGTAATATAATGTATCATAACCCTCTGAGGTTATGTTACATGATCATAATCATAATCATAACCTGAGTTTATGCACACGTTCCGTTAAATGCCAAACTTTGACTAAAATGCCCTTTTACATAAAACAAGGTTTTAATCAACAACGAACTTGCAAATGAATTACCTACTGATATGTTAATCTAATTACATATGTTGTTGTTAATATTCTGATCCTAAACTAATTTTAATATAATATCGTAAACTATACTTTTAAAAGACCAAAATATCCTTTCGGTGCATAGTTTGATCTTAAACCACAACTCACACTTATATGTGACTTCTTACTGATAAAATATACAAATTAAGTATCTTACTGATAAAATATCACAAATTAAGTATTGTAGCCACCCTCTAACATCTTCTAACACCTGGCATCACCTCCTTCAAGCTCTCCAACTATAAATAGGATAATTGGTTCTTCACTTGAACTTGCACCTTCTCATAAATCATTCTATTTCCCTCCTCAGAAAGTTCCTAACTGAAAGGAACATCCAACTTAGTTCTATTTCATCCAAGGATCACTTGTAAGTGTTCCTTTCTCTTGCATTTTCGTTTATAGGCTTTTTATAGCTAAATGTCAAGCGTTTACGGAAAACGCTTTGACTTTCGGCTAAGACAATTATGGTCCTGCCATTGTTCATAACGAACATGGCTAAGTGATCGTAATAAGGTAGGTGTTAATCCCTATAAAGGGCATCCTTCAGAAAGATCACGTTTACTAGACCAATTGACTCGTCAAAGTTTTATTATTAAAAAGTTAAACATGCAAGATTTTGAAAATATCATAATCTAAGTTTATATATGTTATAAAACATGTTTTAACACTTAAACAAGTTAGTAATAATTATTAGAACATGTGAGAACATGTTTGACTCGTCAATTTCAATTCTGGGGTCGGTTCGCAACCGAAAGTCGCAAAGTTTGACTTCTGCTTTAACTTTCGATTCTGACCCGATTTAGATTAGTTGGATACTGATCTAAGGTTGCATTATAATCGTAATATAATGTAGCATAACCTCTGAGGTTATGTTACATGATCATAATCATAATATGAGTTTATGCATAAAGTTCCGTTAAATGTCAAACTTTGACTAAAATGCCCTTTTACATAAAACAAGGTTTTAATCAACAACGAACTTGCAAATGAATTACCTACTGATATATTAATATAATTAACATATGTTGATGTTAATATTCTGATCATAAGCTAATTTTAATAAAATACCGTAAACTATACTTCTAAAATACCAAAATGCCCTTTCGGTGCATAGTTTGGTCTTAAACCACAAATCACACTTATATGTGACTTCTTACTGATAAAATATCACCAATTAAGTATTTTCTAGAATGTTTATGATCATTACATTAGAATACATGCAAGTTCCTTTTATAGGACACATAAATGGTCAAAACGCCTTATAAGGCGTAGTTTCATTTTAAAACTCAACGGGCATATAATTTGATATCCTACTGATATTACATCTTATTTAAAGTATAATGACATATAGAACTTGTTCATGACGCATCTGGTTACCTGGTATCGCTTATATGCGTACGGTTAAGTATATGTAACAAGTTTACGAAAATTAACCTAAACGGGTTTAACTTAAAAGTTTAATCTCAAATTCTAGAATGTTAATTTTTTACCCATGACATACAAGTCTTAAGTACTTGTTGGGTTTAAACTACATTCTATCTGGTTATCGCTTAATCTAGCGTATTGTTCCGTTTTGATCCTTTAAGCTAGTCGGTCTAAGTCTATGACTTAAATAAGACTGTTAGCATTCTAATTTGTTAGCTTATGCCATGTTCCAGACTAAAGCCTTCCAGTAAATGCTATCTGCACTTATCTAATTGATTAAACGGCTGAGTTAATATAAACTTGCATTTAAATCAAGTGCTAGCTCAGGTAAATACTCTTGACTTATTTTCCCTATACGGACTTGGGTTACGGTAAATTATTATCGCTTGGTCGGAAATGGGATAAATCGAATGCCGGATTGTGTCTAGTAAATCCGCATATTGCATTTTTATCAGTTTTGTTTGATAACTTAAACATTGGGGGTTAACGACCATGTCCTGGATATCCTCGACTCATTTAAGTTACTAATGGCCACGACCAAAGCACGGGGTGTAGGCATACACCCGACTGACGCGAATGCTAAAATATTTTTTACCCACAAGTTAGGGATAACTCCTTCGTGGGTTTATAAGTGGAGTTTCAGTTAATCATGTCTCGGTCTCTGTACTGGGCCCCATATGTAGTGACAAACACGTGAATCTGTTAACAAGGTTATAAACATAACTTTCCCAAGTTATAAAAGATTTTTCGTGCCCTGTGCACTTAAATCATTTTTTGAAATGTTTCCAAAACGAGTTAGTTAATTGTATTTACCAGCGAAAGCTAACGTATTTTCAAAAGACTAAGTTGCAGGTACAATACGAAATAGGCTAGAAGCTACTTGGTAGTGATATAAGAGGATCATGCAAATCCTTAGTTCTGCACTAAAGTCTATTACACATTTTTGTATATTTAACAATCCGCCTGTGGATCTTTCATTACAAGCCGTCTGTATATTATTTTCGTACTTTGAACATTTGGTTTGTAATAGTAATTTAAACTCCAAGACTTCCGCTGTGCTGTGTTAATTGACTATGATGATATCAACTTACGTCACGATATTCCCCACCCGGTCCCACCGGTGTTTGGTTGGAAATTCGGGGTATGATAGGTTGGTATCAGAGCCAAGGTTTGAGAGAATTAAACACAAGCCTTTTGTGTTCTATCTCAAACTTACACAATAGCACATTCCTTAAACTTACGAGTCTAGGCTTTGATCTAGGATTACTCATTTCATTATTAAGTTATTAACATTGTTTTGACTTGATATTAACAGGAAAATGCCGCCAAGATTTAGAGGACAAAGTGGAAGAGGAAAACGTCCTATGAGGGGAGGACCATTGGGGCGCATCCCTTCACAACCTCACAACTCAGATTCCTACCAAGATTCTGGAGATTCGTCTCCTTTGCAACCAGCGAGACACTCTGTCTCGCAAAGATACTCACCCCCACATTCCTAAAATTCTTACCACTCTAACCACTCCCATCATTCAAACCACTCTCACCATTCCTATTCACATTCATACCACGAAGAGTTTAACCCTGATTTATATTTTAACCCCGCTCCAGCTGATCAGAATCAGTTGGATCAACCAAACCCTATGGACGAGGACTTCGACCCAGAGATGCCACCGTCAGGATCGCTTGGGCACCCCATTGAAATCTCTAGCGGTTCTAACTCTTACGCTGGATCACCTTACCAAGGTCCTAACGAATGGGACCAATATTGGAGTCAATTCACTTTTGTTAACACTCCTTTGTACCATTCTCCAACACCGCCTCCTACACAGGAAGACATACATATGGAATTAGTGGAGCAACCTCAGCCACCACCTGAGCCACGAGGAGGAAACGTGGAGCACGTATGTCGGTGCATGCAGGACAATGGTCGGGTTCGCTACCACCATTGCCCAAAACCTACCCTATCATTCATAAGGACCCACAAATGGGTGGACCCTCCAATACTTCACCTGTGGTGGAACCGAAACCACCACCTGTGGTTCAACCACAACCGTTGGGTTTTAATAACCCTATTCCTACATATCCGAATACATCTGGATACAATCCTTTTAACCCAACTACGCCGGTAAACTTAGATTACCGGGCACTATTACATGACTCTTATATGCAAGCGGTCATGCATAATGCCCTTTACCCGTCTCCTTTTCCACCTGCTTATCCACCTACTAGATACCCAAGTTATGGGTACCAGTATCCTGTTGTACCTGAACCACAACCTCCACCACCTCTTGAGGCCCTTAATGAAGTCCCACCACTTCGCATTTGTAACTTTCCGTTTTTAGTAAGTTTGCTTCGTGTTTTCTATAATTGGAAAGTCCAAACCTTGTAATCGTATTTCATTTCCAAATCATTGTAAATCTAAGACGTTTGATTGTAATCAAATTGATCGATTGTATGCAATTCACAATCTTTATACACATTTACATCTATGATCGTGCACGCATTTGTTACGCAACATATAAACTCGAATCAATTTGCATATGCTCACTATATTTTCATGAAAGTTAAACTTATAAATCAAACAAGCAATTGACAAGTTAAAACTCAAAATGCTAGACTTTTAACATCATGATTTTTGTCACACATATGTTAATATTTGCAGGCTGTATTTAGGGTCATGTAACACCTTTTAAGTATGTTATAACATTCCAAAAACCTCCTATTTGGGCTATGAATAAAGTGTATCATCTAAACAAGTAAGCAACCATTACAAATTTAATTAACAAAAAAAAAGAAAAAAAAACCCTAGCAGCTTGCGGCCGCAAGCTGCCAAGGGTGTATACACTTCTTTGTTTCAAGTTTAAACCCACCTAATCCCATTTAATGCAACCCTAATTCAAACTCTAATTCTACCTCTATATAAGCAAGCCTTCCTCCACCCATTCCTCACTTTTTCAAGCCTCCAAACATACTCCCAAAGTCCAGAAACTTTCTGCTGAAACAAAACAGTTTGCAAGTGAGTTTCAACTTACTTCCCTTCTTCTTCAAGCCTTGTTATTCTTTCTAAACCCTTGGATAACCTCTAGGAAGGTTCTCACAAGTTTGCTTGGGAAAACTAAGGTGAAACCCCACCATTTTGAGGTCCAAAAGTGTGTTAACTTTCTTCCCACTTTTTATCTTTTCAAACTCTAAGATTTTCAAAGTTTTCTTTATGTTTTCTTCCTCAACATTGTTTGCTAATCCCCATGGGATGTTACCATAGGTTTTCCATGGAAAACCAAGGTGGAACAATACCATTTTTAGGGCCAAACTTTCTGTTTTGGAAGTTAAACATATAAACTTTTTCAAACTTGATTTCAACGTAACAACTCTATGTACTTGTGCCTCTAACCAAATTATGGTTAGGGAGTTAGCTAGACTTGTTTCATACAAAATCAAGAGGCATAACATGCCTCTAAAATTGTGGTTTTACTAGGGTTTTAAACCCACAAGTGTTGAGCTATCCAAGCTTACAAGCTTGTGTTGGTGAAGGTGTGATTACATGGAGGCCTTGGCTATCCAACTTTTCAATCCACCCCTCACTTGATGATTTCCATCCATTAAGCTACGGTTCACTTTCACTAGAGTAACAAGGCTACGACACAGTCCCCAAATGTTGCCATGTTCGGGATGCACGCACCTAGCTTGCTTATTCGGTTCGAAGCGTAGCTTAGTGAAGTATTTTATTCTTGACCATCCGGATTGTCTTTGTGGCAATTTGTGTATTGGTGAATCTTACAAAATAGGTTTAGGATGGTTATCCTCCTACTTACATGCATGAATTCTATGACTTATATGATATCCATGGAAATCTATGAAAACTTGTAATATTATATGTAAACTATGTATATGTAAATAATGAATATAACCGAACCTTTGACGATACCACATGGTTAATTTGTCCTAATATTAGGTTTATTTTATCTAAGACCTAACAATCGTTACGATTCTATTAGGCATGACCCATAAAAACACAAACACCCTTCGGGGCTTAAAGTGTCAAAAACGAGCTCTCACGTCTAGATAAATACTTTCAACTATTTTTGCGTACTTTAAATTACTAAAATTACCGAATTCCACCGTCATTCCAATAATCACACACCTATGTTCCTTGTGTAGGATAACTTGGTGTTGGTCCCACTAAACAACCTAAATGCTTTCACGGAACTTAACTTTGCAAAACCGTAAGTACACTCGACACCCTTTTTACGCTTTACACTTTTGGGTGCAATATGTTAATCTATCACAAAAACACTAAATCACACTTTTATTCTATGAACTCATACAAACAATCCATCATACATGCTATAGTTATGTGATATTTGAATTGTTACTTGGTACATTCTTATGTAATACTAAATGTCATTAAGTTCGATCAAGCCTCCCTTAACATGTATAGCGCTATAGGAGTAACGCACCGCCTGTATACTTGTGGTCAATGTTAAGTTTTTAATCTATTATGCGGTACACTAGAGGATTGACTTGTAGTTCACATGCCTTGTTTACATTTATCTCGTATACTAGCTTATCATGTGGATTTCTTTAAATCTTTTTATTACTTATGCGATGATATCAAACTTGTGTACTCGCCAATACTTTGTTTTGAACTATACTTTTTAACATGTTGAGGTTGATGAGATTGACATGACGAAACTTAGTAGGATCGACATAGAAACACGCTTAGAGTAATAAGTTATTTAATATGTTTTGTTGAACATGTTTCATATGTTGTTGTCTCGTATTTGAATTGATTGTATTTGATAATTTGATTGATTTGAAATGAAATGGGTTGTTTAATTTGATGATTTGAAATGAAATGGGTTGTTTAATTAAATATTGTCACAATTAGTGTTATGATGTCTCGAGCAAACTAGTTCGTCTCACTCTGATGTTCCCGCCATCGATTGGGGTGTGACAGATTGGTATCAGAGCCATAACTATAGAGAATTAGGTAGAATTGTCATGTTCGACCTAGTCAATAGTTTAAGTGACCAACTTGACCTTTCTTGCTTCATAATTAAAATGTTAAATTTTTCTATTTGCTTCTTCCTATTTCTTTTGTCTTAATATATATGCAATGTATTTTTACTAAGACACTTACACAATTTACACACTTGAAGACTTGAAGGCACTCATACTTAAACGAGACGACCTCACCAAAATAAGGGTGAAACCCGCACTTGGTGATCACTCTCAATCCGTGTAATTCGATTTTACACGAAATTACACCTTCAAGTTAGGTGTGAAATCCAAATCTTGATGGGAATTTCCATTTCATACTCTAGTGGACCCGTACCAACGAGTCGAAATTCGCTCCTCGTTTGGTAAGTACCAACCACACTTAGGGTACGATGTTGTCAAGTTAGATGTGAAACCCGCACCTTGTCAACTAGTTCCATTCCTCGGTTTTCAATCTCACCAAAGTTTCGATTTTTCGATCGGTTAGAGACGTTTAGTAACTGGAAGGGTAAAGTGTCGTTAATTGCTTCTCGACGAGAGCACTTTACCTATAGGCCAACGCACGTTTCTGTAATTCGAAAGGATCTCAATTCACTTTGGAATAGTCGATGTTTCTCAACCCGAAACACTCCAATGTTTTATTGAGCCTATCTTTTATGTATCTCAATTATCATGTGTTTTAATACTTGATACCTTATTCATTTTTATCCCGATGAACAACTCACATACCTTTCGTAACCAAAAACAATAATAATAATAATAAATAATAATAATCCTAGGGAACCAACTAAATTTATACTCCTTATGCAATTCATACATGTTTATGCTTTGGAATGCTTATATGCTTATGCTATCTATGTGAATTCATACGTGTTACGTGATACTTATATGCTCAAAAAACGAATCCTTTTTATAAAAACGCATTATGATCAAAGCCTTAATCTATCTTCTATTGTCGACTCCTATAGATATCTTTCTCTCAAAGCGTTATGGGCAAGAGGAAGACCAAATCCAAGTCAAAGTCCCAATCCGATTCCATGTCCAAAAAGGATTGCATGAAGTTCATGGCCGAACAAATGGCCGAGCATATGGCCAAGGTCATACCCGAGATCGTCAGCAAAATCCAACCTCCACCCAATGCCGAATGACCTCACACCTTCGTCGACTCCAAGGCTGAACCACCTAAGACAACCTTCACCCACAAGCAATTTTGTTCTTCCAATCCCTTACCTTTCACCGGCGAAGGGGATGCCACCAAGTTACTACAATGGTTCGACGCCATTGAGGTCACTTTTATTCAAAGTGTTTGTCCCGACCACCTGCGTACCATGAACGCTACGGGGGTGTTTCGATCAAGGGCTCTTGATTGGTGGACTTCCGAGCGTAATGCTCGTGGTAACGAAGCCGCTTACGCCCTCCCTTGGACCTAGTTTAAGAAGCTAATGGAAAGCGAATTCGGCCCTCCCCACGAACGCAAACGAATCGAAAATGAGTTTTAGAACCTCAAGCAGGTTAGGAATGACAACGCTGGCCACACAGCCGGTTTTAAGCAGCTGGGTGCGATTTGCCCAAGCCAAGTCGACATGGCCGAAAAGGCAGTGGCTAAGTACATACGTTGCCTCCCTCCTCACCTCACGGACCTGGTCGATACCACCTCACCCAAAACCTCGAGGAAGCTTTTCGTTTGGCTGCTCGACTGAACAATAGCCATGTCCTTTGTGAAGCCTCCAAGGCTTCATTAAGGAAAGCCCACCAAGCCACCACCGAAGCCCTCACCGAACCTACCTCACCCAAACCCCCAAGAAGCAACACCAAAGGCAAGAAGCGGAAGGCTTCGAGCCAGAACCGCGTGGTAGTCACTCCGCCAAACCCCCAACAACTAGCCTTAGCCGCACCCGAACCCATCAAGAAAACATACACCGTGCTGCATCCCAAGTGCAACACCTATCCTTTCCACCATCCGATTACTACCCTTTGCCGCCTATGCACCATCTGCAATAGGTATGGGCACTTCACCCAACAGTGCCGAAATGCTCCGCAAGACCCTATTAACCAAGCCCGAGCACAACCGCACCCCCTACCGCCAAGCAAAACTGACCTCTTGCACCCATCGCTCGTGCCTGCTTCCGATGCAGAGACCCAAACCATTTCGCCAACAACTGCCCACAGCGCAACAACAACAGCAACCAGAAGCAGCAACAAGCTCGCGGCCGAGCCTTCTTTATCACAGCCGCACAAGCTCAAAACTCCAATAATGTCATTTCGGGTACGTTTCTTGTTAACAATGTTACGCTACGTGTTTATTTGATACTGGTGCGGATAAAAGTTTTGTATACGTTAAATTCGAACCATTGCTTATGTGTAGACGCTCTAAGTTGCCTAAATCATTCGAAGTCGAAGCCGCTGACGGAAAAATCCGTCACTGTCGATTCTGTCCTTTCTAGTTGTTCTTTAAATCTCAACGATCATACGTTTCCTATTGACCTCATACACATGCAAATGGCTAGCTTCGATATCATAGTAGGTATGGATTAGCTTAGGCGGGTCCATGCTGAAGTTGTTTGTTCAGAAAAGTACATTCGCCTTCCCCTTCCCAATGATGATTCCTTACACGTCTACGGCGAGAAACCTTCCAAAGGTCTCAAGCTTAAGTCGTGTATCCAAGCGAACAAGTACTTGGGTAAGGAATACTTCGCCTTTCTTGCCCAGATTGTGGAAAAGAAGGATAAGGGTCCAAGCGTGAGTGAATTTCCCGTTGTGCGTGATTTCTCTGACGTCTTCTCTGAGGATCTTCCTGGTCCTCCTCCTCATTCTGTTGACTTTCACATCGACCTCATCCCTGGCGCAACTCAAGTCGCAAAATCCCCCTATCGTCAAGCACTCTCGGAGATGCAAGAGCTGTCTAGCCAACTTCCGGAGCTTCTTGATAAAGGCTTCATATGCGCTAGCACATCTCCTTGGGGCGCTCCCATTCTATTCGTCAAAAAGAAAGACGGATCTTTCGGCTTGTGCATCGACTATCGTTAGCTCAACAAGCTTACGGTCAAGAACCGATACCCTCTTCCTGGTATCGACGACCTTTTTGATTAGCTTCAAGGCGCGACTTGTTTCTAAAAAATCGACCTCACTCCGGTTATCATCAACTTCGAGTTCTCGAAGAAGATATGCCCAAAACCGCATTTCGCACATGTTATGGGCAATACGAGTTCGTGGTCATGCCATTTGGTCTGACCAATGCACCCGCCGTGTTTATGGATTTAATGAATCGCGTGTGTAAGCCCTGTCTTGATCTATTCGTGATCGTCTTCATTGACGATATCCTAATCTATTCCAAGACGCGAGAAGAGCATGAGCGGGACTTATGTCTTATCCTTCAGTTGTTGCTACTTACGCCAAGTTCTCCAAGTGTGAATTTTGGCTAAAGGAGGTTCAATTCCTCGGTAATGTCGTCAACGAACTTGGTATTCACGTTGACCCTACAAAAATCAAGGCGGTGAAGAATTGGATTGCTCCTAAGTCCCCATCCGAAATTTGTTCGTTTCTCGGCTTAGCCGGTTATTATCGTCGGTTTATTTCGAATTTCTCCAAAATTGTCGTGCCTCTCACTTCCTTGACCCAAAAGGATAAGTCCTTTGGTTGGAGTTCCGAACAAGAGGAGTCTTTTCAAACGCTCAAGGACATGCTTTGCAATGCTCCTATCCTAACCCTTCCCGATGGTACCGACGACTTTGTCATGTATTGCGATGCTTTAAGACAAGGTCTTGGTTGTGTTCATATGCAACGAGACAAGGTCATCGCTTACGCGTCACGACAACTCAAGATTCATGAGAAAAACTATACTACACACGACCTCGAACTTGGTGCAGTTGTTTTTGCATTAAAGATATGGCGACACTACCTTTACGGTACAAAGTGTACGGTATTCACTGACCATAAGAGCCTCTAGCACATCTTTAATAAAAAAGAACCAACATGCGTCAGCGTTGTTGGGTGGAATTATTAAACGACTACGATTGCGATATCCGCTACCACCCTGGTGAAGCGAATGCTATGGCCGATGCACTTAGTCGGAAAACTCATGTTAAGAGTGTACGCTGTTACCAAACTTTGGGAAAGCTTCAAGAGATGATTCGTGAGGCACAATACTCTACGTTAATGAGGGTAACCTCGATAATGAGTTGAAGTGTGGTGCTGAAAACCAACTCGTGATCAAATCTAATGGCATCATGTGCTATCTCGACCATATTTGGATTCCAAACCGTGATAATCTTCATGACCTCTTGATGAGTGAAGCTCATAAGTCTTGGTATTCTATTTATCTTGGTGCCGATAAGATGTATCATGACCTTCGGGCGTCATATTGGTGGCCTGGAATGAAGAAAGATATCGCCTATTACGTTTCAAAGTGCCTTACTTGTTCCAAAGTAATGGCCGAACATCAGCGTCCCTCTGGCTTACTCGAGCAACCGGAAATTCCTGTTTGGAAATGGGAGAGTATTGTTATGGATTTTATCACCAACTCCATCGTACATCGTCTGGTCATGATAGTAATTGGGTAATCATCGACCGTTTGACCAAGTCTGCTCATTTCCTTCCCATATGTGAAGACTACCGAGTTGAGAAATTGGCTCGTATCTACACGAATGAAGTCATCTGCCGTCACGGTGTCCCCATTGGCATTATCTCGGACCGTGATGGTCGTTTCATTTTTCGTCTTTGGCAAACGTTTCAAAAAGCTCTTGGCACTCAACTCAATCACAGTACTGCTTTCCATCCTCAGTCCGATGGTCAAATTCGAGCGTACTATCCAAACTCTAGAGGACATGCTACGTTCTTGTGTAATCGATTTTGGTGGAAACTGGGACATGCACTTGCCTTTGGTCGAATTCTCGTACAATAAAAGTTACCACGCAAGAATTCAAATGGCACCATTCTAGGCATTGTATGGACGCAAGTGCCGATCGCTTATTTGTTGGCACGAGATCGGGGAAGCTCAAATCACCGGTCCCGAGCTTATACAACAGACAGTGGACAAGATTTTGCAGATTCGGGAGAACTTGCTCAAAGCTAGAAGCCTACAAAAGAGCTATGCAGATAAAAGACGTAAGCCTTTGGAATTCAACGTTGGTGACTTTGTACTTCTCAAGGTATCCCCTTGGAAGGGTGTGGTTCGCTTCGGGAAAGAAGGGAAAGCTCGCTCCTCGCTATGTGGGTCCTTTCAAGATTCTCAAAAGGATAGGCAATGTAGCATACCGATTGGACTTACCACAAGGGCTCAACAACGTTCATCCTACCTTCCACGTCTCAAACATGAAGAGATGTCTCGTCGAAGAAGGACTCCAAGTCCCACGGGAAGATCTTCAAATTAATGAGACCTTGCACTTCGTGGAGAAACCAGTTGAAATCATGGATCGAGGTACTAAGCAACTAAGGCGCAGTCGAATTCCTATCGTGAAGGTTCGATGGGAAGGAAAACGTGGCGCTGAGTTTACTTGGGAACTTGAAAGCGACATGAAAACTAAGTATCCGCATTTGTTCGTTGCATCTTCCTAAATTTCGGGATGAAATTCCCAAATGGAGGGGAGACTATAACGCTTCGCATTTGTAGCTTTCCGTTTTTAGTAAGTTTGCTTCATGTTTTCTATAACTGGAAAGTCCAAACCTTGTAATCATATTTCATTTCCAAATCATTGTAAATCTAAGGCTTTGATTGTAATAAAATTGATCGATTGTATGCAATTCACAATCTTTATACACATTTACATCTATGATCGTGCACGCATTTGTTACGCAACATATAAACTCGAATCAATTTGCATATGCTCACCATATTTTCATGGAAGTTAAACTTATAAATCAAACAAGCAATTCACAAGTTAAAACTCAAAATGCTAGACTTTTAACATCATGATTTTTGTCACACACATGTTAATATTTGCAGGCTGTATTTAGGGTCATGTAACACCTTTTAAGTATGTTATAACATTCCAAAGACCTCCTATTTAGGCTATGAATAAAGTGCATCATCTAAACAAGCAAGCAACCATTACAAATTTAATTAACAAAAAAAGAAAAAAAAAAACCCTAGCAGCTTGCGGCCGCAAGCTGCCAAGGGTGTACACACTTCTTTGTTTCAAGTTTAAACCCACCTAATCCCATTTAATGCAACCCTAATTCAAACTCTAGTTCTCCCTCTATATAAGCAAGCCTTCCTCCACCCATTCCTCACTTTTTCAAGCCTCCAAACATACTCCCAAAGTCCGGAAACTTTCTGCTGAAATAAAACAGTTTGCAAGTGAGTTTCAACTTACTTCCCTTCTTCTTCAAGCCTTGTTATTCTTTCTAACACCCTTGGATAACCTCTAGGAAGGTTCTCACAAGTTTTCTCGGCCAAACTAAGGTGAAACCCCACCATTTTGAGGTCCGAAAGTGTGTTAACTTTCTTCCCACTTTTTATCTTTTCAAACTCTAAGATTTTCAAAGTTTTCTTCATGTTTTCTTCCTCAACATTGTTTGCTAAGCCCCATGGGATGTTACCATAGGTTTTCCATGGAAAACCAAGGTGGAACAATACCATTTTTAGGGCCAAACTTTCTGTTTTGGAAGTTAAACTTATAAACTTTTTCAAACTTGATTTCAAACGTAACAACTCTATGCTACTTGTGCCTCTAACCAAGTTTATGGTTAGGGAGTTAGCTAGACTTGTTTCATACAAAATCAAGAGGCATTAGCATACCTCTAAAACTGTGGTTTTACTAGGGTTTTAAACCCACCAGTGTTGAGCCATCCAAGCTTACAAGCTTGTGTTGGTGAAGGTGTGATTACATGGAGGCCTTGGCTATCCAACTTTTCAATCCACCCCTCACTTGATGATTTCCATCCATTAAGCTACGGTTCACTTTCACTAGAGTAACAAGGCTACGACACGTCCCCAAATGTTGCCATGTTCGGGATGCACGCACCTAGCTTGCTTATTCGGTTCGAAGCATGGCTTATTGAAGTACTATATTCTTGACCATCCGGATTGTCTTTGTGGAAATTTGTGTATTGGTGAATCTTACGAAAGAGGTTTAAGATGGTTATCCTCCTACCTCCATGCATGACTTCTATGACTTATATGATATCCATGAATTATATAAAATCTATGAAAACTTGTAATATTATATGTAAACTATATATATGTAAATAATGAATATAACCGAACCTTTGACGATGACCACATGGTTAACTTGTCCTAATATTAGGTTATTTTATCTAAGACTTAACCATCATTATGATTCTGTTGGGCATGACCCATAAAAACATAAACACCCTTCGGGGCTTATAGTGCCAAAAAACGAGCATTAACGTCTAGATAAATACTTTCAACTATACATACTTTTTGCGTACTTTAAATTCCTAAAATTACCGAATTCCACCGTCATTCAAATACTCACACACCTACTTTTCCTTGTGTAGGATAACTTGGTGTTCGTCCCACTAAACAACCTAAACGCTTTCACGGAACTTAACTTTGCAAAACCATGAGTACACTTGACACCATTTTTACGCTTTACACTTTTGGGTGCAATATGTTAATCTATCATAAATACACTAAATCACACTTTTATTCTATGAAATCACACAAACAATCCATCATACATGCTATAGTTATGTGATACTTGAATTGTTACTTGGTACATTCTTATGTGATACTAAATGTCATTAACTTCGATAAAGCCTCCCTTAACATGTATAGCGCTGGAGTAATGCACCGCCCGTATACTTGTGGTCAATGTTAACTTTTTAATCTATTATGCAGTACACTAGAGGATTGACTTTTAGTTCACATGCCTTGTTTACATTTATCTCGTATACTAGCTTATCATGTGGATTTCTTTAAAATTTTTTTATTACTTATGCTATCATATCAAACTTGTGTACTTGCCAATACTTTGTTGTTGAACTATACTTTTTAACATATTGCAGGTTGATGAGATTGACATGACGAAACTTAGTAGGATCGGCATAGAAACACGGTTAGAGTAATAAGTTATTTAATATGTTTTGTTGAACATGTTTCATATGTTGTTTCGTAATTGAATTGTATTGTATTTGACAATTTGTTGATTTGAAATGAAATGGGTTGTTTAATTAAATATTGTCACAATTAGTGTTATGATGTCTCGAGCAATCTAGTTCATCTCACTCCGATGTTTCCGTCATCAGTTGGGGTGTGACAGTCCAAGGTGGTGAGCTATGCTCAAGTCTCATAGTGTATATGATCAATGAGATCATGACTAATATCATCGGTAGGATAATTATCTATATTGACATCTTAGGAGATGTTAATTGATATATTATTTTGCCTACGGGCTATATTATATTGTGAATTAAGATAATGATAGTTGTAACCTTATGGTTCCCTGTCCAAGGTGGTTAGCTATGCTCAAGCCTCATAGTCTATATGATCAATGAGATCATGACTAATATCATCAGTATGATGATTACCTATCTTAGCATCTTAATAAATGTTAATTGATTTGCCTACGGGCCATATTATATTGTCAAATATGACCATGACAGTTGTGACTTTATGATCCATTGTCTAATAGTATATAAACTACGTCCAAATTTAGAAAGCCTTTTATAGTCCCTTTGATACCTAGGCCAAATATAACTAAATATCTCAAAGAACATTCATTTAAAATATTAAGCCTGACAGTTGTGATTCTATGCACACTGGTTAAAATAGGCAATGGATTTATAAATCCAAATTTTATAGCCTATATGGTTATTAATACCATGGCTAATGTAAATTTAATTTGGTATTTAGTACCCAAACACCAGAGATGGCTAATTCTGATAAGGCACAAAGTAGTCGCCGTGATAATAGTACTGAAAAAGCTGAAAATATAGCCATCAATAATGATGATTTCCAAGCTCGCATTGATGCAGCTGTTGGAAAGGCCATGGAAAAATTTAAGGAGTCGAGCGCTACTCGCTCTAAACCTTTATCTATTCCACCATCATCAGCTCGAAAGGAGAGCTCTGTTCACTCATCAAATGCGAAGAGTGAACCAAAGAAACTAGAGTTTCATGACGGATCCCGTTCTTCTAAAGACGGATGTACCTATAAATACTTTGTCCTGCAAGCCCTGAGATTTTAATGGAGAAAAGGGGGCTATAGAAGCCTTGAAATGGCTTGACAAAATGGAAACCATTATGGATATCAGCGGTTGTGCTGATAAGGATGTGGTGAAATTTGTATCCCAATCCTTCAAGGTCGATGCCCTAATATGGTGGAAGGCCATGGTCCAGTCAACAGGAAAAGTATACCTGTATAACTTGGGATGGACCAAGTTTGCGGATCTTGTTAAGGAAACATACTGCCCACCTCATAAGGTGGAGAAGATAGAGTCAGATTTTCTGACTCTCACAATGAAAAATCTAGACTGTCTGAAGTATGTTACCGACTTTAATTCCCTATCAAGATTAGTATCTTATCCGCTTTCACCTGAACCCAAAGGCATTGCGCGTTTTATAAATGGGTTAGCAACTGAGATTTAGGGCATGGTGAAGGTTGCTCAGCCTACTACTTATAGGTCTGCTGTTGACCTATCTCTCCCTCTCACCTTAGATCTGGTGAGACAAAAGTCAGTCAAGACTGAGACTGACGGGAAAAGGAAGAGAGAGGATGATAACTCCTAAAGATTTAGCAAAAAGAACAAGGGAGGATTTGGGTTAGAAGGAACCAAGACATGTCCGGCGAGAAGCCGACATGCAAGACCTGCAACCGCAGGCATTGGGGATAGTGTAATTCTGATCCACAAGTTAAACCCTGTGGAATCTGTAAGAAAAGGGGGCACAAGACCCTAGAATGCAAGGATCTTAAGGATGTTGTTTGCTATGGCTGTAATGAAAAAGGGCATATTAAGACTAACTGTCCTAAGAATCTCAAGAGTAACAATGCAAAGCCTGGAGAGGCTAAGAAAGGAAATGCTCATGCCTTTCAGATGAATGCTAGAGAGGCTGTTAATGACAACAACATCATAACAGGTACATTCCTCATCAATGACATATATGCTAGAGTTCTTTTTTATTCGGGTGCGGATAAGTCCTTTGTGGACCATAAGTTTAGCAAATTATTAAACTTACCCATAAGAACGCTAGACATAACTTATGAGGTAGAACTAGCTGACAGAACCTTAGAAACAACATCTTCCATTCTTGAGGGATGGTTTAAATCTATTAAGAATCACTCAATTCCTATTTCTCTTCTACCAATGAACTTGGCGGGGTTCGATGTCGTCTTAGGCATGTATTGGTTATCCCATAACCAAGCTCGCATAGCATGTGATAAGAAACTAATCGAAGTTAAAACCCCATCTGGTGAAATGCTCACCATTCTTGGAGATTCACACTATGGATTGCCAGACAAAGTGTCATTATCTAAGGTATCCATACGTCTGGGGAAAAGTTGTGTCATATACATGGCACAAGTAACTATTAACAAGCTAAATCCAAATATTGAAGACCTTTCAGTTATCTCAGAATATCCAAATGTTTTCCCTGAAGAATTACCAGGTATACCTCCAGATAGACAAGTGGATTTTAGGATTGACATCATACTAGGAGCGGCACCTATTACAAGAGCTCCGTATCGGTTAGCACCGACAGAAATGAAGGAATTGAGGATACAATTAGATGAACTTTTAGAGAAAGGCTTCATCAGCCTAGTTTCTCACCTTGGGGAGCTCCTATTATTTTTGTTAAGAAAAAGGACGGTTCAATGTGGATATGCATTGATTACCGTGAACTAAACAAGATACAAATCAAGAATCGTTATCCTCTGCCCAGGATCAATGACTTGTTCGATCAACTTCAAGGGGCTAGTTATTTCTCTAAGATCGATTTGAGATTAGGATATCATCAACTGAAGGTTAGAAGTGAGGATGTTCCAAGACTGTTCAGAACCCATTATGGTCATTATGAATTCCTAGTGATGCCTTTTGGGCTCACAAATGCACCTGCGGCATTCATGGATCTCATGGATAGAGTCTGCAAGTCGTATCTAGATAAGTTTGTCATTGTCTTCATAGATGACATACTTATCTACTCTCGTAATCAAGTTAATCACGAGAAACATCTTCGGTGCATCCTAGAATTTCTAAGACAAGAGAAGCTTTATGCTAAGTTCCATAATTGCGAATTTTGGCTTAGAGAAGTCCAGTTTCTTGGACATGTTGTAAGTGAACGTGGTATCCAAGTGGATCCCACTAAGATTGAAGTCATAATGAATTGGGAAGTATCCAAAACTCCATGGGAGATTCGTAGTTTCTTAGGATTGGCTTGTTACTATAGGAGGTTCATTGAGAACTTTTCGAGGATAGCCACTCCTTTAACTACCTTGGCCCGTAAGAATGTCAAGTTTGACTGGGGTCCAAAACAACAAGAATCTTTTGAAATTCTAAAACATAAGTTGAGCAATGCTCCTGTGTTATCTCTACCTGAGGGTATCGAGGATTTTGTCGTTTATTGTGATGCCTCGCACACTGGCATGGGTTGTGTTCTAATGCAAAAAAGGTAAAGTGATTGCTTATGCATCACGACAATTAAAGGTGCACGAAAGGAATTACACCACCCATGACTTGGAATTGGGTGTTGTTTTATTTGCATTTAAGTTGTGGAGACATTACTTATATGGCACGAAGTGTATTATATACACTGACCATAAGAGTCTCCAACATCTGTTCAATCAAAAGGATTTGAACATGCGACAACGCCACTGGATTGAAACACTTAATTATTATGATTGCAAAATTCGCTATCATCTCGGCAACACAACTGTCGTTGCTGATGCCTTAAGTCGCAAAGAAAGGGTTAATCCTTAAGATTAACGCCAAGAGCATTGAGCTCATAATAAGCTTGAATGAGAAATTATAGGATACACAAAAGCAAGCCCTATTAAAGGCTAATATTTCTAATGAAGGATTAGGGGGAACTGTTGATTAGTTAGTGCCTGGAAAAGATGGAATCCTTAGATTTAATGGAAGAATCTGGGTTCCAATCTTTGGAGGACTTAGGGATCTAATCCTCTAGGAAGCGCATAATTCAAGATACTCAGTTCACCCTGGCGGTGACAAGATGTATCAAGATTTGAAAAAGAGTTATTTGTGGATGGGTTTGAAGAAATCCCTAGCCACTTATGTAGCTAAGTGTCTGACATGTTCGCAAGTTAAAGCCGAACATTAGAAACCGTCAGGACTTCTACAACAACTTGAGATTCCCACTTGGAAATGGGAAATGGTAACTATGGATTTAATTACCAAGTTACCTAACACCAAACATGGTAATGACACGAATTGGGTCATTGTAGACAGGCTGACTAAGTCAGCACATTTCTTGCCAATTAAGGAAACTAATAATTCTAACAAGTTGGTAAAGCTATATGTGGACAAGATTGTGTCCCTACATGGTGTGCCGATATCTACTGTATCCAATAGAGATTTAGATATACATCTCAATTTTGGAAAATTTTCAAAAAATCACTAGGCACAAGATTAAACTTTAGTATGGCTTACCATCCACAGACGGATGGACAGAGTGAGCGTACTATTCAGACTTTTGAAGACATGCTTAGAGCATGTGATTGATTTAGGTGGAAGTTGGGATGACCACTTACCCCTAATAGAATTCTTCTATAATAATAGTTATCATACAAGCATCAAGGCTGCTCCTTTTGAAGCCTTTATGGGAGAAAATGTTGAACGCCTGTTTGTTGGGCTGAAGTTGGGGAATCCCAACTGTCTGACATGAGATTGTCCTAGAGATCACGGATAAGATAATACAAATCCGTGATCATCTCAAAGCTGCCCGAGGTAGACATAAAAGTTATGCAGACATGGAAAGTTACAAATAGGGGACAAAGTCATGCTAAAAGTATAACCATGGAAAGGTGTAATGCTATTTGGAAAGAAGGGAAGCCCAAGATATATTGAACCATTCGAGATAATCGAATGTGTCGGAGCTATAGCTTATAAGCTTAAGCTGCTAGAGGAGCTTAGTGGAATTCATGATGTATTCCACATCTGTAATCTTAAGAAATGTCTTGCCGATGAATCGCTAGCAATGTCACATCATGATGTGCAAATTGATGAAAACCTGAGGTTCGTTGAGAAACCAATTTCGATCGAGGGTCGACAGGTTAAGAAGCTCTAAAAGAAAAAGATAACTATTACAAGGGTTAAGTGGGATTCCCTTTGAGGCCTTAAGTATACATGGGAGGTTGAGTCCACTATGCGACAAAAATACCCCCATCTTTTTAAATAAAATATCGAGGTCGAGATTTCTTTTAAGGGGGTGAGGATGTAACACCTCGTAAAATCGTGTCCAATAATATAGCAACACTGTGTCATTACTTTTATATTAAGTCTAATAAGGACTAAGGGTGTCAACATGCTTAAATTAAGCCTCTGAGTGCCCCTTTTACGAAGTCATAACTCTCATATGAGCCACCTGATGGATGAGAGGGATTAGTTGTGTAATTATCTAAAAGTTGGACGATGGAGGGGTTAAAAGTCTCAACATGTTAATTTATACCTCTGAGTGACCTTTTAATGAACCAAGAGCTTGACAATGTCCTGGCATACTCCCGGGTATGCCAAATATTAGCTACGGAGGGCTAATTATGCTTATAAAGGTGTTTTAGAAGTTTAATAAGTTGAGGGGCTAAATGTGTCAAATTTTGAAAGATTCTATAGGTCGCTCGCGGGCCGCGAGAGACAAGGCCTAGTCTCTCGCGGGCCGTTAGAGGACCTCTGCTGTAGAAAATTTTGCTTGTCAGCCACAGAAGATGCCAAAACCCATTCAATTCGAAACCATGGGTTCCAAACTTCTATGCCACATTTTAAGACACTTGTAGACACCCTCAAACACCTTGTAACACCTGGTATCACCTCCTTCAAGCTCTCTAACTATAAATAGGATCATTGGTTCTTCACTTGAACTTGCACCTTCTCATAAATCATTCTATTTCCCTCCTCAAAAAGTTCCCAACTGAAAGGAACATCCAACTTAGTTCTATTTCATCCAAGGATCACTTGTAAGTGTTCCTTTCTCTTGCATTTTTGTTTATAGGCTTTTTATAGCTAAAAGTCAAGCGTTTACGGTCCAGCCATTGTTCATAACGAACATGGCTAAGTGATTGTAATAAGGTAGGTGTTAATCCCTATAAAGGGCACCCTTCAGAAAGATCACGTTTACTAGATCAATTGACGGGTCAAAGTTTTATTATTAAAAAGTCAAACATGCAAGATTTTGAAAATATCATAATCTGAGTTTATATACGTTATAAAACATGTTTTAACACTTAAACAAGTTAGTAATAGTTATTAGAACATGTGAGAACATGTTTGACTCGTCAATTTCAATTCTAGGGTCGGTTCGCAACCAAAAGTCGCAAAGTTTGACTTCTGCTTGACTTTCGATTCTGACCCGATTTAGATTAGTTGGATACTGATCTAAGGTTGCATTATGATCGTAATATAATGTAGCATAACCTCTGAGGTTATGTTACATGATCATAATCATAATATGAGTTTATGCATAAGTTCCGTTAAATGTCAAACTTTGGCTAAAATGCCCTTTTACATAAAACAAGGTTTTAATCAACAACGAACTTGCAAATAAATTACCTACTGATATATTAATATAATTAACATATGTTGATGTTAATATTCTGATCATAAGCTAATTTTAATAAAATATCGTAAACTATACTTCTAAAAGACCAAAATGCCCTTTCGGTGCATAGTTTGGTCTTAAACCACAAATCACACTTATATGTGACTTCTTACTGATAAAATATCACAAATTAAGTATTTTCTAGAATGTTTATGATCATTACATTAGAATACATGCAAGTTCCTTTTATAGGACACATAAATGGTCAAAACGCCTTATAAGGCGTAGTTTCATTTTAAACCTCAACGGGCATATAATTTGATATTCTACTGATATTACAGCTTATTTAAAGTATAATGGCATATAGAACTTGTTCATGACTCATCTGGTTACCTGGCATCGCTTATATGCGTACGGTTAAGTATATGTAACAAGTTTACGAAAATTAACCTAAACGGGTTTAACTTATCAGTTTAATCTCAAATTCTAGAATGTTAATTGTTTACCCATGACATACAAGTCTTAAGTACTTGTTGGGTTTAAACTACATTCTATCTGGTTATCGCTTAATCTAGCGTATTGTTCCGTTTTGATCCTTTAAGTAGTCGGTCTAAGTCTATGACTTAAATAAGACTGTTAGCATTCTAATTTGTTAGCTTATGCCGTGTTCCGGACTAAAGCCTTTCAGTAAATGCTATCTGCACTTATCTAATTGATTAAACGGTTGAGTTAATATAAACTTGCATTTAAATCAAGTGCTAGCTCAGGTATATGCTCTTGACTTATTTTCCCTATACGGGCTTTACGGTAAATTATTACCGCGTGGTCGGAAATGGGATAAATCAAATGCTGGATTGTGGCTAGTAAATCCGCATATTGCATTTTTATCACTTTTGTTTGATAACTTAAACATTGGGGGTTAACAACCATATCCTGGATATCCTCGACTCATTTAAGTTGCTAATGGCCACGACCAAAGCACGGGGTGTAGGCATACACCCGACAGATGCGAATGCTAAAATATTTTTACCCACAAGTTGGGGATAACTCCTTCGTGGGTTTATTAGTGGAGTTTTAGTTAATCATGTCTCGGTCTTTGTACTGGGCCTATAGTATTGACAAACATGTGAATTTGTTAACAAGGTTATAAACATAACTTTCCCAAGTTATAAAAGATTTTTCGTGCCCTGTGCACTTAGATAAATTTTTGAAATGTTTTCAAAACGGGTCAGTTAATTGTACCAGTGAAAGCTGACGTATTTTCAAAAGACTAAGTTGCAGGTACAATACAGAATAGGCTGGAAGCTGTTTGGTAGTGATATAAGAGGATCTTGCAAATCCTTAGTTCTGCCCTAAAGTCTGTTACACATTTTTGTATATTTAATGATCCGCCTGTGGAGGCTCTTGGGAGGTTGTGTAATGGTGTCATCCTTTGGGAGATTTCTTTTTTAGTCCTCCTCTTTAGAGGTTCGGAACTTGAATCCAAATCAATCGGTTCATCAGTGTTAGCTGCTGGTATATCTGCAACATCTTGAGGCTCGGTTGGGTTTCCATAAGCCTATATGCACAAGGCATTCTAAGGAATCAGACACCACTACATATCAAATCAAGTGTCTGGCACAGAGCACGTACCTTTTTGAGGCTCCGCCTTGGCTGTAGCAGGTTTTTCGGTTACACCAGCACTGGGCCCTGCGCTCCGTTTCTTCTTGGAATCTGGGCCGATGCCCATGTTCAACAACTCACCTACATCATTGCGCAGCATATATTAAGCAAAATGAAGGGTGCACGTACAACAGACAAACATCACTTACCACCTCCAGACGGAGTAGGAACTGCTAAATCTTCATCTTTGGGCAACTCAAAATTCCCAGATGTCTGGGAATACCATGTTGGCTATTCTGGCTTTAGCGGAACGTTTTTCATCTGCCCATTATCTCTCTGATATGCCACAACGTACAGCGGGACTCCTATATAAAAGCGCATGGTTAAGGAATAAGTGACAAAAGGAAAATAATACCAATACCGCAATATGACTTACTCCTCTCTCCTTCCATGTACACCGATTTCTCGCGACGATCAACATTCCACAACAAACTCAACCCTACATCAATCAAGGCTCTTTCTTGTAGCTGAACAACAGGATCTCTTTGATGTTTTGGTACCAAGATTCTCGATCGGGAATAGAGATGGTCTCCACTGGAATATCCTCCGCACCACGAAAGTGCATCTTCATGGGAATAACTCCGGTTTTGATATAGAAAATTTTATGTTTCCATTCATGATAAGATTTGGGCGGCATATGCAAGATCTTCTTGGCTTGAATACGATGTTGGAATGAGTAAAACCCTAGCCACAGTGGAGTTGGTAAAATACCCGGAATCTACAGTTGGTTGGATATCCATCGTCCGGCAAACGAACTCGAAATGTTTTATCCTCACCATTCCCAGAGGATTCAACTAGGAAATATAGAATTGGTAATAATCAAGGATGTCTAAGAAAAATTTTGTCACCGGTAACCTAAAGTTCTCATCGGCAAATTAATCAAAGAACAAGGTTATATAACCTGGTGGGGCATTCGCCGCAGTATCACCCCAGCAAGGTATCGGGCATCCTAGTTCTCCGAAAAAGGAACACTGTAACAAGCTTCTTAAAGCTATTCTTTGACCATTTCAACACCTGCAGCAAGCTCATCGTCTCTTCTCCGACGGCGCTTTCTAGCCTATCTTCAGTCATCCTTTTCGAGTAATATTTGATGAAGTGATGAACAAAAGTTTTGGAAAAGAGAATTTTGGAGAAGATACAATGAGATGGGGAAGTGGGTGAAGTTCTGATGACCAAATCGAGTATTTATACCCATCATTTAATGCGATGGGGAAACGTGGCGCCCCCAAAACCCCGGAAACAAAGCTACAAGTGACACGTGGAAGGCAAGTAGGAGTCTGACGGTTGTTACTCGCGCGTGGCCATAACGCTCCTGCAATTCATTAATGAAAAAGTGCCCGCCGCTGTAGATAACCTGTCACAGAGCCGTCAATTGTCATTTTCATCCTGATTTCCCTCAACAACTTGCCTGCAAGTGGGTCAGCTTTATGAAATTCAAAATTCAAAACCTTATCCCGAGTAGTGGTTTTCCTTCCCTTAGAGGTTTCGTCTTACTTTTCCATCAGAAAGGACCTTAATGACTTACAACCCTTGTAAACAATGCGCATACTCGATCTTTGTTATAGTCCAATGGCCCACCTACTTGCCATTTGCGCATAGGAGCAACACTTGACTGGGGGACTTGAAGGAGTATGGTCCCAGAAGCCCTGCGACAGCACAGGAGACCATACCATCAAAATGTTACCAGATCACTTAATAAACCTTGCGCGCCTCGTGCAACGGTAAGACAGACCCGAAAGCGCATCTTTTATTAACCTCAACGCGAGGACAATGAGAAAAAATCTAAACTTCATTTAACATCCTTGCGCGGATCCGCGCAAGGGTATAGTTAAGCTTGAAGTAAGAAGAAACCATCAAAGCTCTTAAGTCTAGTGCACAAACATATTCGCGCACATGTAACAAAGAACTGAGCTAAAGGAATATTTTCTTTTATAACCAACTGGACAGGTGGTAACATGTCAGGGCTCTACAGCTTTGGATCTTCTGGAATCATTAAATGGGAATCGTGTAGGCCTCTATTTGGTTGTAACCGAATGTGACGTGGCAGCATCTGGGACGTTTATCTTACACCCGATGTCAGCACAATCTTCATGAATACCAAAAGAAAACCACTTTCCACGTGGCTCTTCCCCAACGGTTGATCATCTTCCAATTCGTGTGCATGGATGGAGATGTAACCACTAAGGATAGGAAAGATTCCGTCACATCTCCGTTAAATCTTGACACACAAATCTCCAACTATAAATAGAAGACTTGAGGTACAAGCTAATCATTCACTCTCCACTACTTACACTTACACTTCGTCTTCTTTGAGTCACTGTACTTATTCACACGCCAGAGAGTGGTCACGGAGAGAACCCCCATTCTCTCTGTGGCGAGGCTAACAGCGGTTTCCTGTTTTGCCGTGATTTCTAGCGAAATTCTTTTCCTCGACGATCAAACAGGAGATTAACCCTTGTATGCAGAAACCGTGTCCACAAACCTAGACCTATTCCCATAGATCTCGGTTTGGTGTTTCTACACACTTGTTCCAGCAAAAAAAAATAAGAATTCAAAAATTTCGCAAGCAAAAATATACATTGGGTTTAAAAACTTATTAGTGATGTAAAAAAATTACATTACCATAAAAAAAATTTACATCAGGCGTAACTACCGACTCAAAATTTTTTTGTCGTGTTTTTTACAGATGCGTTTATAATATTTTCATCTATGTTTCTGTAAAAATGGTGGCAACCCTTTCAGAAAGTAAAGTTCTCATGGTTCTCACAACCTGTGGTGGGTTTTTAATTGAAACGAATCCATATTATATATATATATATATATATTAATAATAATATATATATTGGGATGAATCATGAAAAAACTAGTTTAAATGAGAAAAAAAACTAACTAAAAAAACCTAAAAAACATATCAATTTTTTTTTGAATCTTTTAATAAAAATCGCTATATATAATATATAAAAAACATTTTTGCAAAAAAAATTGTACAACACATATGTATTAATATGAAAATGCCTAAACCACCTAACTCACCCTCCACCAACACCCCCAATAACCCAAACCCCCACCCCACCCCTAAAAACCTAAATCCATCCTCCCACTAAAAGCCTAACCCCCACCCCCCAAAAAACATAAATCTAAACCCTTAACGTAAACCTCACAAAAAATCTAAACCCCCACCAGCACCCCTCAAAAAACCAAAACCCCCCCACCCAACCCCCCGCAAAAACCTAAACCCCTCCTCCTCCGCACCCAGAAAACCTAATCCTAATCCTAAACCCTCAAAAAATCTAACCCTAAAATCTAAACTAAAGTCAAAAGCTAAATCTAAGCATATAATGCACATATGTAGTACAAGTTTTTTTTTTAAGAAAAAAGTTTTTTTATACATAAAAAGTAGTGATTTTTTATAAAAAAAATGGTAAAAAGAATTGGTATGTTTTTTAGGCTTTTTTAGTTCGTTTTTTTAGTTTTCTCATTTATATGTAGTTTTCTCATGATTCTCTCCCTATATATATATATATTATATATATATATGGGCTCGGTTCAAATGAGAAACAGCACGAGTTGTGAGAACCGTGAGAACTTTTTCTTACCGCGCGAGTTGGGCTAAAATTTTTTTTGCATAACCGTAGATGAAAATATTATAAAAACATCTGTAAAAAAAAGTAAAAATAAATTGTCGAGTAGGTAGTTTTGACTGATGCAAGTTTTTCATGCGCTAGTGTAAATTTTGTACAAAGATAAATATTTTTTTACGCGTCATGTAAATGTGGGTATTCGGCATTTTTTTTTTATTTTTTTTCTTGCTGAAACAAGTGATTTTTTTTATGATTTTTGAAAAAACCTTTTAGATGGTCTAACTCTCACAGTTGTTACAACTCATGATGATTTTTATTTTAAACATCTCTATATATATAATATTAAATATTAAGAGTAACTTTACTCCTTGAATGTTATTATTTAATAAAAAAAAATTTTGTGCGCTTCACAGCTATAGAAATCCATAAAGAATAATCAACTTAAAATAAAATAAAATTTATATGACTTAAATACAATATATGCTAGCTAGGGGTAAGTAATAATGGAACTGTTAATTGAATTCGTCAATCAAAGAAACCAAATTGAAATTAATTGAAAGTCAGTTATCCGTTATTTTTTGTACAATCGGTTAACTGAAATTAATCAAACCGAACCAAACCATTTATATTTTCATATAGAGTAAGTTATAGTTTCAGTCCTGAGGTTTACACCGCTCTCAGGTTCAGTCCATATTTCAAAAATCAACACTCTAGTCTCTTACGTATTCAATTGCTCACAATTAAAACCTTTGACCAAACGACCGTTAGTTAGTCGTCAAATCTTTTAATGACAGGGAGAGCAAAAAGGTAAATTCCCAAAACTTTGAAACTTATGCTACTATTTTACTCTCCAATTTTCTTTTGTAAGCCACAATCCATTCCCCCTATCCCCCAAACACTCCGGTGACGCAGGTTCTCCGGCAATCTTCCTCCGATCATCTCCCAAATGATGCAATACGCTGTAATTTTATTCACATTGCACGTCGTCGGTAAGATTTGACTTAAACTTGTTTTTTCAAGTCTGTTTATGTTTGATTCCGGTCGTTACAGATGTATGAAACTTGAATTTTAGGTTGTTTATGTTTGATTCCGGTCGTTACAGATGTATGAAACTTGAATTTTAGGTTGTTTATGTTTGATTCCAGTTGGGTTCAGGGTGCAGGTGAACATGACCTACGTTAGGATCCAGTATCGGGTGCTGATGAGGAATGGTAGGGGGTTCCGGGTGGAACTCTATTTCCAACGTTGTGGGTAGATATGTTGATGCACCTCTACTGTAAATATATGATGCATATATAATATATTGACTATAACTGCTATGGATGATTTGGGTTGGGTTGATCAAATTTTGGGATTAGATGATGATCACCTAACTAGTAGGTTATGTAAAATAGTTTAAGAAGGTTATTTTAGGAAATTGGTTGTTTATTGTTATAACTGTTATGTGACTGAATGTGATTGAATGGTGAAATGTAATTCGTAATGATGCTTATTTAAATTGTCTTTGAATTGATGCGTAGGAACAAATGACATCAGTGGATGTTTGTTTGAGATGTTTCGGTTTAAGTTTGCAGCATATTAGTTGATATTAGGATCTCATGATATTAGTTAAATCAGTGGATGTTTGTTTATGTTTTATGTGCTTAGGATCAAATGATATTAGTTGAATTAGTGGATGATTGTTTGAGATGTATCAGTTGAAGTTTGTAGCATATCAGTTGATATTATGATAAAATGATATTAGTTGAATCAATAGATGTTTGTTTATGTTTTATATGCTTAGGATCAAATGATATTAGTTGAATCAGTGGATGTTTGTTTGAGATGTATCAGTTGACGTTCACAGCATATTTATTTTTTATGTGCTTATGATCAAATGACATTGTTGGACATAAGTTGATGGTATTGTTTGTTTCCTACACATAAGTCTTTGATTTGAAGGGTGTTTAGGATCAGATGACATTGATGGACATAAGTAGATGTGTTGTAAGTTTGCTGCACATAAGTAGATTATTAGAAGGGTGTTTAGGATCAAATGACATTGCTTGACATCAGTAGATGGATCAGCTGGACATTACTAGACACAAGACTTGTAAACAAAATTGTTTGTTTACTGCACATAAGTAGATGGATTAGTTGTAGCATTTGAACAACCTGATCAGAGGTACAATAGGATTTAGGCTAAAGTTCAGTTTGCATTGCACAACAAGAATTAGACTAAACTTTAAGCATGTGTAATTTGGTAGGCATTGCTTTAACCTGTTTGACCAGAATAAATGGTCAAACAAGTTTAATTGAAGCAGTTCAACTTCTGAAAGTAAAATTCACTTGAAGGTGTAAGTTCAATCACCATTCAAGTTCTAAAAGTCTACGCCATTTCAAGTTCTAAACCTTCAAGTTCTAGGCTTGCTAGACCTGTTTGACCAGAATTACTAGTCAAACCTTTGATAATGAAGGAAGTTCATGTTCTGTTACTGAAACTCAAATGCAATTGCGAAGTTCAATCCTAATTGAAGTTCTAATAGTCAATCCCAATTCAGGTTTCTAAAAGTCAAACCCATTTGAAGTTCTAACGATCAAACCCATTTCAAAGGAACTTCAATTATGTTTACTGGTCTTATTACGGATTGTTGTAGATGTTAATAACATAATATTGCTGAGTAATTAAGGAAATTGGTGGTTAGTTACTGGGTTAGGAAAGAGTTTAAATATATAGGAAAAATGTGAATTATACGTTCAGGGACTAAAATTGTAAGTAAACTTTGGGGGTATTTTCGTCTCTTCACATAAATACAAACGGCATGTTAGTGCAAAGGTTTTAATTGTGAGCAATTGAATACGTTAGGGAGTGGAGTGTTGAATTTTTGAAATAGGGACTGAACCTGAGACCGGTGTAAACCTCACTTTCATATATTTCTAGCTTTTATATCTTTATTTCAGGTTTTATACTTTCATATCATATATTTGCACGTCTATTTCAATTATTTATACCTCCATTTCATGTATTTATACCTCTATTTCATTTATTTATACATCCATTTTATGTATTTATACATCTATTTCATGTACTTATGCCTCCATTATATGAATTTCTAAGCAAAATTTTTAGCTCATGTTTAATTTGGTTATTAACCGAAATTGACCGAACCAAGTTGAAACAGACAAATTAATCGAATATACCAAACCCATCAACCAATGACTTTGGTTACAGTTTCTGTTAATGCTAATAACCGAATCGAACCGTACACACGCCTAGTATATGAAGATCAACACCCCCAATTTAATTGATAATTCCATGCTTTATCCTCATAAATTCCATGATTGGTTTATACACTCTCTAAACCAACATATGTTGACAATTCGTTAAATAAAATTCGATTGGAATCCATTTCATGTTAAGAACATATACAACTCTTCGTCGAGCATACCAATCATTGTTGCTGTATACACCGACTACACTCACATTGTGGATTTGTACCTGGAGACAACTGTAAAGTACAACAGCCGTAGAGGCGGTGATTGACGGCGGCAGTCCCACCCAACCACTAGGCATACCCCCATTATAGAAAGAGAGAGACGACTGGAGATTTCGTTTTCCTATTGCAGTCAGATCTGGCATGCAAACGAGGATGCGTTAGTTGGTGGCTACCGTAGATCTCATTTTTCTGGTGGTTGAGATCCATAGTCATATTCACCCTTCAAGTGTTTCGCTTTATTTCTCCCTGAAAACTTAATGCTCAAACCGACGGAGTGTATATGAAAATGACGTGTCTTGAACAGTAATTTTAACTCACAAACGAAACTTGATAAATTAAACTTAGAAAAACTAACGACAATTGCGTAGGTAAGATATGCTACCACGTATTTTTACTTTTTAGTTATTAGTGTATTTTTACATTTTTACTTATTACTATAGCTTACAAAATAACTTACCCAATGTCAACATAAAAGGGTAGAAAATATTAACTTTTATATTACTCTATTCTTTCATGTAGGGTTGCTTAAATCACTCGGCGCTCGATACTCGTTCGTTGCTCGCTCGAAACTGTTTGAATTTGCTCGTTCGATTCAGCTCGATTGAAAAAGACGCTCGTTTCAAATCGGTTCGTTTTATAAACGAACTAGCACAAGCAAAGGTCTACTCATTTCGGTTGGCTCAATTTATATTTTAATATATATACTTTCGAATAACATTATTAGAGATCCTCATTAATAATGCTTGGTTCAAGATTCAAATATGACTCATTTAAGTAATTAGAATGGAAGTCCGATACCAATAGTCCATTATCCGATACTCCAATGCCCATTGAGTAATTGGGTTAAAATGTCAAATATTAAAATGTGAAGCGTTGCTCGCTACTCATGTCTCAACCCGTCATTTGATTCAGAAGTATATAATCCTGATCAAAACCCCTTATCAGCCAACTCGCTAGGGTTTTACTCCAATCGGTTCATTCGATTTTGAACTTCCAATAGAACAAGGGTCTCCTTCAAACCATCAACGATTCATTTTCCCAGTCAGTTAACTCTTGATAGAACCAGTTAGTGTTTATTTTATTATTTGTTAAATTTATACTTGTGTTCTAATTGGACGACCTTAGGGGCAAAAACTACACTTTACTTTGAAAACTAACACCCCTATCACCATTTTCCTTTTTTATTTCTACGACGCTAGATACTCGCTCGGCGTTCGGTCAAAACATGATCAGATCGAAAGACACACACCGTTCGAATTTGGCTTGGTTGAATAAACGTTTGGTTCGGTTTGGTTCAGTTTGTAAACAAACTGAGTACAAGCAAAGGTTCGACCAGTTTAGTTCTCTCGTGAACAACCGCACTTTCATGTCCCATATTACTATTTTTTACATCCTCAAACCACCACGAGTTGTCCCCTTATTCGCCATCACCAAGTCGTCGCCTTCCACCACTTCCTATTGTCTGCAGGAAAAATTTGGGTAATGTTAGTTCTACTCTTCCCTTTTAGAACATTGATTACAAACTTGATTTCTATAATTTAATTAAAATATTACATTTCTATAAATTTATTTTTAAATTTTGTTTAATCTACTATTTTTTTTCTTTATCTCTATCTCACTCACAAACACTTATTGTCGCTATTCATAAAACTCTAGATTTTTCAAATGAAGATGAAAATAGAGATTATGATGAAGACACAAAATAGAAAAAAATCTCTAAAATTTAGATATGAATAAACAGATTAAAAAGCATTCACATCTCATCCCATATCCTCAGTCATATGATTTAACTAAAAAATCATATTTTTCTTAATTTGTTTCTTATCCACTCTTTGAAAACCTCCTACCTCTATTCCACATATTTATCTGTATTCAATTAAATTATACTATTTTAATCTTTTTTGTGTTATTTTTTTTCTCTTTCTTCGACTCATATATATAAAATATTAGAAAAAAAATACGGGGATAGATGCTAAGAAACACATTTGAGGGGTTAGATTGTTTTCTTATAAACATATGGGGATAGGAATGGGGATGAGATGTGGATGTGTTTTATAATTTTTTAGCCATTTCCCTTAAATTTATAAATAGGGTTGACTACACGGGATGTGTTGTGATTGCTTTAAGAGCATTTAAATCCCATCTCTCATCCCTTACCATATAACTTAATTAAAAAACATATTTTCTTAAATTTGTATCATTTTTAGAAACAACCTGCATTCCATTCCCCATATGTATACTATATTCAATTAAATATACTCTTTTTTTCTTTTTATTATGTATCTTTTTCTTCCACTCACACACGTCCATAAATAATAAAAAAGATACGGGGATCAAAAGTTGTAACCAAATTTGGGGACTTGGTTGATTTCCCATAAAAAAACATGGCGGAGAGGGATTGGGATAGGGGATGAGATGCATATGTGTTTTCTATGTTTTTTTTTTACTATTTTCTTCCGAATTCAAGAATGAGGTTGAGAATAGGAGATGTGATGTGAATGTTTTAAATGCTCCTAGTTTGAGGGTCAAACTAAACAAAATGACTATGATAATGGCACATTTTCTAATAATTTGTTCAACGGAAGGGCTAATTTGTTCAACCATTTGTGAATTCGATGAATAGTATATCTTATATTCAGAAAATCTTTATTCATAAACTCTAGATTTTGGAGATAAATAAGAAGATGGAGATTACGATGAAGATACAAAATAGAAAAAATCTCCAAATTTTGGATTTGAACAAACAAATGTAAAAGAATTCCCATGTCATCCCATATCCGTAATCATATAATTTAACTAAAAAATCACATTTTTCTTAATTTGATTTTCACTCTTTGAAAACTTCCTACCTCCAACTCCACATATTTATCTATATTCAATTAATTAAATAATATTATTTTATTCTTCTCTATATTATTGTGTCCCTTTCTTTCACTCTGTAGTTGCAAAAGACACTAGGCGCCCCTAAATCGGATTTAAGAGTACTCGGAAAGTACTTGGCCTAGTCGGAGAAGTACTCGGGGAGTATTCGACCTATACGGAAAGCACTCGGTCCTTGATAGCCTATCCTATAGCGAGTAATCTGGAAGTACTCAAGCTTTGGAATCTTGTTTTACCACCATGTTTCACTCACATACACCAAAATAAAATATTAAAAAAATAATATGAGGATGAATACTGAGAAACATATTTGAGAGGTTATATTGTTTCCTTATAAAAATACGGAGATAGGAATTAGGGATGGGATGTAGAGTTGTTTTACAGTTTTTTTTTTTGCCATTTTCCTTAAATTTATATAAACGAGATTGGCTATGGGAGATAAGATGTGATTGTTTTAAGAGCATTCACATCACATCCTCACCCCCTAACCAAATAATTTAATTAAAAACACATTTTCTTAAATTTGTATATATTTTTTAGAAGCATCCTAAATCTCACTCTCCATACTCACTATATTCACTTAAATATACTTTTTAATTTCGTTTTATTATGTTTGTCTTTCTTTCACTCACACCCACCCATAACAAAATAAAAAGTAAACATGTATCTGGAATCAAAGGTTTTGGAACCAAATTTTAGGGACTTGGTTGGTTTCCCATAAAAATATGGCGGATAGAGATTAGGATGAGAGATGAGATGCATAAGTGTTTTCTATGTGTTTTTCCCTATTTTCCCACAAATTCAAGAGTGGGGTTGAGGATGGGGGATGGAATGTGAATGCTCTAAATGCTCTTAGTTTGAGGGTCAAACAAAATAAAATGAATATGATAAGGGGCGGGTTACTACCATTGGTTCATCTTCAACATTTCCAAGATCGTCGTACCTCTCACCTCTTTTACCCAAAAAGATAAACCTTTTGTTTGGAGATCCAAACAAGAGGAGTTTTTCCAAACTCTCAAGGACATGTTTTGCAATGCCCCTATCCTAAACCTTCACGACAGAAACGATGATTTTGTCGTTTATTGTGATGCGTCCAACCAAGCTCACAGTCGTGTTCTTATTCAACGAGACAAGTTTATTGCCTATGCATCAAGGCAACTCAAAATCTGTGAAAAAACTACACCACCCATGATCTTGAACTGGGTGTGGTTGTTTTTGCATTGAAGATTTGGCAACACTACCTTTACGGTATAAAGTGTGTGGTCTTTATTGACAACAAGAGCTTCTAACACATATTTAATCAAAAGGAACTCAACATGCGTCAAACACGATGGGTGTTGTTGTTAAATGATTACGATTGCGAAATTCACTACTGCCCCGGTTATGGGAATGTTGTGGCCGATGCCCTTAGTCGTAAGAGTCATGTCGAAGTCCATAGCATTCAATGGCTTCAAGTTTAAACCAACATTTATCTCGTATTCGCGAGGCACAATACTTATCCATCAATGAAGATAATTTGTATGACGAGATAAAGTGCGGTGCCGAAAGTCAACTTGAGTCAAAATCCAACGGTATCCTACACTATCTTGATCATATTTTGGTTCTAAATCGTGATAACCTTTGTGATATTTTTATGAACGAAGCGCATAAATCTCGGTATTCCATTCATCTCGGAGAGGACAAGATGTATCAAGACCTCTGACGCTCATATTTGGTGGTCGGGCATGAAAAAGGACATCGTTCTCTTTTTGTCTAAATACCTCACTTGTTCTAAGGTGAAAGCCGAGCACCACGTCCTTCGGGTTTACTCGAACAACCCGAAATTCAGATGTGGAAATTGGAGAGTATTGTAATGGATTTCATCACTAAACTTCCTGGAACATCACCCAGACACGATAATATTTGGGTGATCATCAACTGATTAACCAAATTGGCGCATTTCCTTCCTATCCGTGAAGACTACCAAGTTGAGAAATTGACCCGTATCTAAACGGAAGAAGTCATATACCGTCTTGGTATTCCTCTCGACATCATCACAGATCGCAATGGTCATTTCACTTCCCGCCTTTGGCAAACGTTTCTAACCGCGATGGGCACTCAACTCAATCTTAGTCAGTGTTGTAGGAATCGCTAGTCGCTAGTCGGGCATGGAGTACCGAATAGCGATTAATCAGGATTAATAGAGATAAATCAGAATTAATTATTTTGAGATTTGTATGTGTAATTTTTAGTTATATATGTGCACACACATTTCTATATGTAGTCTTTTAAAGTAGATATGTTTTAACCACCCATTGACCCATTTTTATGTAATTACCAGGAATTTATATGGTTTGGTCAAAATTTGGTCGGGATCTAGACAAATTCTGGCCCAAATAGGACCACTATTAACCGCCTAGCGATTAATCGGTCATGAATCGGTGAACCACCGATTAGTGATTAATCGACGACTAATCAGAGACTAGTCGGGATTTTTACAACCATGATCTTAGTATGGCCTTCCATCCTCAATCGAATGGTCAAACGGAACGTACTATCAAAGCCCTCAAAGATATTCTTCGATCCAGTTCTCATACAATAATAGTTACCACTCTAGTATTCAAATGGCACCATTCGAAGCATTGTATGGTTGCAAATGTCGTTCGTCTATTTTTTTGGCACGAGATCGGCGAAGCTCAAATCATCGGTCCCAAGCTTATACAAGAAACAACAGACAGAATCCTACAAATTTGTGACAACCTCCTCAAGGCTAGAAGCCGATAAAAGAGTTACGCTGACAAGCGACGCGAGCCCTTGGAATTAATCGTCGGTGATCTCGTACTCCTCAAAGTATCCCCTTGGAAGGGAGTTGTTTGTTTTGGTAAGAAAGGAAAACTTGCCCTTTGTTTTGTAAGTCCTTTCAAGATTCTTAAGAGAATTGGCAAAGTGGCTTACCAACTCGACTTGCCTTAAGAGCTCAACAGTGTTCATCCGACATTCCAAGCCTCCAACCTTAAGAAGTGCTTAGCCGATGAAGGACTCCAAATCCACTAGACGACATACGCATCGATGAGTCTATGCATTTCATCGAGAAGCCGCTCGAAGTCATGGATCATGGATTCACTCAATCATGCACCATACATGTGACATGCTTAAACACCACCCTTTAAACCCTAATTTATGCTTAATACATAAGGTAATTTCATAATATAATCAATCTATCAAGCAAAAGTGATTAAAAATGACAATTTGTTGCTGACCAAGGCTTACAGATCACAAGACCAAGTCCTTCCAGTCCGTAGGGAGTGTGGTGGGCAGACAACTTTGCCAGAACGCGAGACCAACCATTATTTCACATTTTCAACCACTTAACTCTCAACTAACACTCTTAGTGACCAAACCGTAATCCTACCTTATAAATAGGTCTCATCCTCTCACTTTCTTCTTCATTTCTTCATGTTTTTGTCATCCAATCCACTTGGATACTCTAGGCATGTGTCCACATGTTTACCATGGTAAAATAAGATGGAACATCACCATATTTGAGGTCCAAATTAGGATATATTTTTGTTTGTAACAACTTCAAAACAATGTTCATACTTACTTGTTTCTTATATTTCTATGCACCAAACCAAGTTGCCAACAAATACATTGTCGGGAGACTTGAGTTGAGGTATGAAATTAGAAACTTAGAGGTTCATAACCTCAATTACTTGAGGTCCAAATTAGGATATATTTATGTTTTTAACAACTTCAAAACAATGTTCATACTTACTTGTTTCTTATATTTCTATGCACTAAACCAAGTTACCAACAAATCTATTGTCAGGAGACTTGAGTTGAGGTATAAATTAGAAACTTAGAGGTTCATAACATCAATTACTTGTTGTCCCAAAGGTCCCAAGAAACCTACAAAGTGTTGAAATCATCTAAGTCCTCAACCTTCGTTGTTATGAAACTCGTGTTGTGGTAAGGTGTGAACAATGGAAGCTTGGGCTTCCAACTATGACTCCACTTACTCACTTACATACTTAGTCAGTTTATTACGTTATTTTAAGTCACAAAGTACTTCCAAGTAACACAGTGGACCAACTACACAAAGTCTCCAAACATTTTCCATGTTTAGAATGCACTCATCTTAGTTGAACTCACTTGGTTACTTGGTGATTTAGATGAGCATTAACTTTAACATTCGTGACAATCCGAAATCACCCTAGTGGTGGTCTTGTGTATTGGTGAAAATCATAAGAGGTTAAATGGACGGAATTCATCCTACCTCCATACATGACTAACTATACTAACATATATATGTAATATACTTACAATACCGAACCCTAACTTCAACCAATTCATGGTTGTAAGTTATGAGTTATGGTGTTCATCATCCTAGTTCTTGATTCCTCACTTTGGATTCTAATGAGTGATTTCATACCCGTGAAAACACATTAAAACCTAGTGTCCAAATGAGTGATTAGACAAGATGTATTTTATACAATATAATACTTTCTTGCTATAATTATTAATTTCCGAATCTAACCCATAATAAAACTCCATTGATTCACACACCTTAGTTTCCCATTGTAGGGTAACTTTGGTGTTCCAACCATCACATTCATATTAACTCACGTTTGGAAGCTTTAGCAAACCGTGAGTATACTTGACACATTTTACGCTTTGCACTTTTGGGTGTAACATGTATAATCTATCAAAATTCACAATGCACACAACTAATCATATTCAGTCATTCAATCCACCAAACATGCTATTTGTTATACTTAGGTAGATTCAATACTAGAAAACATCGATGCACTCTATGTGTCATTTACTTAGCTAGCTTACCTTAACAATTATAGCACTATAGCAGTAGCACACCGCCCGTTTATTGGGTATTTGTTCAATATTCTATCAACTTTACGGTCTTGTTCACTTTGGTGACAAGGGTTCGCACAATATTCAGTGGACACAAGGTTTGACCTATACTTATGCGTGCTAGCTTCAACGTAGTATACATTCTACCATGTTGGATTTGAGACTTTTTATGATATGCTATTTAAACCAAACTTGTATCTTCACCGACCATTATGTGTTGACAAATTATTTTAATACATGTTGCAGGAAATTAGCCCTGATGATTTGAAGAAGTTGGTTAGGGTGAACTAGATACGCACCCAAATTTTCATGTTATGTATCTCTTTTGTTTCATTACGTTCAACTTATCAAAATTGCTATATTTTTTCCTTCAAGACTATGTAATTCCATTTAGAATGAAATGAGATATTGTTATTTAAATTATTGTCATTTTTAGTAAGTTATGAAGTCTCGAGAAATCTATTTCGTCCCACCTTAACGTTTCCGCCATCGGTTAGGGTGTGACACCCCTAACTACCGCCAATTTAGTATCATAAATGTGGAGTTGCTGGAAAAGAAAAATGCTTATAGATCTTAACAGTGTCAGTAAATACCCTGTACTTCGATTACGTAGTAGAACAAGATGTCCTTTTACACTTTTGGGATGCCCAAGAGACTAAATTAGCACCAATAAGGCTATTAATATAGCAAAACCACTAGTTGATTACTTAATAACTGGGCAATCGAGCCGCTCAACATCGAATACGCCTTCAAGACATTAGTCCACACTAAATTTAATGGTAAAAATGAGAAGATATTGTTTATCCATCTTGATCTTTTTCATGGCATTACTACGCATGGTATTTTTTTACGACTTGGGATCGTGGCTATGGTGGAAATTGAAAAGAAAATTAATAAAGAAAATAATGAAATGCATCTAACAAAAGTATTTAAACCATAAAGGAAGGTTATTGTACAAACAATCTTATGTATAAAAGGTAGGGGACAATATGTGCTGTCGATTTGCAAGATCAATGGTTGAGATTATGTGGTCCCTAAATATATAATTCACTTAAATAAAAACAAGGGAGATAAGTGGGGAAAATTGTAAAATAGGAAAATCCAATATTGTTGACTTATAAACCCACTCCCCCCATGATTTTCAAACGGCTATAACTTTTCATACGCTAATATTTTCTTTAAAGAAAATACCAATGATCATTTCATTCTCTTTAATTTGAGTAGGTTATTGCTAGTTTTCTTAATTTAAAAAAAATGTTTACAAGCTATAGTGTTACATGATTTTGTAACGTTACGTGATTATGTTCCAGTACGTGATTACGTAGTGGAACATAATTAATGAATACCCATTACGTGATTTCATTATAGTATCTTATGTAAAACCCCACTGAGTGATTACGTAATTACGTACTAACCATCTAATATTAATAGAAGAATCATTTTAATGCCATATGGCATTCTTTTCATTGATTTAGTAATAATAATGACACATGGCATTTGCTCCTTTAATCTTATAACTTTTATTTATATTTTTAATTTAACATATAAATATCACTTTGCCTAATCTTAATCCCTAAAAATAATAATTATTTTAAAAAATATCATCAATCTCTTCTTCTAATATTAATTAGGGTCGTAGTTACCCGCGCGTTGCGAAGTGACGTGATTGGAATTCAAAACGTATAGCATACCATGACAACCAATAAAGAAATTTGTAAAATTAATTAAAATGATATATTAACGGGTTATGCTATTTGAGTCGTAACTCGACTCTGAACATCAAAATAATTACAAAAGGTAAAACGATATAGTACATAATAAAGGTAAAAATAAGGTAAACGAAAAAAGAAAACGATAGAAACTTGGTCGGTTTCGGCGCGCTCGTTATAGCAAAGAAAAAAAGTAAAAAAATTTGTTCAAAAGAGTATCGGCGTGTTCGTTAAAAAATAGAGTAAAATGCCCGGATAGTCCCTGTGGTTTTGTAAAGTAACACCTATCGTCCCCAACTTTTGGAAATTACACCGGTGCTCCCTGTGGTTTACTTTTTGTTAAACGGTTGTCCCTAGAGTGGATGTCTGTTAGTTTCTTCAGTTATTTAGGTGTGAGATTACGAAATTACCCTTACTTTTAATAATAATATATAAAACATTAAACTAAAGTTGGCCCACTATTAATTAAACCCGACCCCAACCCTCCCTTTCTTCTCAGACTAGCTAAACAACCTCTCCTTGATCCTACAACAAAAAAACCCACCAGCCATTGGCCTCCATCTCCATGTGATCAGGTCCGAGTTCAGGTTAGATGCAGTGGTACCGTCCATTCTCCATCGTCAACCCACTTTCCATCTCCATTCACCACTGTAATCCTTCACCTTTCTGCCACCGCAACTACAACCCACTTCCTTCACCGTCTGCACCCATCAACTCCTAACTCACCTCTGCTGCTTCAACTCTAACTTAACCCACTACCCTTTACCTCCAGCCCCAGCATCTAACACCAACATCCAAACACACCACCATCATTTCTCACCGGGTACATATATATCGATAGCACCTGTAGGATACTACCATAACCATCAATACAAAAAAGAACAAATTCATACTCAAAATAGCGAATATTCTGGTGGTGGCCATCTCCATCGACATGGTGGTTGGTTTGGCCCCAAAAATGGAGGTTTTTGTGTTATAAGGGTGAAATGTTGGGGAAATTGGGGAGAATTAGAGTCAAAGGGTGGTGGATGGATGGATTTAAAAGATGAAACAGTTGGATTGTTGGTTTTGGGTTGGGTGGTTTATGGGTATAGAGATGGTATTGATTCATATGGTGGCTGCTGAAACGCTTTGACTTTTAGCTATAAAAACCTATAAACAAAAATGCACAAGGAAGGAACACTTACAAGAGGTTCCTAGAATGCAATAGAACTAAGTTGGATGCACCTTTTAGTTAGGAACTTCCAGAGGAGGAAGAAGAGTTATGAATAAGAAAGGTGCAAGTTCAAATGGTGAACCTTGGCACCTATTTATAGTTGGAGAGCTTGAAGGAGGTGATGCCAGGTGTTAAGGGGTGTAAGAGGGAGCTTACAAGTGTCCTAGAACGTGGCATAGCTGATTGAAAGTCCATAGTTTCCAAAAAAATGGTTTTTTGGCAATATGTGTGGAGGACAAGCAAAACTTTCTGCAGATACAGGCCTCTCGCGCCCCGCGAGAGGCACGGGGCTTGCATCTCGCGCCTCGCGAGCGCCCTATAGGCAGATTTGAAGTTTGCCACTTTTAGTCCCTCAACTTATTAAATACCCTTAAAACCCTCTAAAACACCTTTTTAGCATATTTATCCCTCCATAGTCAGTATTTGGCATACCCGGGATTATGCCCGGACATTGTCGAGCTCTTGGTTCGTTAAAAGGTTACTCAGAGGTATAAATTAACATGTTGACACTTTTAATCCTTCCATTGTCCAACTTTTACATTTTTACAATTGAACCCTCTCATCCAACAAATGGGACATGTGAGAGTTAGGAATTTGTAAACGATCACTCAGAGGTTCATTATAAGCATGTTGACTACGATGTCACTCAGAGGCTGTGCATGTTGACACGACGGTCACTCAGAGGCCAAGTTTTAGCATGCTGACACTAATGGTCACTTAGAGGCTATGTTTTATGCATGTTGACAAGAATGGTCACTAGAGGCTCGGTTTATGCATGTTGACATCAGAATATCACTTTGAAGCTTGGTTTGAATATGTTGATGCTTTTAGTCCTTATTAGTCTTTCATAGACTTAAAAATAAAATACGATACGTGTCTTATATTACTGGACACGATTTTTACAGGGTGTTACATCCTCACCCCCTAAAAGAAATCTCGACCTCGAGATTTTATTCAAAAAGATGGGGGTACTTTTGTCGCATAGTGGACTCAACCTCCATGTTTACTCGGGACCTCTAAAGGCGTCCCATTTAACCTTTACTATAGGTATCAATTTTCTTCAGAGCTTCTTAACATGTCAATCCTCGATCGAAATTGGTTTCTCAACGAACCTCAGGTTCTTATCAATTTGCACATCTGTGTGAGACATTGCTAGCGATTCCTCGGCTAGACATTTCTTAAGGTTACTGATGTGGAACACATCATGGATTCCACTTAGCTCATCTGGAAATCTGAGCTTATAAGCTACAGTGCTGACACATTCGACTATCTCTAAAGGTCCGATGTATCTTGGGCTTAACTTGCCCTTCTTTCCGAAGCGCATCACACCTTTACAGGGTGATACCTTCAGCATGACTTTTTCCCCTACTTGGAACTTAAAAGGTTTACGCCTCTTGTCTGCATAGCTCTTCTGCCTATCCCTGGAAGCTTTAGGGCAATCACGGATTTGCACAATCATTTCCGTGGTCTCAAGGATAATCTCCGGTCCTGATAGTTGGGCTTCCCCAACTTCTGCCCAACACACGGGCGTACTACATTTTCTCCCATACAAGGCCTCATAAGGAGCAGCCTTGATGCTCGTATGATAACTATTATTGTAGGAGAATTCTATTAGGGGTAAGTGGTCACCCCAACTTCCACCTAAATCAATCACACATGCCCGGAGCATGTCTTCCAACATTTGAATAGTACGATCACTTTGTCCATCCGTCTGCGGGTGGTAAGCCGTACTAAAGTTCAATCTTGTGCCTAACAATTGTTGGAAAATCATCCAAAAGTGAGAGGTATATCTAGTATCTCTATCAGATACAATAGATACCGGCACACCGTGTAGGGACACAATCTTGTCCATATACAACTTAGCCAATCTGTCTAAATTACACGTTTCCTTTATTGGCAAGAAAATGTGCTGACTTAGTCAGCCTATCCACTATGACCCAAATCGTGTCATTACCATGTTTGGTCTTAGGTAATTTGGTAATCAAATCCATAGTTACCATTTCCCATTTCCAAGTGGGAATTTCAAGCTGTTGTAGAAGTCCTGACGGTTTCTGATGTTTGGCTTTAACTTGCGAACACGTTAGACACTTAGCTATATAAGTGGCTATGGATTTCTTCAAATCCATCCACCAATAATTCCTTTTTAGATCCTGATACATTTTGTCACCTCCAGGGTGAACTGAGTATCTCGTATTATGTGCTTTGTGGAGGATTAGATCTCTAAGTCCTCCAAAAAATTGGAACCCAGATTCTATCATTGAACTTAAGGATTCCATCCTTTCCAGGCGTTAACTGATCAACAGTTCCGCCCAATCCTTCATTAGGAGCATTAGCCTCTAATAGGGCTTGCTTTTGCGCATCTAATAGCTTCTCATTTAAGCTATTTTGAGCTCAATGCTCTTGGCGTTAATCCTTATAGGTCTAACCCATTCCTTGCGACTTAAGGCATCAGCAACTACATTTACCTTGCCTGGATGGTTGTGAATCTCGCAATCATAGTCATTAAGCGTTTCCATCCATCAGCGTTGTCGCATGTTCAATTCCTTCTGATTGAACAGATGCTGGAGACTTATATGGTCTGTGTATATAATACACTTTGTGCCATACAAGTAATGTCTCCACAGTTTTAGTGCAAACACAACGGCACCGATTTCCAAATCATGGGTGGTGTAGTTCCTTTCGTGCACTTTTACCTGTCGTGATGCATAAGCAATTACCTTGCCTTTTTGCATTAGCACACAACCCATGCCAATGTACGAAGCATCACAATAGACTACAAAATCCTCAATACCCTCAGGCAGAGATAACACAGGAGCATTTCTCAACTTGTGTTTAAGAATCTCAAAGGATTCTTGTTGCTTTGGACCCCAATTATACTTAACATTTTTACGGGTCAGGGTAGTTAAAGGAGTGGCTATCCTTGAAAAGTTCTAAATGAACCTCCTATAGTAACTAGCCAATCCTAGAAAACTACGAATCTCCGATGGGGTTTTGGGCACATCCTAATTCATTATGGCCTCTATTTTGGCGAAATCCACTTAGATACCACGCTCACTTACCATGTGTCCAAGGAATTGGACTTTTCTAAGCTAAAACTCACACTTAGAGAACTTAGCAAAAAAGCTTCTCTTGCCTTAGCAGTTCTAAAATGCACCTAAGATGTTTCTTGTGATCAACCTGATTACGAGAGTAGATAAATATGTCGTCTATGAAGACAGTAACAAACTTATCCAAATATGGTTTGCAGATTCTATTTATGAGATCCATGAATGCTGCTGGTGCGTTTGTGAGCCCTAAAGGCATCACCAAGAATTCAAAGTGACCATATCGGGTCCTGAAGGCAGTTTTAGGAACATCCTCACTTCTAACCTTCAGCTGATGATATCCAGATCTCAAATCGATCTTAGAAAAGTAACTAGCCCCTTGAAGTTGGTCGAATAAATCATCGATCCTGGGCAATGGATAACGATTCTTGATCGTTATCTTTTTTAGCTCTGGGTAGTCAATGCACATCCGCATTGAACCGTCCATTTTCTTAACGAGCAGAATTGGACTACCGAGGGTGAGGAACTTGGCTGAATAAAGCCTTTCTCTAAGAGTTCATCTAACTGAGTCCTCATCTCCTTCATTTCCGCTGGTGCTAATCGGTATGGAGCTCTAGCTATGGGTGCTGATCCAGGTAGGATATCAATTCTAAACTCCACTTGCCTATCTGTAGGTAAGCCAGGTAATTCTTCAGGAAATACATCTGAATACTAAGAGATAACTGGTAGGTCTTCCATGTCTGGCTTTGATTCGTTGATAGTGACTTGTGCCATGTAAATGACATAACCTTTCCTCAAACACTTGGATGCCTTAAATAACTACACCTTGTCTTGTAATCCGTAGTGTGAGTCTCTAGGGATGGTGATCATTTCACCAGATGGGTTTTAATATTGATGAGTTTCTTATCGCAGGCAATACGGACTTGGTTACGAGATAACCAATCCATGCCTAAAACTACATCGAACCCTGCCAATTTCATTGGCAAAAGAGAGATAAAAATGGAAGGATTCTTAATGGATATGAAACCTCCATCAAGAATGGAAGATGTTGTTTCTAAACTTCCATCAGCAAGTTCTATCTCATAAGTTTAATCTAGAGTTCTTATGGGTAAGTTTAATAGTTTACTAAACTTATGATCAACAAAAGATTTATCTGCACCCGAATCGAAAAGAACTCTAGCATAAATATCGTTAATGAGGAATGTATCTGTTATGACATTGTTGTCATTAACAGCCTCTCTTGCAGTTATCTGAAAGGCACAAGTATTCCCCTTCTTGGCCTCTCCAGGCTTTGCATTATTATTCTTAAGAATCTTAGGGCAGTTAGTCTTAATATGCCCTTTTTCATTGCATACGTAGCAAACAACATCCTTAAGATCTTTGCATTCTAGGGTCTTATGCCCCTTTCTCTTACAGATACCACAGGGTTGGTTTGTGGACCATAATTACACTGTCCCCAGTGCCTGCGGTTGCAAGTTTTGTATGTTGGCGTCACAGCCGACTTGTCTTGGTTCCTTTTGAACCCAAATCTCCCTTTATTTTTCTTATTAAACCATTGGGAGTTGTCTTCTTCTCTCTTTTTTTTCCCGTCAGTTTCAGACTTAACTGACTTTTGCCTCACTAGATCAAGGGTGAGGGACAGGGATAGGTCAACAGCGGACCTATAGGTACTGGGCTGAGCAGCCTTTACCATACCCTTAATTTTAGGGGCTAACCAGTTGATAAAACGCGCATTTCGTTTGGTTTCACAGGTGATCAACTAGGAAACTAACCTAGATAGGGAGTTAAAGTCGGAAACGTATTTCTGACAATCGAGGTTCTTCATTGAAAGAGACAAAAAGTCTGTCTCTAATTTCTCCACCTCATGAGGTGGGCAGTAAGTTTCCTTGACTAATTCGACAAATTTAGACCATCCTAAGTTGTACAGGTGGACTTTTCCCGTAGATTGGATCATAGCTTTCCACCAAATTAGGGCATCGCCCTTAAACGGCTGTGATACATACTTGACCACATCCTTATCTGCACAGCTGCTGATATCTACGATTGTCTCGATCTCATCTAGCCACTTTAGGGCTTCCACAGCTCCTTTCTCCCCATAAAAATCTCGGGGCTTGCAGGAGACAAAATATTTATAGGTACATCCGTCTTTAACAGAACGGGACCTATTAGTGAAATCTTTTTTCTTTGGTTCACTCTTCGCATTCGAAGAGTGAACGAAGCTCTCCTTACGAGCTGAGGATGGGGTAACCGATAATGGTCTAGAGCGAGTAACACTCGACTCTTTAAGCTTTTCTATGGCTTTTCCCATGGTCTTTTCAATGGCTGCGTCAATGCGAGCCTGGAATTCGTCGTTGTTAATGGCTCTGTTTTCAGCATTATTAGAGTTAACATCCCGGTGGCTACTTTGCGCCTCATCCGAGTTAGCCATCTTTTGAGCTTTGTTTCTATATACCAATAAAACTTCATTTAGCCATGGTATATCAACCATATTGGCTTTCAACATCGGATATAACAATCCATTGTCTATACTAGTGTGAATAACATCACAACTCTTAGACTTATTATATCTATAATTGGCTTAGGTCTCAAAAGGACCATCACAGGCAAATTACAATTTGGACATAGTCCATATATGATATTGGACAGTGGATCGTATTGTCACAACTGTCATTGTCATAATTGACAATTATGTTTAGCTCTTAAGCTTGTCACGAAGGACATAAAATTTATGGCACAGAGGCCTGTCACTAATGGACATAAAATTTGGCACACAGGCATGTCACTAATGGACATAAAATATAGCACACAGGCCTGTCACTAATGGACATAAAATATGGCACATAGGCCTGTCACTAATGGACATAAAATATGGACAGGGGGTTATATTAACCACAGCTGTCGTTGTCAATTTGACAATAATATTGCTCAAAGGCAAATCATCACTAAATGGATGTTAATCATAGCCCCAATGGCAATACATCACTAATGGATGTTTAATCATAGCCCCAAGGGCAATACATCACTAATGGATGTTTAATCATAGCCCCAAGGGCAATACATCACTAATGGATGTTAAATCATAGCCCCAAGGGCAATACATCACTAATTGGATGTTTAATCATAACCCCAAGGGCAATACGTCACTAATGGATGTTTAATCATAGCCCCAAGGGCAATACATCACTAATGGATTCTTAAATCATAGCCCCAAGGGCAATACATCTCTAATGGATGTTTAAAACATAGCCCAAGGGCAATACATCACTAATGGATGTTTAATCATCATACTGATGATATTAGCCAGGATCAAGTTTGACCACATACGCTATATAAGGTTTGGACATAGTCCATTACCTTGAAGGCTAGTGTGGTTCCTCAAGTCACACTACCAAGAGTATTAACATTACTTGAATGTTAATATAGATTATCTTAATGGTTGATCAATAGTCTTGGTCACATTGACCTTAACAACTTGGAGGCTTGAACATAAGTCCACCACCTCTGGATAGAAGGATAACTTCCCTTAACTATCATGATAGAAGACCCATTCGTAATAACAATCATTTATAAATTGGCCAAAGGTGTGGTCTGTGCCACTTGGCTAATCAAAACCATTAAGATCTTTTTGGAATTATATGGCAGAGCATAAATTTTGAGTAAAATCAAGACACTCGTTTGAAGAGGATGAATACATACATACATATATATATATATATATATATATATATATATATATAATTCCAAAATACTTCATTAAATTTCAATAGAAGTTACAATACTAGAAAGAAATAAATTGTCCATGCAAGGACTACAGAAATAAAATGTCCTCGCAGGGACTAACATATATTAGAAGAAACTTCACTCGTCCTTCTTTCCTTTAACCAGTTTGGAGAGTTTCTTGAAGAACTTGTTCGTCTTCTTCTCTGTTTTCTCCTCTTGTTGTTGCATTTCTTTCATTCTTTCTAAGGATTCGTTAATGGCCTCAAGTGGTGGCGGAGGTTGTGGTTGTGGTTGTGGCATAACCGGATATTGGTACCCATAAGTTGGATATCCAGTCGGTGGATAAGTAGGTGGGAAATGAGACGGGTAAAGTGCGTTATGCATAACCGCTTGCATATAAGGGTCATGCGACCATGCTTGGTAGTCCACTGGTGTAGACAGGTTAAATGGATCATATCCAGACGTATCTGGACATGTGGGGATAAGGTTACTATAACCCGATGGTGGTGGTTGAACTGCAGGTGTTGGGGTTTGTTCCACACAGGTGAGGTGTTAGAGGATCCACCCATATGTGGGTCCTCTTGAATGGTTGGGTAAGATTTGGGCAATGGTGGTAGCGAACACGACCGTTAGCCCGCACGTACCGACATACGTGCTCCTCTTTTCCTCCTTGGTAGTTCTGGTGGCGATTTGGGTTGTTCCACTGGTTCCATGTGCACATCTTCTTGCACGGGAGGTGGTTGGGAGTGATGGAAGGAGTATTGGCGAAAGTAAATTGGTTCCAATATTGGTCCCACTCATTAGGACCTTGGTAAGGCTATCCGGCATAGGAGTTCGAATCACTTGAGATTTCAATGGGATGCGTATGCGATCCCGACGGTGGCATCTCCGGGTCGGATTCCTCGTCCATGGGGTTTGGTTGATCCAACTGGTTTTAATCGGCTGGAGGTGTATTTAAATATTGGTTTGGATTAAACTCATCATGGTAAGAATTATGAGGATGATGGGAGTGGCGAGAGTGGTGCGAATGGTACGAGTGTAAGAACTTTAAGTGTGGGTAGACGAATGTTGGGCGGATGGCCATGAATCTCCCGAGTCCTCATAGGGGTTTGGGTGATGTGGATGTGGGGGAATGTGTCCTGATGGTCCTCCTCTCATGGGTCTTTTTCCTCGTCCTTGTACATTGGCGGCATTTTCCTGTTAAAATTAATTCAAAAGCAATACTAATAACTTAATAATAAAATGAGTAATCCTAGGTCAATGCCTAGACTCGGAAGTCTAAGGAATGTGCTCGTGTAAGTTTGAGATTAAACACAAGAAGAATAGTGTTTAATTCGCTCAAACTTTGCATCTGATACCAACTTGTCACACCCCGAATTTCCTATCCAAATCCATATGGGCCCGGGTGGGGAGTATCGTGACGTCAGTTGATAACATCATTGTCAATTAAACACGGCACAGTGGAAGTCTTGGAGTAAAATTACTATTACAAACCAAATGTTCAAAATACAAAATAGTATACAGGCTCGTAATAGAAGATCCACAGGCGGATCATAAATTGTACATGGAAAGAATATAAAACAGACTTTAGGGCAGATCTAAGGATTTGCAAGATCCTCCTATTTCACTACTTAGCAGCTTCCGGCCTATTTCGCATTGTATCTGCAAGCTTAGTCTTTTGAAAATACGTCAGCTTTCGCTGGTAAATATACCCGATTGACTCATTTTGAAAACATTTTAGAAATTAGATTTAAGTGCACAGGGCACAAATCTTTTATAACTTGGGAAAGTTACTTTGTAACCTTGTTAACAGATTCACATGTTGTCCATACATATAGGGCCCAGTACAGAAACCGAGACATGATTAAATACACACCACTTAGAACTCACAGAGGAGTTATCCCCAACGTCTTGGTAATTTGCATTTGAGCGTCTGTCAGGTGTATGCCTACACCCCGCGCTAAGGTCGTGGCCATTATCTAATGTAATGAGCCAAGGATATGAAGGACACGGTAATTTAACCCCTGATGTTTAAGTTATCAAACAAAACTAATTAAAATGGAATATGCGGATTTACTAGCCACAATCCAGTATTCGATTGATCCCATTTGCGACCAAGCGGTAATAATTTACCATATCCCAAGCCCGTATAGGGAAAATAAGTCAAGAGTATTTACCTAAATTAGCCTTGTTTAAAATGCAAGATTATAACCCAGCCGTATTCAAAATGAGCTAAGTGCAGATAGCATTTACCGAAGGCTCTAGTCTGGATTATGGCATAAGCTAACCAATTAAATACTAAAGGTCTTATTTAAGTCATAGACTTAGACCGAGTAGTGTACAGGATCAAAACCAGTACGCTAGATTAAGCGATGACTGGATAGAATATAGTTAAACCCGAAAAATAACTTGACTTGTATAAAATAAGTAAACAATTAACATTCTGGATTTTGAAACTTAAATTACAAGGTTAAACCCGTTTCGGTTAATTTCCGTAAAATAGTTACATATACTTAACCATACGCATTTTAGCGATATCAGGTAAATGGATAAGTCATGGAAAAGTTCTATATGCTATTATACTTTAAATAAGTTGTAATATCAGTAGGATATCAACTCATATTCCCGTTAAGGTTTTAAAATGAAATTATGCCTCATAAGGGCGTTTCGGTAATTTCATACCGTATAAAAGGAACTTGAATATAATTTTAATGTTATAACTATAAGTATTCTGGAAATATAATTATTCATGATATAACATCAGTAGGATATTGATGATATGTGTAATTTATCTTTTATGACCAAACTATGATCGGAGGGGCATTTTGGTCATTTTACACATAGTTTACAAACTATTTGGGATTCTGAGTTTATAACATGTACCTACTGTAAATATGTTTAAAATAAGTTTTAAAATCAGTAACACGTATTGGTCAATTAATATGGTTTAGAACCAAAATATGCGCCGAAACAGTGCTTATGTCGTAAAATGACGTTTTATGCGATGTTTAATGAAAACCGATGTTAAGGTCAGATTAAAATGTCTTAGATATGTTATTTAATATAACATATCAGTAGGTAAAAGATTTACCTTGAAAATATTTGATTAAAACCATTTTATGAACCACAAGGGCTAAATCGTCATTTATCAACGTAATTCAAGGACCTCCTTATAAACTCAGTTTATAATCTGGTTTGACATCCCAAATAATTCTACTTATAATATCATATCAGCAGAAAACTTATTTTCAAGTTCATTATCATTAAAACCTTGATTTATGCAAAAAGGACATTTTAGTCAAAAATGGCATAATTACGGAACTTACGCATAAACTCAGATTCTGATTATGCTCATGCAATACAACCTCAGAGGGTTATGCTACATTATATTACAATCATAATGCAACTTTAGATCAGTAGGTAACTAATCTAAGTCAAAGCAGAAGTCAAACTTTGCGACCTTCGGTTGCAAACCGACCCTAGAACTGAAATTGACGAGCCGAACATGTTCTTACATGTTCTAATAATTATTACCAACTTGTTTAAGTGTCAAAATAGGTTACATAACATATATAAGATCAATTTATGATTTTTCCGAAAATGGCCGTTTGACTTTTTAATATCATAACTTTGACCCGCCAATTGGTCTAGCAAACGTGATCTTCAGGAGGTGCCCTTTAAAGGGATTAACACCAACCTTATTACGATCACTTATCCATGTTCGTTACGAACAATGGTTGGACCATAATGGTCTTAACCAAAATTCAAAGCGTTTTCTGTAAAACACTTGACTTTTGGCTATAAAAGCCTATAAACGAAAATGCATAAGGAAGGAACACTTACAAGAGGTTCCTAGAATGCAATAGAAATAAGTTGGATGCTCCTTTCAATTAGGAACTTCCAGAGGAGAGAGAATAGTTATGAATAAGAAAGGTGCAAGTCTAAATGGTGAACCTTGGCACCTATTTATAGTTGGAGAGCTTGAAGGAGGTGATGCCAGGTGTTAAGGGGTGTAAGAGAGAGCTTACAAGTGTCCTAGAACGTGGCATAGCTGATTGAAAGTCCATAGTTTCGAAAAAAATGGTTTTTGGCAATATGTGTGGAAGCCAAGCAAAACTTTCTGCAGATACAGGCCTCTCGAGAGGCACAGGGCTTGCCTCTCGCGCCTCGCGAGCGCCCCATAGCCAGATTTGAAGTTTGCCACTTTTAGTCCCTCAACTTATTAAATACCTTTAAAAAGCTCTAAAACACCTTTTTAGCATATTTAGCCCTCCATAGCCAGTATTTTGCATACCCTTGATTATTTCCAGACATTTTCGATCTCTCGGTTCGTTAAAAGGTCACTCAGATGTATAAATTGACATGTTGACACTTTTAATCCCTCCATTGTCCAACTTTTACATTTTTACAGAATTGAACCCTCTCATCCAACAAATGGGACATGTGAGAGTTAGGACTTCGTAAACGATCACTCAGAGGCTCATTATAAGCATGTTGACTCCGATGTCACTCAGAGGCTGGGCATGTTGACACGACGGTCACTCAGAGGCTAAGTTTTAGCATGTTGACACTAATGGTCACTCAGAGGCTATGTTTTATGCATGTTGACACTAATGGTCACTCAGAGGCTCGGTTTATTCATGTTGACATCAGAAGATCACTCAGATACTTAGTTTGAGCATGTTGGCACTTTTAGTCCTTGTTTGTCTATAATAGACTTAAAAATAAAATACGATACGTGTCACTATATTACTGGACACGATTTTTACAGGGTGTTACATCTACGAGGCATCACAATAAACAACAAAATCCTCAATACCCTCAGGTAGAGATAACACAGGAGCTTTGCTCAACTTGTGTTTTAGAATTTCAAAGGATTCTTTTTTGTTTTGGACCCCAGTCAAACTTGACATTCTTACGGGTTATGATAGTTAAAGGAGTGGCTATCCTCGAAAAATTCTCAATGAACCTCCTATAATAATCTGCCAATCCTAAGAAACTACGAATCTCCAATGGAGTTTTAGGTACTTCCTAATGCATTATGGCTTCAATCTTAGCGGGATCCACTTGGATACCACGTTCACTTACCACATATCTAAGAAACTAGACTTCTCTAAGCCAAAATTCGCATTTAGAGAACTTAGCATAAAGCTTCTCTTGTCTTAGCAATTCTAGATGCACCGAAGATGTTTCTCATGATCAACTTGATTACGAGAGTAGATACGTATGTTGTCTATGAAGAAATGACAAACTTATCAAAATACAGCTTGCAGACTCTATTCATGAGATCCATGAATGTTGTAGGTGCATTTGTGAGCCCAAAAGGCATCACCAAGAATTCATAATGACCATAACAGGTCCTAAAGGCAGTTTTAGGAACATCCTCACTTCTAACCTTCAGTTGATGATATCCTGATCTTAATCGATCTTAGAGAAGTAACTAGCCTCTTGGAGTTGATCGAACAAGTCATCAATCCTGGGTAGAGGATAACGATTCTTGATCGTTATCTTATTTAATTCGCGGTAATCAATGCACATTCGCATTGAACCGTCCTTTTTCTTAACGAAAAAGATAGGAGCTCTCCAAGGTGAGGAACTAGGCTGAATAAAGCCTTTCTCTAAAAGTTCATCTAATTGTATTCTTAATTCCTTCATTTCCGTTGGTGCTAACCGTTATGGAGCTCTAGCAACAGGTGCTGATCCTGGTTGGATGTCAGTCCTAAACTCCACTTGCCTATCTAGAGGTAGAACTGGTAATTCTCCAGGAAAGACACGGAATATTCCGAGATGATTGGAAGGTCTTCAATATTTGGCTTAGGCTTGTTGATAGTTACTTGTTCCAGGTAAATGACACAACCTTTCCCCAAACACTTGGATACCTTAAATAATGACACCTTGTCTGGCAATCCGTAGTGTGAATCTCCAAGAATGGTGAGTATTTCACCAGATGGGGTTTTAATTTCAATGAGTTTCTTATCACAGACAATGCGGGCTTGGTTATAAGATAACCAATCCTTGCCTAAGACTACATCGAACCCTGCCAATTTCATTGGCAAAAGAGATATAGGAATAGAATGATTCTTAATGGATATAAAACATACATTAAGAATGGAAGATGCTATTTCTTAAGTTCCATCAGCAAGTTCTACATCATAAGTTATCTCTAGAGTTCTTATGGGTAAGTTTAATAGTTTACTAAACTTATGGTCTACAAAGGACTTATCTGCACCTGAATAAAAAAGAACTCTAGCATATACATCAATAATGAGGAATGTACCTGTTATGACGTTGTTGTCATCAACAGCTTCTCTAGCATTCATCTGAAAGGCACGTGCATTTCCTTTCTTAGCCTATCCAGGCTTTGCATCATTACCTCTAGGGTTCTTAGGGCAATTAGGCTTAGTTCTAACTGACTTTTGCAATTAGGTAGTTATACGTCTCGCATAGAGGTCTATCATTAGACGTGTGGTGGTTCTTCTTGAACCCAAAATTCCCTTTCTTTTTAAACTTTTGGGAGTTATGATCCTCCCGTTTCGTTTTTCCATCAGTCTCAGTTCTAACTGACTTTTTCCTCACCAAGTCTAAGGTGAGAGAGGAGAGAGAGATAGGTCAACAGTAGACCTATAGGTACTAGGCTGAGTAGCCTTTACCATGCCCTTAATCTCGGGTACTAACCCATTAATGAAACGCGCAATGCATTTGGGTTCAGGAGTGATTAGATAAGAGACTAATCTGGATAAGGAGTTGAAATCAGAAACGTACTTCCGACAGTCCAGATTTTTCATTGTAAGAGTCAGAAAGTCCGACTCTATCTTCTCCACCTCATGAGGTGGGCAGTATGTCTCCTTGACAAGGTCAACAAACTTGGACCACCCCAAGTTATACAGGTGTACTTTACCTGTTGATTGGTCCATTTCCTTATACCAAATTAGGGCATCACCCTTGAAGGACTGTGATACATACTTTACAACATCCTTATCAGCACAACCGCTGGTATACTCTACGTCTCCATTTCATCAAGCCATCTCAAGGCTTCTACTGCTCCCCTTTCACAATTAAAATCTCGGGGCTTACAGGAGACGAAGTATTTATAGGTACATCCATCTTTAGAAGAACGAAACCTTTCATTAAATTCTAGTTTCCTTGGTTCGATCTTCGCATTTGAAGAGTGAACAGAGCTCTCCTTACGAGCTGATGATGGTGGAATAGATAAAGACCTGGAGTGAGTAGCGCTCAATTCTTTAAATTTTTCCATGGCCTTTCCAAACAACTGCATTTATCAAAGCTTGGAATCATCATTATTAATGGCTATGTTTTCGGCATTATAAGAATTAATATCTCGGCGGCTACTTTGCGCCTCATCCGAGTTAGCCATTCTTGAAGTTTGGTTCTAAATATCAAATTAAACTTCGCTTTTAACCATGGTATTAATAACCATACTGGCTTTAAAAATTGGATATATAAATCCATTGCCTATTTAAGCTAGTGTGAATATAATCACAACTCTTAGACTTAACATTTCTATAAATGTTATCTATATTTGGCCTAGGTCCTAAAAGGACCATCAGAGGCAAATTACAATTTGGACATAGTCCATATATGTTTTGGACAGTGGATCTTAATGTCACAACTGCCATTGTCATAAGACAATTATAAATAGCTCATAGGCTTGTCACGAAGGACATTAAAATATGGCTCATAGGCCTTATCCCAAGGATATTAAAATACAACACATTGGCTTGTCACTTGAGGACGTAAAATATGTCGCTAAGACTAGTCACTAAGGACTTATTATTATGGCACATTGGCCTGTCACTTAGGACATACAAAAATACGGCACTTTGGCCTGTCACTAAGGACATAAATTTTGGGCAGAGGGTTATATTAACCACAACTGTCATTGTCTTAATTGACAATATAATATTGCTCGAAGGCAAATCATCACTAATGGATGTTTAATCATGGTCCGCAGACACTAGATCACTAATGGATGTCAATTATGGCCCGTGGGCACTTACATCACTAATGGATGTTAATTATGGCCCGTAGGCACTACATCGCTAATGGATTTTCAATTATGGCCCGTAGGCACAACATCACTAATGGATGTTTAATTATGGCCCGTAGGCACTACATCACTATTCGATGTCAATTATGGCCCGTAGGCACTACATCACTAATGGATTTTTAATTATTATCATCGCATTGATGATATTAGCCGGGATCAAATTTGATCACATAGGCTATATAAGGTTAGGACGTAGTCCATTACCTAGACGGCTAGTGTGGTTCCTCAAGTCACACTACCAAGAGTATTAACATTACTTGAATGTTAACATAAATTATCCTAATGGACGATTAATAGTCACGGTCGCGTTGACCTTAACGACTTGGAGGCTTGAACATAGTCCACCACCTGGTTAGAAGGATAATTCTTCCGTAACTATCATGATAGAAGGCTATTCATGTCACACCCCGACCCGCAGCGGAATAAGAGTCGGAGCATAATTGGGTTATCACCAAAGCTCATGATATTTACTAATATGTTTCATATTTATTAAAGTCAAAATTACATTCCCAATAATCCAAACATGTCCATACAAATACAAAGAAAATAACCAAACAAAACAATTCCAAGCTCTAAATCATTTTATTCTTCTAGGCCAATCCTATGTGTTTCTTGCTGCAGCTGGTTCACCTGTATCATGTGTAAAAATGGGGGTTTTTGGGTCAACATAAGTTGGCGAGTGAACCTTGTTAGATAAACATTTATTATTGATTTTCTTGTTAGTTTATCAATGAAAAATTGTGCATAATCATAAGTGAGCAAATGTAAATAATCAAACAGTAGCAATAGCAATCACAACTATAACATACAATAACATATGATAACATACATTAACATACCAACATCATACAATAAATAACATGAATGAAACTGTGCGATCAAGGCTCAATCAAGCGGAGCCGATCGTATTGCATGTACTGAAAATGATAAATGTCTGTGCGATCAAGGCTCAATCAAACGGAGCCGATCGTATGTTGGCACGCCAGGTTCACGCTCATAATGTAATGGGGAACATGCTCAACGCTCATAAGGTAATGGGGAGCGGCGGCCTATGAAATTGCATGTACTGAAAATAATAAAATTTAATCTAACAATAACCACTCAAACAGTTGAAACAAACTGAATACACATTTGTTCATGATATAATGTATGCACAATGATTTAAATATATTAAATAGCAAGACACATGATACACCCCAAAACGTGATTAAAACGGGGAATTTGTAAAGATTCACTCACATTGGGTGCGTTTGATTGGAGATGGTGAGATGCGCACGAGTTGTAAGAGCGGAACAATGAGAATTAACTAACCTAAATAATAACGGAAAGTATAGTAAATGAGTGGATTTTATTAAAGATTTTAATAGAATTTTTAGATATATTTTTACGAGTTTAAGGCTATTTCCTATCTTTAAAAACATTATTTTAAGTATTTTTAATTGATTTTTAAATTAAATAATTAAAAATATAAAAATATGTTGCCTTTTTGGGTTGACCGTTGACTTTTTGACTTTGACTGTTTGACCGGTTTATTGTGTGATTGAAATGCGCTGGGTGAGGCTCGAACCCGAGACCTCCCGTTCGCGTGCACGCAGCTCTACCAACTGAGCTACGTGTCTAACCTGAAATAATTCTGTTTTTAATTATACTTATATACTAATTTAGTTTATTCAAAATTCTTTTATTTTCAAAAACATTTTAAATCCTCGAACCAGTGTCACCAACAGGTCTCGAACCCGGGACCTGTACTTTAACGTGACACACAGTCCACCGCTGGACTGTGTGTCTAACTTGGTTAATATACAAATTTTTATTATACTTAACAACTAACGTGAATTAACCCGGTTCAGTTAGAAAAATAAAACGGTTTGTATTACATAGAGGGTGCGTGTATCAGGGATCGAACTCGCGGCGTGTGTGTATTATTTGCACACAGTCCACCGCTGGACTGTGTGTCTAACCCGTTTAAAATACCAATTTTAATTATCCTTATAGTGTTAGCACAGTTCATCTTCTCCGTTAGTTTTTACAGACAGCAGATTGCACCATTATATCTTGTTTAATTCGATTGATAAACGTTGTACAGACTAATATGAAATGGCAGAGACGATATTTAGAAGTAAACATACCGGTGAACGATTTTTTTCAGAATTCCGGCAAGGCGTCGGCTCTGTTTTTATGAACTTCAACTGAGCAAGCAGATTAACTGTTTTGATTAGCTAATCGTGGAATTGAAGTGATAAACAAACGTTAACAGAGTGTTTGAATGTCCTTACCGTTTCACAGATGAAAATAAGGATTTCCAGAAGTTTTCCGGCGAACTGGAATTATCTGATAACAGCGTCTGAATTCGATTTCAATTGAAAGGTCCGAGTTAGAAATAGCTTAACAATTGATAGACCACGACGGTATTGAAAGACTTACCGTTTTGATGAAGAATACGGTTTTCCGGCGACCTGCAGAAACTTTCCGGCGAGTTCAAAAAGCTTCTCCGGTGGACTGAAAAGTGTGCGGAAATGTAATTGGAGGTCTTGCAGAGTATTTTGAGTCACGAGAGAGAACAAAGATTGAAGTAATCCAAGAATTGAAAGTTTTCGGTTATTAAACCGATTCACTCCCGAATTCAAGTTTCATTCAAAGCAAAATTGATTGGAATTGTCGGTGTATCGGTTAAACTCAGTGAACCGCGAGTAATCAAACGTCTTTGGACGTTTGGTGACCGATTTCAGTTACGATTGGTGTAACCGGTTGATTTATGGTTGACTATAAGATTTATTTGTTTCCCATAGATGACAGAAAACAAACAAGTGGCGAAGTGGTTATGCGTGTGTGTGTTAAGTCTTTGGAAGTTCATAACCTGACTGACCCGGGTTCGAGTCCCGGCAGCCCCATTTTATTTTTAATTACCTTATTTATACTTTTTATCAATTATAACTTTTATAGTTTAGTTTGTTTATTAATTATGTATCATTAAAAATCAAAATAAACAGAAATAGGCAACAACACATTTATAACTTGATATTCGATTACAAACGGAGCGGGTTTGGTAAAATCGTTTTCGACAAATGTTACAATTCATCCTTAACTATCATTTATATTTTGGCCAATTAATATGGTTTGTGCCATTTGGCTAATCAAAACCATTAAGATCTTTTGGAATTATATAGCTGATCATAAATTTTGAGTAAAATCAAGACGATCGCTTGAAGAGGATGAGTACATATATATATAATTCCAAAATATTTTATTAAATAACAATAAGAAATTACAATACTAGAAATAAACAAATAAAACTAATTGTCCATGCAAGGACTAAAAAATAACATAATAATAGAAGAGACTTCACTCGTCCTTCTTTCCCTTAACCAAATTGGAGAGCTTCTTGAAGAACTTATTCGTCTTGTTCTCTGTGTTCTCCGCTTGTTGTTGCATTTCCTTCATTCGTTCCAAGGCTTCATTAATGGCCTCAAGAGGGTGCAGAGGTTGTGGTTGCAGTTGAGGTACAACAGGATACTGGTACCCATAACTTGGGTATCCAGTAGGTGGATAAGCAGGTGGGAAAGGACGCGGGTAAAGTGCATTATGCATGACCGCTTGCATGTAAGGGTCATGTGATAGTGCCTGGTAATTTACCGGCGTAGATGGGTTAAAAGGATCATATCCAGATGTATCCGGACATGTAGGAATAGGGTTATTAAAACCCGATGGTGGTGGTTAAACCATTGGTGGTGGTGTTGATTCCACCACATGTGAAATATTGGAGGGTCCACCCGTTTGTGGGTCCTCGTGAATGGTATGGTAGGTTTTAGGCAACGGTGGCAGCGAACCCGGCCATTGACCCGGACGTACCGACATACGTGCTCCAGATTTCCTCCTTGGTGGCTCAGGTTGTGGCTGAGGTTGTTCCACCAGTTCCATTTGAACATCTTCTTGTGTAGGAGGTGTTGGGGAGTGGTGAGAAGGAGTGTTAGCAAAAGTGAATTGTTCCAATATTGGTCACATTAGTTAGGACCTGGGTATGTTGATCTGGCGTAAGAGTTAGAATTGCTAGAGATTTTGATTGAGTGTCCATGCGATCCTGAAGGTGGCATCTCCGGGTCGGAGTCCTCATCTATAGGGTTGGGTTGATCTACTTGATTTTGATCAGCTGGGGGTGTGTTGAAGTAGTGGTTACGTTAACTCGTGATATGAATGATGAGAGTGATGAGAATGGTGTGATTGGTGAGAATGGTAAGAGTGGTATGAGTTTTGTGTATGAGTAGGTGAATGTCTCGCTAGTGGCCAAGAATCTCCCGAATCCTCATAAGGATTCAAGTGATGGGGTTGTGAAGGGATACGTCCAGATGGTCCTCCCCTCATAGGTCCTTTACCTCTTTCTCGTACTCTTGGCGGCATTTTCTGTTAAAATCAAGTCAAAACAATAATAATAACTTAATAATCAGATGAATAATCCTAGGTCAAAGCCTAGACTCGGAAGTCTAAGGAATGTGCTATTGTGTAAGTCTGAGATTAAACACAAAAGGCTAGTGTTGAATTCTCTCAAACGTTGGCTCTGATACCAACCTGTCACACCCCGTATTTTCAACCAAACCCCAGTGGGCCATCGTGATATAAGTTGATATCATCATAGTCAATTAAACACAGCACAACAGAAGTCTTGGAGTTTAAATTACCATTACAAACCAAATGTTCAAAATACGAAAAATAATATACAGGCAGCTTGTAATGGAAGATCCACAGGCGGATCGTAAAATATACAAAAATGTGTAACAGACTTTGGGCAGATCTAAGGATTTGCAAGATCCTCTTATATCACTACCAAGCATCTTCCAGCCTAGTTCGTATTGTACCTACAGCTTAGTCTTTTGAATATATATGCTTTCACTGGTAAATACACCCAACTTACTCGTTTTGAAAAAAAATAAAAATGGATTTAACTGCACAGGCACGAAAAATCTTTTATAATCGGGGAAAGTCAACCTTGTAACCTTGTTAACAGCTTTACATGTTTGTTCATACATATGGGACCCAATATAGAGACCGAGTCTTGATTAACGTACACACCACTTATGAACCCACGAAGGAGTTATCCCCAACTAGTGAGTAAAAAAAATTTAGCATGAGCATCTGTCAGGTGTATGCCTACACCCCACGCTTTGGTCGTGGTCATTAACTAATGTAATGAGCCGAGGATATCCAGGACACGGTCGTTAACCCCCAGTGTTTAAATTATCAAACAAAACTGATTAAAATGGAATATGCAGATTTACTAGCCACAGTTCGGCATTCGATTGATCCCATTTCCAACCAAGCGGTAATAATTTACCGTAACCCAAGCCCGTATAGGAAAATAAGTCAAGAGTATTTACCTGAATTAGCCTTGTTTAAAAATGCAAGATTTAATATCTCAACCATATTCAAAATGAAATAAGTGCAGATAGCATTTACTGGAAGGCTCTAGTCTGGATTATGGCATAAGCTAACCAATTAAATTGCTAACGGTCTTAATTTAACTCATAGAGTTAGACCGACTTGCGTACAGGATCAAAACGGTATAATACGCTAGATTAAGCGATGACCGGATAGAATTTAGTTTAAACCCAACAAGTACTATGACTTGTACAATATGGGTAAACCATAAGCATTCTGGATTTTGAGACTTCAAATGATAAGGTTAAACCTGTTTCGGTTCTCTTCCTTAAACTAGTTACATATACTTAACCGTGCGCATAAAGTGATATCGGGTCACCGGATAAGTCATGGACAAGTTCTATATGCCATTATACTTTAAATAAGCTGTAATATCAGTAGGATATCATCTTATATGCCCGTTAAGGTTTTAAAATGCAATAATGCCTCATAAGGGCGTTTTGGTAATTATATACCGTACAAAAGGAACTTGAATATATTTTGATGTTATGATCATAAGTATTTTGGAAAAATATTTGATTTATGTTATAATATCAATAAGATATTGATCATATGTGTAATTTATTATTTATGACCAAACTATGCACCGAAGGGGGCATTTTGTTCATTTTACATATAGTTTTATAATTTATTTGGGATCCTGAGTTTATATTATGTACCTACTGTAAAAATATTTTAAATAAGTTTTAAAATCAGTAGGTAACAAGTCTTGGTTGATAAATATGGTTTTAAAACCACATTATGCGCCGAAACGGCGTTTATGTCGAGAAATGACAATTTGTGCGAAATTTATGAAAACTAATGCTAAGACCAGGTTTATGTGTTTTAGATATGTTATTTAATATAACACATTACTAGATAAAAAGGTTTGGTATAAAAAGTATGATTAAAATTGTTTTATGCACCATAAGGGCTTTGTCGTCAATTGTCGACATAATGCAAGGACCTGTATGTAAACTCAGTATATAAACTGACTTGACATCCCAAATAACCTTACTTATGATATTATATCAGTTGGAAGTTCATTTTCAAGTTCGTTATCGATTAAAACCATATTTTATGTAAAAAGGACATTTTAATCAAAATTGGCATAATAATGGAACTTATGCATAAACTCGATTCTGATTATGATCATGTAATATAATCTCAGGGGGTTATGCTACATTATATTACGATCATAATGCAACCTTAAAACAGTAGCTAACTAATCTAAATCGGGTCAGAATCGAAAGTCAAAGCATAAGTCAAACTTTGCGACTTTCGGTTGCGAACTGATCCTAGAACTGAAATTCACGAGTCGAACATGTTCTAGTAATTATTACCAACTTTTTGTCAAAACATGCTTCATAATATATATAAACTCAGATTATAATATTTTCAAAAACTGGCCTGTTTGACTTTTTAATAATAAAACTTTGACCCATCAATTGGTCTAGCAAACGTGATCTTTAGGAGGTGCCCTTAATAGGGATTAACACCTACCTTATTAAGATTACTGACCATAATGGTCTTAACCGAAAGTCAAAGCATTTTTCGTAAACGCTTGACTTTTGGCTAGAAAAAGCCTATAAACGAAAATGCAAGAGAAAGTGATTCCTACGATGAAATAGAACTAAGTTGGATGCTCCTTTCAGTTAGGAACTTCCAGAGGAAGGAGATAGAATGATTTATGAGAAAGGTGCAAGTTCAAGTGATGAACCATTGCACCTATTTATAGTTGGAGAGCTTGAAGGAGGTGATGCCAGGTTTTAGCAAGTGTAGAGGAAGCCTACAAGTGTCTTAAAACGTGGCATAGCAGTTTGGAAGTCCATGGTTTCGAATCAAATGGTTTTTGGCAACATGTGTGGGTGCCAAGCAAAAATTCTACAGACACAGGTCTCTGGTGGCCCGCGAGAGACCAAGCCCATGTCTCTCGCGGTCCGCGAGCGCCTCATGGGAACTTTCAAATTTTGTCACATTTAGCCCCTCAACTTATTAAACCTCTAAAATACCTTTATAAGCATAACTAGCCCACTGTAGCCAACATTTGGCATACCCGGGAGTATGCCCGGACATTGTCAAGCTCTCGGTTCGTTAAAAGGTCACTCAGAGGTATAAATTAACATGTTGACACTTTTAACCCCTCCATTGTTCAACTTTTACATATTTACATAATTAATTCCTCTCGTCCAACCAGTGGCTCATATGAGAGTTAGGACTTCGTAAAGGGTCACTCAGAAGCTCAGTGTAAGCATGTTGCCACTAATGGATACTCAGAGGCTAAGTTTAAGCATGTTGACACTAATGGTCACTCAGAGGCTCAGTGTAAGCATGTTGACACTAATAGTCACTCAGAGGCTCAGTTTAAGCATGTTGACACTAATGGTCACTCGAGGCTCAGTTTATGCATGTTCACACACCAGAGGGTCACTTAGAGGCTTAGTTTGAGCACGTTGACACCTGTAGTCCTTATTAGTCTTTATTAGACTTATTATAAAAGTAATTAAACCTGTCACTATATTATTGGACATGATTTTACAAGCTGTTACACCACTGTTCTTGTGCAGTATGTTCAAACCACTGTTAATCAAATTCGGTATGTTCAAGCACTAGCTCCTCAGGTTCAAATGCAACCTCCACAACAAGTACTCAAACAACCGCTCAGGCAGAGGTTAATCAATAGAGCTTCTTTACTCAGGCCTTTGTTGATTGGATAGCTTGCCTGAGGATCTAACTGATGAAAACTTTGCTCTAATTTCTTACACTGAAAATAAACAAAATGGATTTTGCTTTATGGCATTAGAGTCTATAGTTGAGGGTGTCGAATTTGAGGAAGTTGAGCCTAAGTCTGTTGTGTCTGATTTCATGATGAAACAGTTGTTACACAAGAAAATGTTGATGAAGAATTAAAACCTCTATCTGACGCATGGGATGCCAGTGTTTGTGAAGATAAATGTGATTGTGCCATGATGGCTACTTCTAAGGTATCTCCTCAGGTCTTAAAAGATCTATGTTTAGATAAATGCATCATAGCTTTTGCTAACATAAAAGAGGTTAATCAAAACCTTAGGAATAAGATTTTGGATGTTGAATTGCAGTTTCAAAAGCTTTCAAAAGAGCTAAAAACTAAATTGTTTGAAAAAGAATCTGAAATCAGCAGCTTAAAACATGAAGCTAGCATAACCAAGGACCAACTCCAAACTATGATAGAAAATATCAGGTTTGCAAAAAGGAGTTGGAATCCACCGAAATCACTTGTGAAAAATTGATGGAATCCTGTAAGGTTATTAGATTATGTTAGAAAACCAGGTCAAGAGTAACATAAAATTTGGCATTGGTTTCAAAGAAATGACCAAATTTATGAAAATGTTACTTGAAATGATTTTGATGTGTTTGGAAATTATTTCAACAAACTTGGCTGGTCGATGTATCAAAGTCACTGATAAAAATGAAAATAAGATTGCTTTAGAAAGACATGAGGGATCCTCAACTTTTGAGCAAATTGAGAAATATCAATTTAAACCCACATGGTCTGATGAATGTCACATTCTTGAAAATTTCAAGCCAATGGATTTTCAACCATTGAAGTTGTCAAAGCACCAAAGGCAAGAATCATTCCCATAACACATTTACCAGCAAATGTTACAACATCTGCTACCAGCAGATTTTACAATCTTGTGACATTTGTACATTTTTAGTCATTGAACAATTCCGAAACATTTTCGTATTTAATAAAATCTTGTGTTTTATTTGCGAAAATTGTATATTTATCAATCATTATACAATCCCGGGAATTATTTTTCAATAAAATCTTGCATTTTATTGGTAAGAATGCAAAAATCTTAATCATTGCACAAATTCGGTCATTTTTGTGTTCGATAAAGTTTTATGCTTTGTTTACAAAACCGTAACCGTACAATCGAACGAACCACATCCACGACATTTTTGGACAAAATCCAAGTTACACATGCCTTAACGCCTTTATATAACCTAAATATTAGGTTAAGAGGGGTTAAAAATGACAAAACGCGACAATACAAGTCCAGGGGCCAAAATTGTCAAAAAAAAGTTTGCTTCATCACCAAGTTTAGCCACCTATATCCAATTTTTGACACCTTGCACTCATTTTGCCACACTTAATTTGGTGTTAACACATGTTAGGATACTAACCACACTTGGTAACACTTGTCATCACCTCCTTTATCCTAAAACACTATAAATACCCTTTGATTCATCCATTTTTTTTCACACCACTTCAAAGAAAAGTATGAGGTTCTTTTTTCTATCCTTTTGGAGCTTGTTTCCAGCCTTTGGAAGTCTCCTATCTTAAGTTCTAAAAATGTTCTTCAACACAAGTAAGTACTCTTCCTAGTCCTTTCATTATTTTATCTATTTTGAGCTAAAAGTCAAACAGTTTGGCTTCATGTTTGACTTTTGATTCTGACCATTTAGATCGTAATCACGAAGGTATTAATCCCTTGCGATTGCACCTTCTGATTACCACGTTTAGTAGGCGAGATAACGAGTCAAAGTTTTACAAGTTAAAAGTAAAAAAATGTATAAAAATAACGAAAACGTTTTTGGGTATTAAAACTTAAGGTTTTGACTCCAAATCAGTTTTATAACATTATTAGACATGTTCAAACATGTCTAACTCGTTATTTCTAGTTTAGTTCTTATTTCTTAGCCGTAAGTCGAGCGGTTTTACTACCGCTTTAACTTTCGAATCTGACCCATTTGGTCAATATTAGGATTCGACCAAGAGCATTTTTATGACCATAGTAATTTAGGAGATAACCCTCTGAGGTTATACCTTATAGTCATATAGTTTGATTAGTTATATGATGAGTCGATTTTATGTACTTTTAAAATGCCGAAAACACCTTTTTGGCGCATAAAAGTGGTTTTAAACATGTAAAACCATAGTTTTGACATCTAAACTGATTTTATAACATAATCAAACTTTTTTTGACATATAAGACTCATCATAGGACTTATTTAACCATCTAGACCCATAGTTACGTTTGCAACCCGTTAAAGTCGCGTAAACCATTTTAACAAGTAGTAACGGGTCAAAGCACTTAGAAACTCTTTCAAATCAGAATGTAAGGTATTATAGACCATATCATACGAGTCCCAACACTCGTTTGATTTATAAGACCTCATTCTATCCAATCCTCCGATTAAAGTCTCGACACACTAACATAGTATTCTGATACATTAGGATACACTTGAACTCTTCAATCCTTGGGCTTTGTTTGATCATTTGAACAAGACATTTACGCAATGCCAAGTGAGTACATAGCCCCGCTCTTTTACGTTTTCAAATGTTTTGGAGTTGATTCATATGTGTCTATCACTACTTTCTTGTTTTCATTAAATTATACATGTTTTGCTTATCTATTACATATAGTACATAATTTCAAAGAAATTTTGCTTCGTATGTTGACTTAGCTACATAATACATGATTTCAAAGACATTTTTTCTTTGTATTTTGCCTTAGCATACCTAGTACATGATTTCAAAGACATTTTTGCTTCTTATATTGAATTAGCATACCTAGTACACGATTTCAAAGACATTTTTGCTTCGTATGTTGACTTAGCATACCTAGTACATGATTTCAAAGACATCTTTTGCTTGTTATATTGACTTAGTATGCCAAGTACATGATTTCAAAACTTTTTCATGACATGGTTACGTTGTTCAAGTCATATTGGTGCATTGAATATACAATGACACATTCATTAACATTGATCACACTGACGGTAGTATGTATTGGTACTATAGGATTGACAATCTCGTTTCTGCTTCCTAGGTTTGTTTGGAAGTGACTTTAAGGAATGATAGAATCTGATGAACATTTGATAAACCTTTGTCTTTATAAGGATTTATCCGACAGTCAACAAGGCTTGAATGAATTGCCAACAATCCATATATATGTGTCTATACAATAAAAGCAATTTATTTATAGGACAAGAGTTTTTGTTTAAACAAGACCTTTGTTTATTCAAAACACCTATTTTATTCAAGACATTTGACAAGACAAGACATTTTGGTTATTTTATTCAAGACATTTATTTTATGGTTTAAACAAGACTTTTGTTTGCCATACAAGACATTGGTTTATACATAGACATTTGTTTATAAATAACATTCGGTTTATACAAGACATTGGTTTATACATAGACATTTGTTTATAAAAGACATTTGGCTTATACATGGCATTGGTTTATACATGACATTGGTTTAAACAAGACATCTCAATTGTTGGCTCATGGTAAGTGATTTAAATGACGAGACGTGTGTAATATGATAAAAGCATGGTGGATACGCCGCTGGTATTCCTGTATATAAGTGCTTTGATTATATTACATAACATAGGGTTATCTAAACCACTTCAAAACAAAAAAACAAGACATGACATATTTTATACAATGCACGAGTTATTTTGGTTATTAAGTTAGCCATGCATCATTTCTTTTAAATCATTTGATTTTCATATGATTTCATAAAAGAAACATTTTTGTTACGGATCATGGCTACTTTTGTAATAGTTGAACATTTCTTTTAACTTTCAAAACCATGAATCTTCCTCACAAAACCTATGTTACTCACAGGCATTTTTATACTAACGTTTTATCTTCACATATTTTTCTGGAGCTAATGTTTGACTTTGAGCATGCTTCACATAGGGCGGACTTGGGCCTTAGTGACTTTAAATTTGCAAGACAATTGTTATGTTTTTATTTCATTCTCCCAAGACAATGTAAACAATTAAATTCAATAATACTTTATGTACCATGTGTTGTGAGCAATAGTTCTGTGACATGACTCCCCGACGTTTCCTCCGCGGTTTGTTGTTTTATGCGATCGGGGTGTTACAGAAAGATTGGTATCAGAGCTCATGGTTATAAGGAATTAGGTTATTAGTAATACTTTGACCTAGACTATAACCTTCCTAGGTCCCTAACCCAAGTTATCTTGTGTTTAGATCTTAAAACAATACCATCACCTACCCTTAGATGAAAATTAAAACAAACTCACAAGTTACAAATTCGTTTTGAAAATCAATCATCTATCCTTAGATGATTTGTTTTTTGCTTCAGCTTCAAGATTTCAAATTGTCAAGTCTGGGTTTTAATAATGTGAACACGTGTAATCTGGAAGAGTGGATGCTTGTACCCTGAGTTTTCTGTGTAAGGCTAGAGTGTTTGTACAAATCCGCATTATCGGACCAGTCAATCTTACCAGGGAACTCTGTAACGCCCATTTCATCGAAAGGTCAAATTGACATATAACTTAAGCTTTCATAGCGTAATGTGAAACTTCGACCAAAATGTCCTTTCCATTTTTACGAAATAAACAAGACATTTTAACGCTTAAAAATACATTAACCTAAACTACTGTATCGAAATCAAACTTTAAGTTTACACACAAAGACATAAGTATATTAAAACAACATTTAAATCTCAAAAATGTTTGTTTGACCCATTTACATCAAAACTTGAGACATAAGCATGTAAAAGGGCGACGCGATGTGTTCGTTCAAGTACACCATTATCAAGATCGCGATTTTCCTATCATACACAACATAAATGCATTCGCTGGTATGATTTTTTAACATAAAATTTTCATCCTTCCTTTACTTCTTTAATTAACCCGTAAACAAGGTTATGGTGTTGTAACATTCTTCCTACATACATTCCTTTCTTATAACAATTTCGTCTACAACGAAATTGTAGTTTTCATTCTTATAACACCAATACACAATTCATCTGACCCGATCATACGAGTCCATACAACAAACATTTCATCCTTATTGACACGTTTACAACGAGTCATCATGTCCGTAATCTATCACCTTACTAACCATTTATTTTGACCCATTTGCAATGGGGCAAAGCACATACTTTACAATACTGTTATCTAATAATTTCCTTCTATATTCATCATTTTGCATCACCATACTTTAAAGAATAACTAACGAATTAGTAATAGTATAAAACGAGGTTAGTAAGAACTTACCTTTACTTTGCGTTGCTTGTGAACCGGATTGACTTGTACCTTCTTCCTTCACGCCTACAATTTCACATTCAACATTCTTTCAATATCATGCTTTCATCTCACATTTACACTAACATTGTGAGCTAACAACTCAACTTTTACCAATTCTAATCAATTACCATCATATGCATATGAAATCATCTTTATTACTTAAAACAATACCCAAGCATTTCATCAAACACCTAGAGTGCATACCATTAACAAAGCATAAAGTACAAGTATCTTATGCATTTCCTCACTTAACATATCAAGATCATCAAATTCATCTAATTTCATTTAGCATTCATTCATAATCAAATTTCATCTCTTGAATGCTCATTGTAAGTAACTTCCTACGTAATCATTACATTAATTTGTACATAATTCATCACTACAATTCACAAAACCCCATTTCAAGTGGGTTTCCACATTTAATCATCTATTTACCCAATTTAGGCATAATTCATGTTCTATGGTATGATCCTCACTCACAATTACATAAATTTTCATATGAACTCATGGATAGGTTGAGACCACTTTCTACAAATCATCAAATCAAGAATTTCGACTTACCACTTGTTAGACAAGCATAGTGGACCACTTATTAGGGCACATGCATAAGATTGGCATCAATTTCATCCTTCAGTTTGTTAGATACTTAGATTTTAGTCTTGTTCTTCTTTCCTCTCTTTCTCCCTCTGGTCGAGACACACACATTCCATAATTTCTGCAATTTTCTTTCTTAAACTCTCAATTTTCAAAGTGTCACATTCAGCCCTCATGTTTTTAGAACATGTCACTTAAATACCTACTATTATCTAGATTACTTTTTCTCTTGATTAGTTTTATTCATTCTAATTAATTAAACTTACTAGCATAATTATCCGACTATTATTATTGATTTAGTCTTAATTCACCATCTACCCATTACGACATCATAATATAATATCATAATAGAACATATAAAATTTGGGGTGTTACAAGTCCATCCTCCTTAAAGAAGGTTTCGTCCCCGAAACCTGAATACGTGCCAAATAATGACGGGTAATGCTCTTGCATTTCTTCCTCTAACTCCCATGTAAGGTCGGATCCCTTTCTATGTTGCAGTTATACTAACACTTGCTTAATAGCTTTGTTGCGTAGGTACTTCACCTTGAGTCTTTAATAGCTATTGGATTATCAATATAATTCATTCGTTCGTCTACCTCAGCGTCATCGAGAAGTATATGAGCCGTTTCGTCCGCAAGACACTTTCTCAATTGTGACACGTGATACGTGTTGTGTATTCCATCTAACAATGGAAGCAATTCGATCCGGTAAGCTACTCTTCCGTCCCGTGCTAGGACCTTAAAAGGTTCTACATAACGTGGTCCCAATGTTCCGCGTTTGCAAAAACTAATTATACCATTCCAAGGGGTGACTTTCAGAAAACCATGGTCTCCCACTTGCAATTCAATAGGACGCCTCCTATTGTCCGCGTATGATTTCTGCCGGTCTTGTGCCTCCTTCAAACGTGCTCGTACAAGGTCAATCTTTTCATTTGTTTTAGCTACCACATCCTACGGTGCAAGCTCTCTTTTCCCAACCTCTCCCCAACACACAGGAGTTCTACATTTTCGTCCGTACAACATCTCGTACGGTGCCATTTGGATGCTATGGTAATATTTGTTGTTGTACGAGAATTCCACTAATGGTAGATGTTCATCCCAATTTCCCCCAAAATCCATAACGCATGCTCTTAACATATCGACAAGCGTTTGGATGGTCCTTTCTGACTAACCATCCATTTGGGGATGATAAGCGGTACTTAAGTGCAATTTAGTACCCATCCTTTCATGGAACTTTTGCGAATAATGAGAGGTAAACCGCGTATCCCGGTCTGACACAATGGATACGGGCACTCCGTGACGGGATATAATTTCATTCACAAATATTTCTGCCATCTTTTCTGAGGGATAAGTTTCTCGAATAGGTAGAAAATGGGCACTTTTAGTGAGACGGTCAACAATGACCCATATAGCATTATGCCCCTTCATCGTTCTTGGAAGCTTAGTTACAAGGTCCATGGTCACGTTCTCCCACTTCCACACCGGGATTTCCAAAGGTTACAACTTCCCGTACGGTTTTTGATGTTCTCCCTTTACTTGAGAACATGTCAAACATTTCGCAACGTATTTAACAATATCACGCTTGATTCCTGGCCACCAATAATTCTTTCTTAAATCTCGATACATTTTCATGGCTTCCAGGTGATCCGAGTATCATGATTTATGAGCTTCTTCAAAAAGCAGCTCCTTTACATCACGACACCAAGGTACCCAGATTCGGCCATACCTTGTTTTAATCCCATTCGCATTCTCTTCTAACTTGTGTGCGAATCCTTTAGTTCTATCTTTCCTTAGATCATCCGCATTTAACGACTTGATTTGACACTTTCGAGGAGATTATGTGTAACTATCATTTTCATTGATTTTACCCGAATTGGGGGCGTGTATTCCTTTCGACTTAGAGAGTCTGCCACGACATTAGCCTTACCGGGATGATAGTGGATCTCACAATCGTAATCTTGATGAGTTCTAGCCATCTCCGTTGCCTCATATTAAGATTTTTTTGCTCGAAGAAGTATTTGAGGCTTTTAGGATCTGAGTAGATCGTGCACTTCGTTCCATACAAGTAATGCCTCCATAACTTCAGGGCGAATACCATCGCTGCTAACTCCAAAGCGTTAGTCGGGTAGTTACATTCATGTTGTTTTAGTTGTCTAGAGGCATAGGCAATGACCTTGCCCCTTTGTATCAAGACGCATCGCAAACCTTGATGCGAAGCATCCGTGTACACAACTAAATCTTCCGCACCATCAGGTAATACTAGCACCGGCGAACTTGAAAGTTTTTCCTTCAAGGTCCGAAAGGCTTTCTCTTGATCCGCACCCCAATCAAACTTTTCATTCTTTTTCGTTAGCTTAGTCATGGGTAAGGCTATCTTAGAAAAATGATGAATAAATCTTCTATAGTAACCGACTAAGCCTAAGAAACTTTTTACTTCACTTGGGTTCTTTGGAGGAACCCATTTCATTACGGCCCCTACCTTAGAAGGGTCTACTGGAACACCTTCTACATTTACAACATGGCTGAGAAATTGCACTTCTCTTAACCAAAATGCGCACTTGGAAAATTTAGCATACAACTTTTCTTTACGAAGCATTTCTAACACTTCATGCAAATGGCATGCATGATCGGATTCACTTCGGGAGTATACCAATATACCATCTATGAAGACTATCACATACTTGTCTAACATATTCCGACATACTCAATTCATTAAATCCATGAACGCAGCTGGTGCATTAGTCAACCCAAAGGACATTACCAAGAACTCGTAATGTCCACAGCGGGTCCTAAACGCAGTCTTGGCTATATCTTCCTCACGTACCCGAAGTTGGTGATACCTCGATCGTAAATCGATTTTTGAGAACCAATTCGCTCCTTGCAACTTGTCGAATAAATCATCAATTTTTAGGGAAGGGATATCGATTCTCAACCATCAATTTGTTTAATTCTCGGTAATCGATGCACATTCACATTGTGCCATCTTTCTTTTTCATGAAAAGCACAGGTGCACCCCATGGTGATACACTTGGGTGTATGAAACCCTTGTCGAGTAATTCTTGTAGTTGGATCATCAATTCTTGCATCTCGGTAGGAGCTAATCGATAGGGTGCTTTAGCCACCGGCTTTGCACCCGGATTTAACTCAATCTGAAATTCTACTTCTCGTTCGAGTGGACGCCCCAGTAAATCGTCAGGGAATACATCAGGATATTCATTTACAATTTTTACCCTTTCAAATTTTGGGACCCCATGGTGGGTATCCACCACATAGGCTAAGTATGCCTTACTCCCATCTTAGACGTGTATTTGACCGCTTGGATAAGGCAGCACAATGTAGGTTTTACTTCTCTTTCCCGTGTACAGTTATCTGTTTGCCACTAGGCGTCGTCACATGAATGGTCTTGTTTTCACATTGGATTTCGGCATGATGCCGAAAGAACCAATCCATACCAACCACTACCTTGAATTCCCCCAAGATTATGGGGACGAGGTCAATATCGAATTCTTCATCTTCAACTGTTATCTTGCAACCCGTACATATTTCATGTAATATATAGCTTTTATTATCGGCTATTTCTACCTTTAAGGGTATCGGCATCTTTTCTATTATGAATGATGGGTGACATATAATATCACCTGACACAAATGACTTATTAGCTTCGGTATCAAATAATACATAGGTAGGCATCAAATTTAATAAAAATATATACATCACAAAACATTCGGAAGTGCCTTAGCTTCTTCAGATGATATCTGAAACATTCTACCTCAAGCCTTTGGAGCTTCTTCTCTCTTTCCCTCTTTGCCCGTTCTTTGTTGAAGCTTTGGACATTCGGCTTTAATGTGACTCGGTTGGAAATAGTTAAAGCAAGTTCTCGAGGGATTAGGACACTTATAGTACGGGTGTCCTTCATGTCCAAAGTTGTAGCATCCCTTCTTACCCATCAGGCACTCTCCCATGCGAAGCTTTCCACAAGTCTTACATTTGGGTATGCCACCCTTCGCTTTATCCTTCTTGCCATGATCTTGAAACTTCTGTCTCTTTGACGGGCTCAAGTTGGGGAACTTCTCAGATGTTCTTTTCTCACCCTTCTCCACTTGTCATTTCAACTCGATTTCCCTATCATGGGCCCAATTGATGAGCTCGTTCAGGGTTTCACATTTAGAGGGAGTTGTGAATTCTCGATACTCAGACTTCGACATGTCATGATAACGAATTATCTTCGTTCTTTCTACTCCCACTATTTCTCGACAAAACTTTAGCTTGTCGAGGAAGGTATTTGTGATCTCGGCGATTGTTCATCTTTCTGACGAAGGTGCAGAAAATCTTCTTGGATTCTATCGATAGTAGATTGCGGGCAATGATACTTTAATAATGGTTCCTTAAATTCTTGCCACATTAAGGCTTGGATCTTATCCTCTCCCACCTCTTTACAATAGACATCCCACCAATCCTTAGCTTGGAATTGGAGCAGGCTCGTTGCAAACATCACTTGATCCTCTTTTTCGCATCGACTTCTTGTAAACACCGCTTCCGTGCTCGAATTCCATGTTTGGCACGCTATAGGATGAATCTTCCCCTTGTATGGTAAGGGGTTACAAGCCATGAACTCTTTATACGTGCACCTCCGACTTCCCTTCTTGCCTTGAGATTCATTTATCATCTCTTTCAATTCTTCCATCTTACTTGCCATCATGGCTTCAACCTCTTCTAAAACACGGCTTTCGATTTCTTGAGCCATTTGAGGAAGGGTGGCTTGAATGGTCTTCCCTACTTCTTCCGAAATTTTATCGTTCCTTGCTTCTTGTTGTGCTTCTGCATCAATTCTTATATTTAATTTGTCTGCCATCTTTACCTAAACATCATACATTAACTCCTGCCATCGCTATTGTATTCTATTGACTTTACTTCATCATGCCATCGCTATTGTATTCTATTGACTTTGGTTTCTTATTCACTATTGTCATCAACAATCATGGTGGATTGTACTATGCACACATTCTAATTGTAAAGATTAAGAAGCCTTATCCCTTCTTATTATGTATTCACATCACACATTCAACAAAATGCGATCACGTAACTTAAGTAATTCGTACTATTGTGGTCCTAGTAAGCCCTTTGGGGACTACGGAATTTTGGGACACAATAGGGTACTCAAAATCGAAATTTTACACTTTGGCAGGGCCCACTGTAAGCTATGGTTCCACCACTGTAACTTACGGTGGTCATTTGATCCTTTAACCAGAATCCATTTACCGTAGGTTACAGACACCTGCCGTACCCTACGGCACCTTACATTTCTGCACTTCATACCCGCCGTAAGCTACGGTACGTCTACCGTAGCTTACGGTAATGATACTTAGCTGAACAAGAACAAACAGTACATTCTCACCGTAGCCTATTCGCCGTAGGTTACGGCTGGTATTTGCTATTGATTATACAACCATTTGTATTTCACCGTAAGCTACGGTGAACTTACCGTAGCTTACGGTTGTCCCCTGCAGATTCTAATCTTTCTTTATTCGACCCGTTTTAGAATTGGTTTGATTAAATCAGTCCCCAAGGTCTTCCAAACACGCCATTAACTTGATTTCACTTCTTATTAATCCTCCTATAACATGACCTAATTCGTATTTAAATCTATAAAGGAATAACTAAATGCTTACCTTCTGGTTGCATCTTGAAGCGAACACACACACCTCTTCGAGAGCTTTCGGTTTGAGTTCAAGCACTCCATTTCGTGCTCGAATCCCTCAAACCTAGGCTCTGATACCAACATGTAACACCCATTTCATCGAAAGGTCAAATTGACATATAACTTAAGCTTTCATAGCGTAATGTGAAACTTCGACCAAAATGTCCTTTCCATTTTTACGAAATAAACAAGACATTTTAACTCTTAAAAATGCATTAACCTAGACTACTGTATCGAATTCAAACTTTAAGTTTACACACAAAGACATAAGTATATTAAAACAACATTTAAATCTCAAAAATGTTTGTTTGACCCATATGGAAGTTCTTGACTTCTAAAACTCTCAGTACTGGGTCTCTTTCTTCTTGTCTTATGGTCAGCTTCATATAAGGATCATGATCAACACTGCTTGAACATCTTGTCAAAAAATATGCGAGAGGAGGATTCTCAACAACTCTTTTTTTTAATCTTTCAGGTTCAAGCAGGATCACATGTACGTCTTCAAGAGTACTATCATTGTCAGACGATTACTCGTATCTGGTTCTTCTGACTCAGAAACATCTTGTTGTTGTGATGCTTCATGCTCTGTCAGCAGCTAACAACATCTCAATCTTCATCAACCCCTGATTTTTTATTGAAATCAAGTTTTGAAAAATTCTCATAAATTCATAAGCAAACATTTCTTTGCAGCAGAGGAAAGCACCATGTGAACACTTGGTACATCCAAGTACATCAAAACTTGAGACATAAGCATGTAAAAGGGCGACGCGATGTGTTCGTTCCAAGTACACCATTATCAAGATCGCGATTTTCCTATCATACACAACATAAATGCATTCGCTGGTATGATTTTTTAACATAAAATTTTCATCCTTCCTTTACTTCTTTAATTAACCCGTAAACAAGGTTATGGTGTTGTAACATTCTTCCTACATACATTCCTTTCTTATAACAATTTCGTCTACAACGAAATTGTAGTTTTCATTCTTATAACACCAATACACAATTCATCTGACCCGATCATACGAGTCCATACAACAAACATTTCATCCTTATTGACACGTTTACAACGAGTCATCATGTTCGTAATCTATCACCTTACTAACCATTTATTTTGACCCATTTGCAATGGGGCAAAGCACATACTTTACAATACTGTTATCTAATAATTTCCTTCTATATTCATCATTTTGCATCACCATACTTTAAAGAATAACTAACGAAATAGTAATAGTATAAAACGAGGTTAGTAAGAACTTACCTTTACTTTGCCTTGCTTGTGAACTGGATTGACTTGTACCTTCTTCCTTCACGCCTACAATTTCACATTCAACATTCTTTCAATATCATGCTTTCATCTCACATTTACACTAACATTGTGAGCTAACAACTCAACTTTTACCAATTCTAATCAATTACCATCATATGCATATGAAATCATCTTTATTACTTAAAACCAATACCCAAGCATTTCATCAAACACCTAGAGTGCATACCATTAACAAAGCATAAAGTACAAGTATCTTATGCATTTCCTCACTTAACATATCAAGATCATCAAATTCATCTAATTTCATTTAACATTCATTCATAATCAAATTTCATCTCTTGAATGCTCATTGTAAGTAACTTCCTACGTAATCATTACATTAATTTGTACATAATTCATCACTACAATTCACAAAATCCCAATTTCAAGTGGGTTTCCACATTTAATCATCTATTTACCCAATTTCAGGCATAATTCATGTTCTATGGTATGATCCTCACTCACAATTACATAAATTTTCATATGAACTCATGGATAGGTTGAGACCACTTTCTACAAATCATCAAATCAAGAATTTCGACTTACCACTTGTTAGACAAGCATAGAGGACCACTTATTAGGGCACATGCATAAGATTGGCATCAATTTCATCCTTCAGTTTGTTAGATACTTAGATTTTAGTCTTGTTCTTCTTTCCTCTCTTTCTCCCTCTGGTTGAGACACACACATTCCATAATTTCTGCATTTTTCTTTCTTAAACTCTCAATTTTCAAAGTGTCACATTCAGCCCTCATGTTTTTAGAACATGTCACTTAAATACCTAACTATTATCTAGATTACTTTTTCTCTTGATTAGTTTTATTCATTCTAATTAATTAAACTTACTAGCATAATTATCCGACTATTATTATTGATTTAGTCTTAATTCACCATCTATCCATTATGACATCATACATATAATATCATAATAGAACATATAAAATTTGGGGTGTTACAAACTCTTGGGGTGAGTGTCCACTTATAGGCTAAAGCATGTTTTGCGATACATTATAAAGACCCATTTACTTTGATTAGTCACTATGTGTCATTGGTTTGTTTTAGGTAACAAACGGATGATCGCGATCCTTATGTTTCTTTGATATTTTTAACGTCTCCTTTTGACTATCTAATATCAATCTCACGTGTTTTCTCTCATATTTCCTTCTCTTTTAGAATGCCTCCTCGTCGAAATGCTGCTCAGGACACCGATATGGCGGCAATGATAGCTCAGCAGATAGCTGTTGTGCTACCAAATCTTGTGAAATTAAACCAAGCCAACAATAACAATAACAACGCACCTGTTTCGTGCAACTTTAAACAATTTAATTCGGCTAAACCGCTCAAGTTTAGTGGTTCTGAGGGAGCTACTTGGCTCCTACAGTGGTTTGAGAGTCTTGAGAGCACATTCCGTCATGTTCAATGTTCGAATGAGCACAAAGTAGAATTTGCTTCGAGTGTATTCCAAAAGAGGGCGCTCACGTGGTGGAATGGACTGGTGAGAGATAGGGGTGTTGATGTTACAATGGCTTAGACTTGGGAAGAGCTTCGAGCTCTTATGATAAAGGAATTCTGGCCACGCCATGACCAAAGAGCACTTGAGAACGAATTCCACGACCTGAAAAAGTATAGTGGAGAACATCGTGCCTACACTGACCGTTATGAGGAGCTAAGTTTGTTATGTCCTGTTATTGTTACGCCCTTGGATAAGGCTATTGAAATGTACATTGATGGCCTTCCTGACCCAGTTCAGGACATAGTCACTGGTAGCAACCATGACTGACTCGCAAGTCAAGAAGGGTAAACTTTTTCGCAAAGGCGACAAGAAGCAATCTACCAAGACTGCACAAGGGAAACAAAAGGGAAACAAGGCCGAAACCTCCAAGAAGTCTAGGAAGCGTAAAGCTTCCAAGAATTTCGTTGTTGTTACACAACCCAACCAAGTTGCTCCCAATCAACCAGCATAACATCCCACCAAGAGACAATATGTCGGTACTGTACCTCTGTACAACAAATGTGATCGACATCACCAACCCTATCTACCGGGTTGTCATTGTACCAGTTGTGGACGATATGGTCATCTGGCCAACACTTGTCGTTTTGCTTCTACCCCGAATAAAGTGGTTCGAAATCCTGTTCAACCACAAGCCAATCCTCCATGACCCCACTACCCACCTGGATCCTGCTACAATTGTGGTGATCTTACTCACTACCGAAACAACTACCCGAAGCTAGTTAATGCAAATCTAGCCCGGGATGAGCATTTAACATAAATGCTAATGAGGCTCGTGTTGAAAATGACGTGGTTAACGGTACGTTCCTTGTCAATAATCAGCCCACTTCTATTCTTTTTATTCGGGTGCTGATAGGCGTTTTGTATCCTTAGATTTTGAGCCTTATCTTTCAACACCATTAACCAAACTAGGAAAACCCTTAACAGTGGAGATAGCTAGTGGCGAATCTCTTGTACTTGATTTTGTTAGTCGTAACTGCCAATTGAACTTCAATAACCATCTTTTTTTCCATTGACCTCACACCAATGCAACTTGGGAGTTTTGACATCATAGTAGCCATGGACTGGTTAATCAAACACCATGTTGAAGTGATCGGTTTTGATAAGATTGTTCGCATCCCTCTTTTGTCTGGTGAAATCCTAGAAGTTCGAGGAGAGAAACCCTCTCATAGCCTTAAACTCATGACATGTCAAGCCCAAAAATACATACGAAAAAATTATGTAGCCTTTTTGGCAGATATCATAGAGGAGAAAAGCAAGGGTAAGATTATTAAAGACATCGCCGTTGTTCGAGATTTTCCTCAGGTGTTTCCTGAAGAACTACCTGGTTTACCCCCAGCACGTCAAGTCGAGTTTCATATAGACCTTGTACTTGGTGCCAACCCAATTGCCAAATCCCCTTACTGTCTTGCAGCGTCTAAAATGCAAAGTTGTCAAAAAAACTCCAAGAACTTTCAGACAAAGGATTTATTCGTTCGAGCTTTTCACCTTGGGGCACTCCTGTCCCATTCGTGAAAAAGAGGGATGGATCCCTTCGCATGTGCATCGATTATCGAGAGCTCAACAAACTCACGATTAAGAATCGATATCCCCTACCTCGTATGAATTATCTTTTTGATCAACTAAAAGGTGCTACATGTTTCTCCAAGGCTGATCTGTGTTCTGGGTATCATCAACTTCGTGTACTCGATGAAGATATTCCCAAAACTGCTTTTCGCACTCGATACGGCCATTACGAGTTCACTGTCATGCCCTTTGGTTTGACAAATGCTCCTGCCGTCTTCATGGACTTAATGAATAGGGCTTGTAAACCATATTTAGACAAGTTCATCATTGTTTTCATTTATTCGAAATCCCAAGCCGATCACAAATGTCATCTTCGTTTAATGATGGAACTCCGAAAGAAAGAACAAGTTTATGTCAAATTCTCCGAGTGTGAATTTTGGCTGAAAGAAGTTCAATTTTTGAGACACATTGTCAACGAACAAGGTATACATGTAGATCCCACCAAAATCAGTGCAATCAGGGATTGGAGTACACCTACTACTCCTACTGAAGTTTGTTCATTTCTCGGTCTAGCTGGCTAGTACCGCCGCTTTATCGTAAACTTTTCCAAGATTGAGGTTCCCCTCACTTCTTTGACTCAAAAGATAAACCTTTTGAGTGGGGATCCAAACAAGAAGAAGCTTTTCAGACCTTGAAACAAAAGCTTTGTGATGCTCCATTTTTATCCTTACCCAATGGCAACGAAGACTTAGTCATATATTGTGATGCATCGAATCTAGGCCTTGGCTGTGTTCTCATGCAAAGAGACAAAGTCATAGCCTATGCATTAAGACAATTGAAAATCCATGAAAAGAACTACACAACTCATGATCTTGAGTTAGGTGCCATTGTTTTCGCTCAAAATTTGGAGATATTGCCTCTATGGTACAAAATGTGTGGTTTTCACTAACCACAAAAGTCTCCAACACATTCTTAATCAGAAAGAACTAAACATGAGACAACAATGTTGGGTTGAACTTCTAAACGACTATTACTACGAGATTCGCTACCATCCTGGTAAGGTAAATGTCATAGCTGATGCTCTTAGTTGTAAAGAACGTGTCTAGCTACATTGTGTTCAAGTTCGATCTGATATCCAAACACGTATTTTTTAAGCCCAACGCACTTGTGTAACCCAATGTTTGTTGAAAAACGAACTACCCCATCATCTCGAACTTCAGCTTGAAACAAAAGACAATGGGTTACTCTACTACATGAACCGTTTATGGGTTCCAAGCCAAGACAATCTCCGCACCCTATTGATGAACGAGGCTCACAAATCTCGTTATTGAATTAATCCTGGAGCTGACAAAATATACAAGGATCTTCGTACCCAATATTGGTGGCAGGGTATGAAGAAGCATATTGCCTTATACATATCCAAATGCCTAACTTGTCTTAAAGTTAAGGCAGAACATCAACATCCATCTGGTTTGCTTGAGCAACCAAAAATTCAGGTTTGGAAATGGGAAAAATTGCATGGATATCATCACCAAACTACCACGTACTTCTAGAGGTCATGATGCCATTTGGGTAGTCATTGATCGTTTAACAAAGTCAGGACACTTTTTACCAATTCGTGAGGATCTATCTGCTGACAAACTTGCAAAGATCTACGTTGATGAGATAGTATCTGACATGGTGTTCCTTTGAACATCATATCGGACTGGGACGCTCGATTCCCATCTCACTTTTGGAAGACCATGCAATCGCCATGGGAACCAAACTTAACTTGAGCGCTGCTTATCATCCTCAGATGGAAGGACAATCCGAAAGGACGATCCAAACATTGGAGGATATGCTTAGAGCTTGTGTGATCGACTTTGGGGGTAGTTGGGATTCGCATCTACCTTTGATCGAATTCTCCTACAACAATAGTTATCACTCTAACATTAACATGGCTCCTTTTGAAGCTCTATAAAGTTGAAAAATGTCATTCACCTGTCCTGCTGGAATGAGGTTGGTGAATCAGCTCACCAGACCAGAACTCATTTTAGAGACTACAGACAAAGTCAAGAAAATACGCGATAACCTTTTGACAGCTAGAAGCCGTCAAAAAAGTTATGTGGATCAGCGACGCAAGCCCTTAGAATTCCAAGTTGGTGGTCACCTCCTTTTCAAGGTCATCCCCTTGGAAGATGTGCTTAGATTTGGAAATAAAGGAAAACTTGCACCTCGAAATGAGGGACCATTTAAGATCGTTAAGAGGATCAGAATGGTAGCCTACAAACTTGAGCTACCTCCTGAGCTTGGGAATGTTCATCCAATTTCCACGTGTCCAATTTGAAAAAGTGTTTGGCTGATGAAAACCTCCACATCGCTCTTGATGAAATTGGCATTGATAACACAATGCACTTTGTCGAGAAACCTGTGGAAATATTGGACCGTGAAGTCAAGAAACTCAAACACATATTATTGTTAAAGTTCTCTGGGAGTCCAAACGTGTCCAGGAGTTTACCTGGGAATGAGAGAATAAAATGAAGGTGAAATACCCACATCTTTTCTCACAAGTTTCCTCTAATTAAATTACAGGACGAAATTTCCTAAAGTAAGGGAGACGGTGACATTTGTACATTTTTAGTCATTGAACAATTCCGGAACATTTTTCGTATTTAATAAAATCTTATGTTTTATTTGCGAGAAAGTCTATTTATCAATCATTATACGACCCCGGACATTTTTATTCAGTAAAATCTTGCATTTTATTGGTAAGAACGCAAAAATGTCAATCATTGCACAAATTCGGTCATTTTCATGTTCGATAAAGTTTATACTTTATTTACAAAACATGTAACCATACAATTGAACGAATCGACATCCACGACATTTTCAGACAAAATCCAAGTTACACATGCCTTAACGCCTTTATATAACCTAAATATTAGGTTAAGAGGGGTTAAAATGACGAAACGCGACAATAAAAGTCAAGCGGCCAGAATTATCAAAAAAAAAGCATGCTTCATCACCAAGTTTGGCCACTTATCTCAAATTTTTGACACCTTGCACTCATTTTGCCAATCTTAATTTGGTGTTAGCACATGTTAGGACACTAACCCACACTTGGTAACACTTGTCATCACCTCCTTGATCCTAAAACACTATAAATACCCTTTGATTCATCCATTTTTTTTCACACCACTTCATAACACATCAAAGCAAAGTGTGAAGATCTTCTTTCTGTCCTTCTTGGAGCTTGTTTCCAGCCTTTGGAAACCTCCTATTCAACACAAGTAAGTACTCTTCCTAGTTCTTTGATTATTTTAGCTATTTTGAGTTAAAAGTCAAACAGTTTGCCTTCCTATTTGACTTTCGGTTCAGACCATTATGGTCAAGTCAAAGTTCAATTGAACTTTGCAACGTGATCATAATCACGAAGGTATTAATCCCTTGCGATTGCACCTTCTGATTACCACATTTAGTAGGCGAGATGACGAGTCAAAGTTTTACGAGTTAAAAGTAAAAAAGAAAATGTATAATAATGCATTGTATGACGAAAATGTTTTTGGGTTAAAACCTAAGGTTTTAACACTAAACCAGTTTTATAACATTGTTAGACATGTTCAAACATGTCTAACTCGTCATTTCTAGTTTAGTGCTTATTTCATTGTCGTAAGTCGAGAGGTTTTACTACCACTTTGACTTTCGAATCGACCCGTTTGGTCAATCTTAGCATTCGAATCTGAGGTTATACCTTATAGTCATATAGTTTGATTAGTTATATGATGAGTCGATTTTATGTACTTTTAAAATGCCGAAAACATCCTTTTGGCGCATAAAATGGTTTTAAACATGTAAGACCATAGTTTTGACATCTAAACTGATATTATAACATAATCAAACTTGTTTTGACATATAAGACTTATCGTAGACCAATTTAACCATCCAAACCCATAGTTACGCTTGCGACTTAGTGGTAACATTTTACAAGTCGTAACGGGCCAAAGCACTTAGAAACTCTTCCAAATCAAAATGTAAGGTATTATAAACCATATCATACAAGTCCTAACACTCGTTTGGTCTATACTCCGATTAAAGTCTCGACACACTAACATAGTATTTCGATACATTAGGACACACTTTAACTCTTCAATCCTTGAGCTTTGTTTGATCATTTGAACAAGACATTTACACAATCCCAAGTGAGTACATAGCCCCCCTCTTTAATGTTTTCAAAAGTTTTTGGGTGATTCATATGTTCCTATCACTACTTTCTTGTTTTCATGACATTATACATGTTTTGCTTATCTATTACATATAGTACATGATTTCGAAGACATTTTGCTTTGTACGTTGACTTAGCGTACCTAGTATTTGATTTCAAAGACATTTTTGCTTCGTATGTTGACTTAGCATACCTAGTACATGATTTCAAAGACATTTTTGCTTTGTATGTTCACTTAGCATAACTAGTACACGATTTCAAAGACAACTTTGCTTTGTATGTTTACTTAGCATACCTAGTACATGATTTCAAAGACATTCTTGCTTGGTATATTTACTTAGTACACCAAGTACATGATTTCAAAACATTTTCATGACATGCTACATTGTTTAAGACGTATTGGTGTGTTGAATATACAATGATACATTCATTAACATTGATCACGCCGACCGGTAGTATGTAATGGTACCATAGGATTGACAATCCTATTCTCGCTTCCTAGGTTTGTTTGGAAGTGACTTTAGGGAATGACAGAATCCAATGAACATTTGATAAACCTTTGTCTTTATATGGGTTTGTCTGACAATCAACAAGACTTGAATATATTCGCCAACAATCCATATATATGTGTTTAAACAATAAAAGCAATTGATTTATAAGACAAGAGTTTTTGTTTAAACAAGACCTTTGTGTATTCAAAACACCTGTTTTATACAAGACATTTTGGGCATTGACAAGACATTTTGGTTATTTTATACAAGACATTTATTTTATGGTTTAAACAAGACTTTTGTTTACCATACAAGACATTGATTTATACATAGACATTTGTTTATAAATAACATTCAGTTTATACAAGACATTGTTTATACATAGATGTTTATTTATAAAAGACATTTGGTTTATACATGACATTGGTTTAAATAAGATATCTCAATTGTTGGCTCATGGTAAGCGATTTAAATGACGAGACATGTGTAATATGATAAAAGCATGGTGGATACGCCACTGGTACTTCCTATATATAAGTTCTTTCATTATATTACATAACAAAGCGTTATCTAAACCACTTCAAACAAAATACAAGACATGACATATTTATACAAGGCACGAGTTATTTTGGTTATTAAGTTAACCATGCATCATTCTTTTAAATCATTTGATTTTCATGTGATTTCATAAAAGAAACATTTTTGTAAAGGATCATGGCTACTTTTGTGACAGTTGAACATTTCTTTTAACTTTCAAAGCCATAAATCTTCATCACAAATTCTATGTTACTCACAGATATTTTTATGCTGACATTTTATTTTCACATATGTTTCAGGAGCTAGTGTTTGACTTTGAGCATGCTTCACATAAGGCGGACTTGGGCCTTAGTGACTTTAAAATTTACAAGACAATTGTTGTGTTTTTTATTTCATTCTCCCAAGACAATGTAAACAATTAAATTCAATAATACAAAACTTTATGTACCATGTGTTGTGAAACAATAGTTCTATGACATGACTCCCCGACGTTTCTGCCGCGATTTGTTGTTTTACGCAGTCGGGGTGTTACACATCTGCTGACAAAAAGTTTGAAAAAGGAAAAAGAAAGAAAAGACAAAACCTATTTTGTGATTTTCGTTAAAAGAAAAACCATGTTACCAAAAACTTTTTTCTTATAAAAGCTTATGATATTAACAAAACAAGTGTGATCATTGATTCTCCAAACTGCACAATTTGTAATAAAACAACTTATAAAACTCAAGAGTGTGTTTATCTCAGAAACTTTGATGTGAAAAGGAATGAGTATAATCCAAAACACTGGAGAGTTCAAATACTAGTACTTCAAAAGGAAATTCTAAACAGACCTTTGTACCTATTGGAACATTTGTTACCAAAGCACTTCACAAAACCTCTGCTCCCAGAGAAGTGTAGGTAACAGATGCACCACCTGACAACTAGTACCCTAGAGGATATGGCCAACCAATTTACCAAATGGTACCTCTTAGTTATGGGGGTTTCAAAAGGCTCTCAAAACCAAGAGTAAATAGGCATCCTCATGGTTACTATCATCTGGTAGGAGATGGGTCTCAAAGATGTTACAAAGATCTGTTCAAACCACTTACCATTCTTCTAAATTTGAGACTGACATGTCTGTGACCCTTTCCAAAGCCATTTTGGCTTTGGAAACCCACCTAAACTAATTAATTACCACTATGCAGGGAGCTTCTACTTGCCTTGATAGTTTATGGTATGTAGACAGTGGAGGCTCCAGGCACATGACAGGATGTAGAGTCCTTCTCAAAGACTGCATGGCTCATAGAGGGGGTGATATATCCTTTGGTAATAATTCAAAAGGGAAGGTGCTTGGGTCAGGAACTGTTCAAGCTGGAAAACTCAAATTTGAAAATGTCTATCTTATTGACAATCTGAAATTTAATCTTCTTAGTGTTTCACAAATGAGTGACAAGGGCTCTGGGTCATTCTTACTAAGAAAACTTGTCAGATTGTTGGGCCAGAAGTGGTTAAAAAGATTGATCAAATCATAGCTGAGAGCAAAGTACAACTTGTTGCTCATAGGAGTGGCAATGTGTATGTGGTTGATATGTTGAAGGATAATCCAATGTATGATGCATGTCTGTTTTCAGCTGCCTCTAACAAAGAGACAGAACTATGGCACAGAAGACTTGGGCACACAAATCTAACAACTATCACCACACTCTCTAAACAAGGCCTTGTAAGAGGTCTACCACAAAAAACATTTTCACAAGATATGAACATTGTGTTTCCTGTTTAAAAGGAAAACAACATAAAAGTTCATACAAGCCCATTGGTGAGTCCAAAACAAGTCAATGCTTACAATTATTGCATATGGACTTCTTTGACCTTGTAAAAATCATGAGCCTTAAACAAAAAAGGGATTGCCTTGTTATTGTTGATGATTTTTCTAGGTTTACTTGAACTTACTTTGTGCACTCCAAGGATGAGACTGTAGGTATCTTGCAAGGATTTGTAAAACAAGTCGAAAAGTGATTTGACCTGCCAGTAAAAGTCTTTAGGAGTGACAATGCACATAGTTCAGAAATAAAGAGTTGAATGATTTCTGTGTGTCAAAAGGAATTGTAAGGCAGTACAGCATTCCAAGAACACTAGAACAAAATGGGGTGGTTGAAAGGAAAAACAAAAATTTGATTGAAGCTGCCAGAACAATGCTTGCAGACTCAAGTTTACCCTTAACCTTTTGGGCAGAGGCTGTAAACACTACTTGCTATGTGCATAAAAGAATCTTGATAAACCCTAGGCATCAAACAACTTCTTATGAAACTCTGTATAAAATCAAACCACAATCTTACACTTCAAAATCTTTTGATGCCCATGTTTTATTTTGAACTTAAAAGATTCAATTTCAAAATTTGCAGCCAAAGTAGATTGTGGTTATTTTCTGGGATACTCAACCACTACTAAAGCCTATAAAGTCTTTAATTCAAGGACTAGGTGTGTATAAGAGACCTTGAATGTAAAGTTCAATGAACTTTCTTCATTAAAAATCCCAGCAAACCCTGCAGAATTGTTTGATCTAAAAAATATACATTTGATGATGTGTCTGTCAAGACTAACCCTGCAGGTATACTACAATCATCACCACAAGACTATGGATATGACATTGTGATTCCACAATATAAAAGTCACTTCCACAATTAGAGGAATAGATGTTATTAACAACTGTGAAAACTCTTCCCACTGCTAGATCAACTAGTGCTGATCCTCAATCCTCTTCCATCTCATCAAATATAACCTCTGTTGATAAAGTCCAACTAGTGTGGATAAAAGTCATCATGTTTTCACACCTCTCCCTCCAATACCTCCACCTCCATTTCAAACAGATGTTGGCTCTTCAAAATTGCCAACAGATGTTAGCATAGAGGATTCCCATGCAGCCTTCACCTCAAAATGCCATTATTCCATATAAGGGAGATCTAATCTACCTTAAAAGTCATCTATCTGATCAAATCATTGGCAACATCAATGAAGGGATGCTCACTAGAAGTCAATCCCAAAACATTTGTCTTTTACTGGTTTCCTATCTCTCACACAACCTATCAAGTACCAAGAGGCACTAAAAGACAATAGTTGGGTAGAAGCCCGCCCTGCAAGAAGAGCTCCTTTAGTTTAAAAGACAACAAGTATGGGAACTTGTACCATTGGCAAGAATAAAGCTAGGCTTGTGGTTCAAGGTTACAGACATGAAGAAGACATTAACTATGATGAAACATTTGCTCCTGTAGCAAGATTAGAAGCCATCTGACTATTCTTAGCCTTTGCTGCCAACCACAACATCAAGGTGTTTCAAATGGATATCAAAAGTGCATTCTTGTATTGTAAGATCAAAGAAGAGGCATACGTTTGTCAACCTCCTGGTTATGAAGATGCAATTTATCTTGATCATGTCTACAAGCTTAATAAAGTTTTGTATGGTTTGAAACAAGCACCAAGAGCCTGGTATGAAACTCTCTCCAGTTTTCTCTTATCCATAGGTTTTACAAGAGGTAGAATTGATAAAGCCTTGTTTTTAAAATGGAGAGGAAAAGATTTGATGCTTGTCCAAATTTATGTGGACGACATCATTTTTGGATCCACATGCACTGCCATGTGTGAAGAGTTCAGACAACTCATGGCAGCAGAGTTTGAAATGAGTGCTATGGGTGAGCTCCAATGCTTTCTTGGTCTTCAAGTAAAGAAATTGCAAAATGGTACTTTCAATCATCAAAGTAAGTATGTCAAAGAACTACTTACAAAAACCATGTAGCACACCCATGGCAACTACAAAGCTTGTCACTGTTGATGACAAAGACGACTTGGTTGATCAAACTCTATATAGAAGCATGATAGGTTCTTTATTGTACCTAACTGCATCAAGGTCAGACATCATGTTTGCAACATGTGTTTGTGGCAGATCCCAGTCAGCACCTAGGAAGTCCAATCTCATTGTTGTAAAAAGGATATTCAGATACATAAAAGGTGCTCCCATACTTGGTATCTAGTATCTAGCTAATGGAAATATTGAGCTTTCAGGTTATTCAGACAGTGATTTTGTTGGATGCTACACCACAAGAAAGTCAACTTCAGGAGGCTGTCAATTCCTAGGAAATTGCTTAGTGTCTTGGCAAAGTAAAAAGCAAGTTGCAGTATCAACATCCACAGTAGAAGGTGAATATATTGCTGTTGCAAGCTGCATTACTCAACTCCTATGGCTTCAAAATCTATTGCTGGATTTTGGTGTAACTACTCTAAAGACTCCTCTCATGTTGAATAGTCAAGCTGCTGAAAACATCATAAAAAATCCAGTCTCTCATTCTACCACAGAACACATTGACATCAAACATCACTTTGTGAGAGATTGCTATGAAAAATGTTTGATTTCTCTGCATCATGTTCCCACTAAAGATCAACAGGCAGATGTTGTAACCAAAGCATTAGATACATCTACCTTTGAAAGTCTGATCTCTAGGATTGGTATGGAAAACATGGAATAAAAACAAAATTTTGTTTTCCGTGTGTAAATAGCATCAAAATGTTTCAGAAAGTCAAAAATCCATCCTTAAAAATAGCTAAAATTGAAATTTTTCAATAAATCTCTAAAGTCTGCTCATAACCGCTGTTTCTCCAAACCTCTGCTTGGCATGAAAATCTATCCATTGCTAAAAGTGTATCCTCTGTTCTACATCCACTGTTGGTGAAACCACTGTTTTCCCAATCTATTGATAATCTATCCTCTGATAGTGTAAAATCACCACTGTTCAGAACCATTGTTGGTATCCAGCAGAGGCTTCCAAACAACTGTCTTCCATTATCCAACAGAGTTTACATTTGGATAGATATTAGCAATCAGATCTTTTGAACACCGTTGCCACGTCAGCTTTCACTTTTTCCTTTATAAACCATGTTCCATCCAAACAGAGTTTTTCATTGGCGTATTGAATTCAAAAATTTTCCAAAGCGGTTATCTTCTTTACTAACCCTCATTCATTCTTCAATCATGACTCTAAACATCAAAACTCCCCACAACTACCTTCCTATTCTCGAGAAAACAGATAATAATGCTGCTTTTCATGCAATGATCGATGTTTTACAAACATCATCATAAAGGATATTCTATTGGCAAAGGCTCCAATCTATGTGGACATACTTCGACAATTTTGGACAAATGCCAAAGTTGAGATTCAACACAAAAAGCCATTTGTTATTATGTCAAATATTGAGTAGTCTCTTGTCCAAATTTCTCCATCCACCATTTCCACCACATTTGGTCTAAATGACCTATATGACCCCACTTCCTTCTTAAAAAAGGATTTACACGATGAATTCATTGAGCGTGGTTATGAAGGTCAAATGAAAGATATTACCATCTATAAACCTGAATTTCCTGCTGTCATGAAATTCAGTTTCCATACTTTACTGTTGTGTATGTCAGCCAAGATAACTGCTTTTAATGAAATACCTTTAAACATTTAGTATCTGCGTTCTGCTATTTTAACAAAATCAAAATTTAATTTTTCCCATGCATTGTTTACTGACTTGGTTGCAAACTACAACAACATTTCAAAAAAATAAAGGTTTTCTTATACACCCTAGGTTGTTAAGTTATTATCTTCAAAAACAAGTTTCTGAAACTGATTTTCAACAAGGTGTCATTTGTGAAATTGGCAGCCTTAAACATGAAACTTTTACAAGACTCTCTAACCAAAAGCCAAAGGTTTTGAAAACATAAGCAAAGGGGAATGAGCAAATTTTAGGTACTAACACATCCACTGCTCAAACCTCTTTTGCTGAGCCCATTGCTCCTAGTGAACATGGCACTATAACTAGTGTTGTGTAACCCCCACCAGAATCTACCAAAAGAAAACTTTCCAAATCCAAAAAGCCCTCCACAAAGAAAACCAAAAAGGTAACTCTGGAAGATGAGATCTCAGAGGTTATACCTATGACAACACAAATGTCACTTGAAACCACTGCAGCTACTTCCTCATAGCAGTTGGCATAAAAATCTCCACCTAGCCAAAATCCTCTTGATTCCTCACAAAAGGAACAAGTTGTATCCACAGGGACACCACATGATGAAGTTCTTGATTCACTTGAATCTATCTTCCACAGCCCCTCTCCCAGGGCAATGTCTCTTTCTACACCACAACCCACTCCCACTTCTCCAATACCACCCACATTTCTACCTTTGCTTGATGCAATAAAGAAAACTCAAACAGAAATCAGTCCATCTCACTCATCTATTAAAGAGAGTCAACTTCTACATTTAACTAAGTCTGAGAAAACTCTATCTGCTAGCCCACAAGCATTTGAGGAGGCTACACCCCTTGATTTACAAGTAACTCTTGGTGGTATTTCAAGTGAAGCAGCTACTACAACTTATGACACAACAGTGTTTCAGTTGGACAGTGGTTACATTAGTAAGACTTCTTTGAAGGCAACAACTGCTGAGGCTACAACAGTAACCTCTGTCCCAATTGGAAGTCCCCAGTACCAAGACACAGTGGTATTTGGTTCTGAAAACATTGAAGTTCCTCATGTTAATGATCGAAATGCAACTACCTCTGGTAGGAATTTAGATGATCCTGTTAACTTAGGTAACAAATTAAAATACCAAAAATTGATAGAGAGAATCACTACCATGGAATCATCCATTGATGAAATAAAATCCATGATGAAATAAGTGCTAAAAAATTCTCAACCTCAGCCACACCAACTCAAAATGCTGATGAGCTATGGAAAGTTGTGTAACCAATTATCCTAGCTCAGAGACAATTGGCGGATATTCAGCAAGAGACACACATGAAGTTAATCAGAAATATGGTCGAGGCTATATACAAAGATACACAAGCAGATATTAAAGCCATCAAATATCATTTATTGAAGACAACTGGCTCTGCCCGGCTACAATTATGTTGAAGAAACAGAAGATGATGCCAAAAAGGGGGAGAATAATTCACTGAGAAAGTTGCAGCCTGATTCAAGTGTTATATCAAAGGTGCAACAATAGCCAGAAACTACTACTATAGCATCTGATGCAACTTTGGGAAAAGGGATTGATGAGACCCTAAACAAAGAACCTGAAAAGATTGTTGATGATAAGTAGAAAAGACAAGATACAATTGAAACTAAAGCCTTAATGCTGAGTAAAGAAGAAAAAAGCCAAACAGATGGAAAAAGAAGATGTTGGTACTTCAAGAAAAAGGAAGTATGCAAGAAAAGTTAGAATGTCACCATTTCTAAAACTAGTGTTGAGGCTATTCTTGATGTATCCTCTGTCTCAACACCACAAAACAACCCAACAGATGTTAGGGTAGATGTTGTGACAGCAGATGCTGGAACAACAGATGTTCTAACAAATGTTCCCCAAACCACTGCTCCTATCACATTTCACACTTTAACACAACCTACTTCCACTCCGTCAAGAATTCCTTCACATCCACCATCACAAAAGATCAAATTCCAACGCAAAAGAAAAACTTTTGTTGTTGATGAAGGTGGACTCCACCCTCATCATCTTCACATACAGACACTTCACCTCCACCCATGCATCTATCATCATCATTCCTTCCACTAGGTATACCCCCCCTTGAATTGTATGTAGTAAGAGGGAAGATAGTCTTTCTACAAGATAGAGGATCCTAAACAAAGAAACTTTCCATCTCTTCTTGGGTATCGAAGCCTAGAAACCTTGATAAGTATCTGAAACTAAAGGCTAGAGAAGCAGAAACTATTACAAAGGAGATGTTAAAGGGTAAGGATGAAAGGGCTCTACAAAGATCCATGCAATTTCAATTGAGCAAAGTGAGAAACATTGAAGATTTTGCTAAGGATTTGAGTAAGTCCATGTCTGAAAAGCCAACCACTGATAATCCTGAATTAAAGCAAGACTATCTTGATCACATCATGAAGCACAAACCTTATAAAGCAACCAGAGCACAGTTCAAGGATTGGTCTACAAATGAGCTTAAAGAGGAGATTGATAGAATTATAAATATGGCCAAAGATTCTTCATTAAAGCCTACTCCTCCTGGTTGGAAAAGGGACAAAAAGATTGATCAAAACCAAACTTTAAAGCTCAAAAGAAGGAAGGAAGAACTTGTTGCTGCTAACTATGGCTCTGCTAGGTCTGTTGCAAGATGGTCTGAGTCTAAGGTTATTGATACCTATAGAAGGCTAGAAGAGCTTAGAAAGAAAGATCCTTCTATCTCAAGAAAACCAGACTACTCACCAACTACCAGTGCCCCTCAACAAACCATATCTCTAAAAGACCATCTTCAACCTTTGTCTTACCCATAACAACCTTGAATCAAGCAAAATGGCAAAAGCAGATGGAAGAAGAAGATCAACAGAGGTATGAAGAACAAAGAAAATAGGGAATTAAATGTCAACTTCTTTATCATACTGATGTTGCAAGTGATAAACTCATAGAATCTATATCAAGACTTGTTAGCAGACCCTCTTCACCAAACTCATCATAAATAACTCTTCTCCCAAGAAAACCATCTAACTTAAAAATTCTAAAATGGAAGTCATCCACAGACACCCATAAATTGACTTTGCTCAGGTCAGATGGTAGAGCTCAAAAGATAAGAATGGAGGATGCATATGGTCTGGATGCAGCTAACCTCCAAGATCTAATGAATCTTGAACTTAAGCGATATTGAAGACATGATCTCCCTGGACTTTGAACTTCAATTTAAAGGACAAATAAGGGAATCATTGATAAGGAATAAAGATCAAGAATAAAGACAAGTTTTGGCATCATTTGTTCTTGGGGGAGATCGTTGGAAATTTGACCTTACAAAAAGAACAGATGATAGAAAGCCAAAATACTCTACAACCTCTAATCCTTATAATAAATTAACGTCTGCTGAAGCCAAGCTTTGTTGAAGACAAAGGTCAAAGGTCTGCCCTAGCAAAGCTCTGATGAAGACTCAAAGGTCTACCAAGGTAAAGCTCTGCTGAAGACTAAAGCTAAGGTCTACCAAGGCAAAGCTCTACTGAAGCCTCAAAGGTCTGCCAAGGCAGCTCTGCTGAAGACTAAAGCTAAGGTCTGCCAAGGCAAAGCTCTGCTGAAGCCCAACAGAGGATGTCTCATCAATGCTTACTATCAGATGTTGTATTATATAGTTTATAGGAGTGCTTAGTTTAGCAGATGTTGTAGTTGGTTTTAGTTTGTTACATGTCACTTTCAATGTGACGTCAGCCTAAGATGCTCGGTGGTTTGCTCTGTACAATAAATATAATAGTGTGTGTACTGTTCTATTTATCACTTCACTTGACATTTTGTGTACGAGCAAATCAGAGTGATCTTAGGCTGAGGGGAGTTTGTAATCATTCATGCATACGTAAATTCATAAATTTATAAAAGCATGTTTGTGAAAGCAATCTTCCTGTTGTTGTGAATTCAAAGTTTATTATTTCCGCTGCACTATTCATACATGTTATCCACTTCCATTGATTTAATCTTAAACATTCACAACAATATCAAACTCAGATCCTAACATCAAGATTGGTTTGAAGACAGACTTGAAGAATTATTTGCAGTGAAGGTTTTTTGTATCTTCAAACTTTGTGTGTTTGCCACATAACTGCCTTTGTAATGCAAGTTAACGTCTTGTTGTATATGTGATCCTTTGGTTTTCGCCATTTTTTGCATCTCCAATTCATGACCATCCAACTTTTCGATAAATCTTGACAAATTGATTGTACTGTATTTCGGGCTTTTTTTTTCAAAATCGTGAGATAAGTAGACCATTCACTTTCTGGTAGCGCATCAGCAAGTTTGTCTACCAACTCTTCATTATCTTTATGTATGCCCAACCTTTTCATCTCGACCACAAGATGACAGTACCTCTCGATCAGCTTTTTTATGCTCTCACCTTTTAATAGATTAAAAATGTCAAATTCCTTCTTTAGCAACGCTTTTTTAGCTTTTATCATCTGGGTACTCCCTTGGAATTTCACTCTCAACGTATTCCAAAGTGATTGAGCATCGTCGTCGTGTTGCAAAGGAGACAAAATATCTTCTTTAATAGCTTGTTGAAGAATTTTTAACATTTTCTTTTCATTCATAAACTTCTCCTTCTCTATCGGTGCAAACTGCATCAGTGTCTTTTCTAATTTGTTCTCACCGGTTGGTATTGTATATTTTTTCAACTGCATATCAACTATTCAGATAATTCGCTTGCAACCAATTCACGAATTTTTCACTCCAACCAAGTCTTCTAAACACATCAGTTTCCAGGGTTTCGTCATTGTCCCCATTTCATTTTCAAGATTCATGTTTTGTGTTGCGGCATTTGTAACGGTGGATTGCAAATGCATTGAAGAATTCGGTTTCCATTTTTTCAGAAAAATTGGTCAAAAATTGCTTTGTCCGAAGGGAATCTTGTGTGGAGTAACACTTCATGCGAACTAAAATCAAACAAACACAATAACACTGATTAAATTTCACTTCATGCGAGTTGGTATGTCACCTCGTGCGAAGTGGATGTTCACTTCGTGCGAAGTGATGGTATGAGATCGTGCGAAGTGTGTTAAAATTTCACCTTTTTTGCATTTTTGTCATCATTTTGATTGTTTTAAGCTCTGATCTTTTCAAGGGTTTGACTATAGTGGATTTTACGTATTATACTGAAAAATCAGTCCATTTTATCCATGAAATTGTTGAAAATGAAAAAAATGAGATGTATGAGTAAAATAGAAGTGTAGAATCTTGATCAAGTCTTCAAATCAGGCCATCCGTAGCTCTGATACCACTTGTAGGATCTGCTTCTCCAATAAGCACAAGACCTTATCTGATTAACTAGTTATAACATGTGTGGAATCCATTTTATAACAAGCGACAATATCAAGATTATTGTTTAAAGTTTATTGTTTCATTAATGTGAATAATGTGTACAATCCTGAAACAAACTGTGCAGGGCTTCGCCGTACCCTCTACAAAAGTGTTACAGACTCAAGACATCAATTCACCTATATATAGACAATCTAGATTGTATGAGTTCGGCTTGCCACTTCGTACGAGGTGGACTCACTTCGTGCGAAGTGATCTTCAAAACATCAAAAACTCAAATCTAACAATCCTGAAACAAATTGTGCAGGGCTTCACTGTACCTCTACAAAACTGTTATAGACTCAAGACATCAATTCATCTATATATAGATAATCTAGATCGTATGAGTTCGGCTTGCCACTTCGTACAGGTGGACTCACTTCGTGCGAAGTGATCTACAAAACATCGAAAACTCAAATCTAACAATCATAGCCCTATTACAATGACTTGACATAACCCTAAGGCGTAGGCTATAGACATTCTACATCAACATAAGCAAGTCTTATCATCTATTCTAGGCTATACTAAACATTTATGAGATAAATACTGTTACATTGAGAAAACACTTTCTAAGTTATCCTCTATTAAAGTTATACAAACATCTGTTTGGCCTAACAGATGTTAGGTCTTCTTTATCAGACCTTTGGCTTGATCAGGGTTTTGGTCTTCAATAGATGCTAGCCTTCAACAGATGTTGATACTCTTGAACAACGGTTCCAAGTCTTCAACATATGTTAGCCATGCTGTTAAACAGATGTTTTGTATAGGTGTTCGAGATTCACTATATTTGGCGAGAGACTGGTTCAATCATTTCTTATTTCTTGATCAGTGGATCATGCTTTGCTTTTAGATATCATTTGTTCTTTTGTTGGTCCAACAAGTTCTATACGTTTCCTTACCATGAGTCGACAAATAACTAACATGAGAGTTGGTGACAAAATTAAATGCTAAGGCTATAAGAACCATAAAAAGTTGTCTTCGAATCACGCTTTATGATACCTTACATATTCTGAAAATTAATCAGAATTTAGTATCAATACTTAAGCTATATCATGACAGTCGTGAGGTATGCATAGCCAACATAAAGTCACTCTTACCTTAATCTCTCGTATTATTTGTTATTAATTTCTGGATAGAAACCTTAATAAAATGGAACTAGATGATACTATATTCTTTCACAATTTTTGTTATCATACAAATGAGAATTTAACAAAAGGAAAATGAGACTTACAAATTTCATCCATTAAAACTAAATTTCATAAGAAATCGTGACTATGCGAATAAAAGATATCACACTGACTAGCATGTCAAACTCCATGGCTGAATCTGTTGGTCTGTCTACTGTAAAAGGTATTATATCTATATGTTTTCCATTACATATTTAGAGAATTGCTCAATACCTAATACCTCATATGCACCTTATGATACATCGGTCAACTTGTTAACCGCTCCATATGATATTATAAAATCGTAGTAGTTACATGATGACACACAAATAAAAAATCAAAGATACATAACTTATACAAATTTAATAAAAAATCAAAGATGCATAACTTATACAAATTGATTTTAAGCATTGTCCAATATCCTAAGGTCATGTGGACCTAGTGCCATATGGACCAATTGTGATTTTACAACAATACGAGACACTAATGTTTTATGTAGGATCACCCACAATTCGTCAGCAAACAAAAAAAAGACGAAAGTAGAGCTTTAGATAATGAATTGTGTGATTTTAGCATATAACCAGAACTACATATCACGAAATACACAAAAAAAAGTCATTACATCCATAATTGAAACACAAATTATACAAGAGCTCGAAAGAGCAACACGACACATGTGAGGTCGTGGATTTAAGACTTACCAGCTCCACTTTCTTTTCACTCACTTTTCCTCCCCCTTTGTTCCATTTGTTAATTGTGATTTACCCATTCCACGTCATCTAAAATGAGAATAATTTCCCATCTTTTCTTCCTATCTATCCATGTCCCACATCACCCAAACAACAAACCTAAAAGATAACTCCACATCGTAAATTGAGAATGTTGGTATCTCAATCAAGTACTACTCAAACCCGAATTAAAAAGGTAAACAAATTTAATTAATCCTTGAACCCGAGATAAAGTGAGCCGAGCCAAGTTGGCTTGGTTTATAAACGAGCCAAGTACAAGCTCAAAATTTTAACTTGGTTTAAAGTTTGAATTTAGTCAAGATAGCTCGATTTTTGAACCAAATCCAAGCTAGCTTTGGCTGGTGAATAACCATATTTAATACATATATCGTTTTACTACTGCATTTTGTTTACACATATATATATATAACTTTCTATATTAATGGCTCAATTTTACCAGTCACACATATTCACTTTCATTGCACTTTTTGGGAGCTCCAACACTAGTTACGTAGATCTTTATAGTCGTGTAAATCTCTACTTGTGCAAAGACATACATTAGATTTGTATAAATATGGATTCATGAAAACGATACTATTTATTTGTCTTATGTGTAGACAATAACAACAGAATGACATAATGTTTAAAAACATAGCAATATACAACCTCCCTAATCAAAATGTCCAACCACCAGCAAAGAAGTGCCATTTGTACTGTACCATGGTTGCCCACATGCTCTAGTTCGGAACCACTTATATGTTGCTATCTTCATCAAGTTATTTACAATATTCATAGGAGTTTTTATCTTTTTGGTTTTGATTATTATTATTACAGGATTAATGCATATGTACTTGTTGACTTATTTTTATATGGATGTTACTTATTCAACTCAAAACGTTTGTACATTAAGTGATTTATTGAAACGATAGTGATACTTAATCAAGTCAACACTTTTGTACATTAAGTGATTTATTGCTTAATCAAGTCAAAACGTTTGTACATCAAGTGATTTATTGAAATAATTTGACTTATTTTTTTATGGATATTACTTAATCAAGTCAAAATGTTGGTACATTAAGTGATATTGAAATGATAGCGATTTTAACATTGAATTTCATTAAAAAAAACAACACAGCTGCACCAGCCAAAGGCCGGGGGACCAAAAGCATCCACCACACTACAACAGACTAAATGAGCACCACTGGGCCCAAAATATCAACTTACATTTTAACCTATGCTTGAACCATAAAAAACTAAAGGATCTAATATTTACAATAATTTCTTCAATTTTAACCTCTTTTTGCCGAAATTTTCTCTCATTCATAGCCTTCCAAATATTCCAGCTCGGCACAATGATGATTCCTTGAAGCGCAGACTTCTTAGTAGACATAAGTTTACATGATTATGACACTCCATAACGTCACAAATAGAGAAACCAAAAATAGGAGGTATCTAGTTTGATTATTTCATGCTTGTTAAATTTATGCTACCAAAACTTTGTTAAGACACCAATATTTATCATTAACTTTAGATGGTCGTTAAATACTACATAATTGTTAGAACGTATAAACACCTTTAAATATTGTTTTACTGTGACATATAAGTCGTTCACAGAACAACATAATTCAATATATATCTCTCCCATTTGATATAGGATGAACATACAGATACAAATACAAATATAAATGCTCATGCAATTTTCACTTTCACCACGAAGAACTGTATGTACTAATATCGCCCAAAAATATCATATCACCGAATAAGTGTATTAATAAACATAAAACGCCTCCATGTGTTAAGACCCGAACATTCAGGGTTTAGCAAAAGATATCTTTTTTGTCTCTTAACCCCTAAACATTTGGATTTTAAACAAAAAACCATTTTCTCAGTAATGGGCCTGGCCCAATAACTGGCCGAGCAAGAAACGAGAGTTCATGAATCATGGATTCTGCTCACGGTTTTTCTCCAAGCATACATTAAAAAACAATTGTCTAATTACATATGAGTTTTTATCCTTTTTTATATTATTATTATTATTATTATTATTATTATTATTATTATATTATTATTATTATTATTATTATTATTATTCTATTATTATTATTATTATTACTATTATTATTATTATTATATTATTATTATTTTATGAACTTCTTAACTACAATGAGTTTTTATCCTTTTTATATTTTTTGTCTTTTGTGACTTTTTTCAATATTTCTTTTTTCTTTTCTATTTTTTTGGTTTTCCTTTTCCATTTTTAAGTTTCAATCGAAACTAGTGTTATACATGTAACAAAATGAACGATCTAATACTGACCGGACAACGTCAGTACCGAAATTGATATTCGTTTTTATTGTTTCGATCAATGTGAACACATCTCGATATTTTTTTGGTCGTTTCATGATTTTTTTTGTTTCTCTTTCGGTAAGTGTCGGTATCTTAATAAACCGAACCGTTGTTAGACGAATTTATGTCATTAACTTTATTTTTACTATTGCATCTATGTTTTATTAAAAATTGGGTCGCCCGTCGCTGAACACGGGTGTAACCCATTAGTTTAATAAAAGAGACATGATTTATAAATGAGTAACATTTTTTATACGTTAGGTGTTAAGAATATAAACAACACACTCCATAAATGATGTATATAATTTATATTTATAAGCAGTTGATATATGATTGCAAATTTATAACCGTTTTTTTCTCTTTTCCACCATGTTTGTCAAGCACGATGAAGCGATTATACATTCCTCCATTCTATTATGTTCTATCATAAAAATATCCATCAAGAAAAGTAAGACTGCCCCGGTGAGCCGTGGAGAGGGAGCAAGCCCATCCACGCCCCAAACACCCCACCCTCATTGTTTTGGGTGTTGTCCTTTGGCCGTAGACAATATCTTCATGGAGCCTGAGGGCAAAATGGCTTTGGGGTGGAAGATGATGATTGGCCAACCCAATTGGTTTGAATTATAGCCGTTAACCAACAACTAATTTTTAAGATTTTTCCAATAAAAATAATATCTCAATTACCTTATATAGAATGTGTAATCACGTAATTGATATTCAAAATCACGTAATGAACTATGGGTATTCAAAATCATGTAATTTGTTTTAAGAAAACTATAGGAATATGCTGCTCTAATTAAAGAGAATAAATGTTCGTTAATACGGTGTAATTGTTTTTAAATATTAATGCATGAAAAAATTATAGCCGTTTAAAAATCAAAAGAGAAGGTTATTTCAAGTACGAAATCAAGCCAATGCCACTTGTCCATCTCTCTCCGTATACCTACACTTCGTATAAAAGATTCTTGTTGTATGGGATCTTTTCCTTGTTTTTTAAATTTCCGTAAAAGAAAATTGTTCAATGCAAAAGATGCTAGTGTCTTTTAAGATGGTTGACTTTTATGGTACACTATTATGATGTTACGGAAACTATGTTTTTCTACAGATACATTATATATGTAACAATGATGAATAATAACTCTACCGATCACATGTGATATGGATTATATAGCATTTGTTCGGGTTAATAATACAATACCGGTGGTTAGGTATGCACCTTTATTGTTGAGGATGTGGGTTTGATCTAAGGTCGGTCTAACACGACACGATTAACACATAATGACTTAAGATGTTAGATGCAAAGTCATTTTTTTGTTCATACTAGGGGGGATCTACTTACTGAGTTGCGGGTTCATACGAACTCACTCGGTTTCAAATTTTTAGTAGAGAGCCTATATAAAAAACCGGGGGAGCCCATAGATAATATTATGTATGAACCCATAACACAAAAAAATGATGGTTCAAGGGTTATCGACTCCCTACTTCTGAACGACATGTCCTGCGTCCGATTCTTGCAAATGACTGTCTTTACATTTATATAAATGCATCGTCTCCCAGTTCCCCACTCTGCCATTCAAACATAAATGCAATAGGTTAGTCACTTAATGCGAAGGATTATCATATGTAATCATAATATCTAACCATATAGTGTTTAACATTTAATAAGTTAAATTCACTCTAATCAGCAACTTTAGAGTTTGAGAAATGGAAAAGGGATTTTAAAATAGATGCTGAAGGTACTACAAAAATGAAGTTCAAGATGCCAGCCCATGGTTTGCTTTTTGATTTGGTGGAGTACATTAAGGTATGTCTTTGGTCTTATTAAATAAATAATTAATTTAATGTGTGAATTGTTCTTTTAAAGGTAATGGGTTATAAAATGATTTCATCTTATCACGTACAGGCCCTTGAAAGAAACAGAAATGTGTTCCTTTGGAAGATCTTGCTGCAAAATTTAAAGAACTCAAGTGGGCTTTTGTGTTCTACTCAAAGTGCCAAAGAGGTTTGTTTTACTTTCTAGAAATTTACAAGTATATATTTATATTTTGCAATAGTTGAAATTTTAAACAAAGTGTCACTTTTGATCATTTACTTTTATATGGATTGATTTGGGTCACCAAAGTTCATCTTAACCAAACAACCTCATCAACCATTTTGTTCAAGGATTAAGATTCTTATTGTAATAAAATTATTTTTGTCATCATAATTAACTTTTAATAAGCTAAAATGTTGGACAAAAAATGGTTGCGGGTCGATCCGACCCGAAATTTTTTATGTCCGGTACTACAAAATAGGAGCATTTTAAAATTGTGAACCCACTAAAACTGTTCATCATGAAAACGTTTAGAAACAGGTTAACACGACATACCCAATTTAGGGCAGAGCCGGCCTGCCGTAACTCGAGGCCCAAATTGTTAAAGGCTCCGAAAGTTTTATAAGCTTTTATGTATATATATAATATATATATATATATATATATATAATATATATTAAATTATATATTACACATAAAAATGTTGGTGATGTGTTGAAAAGAAACCATTTTAAGATAAATGTATATAGGTCTCAAGTTTAAGGCTTGACTCTAGCATCAAAATCTTTTTTTTTAATTCATTTACTCTTAACCACAATTTTAGATCTATTTTTTTATTCACTGAAGACCTAAATTTTTTTAAGAATTCTCGGGACAACCCTAGTTTAGAGGCAAGATAAGTTTCATATATGTAGTGAATTAAAGATTACCAAAAGTTCATAAAAGTCTTAACGAATTACATATCAATCCATAATAAGTTACTCAAAGGGCCACATATTATTATTTCTAAGTAAAAAATATAAACATGTTATTAACAGATTAACATGTGCTTAACCTGCATAGGTACGAATTTAATCATGTTTTTATGTGTCAACTGGTTTAAGATCCGAAACTTATTAATAAGCTCAAACATAAAACATATTAACTATGAACAAAGAACACTTAACTCCCTTGAACATAAACTATGGGGGAAACGAGCTGCAAAACCATTGAAAAACAAAGATAATCTAGACTTCTAATATTGGCAAACTCAAAAGTTGAGGAAAACCAATAGGAAACTAAGCAATCCTAAGTATGCTAATAAAAGTGTGTTCACTTAGTATTCTATGATTACACTTTATTAAATATATCTAAATTGTTACTTCAATTAAATAAGAGACGGTTGTACGAAAGAGAAATGAAAAAATCATGAAGCAAGAAAAGGATGCCAATAGGAGTGTCTCATCCAATTAATAATTTTATCATGTCTGCGCTTTATCATATGATACAAATATTTCATCATTTTATATTAAATTTTAGTTTATTGTAATTTTCGATAATACGACTTAAATTTTAGTTTATTGTAATTTTCGATGATATGATTATGTATGCCGACAAAAGAGAACTTAAAGAAAATGGTTGGTTGTTTTTAATATCAAAACTGTTTTTGTTAAGACTAATGGTTGGGTATCGAAATCATTTTCGTTAAGATTAATGGTTGGGTATCAAAATTGTTTTTGCTAAGATTAATGGTGTGTTATTTGAGATTAATATTAACATTATTTCAGTCCTATCTAAAATTTAGCTTATTGAAGATCGATATGTCTCAATTAGGTTATTTGACTTGTCAATTTAAAAGGTTTATTATTGCATTGATCTCCATAACAATTGAAAAGATTTATTATTGCATTGATCTCCATAAACTAGTTCACTAACCACTATTTGTAGTGGTTCAATCCAAGGTCCGACAACTTGTTATACATATTTTACAAGTCTAAAGAATGGACTAAGTTAATTATCATATTTTAACTTCTAAACTATTTAATATATTAGTCAAACCTTTATAAATAAGTTGGTTTAACTATAATAAATAGTTCATTAAACTTTGTGGTATTCAAAAATAGTTTACGATAGTATATAATTTGGTTATTGCAGAGACATGGGATAGCGAATATGTTCCTATAATATTCATTAACAACTTTCGTAAATTCTTTTTTGCTTATTCAATAAAATTTCTTTTTAAAATATTTGTTGATTAGGAGTTGCTAGTAGAAGAATTTGAAGTAGAAAAGAAACCAACACATAAACACTGAACACATAAGGGTTATGGTAGTTCTGTAGAGCGTTAACAAACCCACGTTAGTTATACTACAACCTCAATTTAAACCAAGAACCGTAGTAGAGAAATACAACCGTTGAGTCATCATTCAACTCAGGACCTCCGTTAGTCATAATACAACCTCAACTTAAAACCTAACACATATGATTAAAATTTACAAGTAAGCCTTTTACACGTTTGATTTGTATAATAATTATCTATATGTCATTATGCATGCAGAACTGTAGGTCCGTGATCCGGCGGTTCTAGACGGAAGTTTGGATAGGGATAGTACTAATCCGGTAGAATGTTATTAAGAAAGAAGTAGAAGCAGAGTAAGTGGAAGCATATATTCATTCATACCGAAAGAGTATACATCTTGTCAAGCTGGCGAAATCCTATAGAGATTTGCCAGCGTTTCCCATCTGGGAACTCCAAAACTTACAAAACTTTGAACACACAACACTATATATAGACATGACCCACCTCGTGCGAAGTGAGCATTTGGCCACTTCGTACAAAGTGACACATATGCACCGTTATCATTTGCACTTCAGTCGTGTGTTCGTATCTAATCTATAAAATATTCAACACGCGCTCTATCTAACCTATTCGTACAGTGACGGACATAAAGTGCAACAACAATTTCCCCCTTGGACGTCACTGTCGAAGCTTGATCTTGAACTTAAAATATAAGAGCCGTGTTCGAATATTCTTCAACTTCAATCAAGTATCTTGAAATCTTCAATTGATTCCCCCTTGATTGATGATTCGGGTTTGCATTATCTACTTAAAGCACCAATTCCCTCTGAAATAATTCTCTCCATAAATTAATCTTCAGGTTTTTGTTTGCACGATTCCCAACCTCCTCTAATTTGCTTAATTGACAAATTTTCTTGAATAATCACCAACTCGAAATTAATCGATGCAACATCTTCGTTTCAACTTTAACCACATCCGTGTTTGATTTTAGCGTACTCCTCCTATGCTCGATTCTAATATCTTCATAAACCTAACCAACAATTGATAAGTAACTTCGAATTACCGCAACGGTAAACTTCAAATCAATGAATACCCACGAAAATCTGAAATCCTGTTTTACGTGATCATATTTAAACATACTTTTGAAATATAGATAAGCAAAATAGTAATCTGCTCAATCAGTAAATCATCATTGGAATCAAAACATCTGGTAACACATCAGATCTGAGAAACATTCTTCCGCAATTAGAATCACTTTCTTTCTCTTCAGTCATAATAACCAGATATATAGCTATCTACGCTAAATCGGCGCAACTTAATCAGCAAGCATGTCATTCAACGTGGTTAGTCCAAGAAGAACAATTCATCTACTTGAAGACTAAAAATAATGGCACCTAAGACTATCATCAATCATTCGTGTGCACACAAAATATCTTGAATGACCTCAGATGTTCTTGGTAATTTTTGAAACAGCTAGCCATGTTAACACCTAAGACCATCACCGACTATTCGTGTACACACAACATATCTTAAATAATCTCAAATCCTCACTGGTATCAACGACTTATAATCCTGCTAACCTGATACCCATCGAAGTAAGGACTCTAATCCTTAAGCATCAATCTATATCACGATCTGAAAATTCTAAACCTCTTGTGATCACGAACTAACGAAACTAGATCTTCTGCATCCCCAGATAATCTAGAGTCGGAAACCACCCGAATACAGTTGCGAAGTCACGAATTTAAAAAATGTCGGAATCTTCATATATACGTGAAAATTTTTATTCCCCCTCATTTTTGCAAGTTCTAACTATACCAAATTTTTCACTGAAATTTCCCCTCAAATCTTGAAAATCAGTTTTTCAACAAATGTGGATTTAACGTTAAGGCCCATTGATAATCACTATACCAAATAATCATCATTCAGCATCGATATTAGTGACTACCCAATATCTTCAACCAACTATGATCGTATCATTAAATTTGTACTCTGAAGCTCTAGACGGTGTCCCCGAAGAACCCGGATTAGACGTTAAAATTTTGAAAAAAATTTGCAATCACCAAATTTTTTCTGGACACTCGTCTCGTCAATACGATCACCAATTTTTTTACTTTTTATTAGGCATTAGGTTCACTTCGCACAGCTGAACTTCACTTGGTGCAAGTGGATTCTTACTTCGTGCGAAGTGCCACTTCGTACGAACACGCATGATTATATTTTTCGATCCAAATTTTAATATCTTCGAATTTCGAGATGATTCTGGCACAGATCTGGTCGAAAATCAATTTCTAACAATCTATAGGTTCAATTTGACTTTTTGTTCATCGATTTTTGTTTATTTGATGTTTTACATCTAAAACCCTTCTAAGTCCATAATTCATGAGCGTAGGTGAATCAATAGATGATTAGTTCGATTAAATCGGTACCGTAGCTCTAATACCAATTGTAGGTCTGTGATTAGGCAGTTCGAGACGGAAGTTTGGGTAGGGATAGTACTAATCCGGTAAATGTTATTAAGAAAGAAGTAGAAGTAGAGTAAGTGAAGCATTCATTCATTCATACCGAAAGAGAATACATCATGTCAAACTGGCGAAATCCTTGAGAGATTTCGCCAGTATTTCCTCTCTAGGAACTCCAAAACTTACAAAACTTTGAACACACAACACTATTTATAGACATGGCCCACCTCATGCGAAGTGAACATTTGGCTTCGTACGAAGTGGTTTCACTTCTTCCGAAGTGACACTTATGCACCGTTCTGTGCTACACTTCAATTGTCTGTTCGTATCTAATCTATACAATATTCAACACCCGCTCTATCTAGCCTATTCGTACAGTGACGGACATAAAGTGCACCAACATGAACATATCGTAGAGACATACAAAAAACTGATGCGGAAAAATAATAATTAATCATTTATAGTACGATATGCGATTGTACATGGTCATTAATAAACTCGTCATTATTATAAGCGTTTACATAATACGTTTGGTCGATAGAACTTTAGTTATTGGATCTGTTAACATTTCATGAATGTTTTTTATACAAAGATTTAGTTTTCTCAACTCGTTCACAATGAACAACAATTTTATCGAAATTTAATCCAACACCCCTCAAACTATTATCGTTCAAGGAAATAGGGTAGCTGATTTATCACAGTAAGTCTTTAATATAATATTTATAGGAGTTAATAAACTTATGAATCCACTGATAAGTTTGCAACAATATTTAGTGACAATTGCTTTGTGATTAGCAACATATTATTTCATTATAACTTAGGTTTTTATTATCAGTTCATTATGACTCCTCCATGAGATAGAATTGGTCTGCTGACATAAGGATATACCCCGAAGTTAAATTTTATCATCTTTGAATATTACAAAGTTAGAGTAAGCAACCGTTTTGAGTTCTCAATTCTTCTTTCAATTATATCTCTCATTCTCTTTATAAATATTTTAATACTCCATGAGATACTTTACATTAATCTAGACATATCTAGTATGTTGCAATGTTAATAATAAACAAACTAGTATAGACTTGAACCTACATAAGGCTTCTAATTAATGAAGCACAAGAATATGACCTCACTGATCCTATTATCCTAGAAAGGAGAGCAATATTGTTTGTTACATGTGTAAGGACCCATTTCAAGGTAAAATTTATGGAACGAAACTAATGTCCCATTGGGTCTATCTCAATATGTTATGATATATATTATATAAGAGATATCTCTGAGATCTATTATATCAAAGTAAGTGTTAACAATGCTTTATCTTATGTAACATATACTTGTCAAAAGAATGTCATTTATTTAAGGACAAGTTTTTTTATAGTTACTCCCACTCATAATGAAAATAATCCACTTGATTTTTAATGAAATAATTGCATTAACTTTCATCACATTTGATGTTTGCATTAACCCATACATAGATGTTATTGGCTTATAGACAAAGTGTTCTTGACCTTCAGTTTAGAACTTTCAGATCGTTTTATGAACATGATAATATGTAAGTCAGTTGTTAGGGAATGTTGTTGTAATGTTCATCTAATGTAGCTCTCAATTGTTATAAGTTGAAGGTCAAACCTTTGATAATCAATCATGCTTTTTAGTATCTTAATGTTTATATTATGATTTAGTTTAGTTACGAACACCCTTAGGTGAGATTCAACTAAATTCCAAAGTTATTATAACACACGAATCAGTTTTGCAATAATGGCTTTATTCCACTCAGAAGTTTAATTGATGCCAATGGTTTAATGAAAGAGAATGTAGGATTAAAGTTTCCAAAATCCATTTCAACTCGAGTTAGGGAGGTTACATAATCATCAAAGTTATTAGGTTTTTAAACCTAGATGACCTTCTAAGTTAATTATTGAGTTTTTAGGAGTTTTAGTTTTATGGATTAGCTCTTGGTTAGGTTGTTATCATTTTCAAGATTCTAAGTATGTTAGAGTTGGTGAAGTATAGTGTACAAGAGTTGTAATCAGAGTAAAATTTTAAGTAAAATTAATGAATCTCTTCCCCCCACCTTTTGAATTTCTTGCAAGTCATGACAAAGACTTTTACTGCTCTCACTGACTTTAGAAGTCTTTAGGAACTCAGCATGCTTTGGTTTAATATTTAAAAACCAACAAATTCTAATAGAGAAATAAGTTAATGACATTAGTCGTTGTAATTTTCCTTTGTTTGAGGATTACTTTAGTTTGGCTAAGAAATTTGAGTGTCCACATTTAAGCAACAATGAAACTTTTATAAGGTAGCATTAGACTTTAATGATACAAGTTTTGATGGAAGAGTGTCGAGGTCGAGCGGTGTCTTGTGCAGAAGGTGTAAATTGAAGTAACGTGACGTTTTCACTCCCCCACCTATTGCAAATTATTATTAAGACACTTAATACTCCCACTGATCTTTGATATCTCTAGAAATGCTACAAGAGGAGTTTCAGTGATGTATGTGTGGTAGGAAACTGTCATACATAAGTTAGATTTGATTTGATTTCCTTAATATCCGGATGTCATAAGAAACTTAAGGACATATTTAAAATAAATCATGTTAAGTATCTACTTGAATGGATCTTTTTAAAACCATGGACCATAGGAGACATATTAAGATACAAGTAAGTAGTGTTTAAATGATAAATGAATTATGTTTGAATATTTCATTTTGAATAAGTACCACAAATCTTAGTGAAGTATAATGTTTGGTGGACCCATACTTCTTCCTTAAGTCAAGTAATGTTTAGGGCATCACACATGATTTAAAATTACTGAGAATGAGATTAGATGAAAAAAGCATCCTTCATCAGCCTTGTCATGATTCTCATGATATTTAGTTTCAATGAATGAAATTTTAGTGTCTCATTTGTCTTTTGTTAAATTCTCATTCGCATGATAACAAACTTTGTGAAAATATGTAGTATCATCTAGTTCTATCTTATAAAGGTTTCTATCTAGATGTTGATAGCAAATAATATGAGGGATTAAGGTAAGGGTGAATTGATGTTGGCTATGCAAACCTCGCAACTGTCATCATGTAGCTTAAGTATTGATACTAAATTCTGATTAATCTCCAAAATATGTAAGTTATCAAAAAACATAATTATAGGAAAACTTCTTATGGTTCTTGTAGCCTTTACATTTAAATTTGTCACTAACTCTCATGTTAGTTATTTGTTGACTTCTTGTAAGGAACACGTGTAGAACTAGACTCAACCTATCATGTGTAAATTGGAATATTAAGATTAACAAACTTAAGTATCATTAATAGGCGACTACCTATTTTAGTCCACTGTTCTTTTGAATTATAAATAGTCTCGTTGCTTATGCCTAGTCTAATATCATAATTATGTAGTGAGATTCTCCCTTGAAGAAACTTAGAGTTAGAAATAGTATTTATATTTTCTCTGTGGACCTTAGAACTATCTTCTTTTTAGGTTTTAGTGCTAGTGAGGTGAATAAAATCTTATTTTCTAGTTTTAGGCATTTCTTTTCTTGTACGTATGTTGCTGATGAACACAATCATTTTCCTCTGTACTTATGAGTGTTATTAGTTGATTTTAAGGCATCAAAATGTACTAATGGAAAAGTTAGTATGTAATGCACTAGAAAAATGTACTTATTTCTAAGTATAAGCCCTTAATTTTATGGGTCATGGTATTGTACATTATAATGTATTCACGGTTGCCATTTAACCTTATAATTTAAAATGTGAAATGAAGGCATGCATATTAGGGTTATTATGATTATCTAACTAAGTTCTTGATTTCATAAGAGACATTATGTTTGAGTCATCCCATTTATTATGCTATAGTTTTCTTCTGAATGATTGTTATAAGAAAAAAAAGCAGTAAGGATGCCATATCATGTCTTGAGGAATAATAAAAAAACAAGATGAGCTAAATGTTATTGAAACTCTTTATGAAATAAATTTATATTGGGTTTTGAAATTAGAGTCGTGATTTAGATGAGAAACTGAAAGAAGAATGTTATAGTCAGTAATGTTATTAGGTATTCAAGCAAGGTAGACTAAAGAATGATCATAAAATTAAGGAAGGATCATTAATATAAGGATCATTATTTAAAGAAGTTGTGATAAGTTTATTATTAACATCAAACTAATAGACTAGGTTAATTAAAAAATTTACTTAAACGAAAACAAATCATCTTTGGGTAGAAGTGAAATCATATAAGTATGTGTGCAAATAATTGTGACAAGTCACCTTTGTGCAGAAGCGTGACAATTATCTTAATTAGGATTGGGTTAGTTATGCTAGACATGAATGTAGCACATCACCTTTGGGCAAAAGTAAGACATTCTTGTATATAAAGCATAATAACATAGCTTTTAATTATACATGGACAATAAAATAGATGTAGCAAATCACATTTAGGCAGAAGCGAAACATCAATGCTCATTCAAGTGAATCTATCTAGTTTTGTTAAGGTTTAATGTATATAAGTATTACAAAACTGTTTGACTTAATTAATAGCAAACCACCTGTTTATGGACCCATAAGTGTTAACGGGATTTGAGTTCTCGACTGAACATTGGTTCTCGAGAAATCAGGGTTCTCGAGTAAAAAAGGTGTTCTCTGAAAAAATGGTTTTCAGGCAAATGAGGGTTTACGAGAAGTTAGTTCATGAAAAAAGGTGAGTTCTCGAGATTTAGTATTCTCGATAATTTTCTCAAGTTAAGTTAAGTTCTTGAGAAATGAGTTAATTCTCGAGGTTTAGAGTTCCTATATTATGAGTTCTCTAGTGTCAGAGTTCTCTACATATAAGCAGGTGAGCTCACGATATTTATGAGTTCTCTTGAGGGGGGGGGGTTCTAATATCCTAATGTAATTAATGAAAAGTTACTTAAAACTGAACTAAGACATGAACTGAGATTTTGGATTGATTTAGATGATGATGATAAAGACACTACCTAGGTTCAGTATCCTATACATGATTGACTGGTTTTCTATTAGTAATAAAATTGTTGTGGTACTAGGATCTTAAACCTAAAGGACCCTCGACCTTTCTCGAGAAGAAACCTTTGGAAACCTAAAAGATGTTAAATTACCGGTTCTAGCGGATTTCCTCACGGTCTTTCCAACTTTAATAATAAAGTACCCTAAATGACAATCTACCTCACAACGCGAAAGTCAAGGTAACTATGGAATCCTAATTCGACTTGATAAGCGAGTATTGGAAGGTAACCTAAGCCGATCTTCTCACAAAGTATCTAACCCTAGCAATCTAACAAGCTAGACAGACCGATAATATCTCAACTCACGAATATTAAGATTTGTTGAACACCTAGGCCTACTCATTCACGATTATAACTTCTATGGATACTACGTCTAGAAAACCATAAACTAATTAAAAACACAGAGTAATTAATCTAACATAACCTATAACTGAAAGACATCCAATAAGGAAACATGTGAGGTTAAGAATCATGCAATCAAACAAGTTAAGATACACATATACATCGAACCATAGAAACCAAGTCTTTACTTTATTAATCAAACCACAAACATAGTTCAAAACCGATAAAAATCCAAACTTTTATGCATATTCATCAATGACCTAGACAGTGTTAATTATTTAGCCTAACATCATTGTAAAAACAAGAGCAATTTAATAAAAAAAGTCATAAAACATAGTTGAAGATAGATAAACGAAGAAACCCGAATGGCAAAACTTAAGAAAACTTGATCCCGTGGCTCCGAACCTTCAACCGATGTTTCTCGATCTTAAAAAATTTCTCAAAGATCTCCAATTTTCGCCCTTGGTTGTAGTTAATTCGTCCAAATATTGAGATAATAATTAATAAGAGTTGTATTTAGGTTATATCATGTAAATCCTATCCAACTCAAATACTCTTATAGATTTAAGCCCATCGCATCGCGCGAGACACCCGAAGTCTACCGGTCAACAATCACCCCTCGCGTGACGCGAGGGGGCTTCCTATTCCCTGTCGGGCAACGCGACTGGATGAAATTCCTGGATATTTGCTTTTTTCATTGTTCGATAAATCGTGAATGTTCTGGTGCTCGGTTTTCTTCCAACTTAGCTCGTTTTCACCCGTTTCAGCTTCTTTTCTCTCTCCCATGACCTACAAATCAAACACTACTAAGTAATATACAAAGCCTAAATAAAAATGACACAATTTGGACTTGAAAACTACAAACTATACACGGAACTAAATGTACTTTGTAGTAAATAAAATATTCCCACACGTACCTCTTTTTCATCCATGAAAAACAATTATGCTATGGAATCATAATCAGGTTTACATCAAGTTTCAAAAACTACGTTACTTAACTTTAATATCTACTAACGTGTTAAGTGCAATCCACTTAAACCCAACACTAGTTTCCAAGCCTTTATCATGTTTATTTAATTTAAGTGCAATCAATCAACCTAGTGTCTCACACTTCGGTAGCTACAGTTCTACCTAATCCTATCTCAAGCTTATGAAATAAAAGGAACAGTCACTGGACTATTTCCTGATCATTTTATGCCAAAACCAAAAGAATTTAACATCTAAAATTTTTCTTTATTTTTTGTTCAGATGTTCCAATGAGCACTAGACATTTTTATACCTAACCTGGAGGTTGTCTCAACCAGAGTCACCATCCCCGAGAGTGACATCATGAGCTTCTGTATTTTTATCATTTTTTTCTTAACTTAACTTAGAGGGATTCGCGATCAAGGTCGCCATCCCCAAGGGAGATTCCATAGGCCTCGTTATTTATCTAGCTCATTTATTTTATGGAACACATTTTAGTTCTTTGACAAAATTTTTGACAATTTTAAGTTATAACATCATTTCTTATACTATTTTTTGCGGTCTCGGTTTCTTTATTTCTCCTAGATGAGTACCCACAAGTATCCTAACATAAATTAAGTGTATTAGCTCAAAGGAAACCTACCCACAAATCCCAAGTCAGATACATTGTCGACAAATTATCTTCTAATATATATATATTATTTGAAAACAAAACACTTCAAAATCAGGAACATTTTTCAAATTTTTATTTTTTTTGGATTTTCTATTTTTTCCTTTTTTCAAAATTTTTGACTCAAACGACTCAACTAAATCTGGCTAAGTAACACTATGACTCAAGTCTCTCATACCCGCAATTATAATTTGTATAGTCCCCAATGCAGGTTTGGAGACACGACTCAAAAAGAAAAATAAAGGCCGAATACAAAAAATAAACAAAGATACAATACAATGGAAAAGACCTAGTTGGTAATTTGCGATACTTTCATGTGCTAGTCAATTCCACAAATGCCCTCCAATTCGAACGTGCTCAGCAAACGATCCCTAACTCTCGAACGAAAGCGACTACTCTCTCACGTCGGTCCTTCTAAGAAATCACCATAAAAACCAAACATAATAGATAATATATATAAACATCATAAACCATCTGACCGTCCCAAACCAAGTATCAAAGTATATAAATATCAGAACATGCTGGGATAAACGAAAACAACATAAAAAGAAAATTAGTAAAAAAATACTAATTCGTGCTCGTGTTGCTACCATCCTAGACTACTCATCATCATCACCTCCCATCTCCTCATCATGTTCACTCGGGCCATCATATACCGGAGTATGTCTCCCTGTCTCTACTAACCCATATAAATCAAATCTAGCATCTCATGTTGCCCGCTAGTAACTAAACATATCAGTTCTCTGAACTGCGTATCCACTCTTATACAAAGACTCTAAAGTAAGTAGCACTTGAGGCGGCTGTCGGAGAGCATATTGAGGGACATCATCTCATTCCAGGGGTCGCTACAAATGTGTAGGGATCCCGGCTTGAAGGGCCTCTACTGCTTTTGAGCCATTTGGAGGTTGTACCTACGGTCCGACCTTTACCTGCTCCCACCTGATAGGCTCGGTTAATGTAAAGATACCTGCTTGTTGCAGCTCTTTAATTCTAAAATAGGTCGTCAGCGGCCCTATCCTCTTATGATCCACCTTATACCTACTAAACACCTTCAAATTCTGGGCCATCCTCGTAATGTACAGGCCCATATCTAACACAGCCCAAGGACCTCCTATTCTAGCCCGTGTAAATGACCAAGCCAAAACACATACAAGGTTCACTGGTCACTGCTCAACCATACAATAAACAGAACAAAGCTAACCAATTCACTTTGTTCTCCCCCGATTTCCTACCGATCAACGTGCACGACAAAAATTTATGTATGTACCTAGGTTCCGGATCTTTGATATCTATGCCAAGCATGTTGTTAGAGATCGACCTGTCAGCAAAAGTACCTTCATCAAAAGTACCTTCATCTTTGATATCTCGTGTACAACTCTACGCAACGAAAATGAAACTGCATACTCTTCATCAAAAGTACCTTCCTTATGCCTGAATGTCGAGTGGAACTCAAGTGTCAACTCCTCAAACTACGGCCAATAAAAGTCAATCGTCGCTTTGAACTTCTCACCTAACAATGCCTCAATATTGTCTCTATTCCCAACCTCATCAACCAAGCCTATTCTAAGGTACGATGTTTCATCATCTCTGAGCCAACAACGCATCCATTTTCTTAGACTCGGTCGTACCCAACTCCAACTATAATGACGGATGATCTCTGATCCTCATAATCCGCACATCAACACAACTTCATTCGTGTGATACTTAATCCTACGACGGTGTGGATTTACCAAATTAACCTGTTCAGGCGGATCTCCTTGTGCACGAGGAGCCGGTCCTCGTCTTCGTTTTCTGCCGGCACCACTAGAAGAACCTTCTCCTGACATGTCTACAAAGCAAAACAAAATTAAGTAAAAACAAGTAAGCAAGGAAAGCATTAGTATTTACAAGCTATTTTTGGTATTTTTAATTTTTTAGAACTTTTCAATTTTTATTACATTTTTATACACTTTACAAATTGGAAATGACCGTACAGTATTTCATTCGCGGTCACGACCGAAAACCAAAATTTAAAAAATTTTGGTTACCGTTTACAAAAGTATGTTATCGGATCGAAACTAGCCCGAATGGAGATTGAGTATGGGCGAGTGGTCTTGAACTTGTTTAAGCATATAAGTAATCCCAATGGCTCGATCCAAATGCATAATTTTCTAAGACACACTCACTAAACCGACACAACATTGACTGACTCAAATATAAACACAATGTACACTACCCCATCCCAACACTTTAATTGTCTAAAACTAAATCCCAAGTGCCTAATATAAACGAAAATTGAGTCCCGAACCATTTAATTTTAGAAAACGATGAAGTGTCGAAAATTTTAGTTCGGATAAAAACTTATCTGGTTTTATTAATCTTATTAAAAGTCAATTGTTTATCTACAAATGCATCAAAACTTAATGTCTGAATAACCAACCCATGCCACCCCGCAAACTTCAATTGTTATCCAACTCAAAACATAACCCAAACTGCAAATGTTATCCAACTCAAAACACACCTGTCCAGCACCTTTTTTCTCAATCAACAAGAACATTACCAATACTTTATATCAACTTATAAAGACTAGCAAGCATGATCAATCTAACGAACCGGACACAACTACATAAATGAATCGCTACACTACTTTACAGAAAGTACAAAAACTTAAGGACGTGAGTTCATACCTGAGGATTGACGGAGTTGCACGAATAAGAAGAAAATAAAGATTTGTTTTTAATACGAAACCTAGTGCCTGGTGTTGCCTATGGTGGCTGGTTGTTGTGATGGTGATACATTAGTGGTTCGAATGGGAGGTGGTGATTGTCCGTTGGTGGTGTACGACAGTGGGTGGAGGTTGGATGGTGAATAGAAGTAGAGAGGAGTGGAGGGGTGGTATGGAGGTGTATGGTGGTGGCCGAAAGTGATTAAGAGGGTGTAGGGAGTTAGACAGTGGTGAATAGGTGGTTGATGGTGAGTAATCGCCGGAGGTGAAAATGTTTTAGGTTACGAGAATCAAACAATTTATGGAAAAAACAGGTTTTCAACACTGATGAAGTCCATCACATGATGAAACATGTTAGAGGGTGAGGTCTCACGTGATGTGAGACTCTAATTTGAACTGTGCAAATTTAATAGGTCGTCACGTCATACGAAGGTTGAGTTAGTGTGTTCTCGCGTGATGTGAGAGCGCTTTGAACTAAGATTTGGCTAGGGGGCCTTGCATGACATGAGGAATGTATAAGGTGCCTCTCGCGCAATATGAAAGGCCCTTTTAATAGAAAGTTTCGAGTTTTTTTAAGCTGTTTGCCTTAGAAAAAAATCTCAATTTTCCCACAACCTCCCAAAATCCATTTTAAACCAACATTATCAATAGAACTTATATAGCACTTTGTTTCTCATCATTTTATAAACCATGATGATTAGGAACCCCTGCAAAAAGACTCAAAACACAAAATGAAAACTACAAAATCAACCAAAAATGACCGAGAAACACGAGATTACGGCCTATACCAACCGATACAAACTCTACACTTGGGCACTCACCCAAGACCTCTAATTACTTATGCTAGGCGGAGTTTCGAGAGGAGTTACCTCCTTCTCGGTCGAATCTAATGGCCCTCTAATGTAATATTTTAACCTATGACCGTTAACCTTACACATGTTTCAATCTACGTCGTTTTCTAACTCAATGTTACTATATGGAAACACCTCCTTCACTATGCACGATCTCACCCACTTTGATTTGAGCTTTCCTTCGAACAATTTCGAATGGGAATTGTACAATGGCACCTTCTCCCTTCTTAAACTCCTTAATTCTCTTCAACCTCCTATCGCGCAACGCTTTCGTCTTCTCCTTAATACTCCAAGATCGTGCAAACGCTGCATCTCGAAGCTCTTCCAACTCAAGGATCTGAAAGTAATGTCTCTTCGTTGCTTCAGTTAGATCGAGGTAAACCGTTTTAAGGGCACAAAGAGCTTGATGTTTTAGCTAGATGGGGAGGTGATACGCTTTACCATAGACAATCATAAAGGGTGCTGTTCCTAACGGTGTTTTGTAAGTAGTTCTGAATGCCCATAGTGCATCATCAAACTTGTCGGACCAATCCTTCTGACTTTTCGCAACGATTTTCTATAGAAATATATTCACTCCTTGATTCGCGTTCTCCACTTGATCGCTTGATTGTCGATGGTAAGTGGTGGACAAATGGTATGTAACTCCATAACGTGCTAACACCCTCTCCATCATGATGTTGCATAAATGTGTGCTACGGTCACTAATTATCGCTTTGGGAGTACCAAATCGGGTAAACAACTTTTTTAGGAATCTTACCATCACTTGGGCATCGTTAGTAGGTAGAGCTTGGACCTCCACCCACTTAGAAACGTAATCAATGGCCACGAGGATGTAGCGATTCCCTCAAAAAATAGGGAACGGTGCCAAGAAATCAATCCCCCAAACATCAAATACTTAATAAACTAGAATTGGGTTTTTAGATATTTCATCCTTGGATGAGATATTTTCGTTGCGTTGACACGCGCCACACGTTTAACAAACTCGAGTACATCCTTCAATACCAAAGGCCAATAGAAACCACAATCAAACATCTTTTTAGTGGTGGTGTGAGGACTGTGATGACCTTCGGTTAATCCCTCGTGATAGTGCCTAAGGATCTCAAAACTTTCCTCTCTACTAATGCATCTCCTAAGTATTCTATCTCCTCACATCCGGTAGAGAAATAGGCCATCCCAAATGGGTCATCCCAAATGTAACTTCTTCTTCTGTTGGGTTGGCATACCATTTACTACTACTCCATTGGCAAGGTAATTAGCTAAGTTAGTAAACCAAGGTATACTTTGCTTTTTAGCTTCTAGGAAATCAACCGACTCGTGAGGGAATTTATCTTCTATCGCCTCCTCACGAATCTCCCCCAGGATCCTCCAAACGGGATAAATGATCAACTGCAACTTTCTCTGCTCCCTTCATGTCTTTGATCTCGATGTCGAACTCAGAGAGCAAAAGAATCAACCGTATAAGACGAGGTTTAACATTTTTCTTCAGAAAAAGAATCGCAATGCTGAATGATCGATGAAAATGATGGTTTTTGAAAGCACAAGATAAAAACAAATAACTTATCAAGGGTGAAAACAACCGCTAGAAGCTCCTTCTCGGTAGTTGTATAATTCTCCTAAGCATCGTTGAGGGTCTTATTGGTATAATAAATCGGAAGTAAATGTAACGCTTCACATTTTTGTACTTTCCTTATTTAGAAAGTTGTATTCACATTTCTACTTTTAGAAAATTGTATTTGTATTTCACTTCCAAACTTGTAATCCAAGACTTCGATCATAGTGGAAATTCGTGTTTACATCAATCTTATAAAACATATACTTATGTTTTATGCATTCAATTGTCAAATACACATTTATGTGCAACCCGAGGCTTATTATACGCTTGAAATATCAAACATACGTACACGATACTCATCACATGTTTATGTCCGTCAAACTGTTGGTGCATATAAAATTGTTGGTGCATATTATGTCCATCACTATTCGAATACACTCGATAGAACGTGTGTTGAATACTGTATAGTTTAGATACGAACACATGACTCAAGTGTGAATGAGATAGGAGTTTAGAGGTTACTTCATACGAAGGTAGATGAGTCACTTCGTACGAAGGTAACTCACTTCATACGAAGTTAAAAGTGCTATTTGCCTGAGGGTAAAAGACTACAAATAGTGTCGTGTGTTCATAGTTTTTGTAAGTTTTGGAGTTCCCAGAAGGGAAACGCTGGCGAAATTTCTCCAGAATTTTCTCCAGAATTTCGCCAGCTTGTAAAGATGTACACTCTTTCGGTATGAATGAATGAATCATTAGACTTCTGCTTATGCTCCGTTCTTAATAACATTCTACCGAATTAGTACTAATTTATCCAAACTTCCATCTAAAACCGATAGATCCTGGACTCTTAATTGGTATCAGAGCTACGGTACCGATTCAATTGATCTAACAGTTGATTGAATCACCTACGCTCATGAATTTTGGACTTAGGAGGGGTTTTAGACATAAATCATCAAATAAACGGACAATCCATGGACAGAAAGTAAAATTTAAACCATAGGATTGTTAGAAAGAAAGTTGACCAGATATGTGAAAGAATCATCTTGAAATTCATAGAAATAAATATTTTGGATTGAAAAACGTGATCATCATGGAATAATTTTCGCACGATGGTACCACTTCGCACGAAGATAATTACCTTCACCCAAAGAGAGGCCACTTCACACGAAGATAGATTAACTTCGCACGAAGGCAGTTACCCTCGTACGAAGGTAACCCAAAATGCCTAAAAAAATTGGTGATTGAAATTTTTTTTGATTTTTTAACGAAAAATACGAGTTGTTGGGCGTCACCATTGAGGGCTTCAGAGAATAAATTTGATGACACTATCACAGAGGGTTGAAGATAATGGGGTAGTCACAAATACCTGTGAAGAATTATTATCATTTATTATAGTGACTATGAATGGGCCTTAATATAAAATCTGCATTGATGAAAAACGCACTTTTGTGGAGCAAAGTTACATATTTTCCGCATAGTGAAGCTTTTCTATGAAGGTTTTAGAGACGTTAGAATTTTCAAAAATGAGGGAGAATAAAAATTTCCGAGAATATATTGAAGTTCTAGCATTTTTTAATTCCGTGACTGTGCGACAGTATTTGGGTGGTTCCGACTTTAGACTATCTAGGGATGCATAAGATTGGAAAGCGTTAGTTCGTGATCATAGGAAGTTCAAAGTCTTCAGATCATGATACATATTGGTGTCTTGTGGTTTGAGTCCCGGTCATCGTCAAGTGGGTTAGCAGGATTAGCATCAGGAGATGCAACTTGTATTGTCGGCACGTATAAGATATTGCATCTAAGGTGTCAGGATGTTTAGTCTTTAAGCAGAGGAATTGTTTTTCGGACAAACCATTGGGAAATGACGATGTTTGTTTATTAAGTTGCTGCCGAACTAGAAGAGAAGACTATTTATCTGTTATTGTGACTGGAGATGAAGAATGTGATTCTGATCGTGGAAGAATGTTTCTTAGATCTGAATGTGTTACTAGATGATTTGATTCTGATGAGATTTGCTTGCTGATTTCAGAGATTACTGTTTTGCTGATCCATTATTCAGGCGTGTGCTTAAACGTGATTACGGAAAACGAAATTTCAAATTTTGGTGGGTATTCACAGACTTAAAGTTCATCAGTGTGATGTTCGAAGTTTCTTTGAACTACCGGTTGGGTTTTTGAAGATCAAATGATCGAGTAGAGGAGTGTGCTAAAACCGAACACGGTTGTGGTTAACGCAGCAACTAAGATGCTACATTGATTAGTTTTGAGTTGGTGATTATTCGTGAATATTAAAGTGAAGAAAACTAGAGGAGGTCGAGAACCGTGCAAACAAAGACCTGAAGATGTATTCCAAGGGGAATTATTTCAGGGAGAATTTATTGAATAAATTGCAAACCTGAATCATCAAAGAAGGGGTAATTTGTTGACGCGTTCTACGACATCGACAAACGCCTGATTGAAGTTGCAGAATATTCAAACATGGCTCTCATATTTCAAGATCAAGATCAAGCTTCGACAGTGACATCAAAGTGGGAACTTGTTGGTGCTTATTATGTCCGTCACTATGTGAATAGGCCAGATAGAGCGTGTGTTGAATATTTTATAGTTTAGATACGAACACATGACTTAAGTGCAAAAGAGATAGGAGTTTAGAGGTCACTTCGTACGAAGGTAGATGAGTCACTTCGTACAAAGGTAACTCACTTCGTACGAAGTTAAAAGTTCTCTTCGTACCAGGGTAAAAGTCTATAAATAGTGTCGTGTGTTCCCAGAGGGGAAACGCTGGCGAAATTAATTTCGCCAGCTTGTAAAGATGCATACTCTTTCGGTATGAATGAATGAATCATTATACTTCTGCTTCATCTCCGTTCCTAATAATATTCTACCAAATTAGCACTATTTACCCCAAACTTCCGTCTAAAACCGCCGGATCCTGGACTCTCAAAAACCAAGCCTCCTCTAACATATTTTCGCTTTCCACAACTCCAAATTACTCTAAAACACACCAAACTCATCAAGAAATTCTCAAGTTTGGGCAGAAAGTTCTAAGTGTTTCAAGTGAGCTTTCAACTCACTTCCTTCATCATTTTTTCATGTTTTCATCTCCATTCCACTTGGATAACCCCTAGAAATGTTTCCACAAGTTTACCATGGTAAAATAAGTTGTAACACCATCATATTTTAGGTCCAAAGTTGGATTAAATTCTGTTATATGAACTTCTTCATTATGCAACTTTTGCTTATGAACATGAACTCAACCTTGTTCCCAACTAACTTGCATGTTGATGGAATCAAGTTAGGGCTTCATTTCAGAAAGATTAAGGTGCAAAAACCTCCAATCTAACTAACCTTGTCATAAAGTACACTTACTAGTAACAAAGCGTCCAAAATACACCAAGTCTCCAACATTTGTCATGTTGGGTATGACACGCCTGGGTTTTCCTTATATGGCTACTCAGAAATCTAGTAACTTGTTAATTTACATTCTTATGTTTCAGGACCATTCGAATCATACTTGTGATGATTTGTGCATTGGTGAACCTTAAGGTTAATGGATTTATCCAACTCGTGCATGACCATACTTGACTAACCTAACATTTGGACTACTAACAAGTTGTATATACATACATACATACATACATACATACATACATACATACATACATACATACATACATACATACATACATACATACATACATACATACATACATACATACTACATACATACATACATACATACATACATACATACATACATATATATAGTATATATATAATTAATTGAACCTAAGGCACTAACCAATCCATGGTTTGATATCAAGAGGAATATGGTTATAATATTTTGGATTAAACTCCTCATAATTCGGACTTCCAATAGGCGAATTTGTGCCTATGAAAAACACTACACTATGGTGTCCAAATTTCGGTATTTCGTCAAGATAATTTTGATGTATTTTCCTACTAAGTAATGATCTTGCATTTGCCTTCTGACTCCAAAATTCGTCGAACTCATACGCCTCGTCTATTTTTTAGGATCACTCGAGGATCTCTCTCAATACTCAAACGCATCAACTGACGTACGCGGGATTTACTACGCAAACCATGAGTAAACTCGATCCCATTTTCCTTTTTACACACTTTGGGTGCAACATGTACACAATATTACAAATCATATACTCACGATTAACATGTCATATAAACACTCAATTCGTTAAAGCATGATACTTGTTATATTCTTGTTATTACATGCTATACTCTTATTGTGTTCTATATGCTCATTAACTTTGCAAGCTACCTTAACAATTATAGCGCTATAGGATTAACGCACGTCCGTACTTGTGGTATTGTTAAGCAATTTATTTTACGACCTTGTCATTTTGGCGACAAGGATATGCATGATTGTTGTATACTTTGGTTTGACATATAGTTTAACACATGCTAGTATGTTATGAAAAAATATATTCATATTACCATGTTGGATATGAGACACTTTTATTCACACTTATGCTATATATTCAAACTTGTATACTCGCCAACTTTTGTTGATTGTATTTTAATATATGTTGCAGGAATCTAGTGATGACGCATGAAGAATGATATTTAGGGTGGACTGGAAACACACCTAAACTTTAATAAATGTATTTACTTCATATTGTTATGTATATTTACAATATGTTGTACTTTGTATTCCAAAACAATGTATTTCCCTTTTAGTATGAAATAAAATTTGAATTACTCAATTATTGTCACAATTAGCAAGTTATGAAGTCTCGAGCAATCTCGTTTTCGTCTCACTTCGGTGTTTCCACCATCGATTGTGGTGTGACAGGAAATGTTTGTAACGCCTTTGCCCTAAGACTACCCCAACTGTGTTATCACTTGCATCACACATGAGCTCAAAGGGTAAACTCTAGTCAGGTGAAACTAATATGGGAGTGCCAACTAGATACTCCTTCAAGAACTTAAAAGCTTTGAGACACACTCATCGAAGACAAATGAGACGTCTTTCTCAAGGAATTAGGTAGGGCGTGTGATTTTGGAAAAATCCTTAATGAATCGCCTATAGAAAACCGCATGACCTAGAAAACAGTGAATGGATTTGACAGTAGTGAGCAGTGGGAGTCTACTAATGATATCTGTCTTAGCCTTATACACTTCTATACCATCTCTTGAAATCTTATGACCGAGAACTATATCCTCGGTCACCAGGAAGTGACACTTCTCCCAATTTAACATCAACTTTGTCTTCGTCCATCTCTTAAACATTCTCTCTAGATTAAGCAAACACTGATCGAAAGAGCTACGATAAATTGAAAAGTCATCCATGAAAACCTCCATGGACATCTCAATTGTCACACCCCGACCCGCAGCGGAATAAGAGTCGGGGCATAATTAGGTTATCACTAAAGCTCATGATATTTACTAATATGTTTCATATTTATTAAAGTCAAAATTACATTCTCAATAATCCAAACATGTCAATACAAATACAAAGAAAAATAACCAACTAAACAATCCAAGCTCTAAATCAGTTTATTTTTCTAAGCCAATCCTATGTGTTTCTTGCTGCAGCTGGTTCACCTGTATCATGTGTAAAAATGGGGGTTTTTGGGTCAACATAAGTTGGCGAGTGAACCTTGTTAAATAAACATTTATTATTGATTTTCTTGTTATTTTATCAAGGAAAAATTGTGCAATAATCATATGTGAGCAAATGTAAATAATCAAACAATAGCAATAACAACCACAAACTATAACTAAATAACATACAATAACACACAATAACATATGAACTTGCATGAATATATAACATGAATGAAACTGTATATGTTGGCAACGTCACGTTCACGCTCATAATGTAATGGGGAACGGACGGCCTATGATGAATGTATGTACTGAAAATGATAAATGTCTGTGCGATCAAGGTTCAATCAAACGGAGCCGATCATATGTTGGCAACGCCAGGTTCACGCTCATAATGTAATGGGGAACTGCTCAACGCTCATAATGTAATGGGGAGCGACGGCCTATGAAATTGCATGTACTGAAAATAATAAATTAAATCTAAACAATAACCACACAACAGTTGAAACAAGCTAAATACACATTTGTTCATGTTATGATGTATGCACAATGATTTAAATATAATAAATGGTAAGACACATGATACACCCCAAAAACGTGATTAAAACGGGGAACTTGTAGAGATTCACTCACATTGGGTGTGTTCGGTTGGAGATGATGAGATGCGCACGAGTTGGAAGAATTGAACAACGAGGATAGACTAACCTAAATAATAACGGAAGATATAGTAAAAGAGTGGATTTTATTAATAATTTTAACAGGATTTCTAGATATATTTTTGTGAGTTTAAGGCTATTTCCTATCTTTAAAAACATATTTTTAAGTATTTTTAATTGATTTTTAAATTAAATTAAATAAATAAAAATATAAAAATATGTTGACTTTTGCGTTGACCGTTGACCGTTGACTTGTTGACTGTTGACCGGTTCTATTGTGTACATGTTTGCGCCGGGCAGGACTCGAACCCGAGACCTCCCGTTCGCGTGCACGCAACTCTACCAACTGAGCTACGTGTCTAACCCGAAATAATTATGTTTTTAATTATATTTATATACTAACTTAGTTTATTCAAAATTTTTTTATTTTCAAAAAATGTTTTAAATCATCGAACCGGTGCCGTCAACAGGTCTTGAACCCGGGACATGTGCTTTAACGTTACACGCAGTCCACCGCTGGACTGTGTGTCTAACTTGGTTAATATACAGATTTTTATTATACTAACATCTAATTGCGAAAAGGATCCGGTTCATTTAGAAAAAGAACATTTAATTACAGAGGGTGTGTGTGTATCAAGGATCGAACTCGCGACGTGTGATATGTATGTGCACACAGTCCACCGCTGGACTGTGTGTCTAACCCGAGATAATATCCAAATTATAATAAACTTATAATCAACCTACTTCGTCTTCTTCGTTACCGAATTACAGTTTACGATTTCTCTATTGTTTCTTGTTTAATTCGATTGACAAACATTCAACAGACTAATATGAAATGGCAGAGACGATTTTTAGAAGTAAACATAACAGAGAACGATTTATCTCAGAATTCCGGCAAGTCGTCGGCTCTGTTTTTACGGATTTCGACTGAACGAATAAATTAACAGTTTTGATTAGCTAAGTGAGGAATTGAAGTATTAAACAAGAGTTATCAGAAGGTTTGAATGTCTATACCGTTTTACAGCTGAAGATAAGGATTTTCAGAAGTTTTCCGGCGAGAGTGAGTTATCCGATATCGACGTCTGAAGTTGATTCCATTGAAGGGTTTGAGTTAGCAATAGCTTAACAATTGATAGACAACGAAAGAATTGAGAGACTTACTGATTTGATGGAAAACACGGTTTTCCGGCGAAAGTCGGCGAGTTCAAATAGCTTCTCCGGCGGACTGAAAGTTGTGCGAAAATGCAATTGAAGGTTTGCAGAGTGTGTTTGAGTCGCGAGAGGGGACAATGATTGAAGTAATTCAGGAATTGAAAGTTTTCGGTTATTAAAACCGATCCACTCTTGAATTCAAGTTCATTCAAAGCAAAATTGATTGGAGGTGTCAGTGTATCGGTTAAACTCAGTAAACCGCGATCAATCAAACGTCTTTGGACGTTTGGTGCCGATTTCGGTTATAGTTGGGTAACCGGATTAATTTATGATAGACCATAACATTTAATTGTTTCCTAGTATTTACAGAAAACAACAAGTGGCGGAGTGGTTATATGTGTGTGTGATAAGGCTTTGAGTTTAAACCCGGCTGACCCGGGTTCGAGTCCCGGCAGCCAAATTTTCTTTTTAATTATTTTATTTTTACTTTTTAACAATCATAATTTTTATATTCTAGTTTGTTTATTAATTATGCATCATTAAAAATTAAAATGGACATAAATACGCAACGAAACATTTATAACTTGATATTCGATTACAAACGGAGCGGGTTTGGAAAACCCGTTTTTGAAAAATGTTACAGTATCCCCTACTTTTAGGAATTTCGTCCCGAAATTTAAGTAGTGGTAGTAGGAAAAAGATGCGGGTATTTTTCGCGGATTGAGTCTTCACGTTCCCAAGTAAACTCAGGTCCCCGTTTCGACTCCCAGCGTACCCTAACAATTGGAATGCGACTTCGTCGAAGACGTTTTTCTCCGAAGTCCATGATCTCTACTGGTCTTTCAATAAAATGCATAGATTCATCAATCTGAATATCTTCCAGAGGAATGTGGAGGTTCTCATCAGCGAGGCACTTCTTCAAGTTTGATACGTGGAATGTGGGATGAATCCATGTTGAGTTCTTCTGGTAGATCAAGCTTGTATGCTACAGGTCCTACTCTTTCGAGTATCTTGAAAGGTCCTACGTAGCGTGGTGCTAGCTTGCCTTTTTTACCAAAACGAACTACTCCCTTCCACGGTGATACTTTTAAAAGTACATGATCACCAATGTTAAACTCCAAAGGCTTCCGTCGTTTATCTGCATAAATCTTTTGACGACTTTGAGCCGCTAGAAGATTGTTTCGAATTTGATGGATCTTGTCTGTGGTTTCTTGAATCAATTCTGGACCAGTGATTTGAGCTTCCCCAATTTCGTGCCAACATACTGGAGATCGGCACTTACGACCATATAAAGCTTCAAAAGGTGCCATGCCGATGCTTGAATGATAGCTGTTGTTGTATGAAAATTCAACTAATGGTAGATGAGCGTCCCAATTTCCCTTGAAGTCTATGACACATGCTCGAAGCATATCTTCAAGAGTTTGAATGGTGCGTTCAGATTGTCCATCATTTGAGGATGATAAGCGGTACTGAGATCTAATCGTGTACCAAAGCGGCTTGTCCAGCTTGCCATGTTCGTGAAGTGAAATGACCATCACGATCTGAAATAATGCTTAACGGTACACCATGTCGGCTTACGATTTCGCTGATATAAATAAGAGCAAGCTTTTCGTTCTTGAAATCTTCGCGGATAGGAATAAAGTGAGCTGATTTTGTAAGTCGGTCAATGATTACCCATATAGTGTCATACCCACCAGAAGTGCGAGGTAACCCGGTAATGAAGTCCATGGTTATGTTTTCCCACTTCCATACAGGTATTTCAGGTTGGACCAGAAGTTCTGAGGGTCTTTGGTGTTCAGCTTTCACCTTGGAACATGTAAGGCACTTGGAAACAAAAACAGCAATATCCTTTTTCATTCCAGGCCACCAATAGGTGTATCGAAGGTCTTGATACATCTTATCGGCTCCTGGGTGTATAGAGTATCGTGTTTTGTGAGCCTCATTCATAAGAATTTCACGAAGGTTGTTGTGGTCAGGAATCCATATGCGATCTAGATAGTACAGAATACCGTCAGATTTAGTTTCAATTTAAGCTCAGCTCCACAGGACAGCTCCTTTCGTACATCATCTTCCGTTACTGAAACATGTTGAGGCTTCTCGAATTTGATCTTTAATGTCAGTTATGATTTGCGAACATAGAAGACGAATGGAGTTCGCATAACCCTTTCGACTGAGTGCATCAGCCACCACATTTGCTTTGCCAGGGTGGTACCGAATTTCACAGTCGTAGTCATTTAGAAGTTCGACCCATCTTCGTTGCCTCATGTTTAACTCCTTTTGATTGAAGATATGTTGAAGACTCTTGTGGTCAGTGTATATTTCACACTTAGTACCGTAGAGATAATGTCTCCATATCTTAAGAGCGAACACAACGGCTCCAAGTTCTAGGTCATGGGTGGTGTAGTTCTTCTCATGAATCTTGAGTTGTCTCGAAGCATAAGCTATTACCTTTCCTCTTTGCATTAGAACACAGCCTAGTCCTTGCCCTGACGCGTCGCAATAAACCATGAAGTCATCACAACCTTCAGGCAGAGTGAGGATTGGTGCATCACAGAGTTTTTGTTTAAGGGTTTGGAAGGCTTCTTCTTGTTTGGGTCCCCATTGGAAGGGTTTTCCCTTATGAGTTAAAGCCGTGAGTGGTACAGCAATGCGAGAGAAGTTTGAAATGAAACGGCGATAATAACCAGCCAAGCCAAGGAATGATCTTACTTCAGTTGGTGTACGTGGCGCTTGCCATTCTTGTACCGCTTTGATCTTTGAGGGGTCGACATGTATTCCCTTGTCATTGACTACATGTCCAAGGAATTGTACCTCTTTTAACCAGAATTCGCATTTGGAGAATTTGGCGTAAAGCTTTTCATTCTCTAGAAGTGTAAGGATGAGTCGAAGATGTCGCTCATGATCAGACTTAGACTTTGAATAAATGAGGATGTCGTCGATGAAGACTATAACAAAACGATCGAGATAGGGTTTGCAGACTCTGTTCATTAGATCCATGAAGACAGCTGGAGCGTTGGTTAAACCAAATGGCATGACCATGAATTCATAATGACCATAACGAGTTCGGAAAGCGGTCTTTGGGACGTCTTCTTCATGTACTCTAAGTTGATGATAACCAGATCGAAGGTCGATTTTTGAAAAACAGCTGGCGCCTTGAAGTTGGTCAAGAAGATCATCAATGCGAGGTGATGGATTAGCGATTCTTGATTGTTAACTTGTTGAAGTTCTCTGTAGTCGATGCACATGCGAAACGATCCATCTTTCTTCTTCACAAAAAGGACAGGTGCACCCCAAGGCGAGGAGCTAGGACGTATGAATCCTTTGTCAGTCAACTCTTGCAATTGACTGGCTAGCTCTTGCATTTCAGAGGGGGCTAACCTATAAGGAGACTTTGCAACTGGTGTAGCACCAGGTATAAGATCAATACGGAATTCGACTTCTCTTACTGGAGGAAGTCCTGAAATGTCGCAGGAAAAACTTGCGGGAAATCTTTTACTACTAGGATGTCTTCGAGTTTCTTCTCCATGGTTCCCTTTTTGACGACATGAGTTAAAAATGCGACATAATTCTTGCGAAGATATTTTTGAGCTTGAAGACATGACATTAATCTGAGCCCTTTCGATGGGGTTTCTCCAAAGATTCGTAGAGTTTGACCGTTTGGAAGAGGAATGCGTATAAACTTCTCGCGGCATACAACTTCAGCCTAATGTTGGCTGAGCCAGTCCATACAAATTATAATATCAAAGCTTCCCAACTTCATAGGAATGAGGTCAACTGGAAAATCGTGGTCGTTTAAGGTGAGAGTATAGTTGCGTATAATAGAGTTTAATGAGACCGGTTTTCCGTCAACAACTTCTACTGTTATGGATTCCATGAGCTTATCACGAATTTGGTTTAGGATGGGTTCAAACTCTAAAGACACAAAACTTTTATCCGCGCCAGTATCAAACAACATGGATGCATAACTACCATTGATAAGGAACGTACCGTTAACCACATTGCTGTCAGCTCTAGCCTGATTAGCGTTGATGTTGAAAGCTCTTCCTCTTGCAGGTGGAGGAGCTTGGTTAGCTTGATTCACCGGATTGGCTTGGGCTTGAGCATGAATAATGTTCACCAACCTTGGACAAGTGTTTCTAAAGTGGCTTGGGTCTCCACAATTGTAGCAAGCCCGCATAGGTTGTACCATGGGATAGTTGGGTTGGTAGTATGATTGGGCTAAATGTTGGGTAGGTGGTAGTAGTAGGGGTTGTTGGGCTTGACCCATTATTTGTTGGTGGGTTTGGGTTGAAGGCTGGTGGCGGTTCGTTCGCTGAGGTATGCGACAGGTTTGAACAGTATGACCTGCGCGACCACAGCCGGTGCAATGTTGGCAGGGATGATCAGAAAGTGGTGGTATTGGTAACGGTTTCATTTTGGTAACGGGCCAGAGTATGGTCTTTTGTATGGTGCAGGTGAAGGGGCAACTTGGGTAATGGGTGCAGCAGGGATAGGGAAATTGGTTTGTGTGACAGCGAAGTTTCTGGTGTTACGTTTCCTCTTGTTAGCAAACTTAGAGAAGGAGGTGGAATGGTTTGAAGTTTGGCCCTCAACGGGGGCTTTCTTTTTCTCCTCTTTAAACTTACCGTTGCGAATTCGATTCTCGGTCAGTTCAGTCGCTAGTTCCATAGCAGCTTCAAGTGTTGCTGGTGAAGTGCTGAGAACTGAATCTTGAATTTTCGAGGGAAGACCTCGAATATAATGCTCGATTAAGCGGTAAACTGGGGTGAACAAGTTAGGGACCATTTGGTTCAGCTCTAAGAACCTCTTGTTGTAGGAAGTATGATCTCCCTCCTTTGCTTCAAAGAATGAAATTCGTCCTTTAGCTTCTTAATCTCACTTCTAGGACAGAATCGCCTCGTCATGATTTCCCTTAACTCCTCCCACGTTAAGGCCATTGCATCATTAATTCCCCTCTTACCCTTTTCAGTATTCCTCCAGGTAAGAGCTACCCCAAATAGTCTCCCGGTTGCGTATCGTACCTTGCGATCCTCGGGACAATCGCAGTTGAGGAAGGTGTTTTCCATTTCCTTAAACCAGTGGAGGGGAGCAGTGACACCTTCGGTCCCTTCAAATTTAGGAGGATCGCAAGACTTGAAATGTTTATATGAGCACTTGCTGGTAGGAGGGTTGCCGATGTTCTGGTCATCTTGCTGGGGAGGATTAGTGGGATTTTTGGCGAGAGCTTGTTGTACTTGAACCACAATGTCAGGAAGCACCGCGGCCATTTGTTTCGCGATTTGTGTGGCCAAGCGTTCGTGAGACCTTCCTGATCTTTTACCCCCTCGTTGTTGTCTAGCCGACATCTACAGGAACATACATAAGAAGATTGTGAGTTTATGGAGTCTTTTTAGGTGTCATGTGTCTTAAAGAAAATGAAAATAACATAAATATCAATAATGCAACTACATCCATAGGATGTCTTGGGTTTGCTCATGTTGGGCCTCAAATGTCCCCCATACCTTCACCTGTATAGTCATGTGGGCCCCCATGACTATTGGCTTGGTAGGATTCACATTAGTATTGGCGATTTAACACTCGCATCACCCGAATGAAAACCACAAAATATGTTTACAAGATGTATGGTCGGAATGTGTCCAGGTGTAGACACAATGACAACTCAAAGTGGGGTTAGCTCACACGAGTTTGGTATAGCATGCTTTGGCCTAATAGATACTTTCGTACTCTCATCGTTAGTCCCCAGGTAGGAAAATTGGTCCTTTATTTTGGATTTATACGAATGCCAAGCCTAGACAGGACGTTCCGACTACCGGTACTTGTACCCTTCAGTTACTACATGCCCGTCATGAGAACTCACTTTGATGAGATTTGAAAATACAAAAATCATTGTAAAAACAATCATGAAAATGATGTGATGTGTGCTTTCATGGATATGATATGTTATGAGAATATGATTCATGATAGGTATTATATGATAATATATACTTATGAACATGCTTGCATAACATTGAATGTAACATTTAACATAAAACATATAAACATCATGAAATTTGGCATGTAAACACAAAAATCTTAAAAATTTCTAATCAACTATAGTATAGGCTTAAGGGTCTAATAACCTATCCTATATCCCTATAGTCATGTCTTTGATACCAATCTGTCACACCCCGACCCGCAGCGGAATAAGAGTCGGGGCATAATTGGGTTATCACCAAAGCTCATGATATTTACTAATATGTTTCATATTTATTAAAGTCAAATTACATTCTCAATAATCCAAACATGTCCATACAAATACAAAGAAAAATAACCAACTAAACAATCCAAGCTCTAAATCAGTTTATTCTTCTAAGCCAATCCTATGTGTTTCTTGCTGCAGCTGGTTCACCTGTATCATGTGTAAAAATGGGGGTTTTGGGTCAACATAAGTTGGCAAGTGAACCTTGTTAGATAAACATTTATTATTGATTTTCTTGTTATTTTATCAAGGAAAAATTGTGCAATAATCATATGTGAGCAAATGTAAATAATCAAACAATAGCAATAACAACCAAAATATAACATACAATAACACACAATAACATATGAACTTGCATGAATATATAACATGAATGAAACTCTATATGTTGGCAATGTCACGTTCACGCTCATAATGTAATGGGGAACGGACGGCCTATGATGAATGTATGTACTGAAAATGATAAATGTCTGTGCGATCAAGGCTCAATCAAACGGAGCCGATCGTATGTTGGCAACGCCAGGTTCACGCTCATAATGTAATGGGGAACTGCTCAACACTCATAATGTAATGGGGAGCGGCGGCCTATGAAATTGCATGTACTGAAAATAATAAATTAAATCTAAACAATAACCACACAACAGTTGAAACAAGCTAAATACACATTTGTTCATGTTATGATGTATGCACAATGATTTAAATATAATAAATGGTAAGACACATGATACACCCCAAAAACGTGATTAAAACGGGGAATTTGTAGAGATTCACTCACATTGGGTGCGTTCGGTTGGAGATGATGAGATGCGCACGAGTTGGAAGAATTGAACAACGAGGATAGACTAACCTAAATAATAACGGAAGATATAGTAAAAGAGTGGATTTTATTAATAATTTTAATAGGATTTCTAGATATATGTTTGTGAGTTTAAGGCTATTTCCTATCTTTAAAAACATTATTTTTAAGTATTTTTAATTGATTTTTAAATTAAATTAAATAAATAAAAATATAAAAATATGTTGACTTTTGCGTTGACGTTGACCGTTGACTTGTTGACTGTTTGACCGGTTCTATTGTGTACATGTTTGCGCCGGGCAGGACTCGAACCCGAGACCTCCCGTTCGTGTGCACGCAGCTCTACCAACTGAGCTACGTGTCTAACCCGAAATAATTCTGTTTTTAATTATATTTATATACTAACTCAGTTTATTCAAAAATCTTTTATTTTCAAAAAATGTTTTAAATCATCGAACCGGTGCCGTCAACAGGTCTCGAACCCGGGACCTGTGCTTTAACGTTACACACAGTCCACCGCTGGACTCTGTGTCTAACTTGGTTAATATACAGATTTTTATTATACTTAACATCTAATTGCGAAAAGGATCCGGTTCATTTAGAAAAAGAACATTTAATTACAGAGGGTGTGTGTGTATCAAGGATCGAACTCGCGACGTGTGATATGTATGTGCACACAGTCCACCGCTGGACTGTGTGTCTAACCCGAGATAATATCCAAATTATAATAAACTTATAATCAACCTACTTCGTCTTTTTCGTTACCGAAATACAGTTTACGATTTCTCTATTGTTTCTTGTTTAATTCGATTGACAAACATTGAACAGACTAATATGAAATGGCAGAGACGATTTTTAGAAGTAAACATACCAGAGAACGATTTATCTCAGAATTCCGGCAAGTCGTCGGCTCTGTTTTTACGGATTTCGACTGAACGAATAAATTAACAGTTTTGATTAGCTAAGTGAGGAATTGAAGTATTAAACAAGAGTTATCAGAAGGTTTTAATGTCTATACCGTTTTACAGCTGAAGATAAGGATTTTCAGAAGTTTTCCGGCGAGAGTGAGTTATCCGATATCGACGTCTGAAGTTGATTCCGATTGAAGGGTTTGAGTTAGCAATAGCTTAACAATTGATAGACAATGAAAGAATTGAGAGACTTACTGATTTGATGGAAAACACGGTTTTCCGGCGAAAGTCCAGCGAGTTCAAATAGCTTCTCCGGCGGACTGAAAGTTGTGCGAAAATGCAATTGAAGGTTTGCAGAGTGTGTTTGAGTCGCGAGAGGGGACAATGATTGAAGTAATTCAGGAATTGAAAGTTTTCGGTTATTAAAACCGATCCACTCTTGAATTCAAGTTCATTCAAAGCAAAATTGATTGGAGGTGTCGGTGTATCGGTTAAACTCAGTAAACCGCGATCAATCAAACGTCTTTGGACGTTTGGTGACCGATTTCGGTTACAGTTGGCGTAACCGGATTAATTTATGATGGACCATAACATTTAATTGTTTCCTAGTATTTACAGAAAACAACAAGTGGCGGAGTGGTTATATGTGTGTGTGATAAGGCTTTGAGCTTAAACCCGGCTGACCCGGGTTCGAGTCCCGGCAACCAAATTTTCTTTTTAATTATTTTATTTTTACTTTTTAACAATTATAATTTTTATATTATAGTTTGTTTATTAATTATGCATCATTAAAATTAAAATGGACATAAATACGCAACGAAACATTTATAACTTGATATTCGATTACAAATGGAGCGGGTTTGGAAAACCCGTTTTTGACAATTGTTACATCAATCATATCCTGAAATATGGTAGCGATGCAATGCTGAAAGGTGGCCGGAGCGTTACTTAACCCCAATGACATGCGACGATACTCATGGGGAATCTGAGATTGGATATATCACACCAACATATATAAGCTTCAAAACTTCCTTCTTCACAACTTTTGCATGTTCAAATTCAGACATCTTTGAGGCTGTACCACAGGCTTATATTTATCCTCCACAAGTATTCAGTGCATGCAATAGGCAGGGCTAATGCCCTAAATATCCAACAATTTCCAAGCACTGGCTTTCTTATATGTCTACAACATATCAATAAGCCGAGACTACTACTCCTCCGTCAACCTAGCTGAAATGATGATGGGTAAACTAGCGTTCTCTCCTCAGTTTACATACTCGAAGTTGGTGGGTAAGATCTTAAGCTCTAACGGTGGTGGTGTTTCTAACGAAGGTTTAATATTCTCCTCACGAATCTCCATGGCCTCGAAAAACAACAGAGCCTCATATTCATACGATTCCGACTCTTCCTCGCCATCTTCTATAACCGAGTTATGTCTACAGATGTAGTTAAGACATCAGTCCATGCTAGAGATAAACAAATTTATGAAATAATAGAACGCTTGGACCACTAAAGTCATCTTTACCACCCAGATGTCGCATAGATTTAACGACCTCAAATGTGAAATTTTCATCTACTACACGAAGTGTGATTTTCCCGTCAAAGACATTGATGATTACCTTTGTGGTACACAAGACTAGGCGGCCTAGAATGATAGGAACACTCTCGCCGGCTCTCCATATCAAGAATAACGAAGTCCATGGGGAAAATAAGTTTGCCGACTTTAGCGAGCAAGTTTTCCACAAATCGCGTGGATACTTGACTGATCGATTGGCTAAGGATAAGGTCATGCACATCGGTGTGAGATCACCTAGGTTTAGCTTCTCGTAGAGAGAATATGGCATCATTTTGATGCCAACACCTAAGTCCGCCAATGCTTAGCTCGGGGTCTCACTACCAAACAGACACGGGATCATGAAGACTCCCGGATCTGTCAGTTTCTTTGGTAGTTTGTTCAAAACCACCACAGACCAATCCCTAATCAAAGTAAAGTTCGAAAGCTCTCCTAGTTTATCCTTTCATTTCTGAAAATCCTTGAGAAACTTGGCACATTTGGGCATATGCTGGAGGGCGACGATGATTGGAAGATTGATTTTGAGTTGTTTGAACATATCGAGGAAGAGTCCATATTTCTTAGCACATTTTAGATGCTTTAGGAGAATGCGATATGGATCACTCGAATGATCTGATCTATTAATGGGGATGGTCTAACCTCTATCGGTTTCTTTCCTACGCTCTTTTCTAACTAAGACTCGTTGTACAGTACGGTACTTGTTGGGTCTAGCCTAGTTTGCCCCCTCCCGGGAGTCTCCATCTCTATCTCTTCATCTACCGGTTCATCTTCCTCTACCTTAACAATGACCTATCAATCTCTCCTAACCCTCTACCACTATGAGTGGTGGCTGCTTTTAGTTGGGCGGTCGGGTTAGTTTGAGTTGTTAGGATCTGATTTTGATACTTGTGGTTTTTAAGTAAAAATAATGATAAACAACTTTATAAATTTAAAGACAAATAAATGCAAACACACAAGCAGGAAGATATATCAACAATTCTTTTCCATTGAAATAAAATGTTTACAAATTACAATTTGATGATTATACAATCTCCCCCCAGCCAGATCACTCACAGATCTGTTTGTACAAAAGTGAATGTTTGTGAAGTGATAAATAGATCTCGAACACGTGAGATCTATTTATACTAAGTACAAAAGGTATGTTCGTGATTCGCTGACATCACCCTGATAGTGACATCTAACATTCCTGGCTAGAAAAGATTCCAGGTGTTAGCAAACATATGTGGGAATCTAACATTTGATCTAATATACTAAACCTCTGTTACAAACAAAATACTGTTACATAGATGAAACTGTTGATCTTCAAACTGTTGTTGCTTCATATTAAACATCCGTTTAGCCTGAATAGATGTTTGGTCTTCTTGAACAGATCTTTTCTTCAACATCACTTTGATCTTGATTAGTGCTTTGTTCTTCTTCAACAGCAGTTTCCAGGGCTTGAACAGATGTTAGCATTTCCTCAACATGTGTTCTAATTAGTTATGCGTTGTTCTTCACCATTTTCTCTTATTAGGGTACACTTGTTTCTATCATGGAATCCAAATAAGTCGTTTGGGGTTGAATGGGTGTCAACTTTCAGTACTCTCTTTACTGAGTTTTCCAAAGGTCTGTGTATGCTGCTTTCTCCTCTTTGGCTTCTTTCCAACACCAATCCTTTACTCATTGGGTAGAGAGGTCTTTCTATTTTATCTTCTGCTGTCCAACAAAACTGTTTGAGATGATGTTGAGGACACGTCATGTCTTCTTTCTCTACTTCGTGTACAAACATGATTATTTTTCCTGTATGATCCCTTTCTGGAACTATCTTGGGCCTTTTGAGGAGGTAGCTGATTCTGACCCATCTCCTCTTTGCTTTCTAGACCACAGATATACTAAAGGTTGATTGCCAGAAGTTGTTCTTTTGGGTGATGTATCCAGAATATCTTTGGCCCCTAGGCTATAGGAATGTTGGTGTCACACCTTGTTCTTCCATAGGTTGTTCTTCTGATGTTGCTTCTTTGTTTTGTACTGTAGTTTTGGGAACTTCAGGTTTGATACTAGTGGAGGAGGTCTCATTGGTACTATCTTTGACTTAGTGGTCTGAGGTGTTGTTCTTAGCTCTACTGTAGGTGTGACAATTTTGGTTGCAGAAGCTTCTTGCCTCGGTGCATCTTTAAGTTTAGGCCTCATTAGATCATGAACATGTACCTTTGAAAAATGAGCAATGTTGTAGTACAATCGTCTAACCAGAGACTTTACATCTTTTATTACTTCTGAATTGTTCTTTTCTTCAGCATACACTCCCTTGAGTTCTGTTTGAATATCTTCCTTATGCTCATTCCATTCCTTTATTAACCTACAAGTGCATCTACATAGTGTTGTTCCTTGTTTTCATCTTGTTGATCTCTTTTGTTAATTCACAAGAAATCTCAGCTCCTTTTGCTGTAACTACTTCCTTCACTTGGACTTTTACACCTTCTAGATCTTCTAATATTTTCTTGAATTCAGTAGTGAATTTGTTGATATCTTGTGAACTGGTAGGAGTCTATTGCATACTCTGCAGTTTTTCAGTGTTCTTATCCATTTGACTTCTGATGAGTTCTACCGATTCGACAGATTTTTGACTTTTAAATTCTTCTAGCAACAAATCCAAGTTTGTTTCCACAGAAGATTTGGGTTCGTCAGCAGGTTGTTGTTTTGTTGTAACCACTTGGAAACTTTGTTCAACACTGCATCTAGTTGTTCTTTTGTCATGGTAGGTGTGATTTGTGGGTGAGGTGGAACAACAAATGCTCCTGCTACCATACCAATAGAAGACACACTTGTTGTTTTGAAAGGCTCAGATTGGTCATGAGACCAATCAGAAAAACCTTTACTAGATTGTAAAACAAAATTGAATCTGGATTTTCCTCATTTCCATGAATCATTCTTGTGAATTATTCTATATGAGTTGAAGGGAAAAACAGGTTTCTTGAATCAGTTTCCTTGATCAGTATTCTGATATCTACCTATTGCTATCTCATTCTCCTCCTCTTCATGAGACTCGGAGTTGAGATTTATGGAACCACCAATTCTCTCTTCTACATTCATGTTTGATATTCTTGCAGCAAATAAATAATTCACTTCAACAGAATCATCAGAATCTGGTTCTGTTGAATTCATTATAATGTTAAGAGAGGGATTGGTATATGCACCAATCTTGTGACATGGTGTGCATCTCCTTCTTGGTGTTGCTCTGCCATTGTTTCATCTTGCACATCTGTTTCCACGTTTTCTAGTAAGATTCTGCTGCTTGACTGATAAAATTCCATCATTGGTGGTTGAGTTATGTCTTCCATTTATGGTGTTCTTGATGTTTGATCCTCATAATCTAGTGATGAACTACTATCAAGTAGTTCCACTTTGTTATATATCTCTTTATGCTTTTTCCAGTAGGGTGAGTCATGTGCTATCAAACATAACATTTTTTTCTTGTAAGGCTGACACATCATTGGCAGATGACCAACTCTGTGAGCACACCATGGGTTCATAACTAATGATTTCCATGTTTCTTCAGTCAACGGTATTTCTAAGTCTCTTTCTTCAAATGTTTCAGCAATGATTATTGCCCAGAATTTTGGATGTGGCAGATGTGTGTTAATTCTCCTGGTTTTAGTAAACACATATTTTCTCATCAGATGAAATATCTCTGTTCCGTAATCAATTTTGAACCCTATTATGGGTCCCTACATGATAGTCGGAATAGAGGTATTTATCTGACTAGCAGCTTCAATCTTAGAAGTCAAGCATTTGTTTAAGGTTTCCATTAACACTTAGAAGATTGTATTTCTAACCTTTTACATAAGCTACTTTTTTAATAGTTAGTGATCCACACTTAATGCTACCATATCCCAACGTTCTTCCATTTACCCCATTTCCAAAAATTACTAATTTACCCAATTTCTGTTTGTAGTTACTGAGCAGCCTCCTATCCCCAGTCATGTGCTTGGAGTTTGCTGAGTCGTAGTACCAAATCTGCTGCACATGATGGCACTGAAAATGGAGTGGTTAGAAAATTTTTGGTACCAACTTGTTTGGTACTTTTTTTGATGAAAATTGTATGTATTTTTCTCTTCAAGTGAGGAGTTATCATCAGAATTTCTGTCAAATACTGAGTCATTTACAGATTGTTTGTGATTTGAAAGATGTTGTTGAATCAGTCTCAGTATTTCAACACACATAAATCCATTTTATCAGAATTTTTTGACAATTTAGATTGTGATGGAAGATCGTCAGTTCTTTGAAAATTTGAAGTAGTCTTTTTTGTATTTTCTGAACAAGCTTGTTTTGACTCATATTTCTTTGTTCTTGAAGTGGATTTTGAAGAGATAGATAAACTGCCAGAGCTTGCATATTTGCAGGATTCTGCAGATTTTGAAGTTAATTTATCAGAATTTGACCCATATGCTTTTACAAAAGTGGCGGGATGTTTGATACTTGTTTTTGTGTAACCCAACCTTTCACTTTTTTTGGTAAATCAATGAATTCCTTTGCCTATTGAAAACTTTTAACATTAATTTCACTTTCATGAATCTTTTTGTATAAGGTTTTTGTTTCTTGTTCATAAAATTCTATTTTTGCATCTTTCATCGGGTTTCATCAAGAAAAGACTTAATTTTGTTTTTGGTTTTGGTTTCATTTAGCAATTTTTGCACATCATCTGATCTTTTGTTTTCAGCAATTTGTTTTTCTTGCAGATGCTTAAAATTTGTCATAAGTTTATTCAATTGTTGTTTTAGATCTTGATTGTTTGAGCTTACCTTGTTTTCTGATGGCTCTAATTTTTCATTTTTGTTCTTGCCATCAAACAAAGATTGGCCATTTCTTCTTTTTCATCATTAGATGAATCATCTGTTAGCCAGGTATCTACTCCAGCAATCAGATTGATCTTTTGTTGTGAGAGGATTGAGGATTTGAAGTTGTCACTCTTTGTGTGTTGGGGATGAGAGCTATAGGTCCTCCTCTTTGTGCTGAATTTTGATAGATTTCTTTCTCTCTTGGGACAAGGATGCTATAAAGATCATCTTAGATTACCTACCTCTAAGGTGGAACCAAAGTCATTGTTAGGCTTCTCCATTCCCTGGGTAAGGCATCTAGAAACTTGACATTTCTTTCATCGTTCGACTTTTCAACACCAAATTTTTAAGGTCATTCGGTAATTTTGCAAAGCTATTGCAAGTTTCTGAAAGACTTTCATTAGGGAGACTCTTAAATCTCTTATATGAAGAAACACAATTAGTTCTAAAGTTTCTTTTCATTTTTTCCCATCCTTCACAAAGATTTTCCAACTGATCCTATATTTCTTTTTGCAGATGCACATGCATCTACTTGAGATAATATGTCATATGGAAGTGCCATTATCAAAAGTGATTTGGCCCTTTCATCAGCTTCCACCAAATCCTTGTCTTCTTTGCTCCAATTTCTTTCTTGTTTTGGAGCCAAAGAGACAGGTATTATTGGTGTTTGGCCAGTTGCTGGAACCACTAGAATCTCAACACTAGGAATATGTTGGCCTCTTTCAATGGATTGAAACAAAGCTCGATCATGTCCATTAAGGAAGTTGATTATCATGATTCTCCATTGGGGGTACTCCTCTCTTACTAAGGTCGAAGGCTTTGATATAGACCCGATGTTGAAAGCATTGTTCCATGTTTGAAAGTTTACCATCTTAGTTAAAAATAATACTTGAGCAGTTGATTGTTTTGCAAAAGGTTATTCAATCTGCTCTGATACCAATTGTTGGTCTCAGATAATAATGTTTTAACTAAAGTTGGCAAATGATTTCAACAAGTATGAAAATAATGTGTGGGAATAGAAATCAAACTTTCAAGAAACTGAAATGCAGAATTTTCAAGTTTATATCACTTTGAAAAGCTTACAAAGTGATTGTGAGATTATTGACTAGTACAAACGAATACTCAAAGAATTTGTTATGTTTTCGATTTATAGTGAATGTGTGGTATGAATAAATATTTGTTTGATAAGTAGCTTTTTCGCATATTCATTGAATTCGTTCAAGTCCACTTGCTACTTAGAAATTCGTTTAGAACCTTATCTCTTTGATAAGTTGCTTCATCAGAATTCTGATGAACTATTCATCAGAAATCTGTTGTTTCTTGATCACCAGATTTCTAATGATCAGGATTTACCAGATTCTGATGATAAATACCAGATTTATCATCAGATACATCAGATTGGTCTTTTCTAGATCATCCTTTCTTGATTGTGATCACATTCTAATTCTTGTTGAAGATGATGCTTATCTTTCTCTTGTTTTGTTGCCTTGTATCTTCTTTCTTAAGGACCTGTTTACTTTGTCATTTTTTGGAATTGATCAGATACATCACATAATGAAGTAGATGACATCATTGTGATCTTGGTCGAGTATCCCTTTATGGTGTAAAGTTTTGATGGGGTTTATGTGTTCTGAAAAACACGATTATGAGATGAGAGAGAGAGAGATAGGACGAATTTAGAGAGTAATGATGATATTGTGTTTGTCTAACCTTAATATCTCTAGTTATATCTCTATATATACACTCAAGGGGAAACCCTTAATTAGTTAGTATGATTAAGGGGCTGTTTATTTAGCTCTTAATAAGGCTCTTAATGGTTCAGACCTCTTACTGGTTCAGCACTTAATGGTTCAGGCTGCTTGTTTCACGAGCAGATGTCTGAATAGTTTAGACATTTGCCTCTGAATGGTTAAGTATTATAATGAGTCTGAATGGTCAAGACCTCTAATATGAATTTTTCAGACATTTGCGTCTGAACAGTTAAGGATTATACTGGCTTTTAACGGTTCAGACCTTTTACTAATTCAGCACTTAATGATTTAGACCTCTAAGTGGTTCAGCAGTTAACCATTCATTGGCAACTTTTGAATGGTTAAGTGCTTGAACCACTTAGAGGTCTTAACCATTAAGTGTTGAATCAGTAAGAGGTCTAAACCATTAAGAGCCAGTATAATGCTTAATCGTTCGGAGGCAAATGTCTAACCAATTTAGATTAGAGGTCTTAACCATTCAGACTCGGTATAATGCTTAACCATTTAAAGGCAAATTTCTAAACCATTCAGACATCTGCTTGCGAAACAAACAGTTTGAACCATTAAATCTGAACTAGTAAGAGGTCTGAAGCATTAAGAGCCCCATTTAGAACTAAACAAACAACCCCTAATACTGTTCTTCAACAACTTCCAAGTAAAATATTATAGGGTATAATTTAATATTTTGATATATTATTATATAAATAATTATAATGGCTATATATAAATAAATACTATCATTTATTTATTCTTACAATGATATGTCCACTAAAAAATATGATATATATTTGAGTAAACTGCAATTTTACTTTTATGATTTGGGGCACTGACACTCTTACCCCCTATTTTCAAGAAATTGCTATCTTACACCCCCTCCCGTATTTGCTTGATTGCATCAATGTTTACCCCTCAGCTTGTGAAAAGACGTTTTTGCCCTTGATAATAAAAAATAATTAAAGTAAACGGCACATTTACACCCTGTTTTATTAAAGTCGTCTTCTCTAACGATGTTCTGACCACTCTGACGATATTCCGACCATCGGACCAAATCCTGAACTCGGCTCTAAACTAACTGAGTTCATGCTCGCCTAGCCGAACTTATAATGCCTATAAATTGCTTTGTTCAATCGTCTCATCCGGAACCCATGACCCATTTGCAACCAAGTTGCACTAGCCCTACTCGAAATCCCATGAACGCACAAGAGAAATATCGACGATGGAGGTCGGATGGTCGGGTTCGGTTTTGGGCGGCGTTCAAACTCTCCAGTGAGTCTCTGATGGTCACAGATAATGAAGCAAGAAGAAATTGAAAGTGTAGATAAAGTTGTTTAGATGCCGAACGATGTTTGGTCGGAGTTACAGAACTCCGATGTGCTTCCAACTCGGTCACGATGGCACCAGGTTTTGCTCTAGTGGTAAGAATATCACCGTAGTGATCAAAACATCACGTGGAAGACGACTTTAATAAATCAAGGTGTAAACATGTCAGCGTAGTTAAAGAACAGGGTGTACAACTAAAGTTTACTATATAAATATGAGTAAGATTACGAAAGTTTCCTTTTGGTAAGGTTACAATTTTACTCATCAATGGGGTACATTGATGCAGTTGGCCAGGCGAAGAGGTAATACTGTAATTTTTGAGAAATAGAGAGTAAGAATGTTAGCACCCTCAAACCACAAAGGGTAAAATTACAATTTACTCTATATATTTCATGGTTTGAAAATGCAAGAAGTTGGTTAAAGTATACGGGGCTCAAGCTATGCATCTACTATGGATTCTCTTATCCATTCGTTCTTTTAGTAACTAATTAGACGTTAATGGTGCAAAACCAATTTTTTGCTTTGTTACCAAACTATGCATTATGTGATTCATTGAATATATATTGTTTTATTTTATTAATTTTATTTTTAATTTTATTTTAGATTAAGAAATGTTATATGAAAGAATGAAATAGAGAAACAAGAAAAAAATATTAAACTCAAAGAATTGTAATACGTGACGCGCAATATGTTACTGTAAATTTCACTATTAGCTTACCACAAGTCAAAAGTACTATATTGTTGATCAGTTCTGTTTAAACATAATGGAAAACATGAAATGAAATACCTATGACGGTAGACATGCCAGCAGAGAATCCAGTCAGAGACGCAGCCATGGATTCAACATCTTTGTCAGTGTGATCTGCTCCTCCTTAGGGTGTAAGATTATGATGGTGATAACCGAAGTAGGGTTGAATTCGGTTATGGAGAGAGAGGTGTAGAGGTGGCGACTTTTGATGTTAAGAATGTTATTGTGAATGTCTAACCTAAACCTCTTAATCATGTCCTTATATATACATCTAGAAGGAAACCATAATTAGTTAATAAGGGTAATATGGTCCATCAACAATTACCAACTAATATATAATAGGTTTAATATTATTTTGATCTAATATAATATAAATGATTATAATGGCTACATGACTAAATATTATAAATATAATATATTTAATCTTACATTCTCCCACTTAGCCAAGTAATCATTTATCATGAGTATTAGATAAGCTGATCAGGAGTTAATACTCATTTTAGCTTTAAACCAAGAACCGTAGCAGAGAAATACAGCTGTTGAATCATCATTTGACTCAGGACCCCCATTAGTCATACTACAGCCTCAATTTAAAATCTAACGTTATGATCAAAATATGCAAATAAGCCCTTTAGCATTTGAGTTGTATTTATATTTGTCTATATATCATTATACCGGCAAAACATATATTAGAGACATACAAAATCAAACTGAGGAAATTTCATTAATTAAAACATAAGTAAGTACAATATGCAATTAAATAAGGTCTTTAGTAAATCCCATATTCGAAACATGTTCTTCAAAAACTTTAGGTGGCATACCTTTAGTCATCGGATCCGCAAGCATATTTTTAGTACTAATATACTCAATACAAGATTATTTTCCTCAACTCGTTCACATACGAACAAGTACTATGTATCGAGATATAAACTAGCCCTAGTTGAACTGTTACTGTTCGAGAAACTAACGGCAGCTGAGTTATCACAGTAAAGCTTCAATGGTCTAGAAATGGAATTAATGATTTTGAGTCCACTGCTCAGATTTCTAAGTAACATTCCATGACAGGTTGCGTTATAAACAACAATGTATTCTGCCATCATTGTGGAAGTTGTAGTTAATTGTTGTTTATAACTCTTCCCTGAGATAGGTCCACTTGGTAACTTGAAGTTAGTTTATAGTCTTTCGTCCCTTGCAGATATATAAGTACTTTCTTAGTTGCTTTCTAGTGATCTAGGCCATGATTAGTCTGATAACGGCCTAGCATTCCAGCAATATAAGTGATATCTGGGCGAGTACAGACTTGAGCATACATCATGCTCCCGACTACTGATGCGTAAGGTATCTGGCTCATCTAATCATTTTCAACCTCTGTTTTCGGACATTGGAATGAATCGAAAACATCTCCCTTATCTACTGGAGCGACTGAGGCTTTGCATTGTTGCATGTTATAACGTGCAAGGACAGGTCTATGTAAGCCTTTTGGGACAATCCTAAGATCCCTTTGTGTCTGTCTCGGTGAATTTCGATGCCAATGACGTAAGAAGCATCTCCAAGATCCTCATGTCGAAGTTATGTGAGAGTAACCTCTTCGACTCATGCAACATGTCTAAACTATTACTTGCCAATAGAATATCATCTACATAAAAGACAAGTATAGTAAAATTGCTCCCACTCTTCTTAAAGTAGATGCATTGATCCACTTGATTCTTTATAAAACCTTGTTTCTTCATGACTTCATCAAACTTAAGGTACCATTGACGTGATGCTTGTTTTAACCTATAAATGGATTTCTTCAACTTACAGACTAGATGCTCCTGACCTTCAGGTTTAAAGCCTTCAGGTGCTCCATGTAAACATCTTCATCTAAGTCTCCGTTAAGGAAAGTGGTTTTAACGTCCATCTAATGCAGCTCTAAGTTAAAATGAGCTACTAGGGCCATACGATCCTTAATGAATCTTTACGAGAGACAGGTGAAAACGTCTCTTGATAATCAATTCCCTCTTTCTGAGTGTAGCCCTTTGCAACCAATCTCGCTTTATAGCGTTCAACGTTCCCATTCAGATCTAGTTTTTTTAATACCCATTTACATCCTACGGGTTTGACACCATTGGGTAATTCTACCAAATCCCAAACGTCATTTTTCTTCATGGATTCAAGCTCATCATTCATTGCTTTATTCCATTCAGAAGACTGATCACTACTAATGGCTTATTATAAGAAATAGGATTATTGAGCTTTCCGGCATCCCAATTAGTAGGCCTTATGTGCCTGGATGATCTCCTGAGTTGATTATCGGGTTCGACTGTCTTAGTTTTGAGCGTTTGATGTGCCTTTGTTATGAAGTATAATGGATTCTGGTTGTGGAGGTAAATTTGGAGTTGGTGCAGTAGCTTCAGGTGCAGTTGTCGCATTGGGTACAAGAGGAGTAAACAGAGTAATCGTAAGCGACGAGTCTCTCCCCCCTATGTCTTGTACTTCTTGCAATTCTTTGTAAGGGTTGGTACTGCTCCCACTAACCTTAAAATCCTCCAGGAACGCGACAAGCTTGGTTTCAACAATACGGGTGACATGGGAAGGACAATAGAAATGATAACCCTTTAGTGATCAGGATATCGATAAAGAAGCAGGTAACTGTTTTAGGGTCAAGTTTCCTTAGGAAAGGATTGTAAAGTTTCGCTTCAGCAATGCAAGCCCATACTTTCATATATTTAAGACTCGGTTTCCTTCCTGTCCAAAGTTCATAAGGAGTTTTCGGGACAGACTTAGAAGAAACTCTATTGAGTATATGAACAACTACTTTTAATGATTCAGTCCAGAGGAATAATGGTAAATTAGTGTTGGCTAACATACTGCGCACCATGTTCATAAGGGTACGATTTCTTCTTTCAGCGACACCATTCTGCTGAGGTGTACCTGGCATGGTGTATTGGTTTACAATCCCCTGGCTCTTACAAAACTCATAAAATGGACCAGGAGCTTGACCCATATCAGTATGTCTTCCATAATATTCACCGCCTCTATCTGATCTTAATACTTTAATTTTACGATCTAGTTGTTTTTCAACTTCAGTATTATAATCTTTAAAAGTTGTAAGAGATTCAGATTTTTCCTTAATGAGATACAAGTACATGTAACAAAAATAATCATTAATGAAAGTGATATACGAAGTATGCCTTGTTATGCTAGCGATTTGGTAAGGACCACTAATGTCAGTATGAATGAGTTCTAATAAATTAGAGCTCCTAGTGGCACCTTTCTTATTCGCTAATGTCATTTTACCTTTAAGACATTTGACACATGTTCCAAAATCAGTGAAATCGAGAGGAGGTAAGACTTCATCCTTTACGTGTCGATTTAATCGTTCTCGTGAAATGTGGCCTAAACGTTGATGCCACAACATGGATGAAGTATTGAAGTCTGATTTTGTTTCATCTTTATGAGTGATTCAGTAATATTATATGACAACAAAGATTTGGAAAAGTCGTCATTTAGTTCTAATCTATAGAGACCTTTATCCAGAATGTTGGTACCATAAACCACAGAATCATAGAGAATAGAGAGTTTGCGATGACCATGAGTAATATCAAAACTGTCTATGTCTAACTTTCGTCCTGATACAAGGTTCCAAATTACCTCAGGAACATATAAGGTATCATAAGGTTTAATGCATAAACCAATTTTCATTAATAATTGTAAAGTTCCTATGGCCTTCACTTTTAATTCTCTATCATCCCCCACTTTAAGTGTTCTTTGGTTTCTTCCCAGCCTCGGATTGTGAGGAATCCCTAAGTGGAGTTAGTGACCTGAGTCATATCACCAGAATCAAACCACCAAGAATTAGCAGGAACATTAATATTATAGGACTCAAGTATCATGAGAAAATCATTACCTTTCTTAGCCAGCCACTCCTTAAAGTCAGGGTATTCCTTCTGCTTATGTCTTGTCTTTTTATAGAACTTGCAGTAGGGTTTGCCTAAGGAGTTCTTAGAGCTGGAAGGCGCACTTGTACTAGGATTGGGCTTTTGGACTTTAGAAACATCCTTCCTTGGTAGCAACATCAGTAGTCCGATCCATCTTCATACGCTCCTCCTCCTGCACACACATGGCGATCAGCTCACTCATCGACCATTTTTCTTTCTGAATGTTGTAATTGATCTTGAATGCTACATAGGACAAAGGAAGTGAAGTCATGATGAAATGAACAAGAAAACCATCATTAATCGCCATGTCCAATCTATTGAGCTTATGGGCCATGTCGTTCATCATCATGATGTGTTCACGGATGCCGCTCCTCCCTTCATACTTAGTAGTCACCAGCTTGAGGATTAGTGTACTAGCGTGTGATTTAGACGTTCCCTTGATTGCTCCTCCACAGAAGCAAAATAGGTTTTAGCATAATCAGAATCAGGAATGGCTCCTCGAATTGCATTGCTTATGGATTGTTTCATGAACATGAGACACCTGCGGTTACACCTAGTCCATTTTTCATGAACCAGCTGCTCAGCATCGGTACTCTGAGGAGTAAGGTCTTCAGGCTTATTCTCTCTTAAAGCGTAATCAAAATCCAGCAAAGCAAGAGTAAGCATGAGAGAGTCTTTCCATGTAGCAAAGTTATCACCAGTTAATGGTGAAATCCCGCAGTTGGGCTCTTTGAGTGGAAATGATATGAGCAAATTATGATGCTAAGAAAAGAAGTCTTAATGCGATCTAAGGGCAAGTTACACTAAGGCAGGCATAAGTAATGATCATTTAATTATGAAGCTGTGATATTGTCTATTACTAACATCAAAATAATAGACTTAGTTAAAAATTCTACTTAAATGAAGACAAATCAGCTTTGGCCAGAAGTGTAATCATCTAAGTATGTGTGCAAAGTGATTGTGACAAATCAACTTTGGCCAGAAATGAGACAATCACTTTAATTATGCACTTGTTAAGTATGCTAGACATGAATGAATTAGATCAGCTTTGGCCAGAAAATAAGACATTCACGTTTATAATGCATAATTAACATAGCTTTTGTAATACTTGAACAATAAATAGATGCATCAAATCACCTTTGGGCAGAAGTGATACATCAGAAGCTCATTCAAGTTAAGCTATTTGGTTATGTAAAAGGTTATCTGACTATGATTAATTAAGAATTTACAAAACCATTTATTTAAAAGTAAATCCCCTGTTTGTACGGATCGAACAGCGTGTCCCCGCATAGGGTTCGGGGTGGAGCCCCGAGCTGAAATTTAGTTCACAATAATAGCCTAGTGTAGTAATGAGATTTCGGATAAAATCTTTGATTTCTAATGAATTTCAGATGCGAATCGAATTAGTCCGAGATAGGCATCTCGGATGAGTTTCGAATTAGTCCGAGATGGTGATCTCGGATGAGACTCGAATTAGTCTGAGATGGTGATCTCGGATGGGTTTCGAATTAGTCGGAGATGGTGATCTCGGATGATACTCGAATTAGTCTGAGATGGTGATCTCGGATGAGACTCGGATTAGTCCGAGATGGGCATCTCGGATGAGTTTTGGATTAGTCCGAGATGGGCATCTCGGATGAGTTTCGGATTAATTCGAGATGGGCATCTCGGATGGGTTTCGGATTAGTCCGAGATGGGCATCTCGGATGAGACTCGAATTAGTCCGAGATGAGGTATCTCGAATGGGTCTCGGATCCATCTGAAACTTGTCCTCAAAGATTTCAAAATCTCTAATCATGGCAGTTAGTTCTGATAAGTTTTGAAATTCGAAAATTGAGGGATTATAGGATAATTTGTTTCCTTTTTAATGTCAATTTACTTTATCTAGTTATTTCGAAAATTATATCCTTTTATAACAATAACAGATTTTGAAAAGTTTTAATTAAATAAAATAAATCAAAACCAAGAAAAACACCCAATAATCCGAATTACATTCCAAAATTTAGGAATTTCTTCGAATTTCATAAGAACATGTGATGAACCCTAAAAAATAAAATATCATCTTGAATCCAAAATCTGAAATTTTAAGTTCTTTAATACGGATTTCTGAACATAAACAATTTCGATTGCGATTAAATATCCATTTAGAACATTAATAAAGGTTTTATCCGAATTCTTGTTCTTAAGTTTATCAGTTTTTCATTAAGTTTGTTTTCCATATTTTAATTCTAGATTCATGGAAACAAACAGAACTGAGTTATCAACATATGCTCTGATACCACATGTTAATCAGTTTTGTTTAAACATAATGGAAAACATGAATGAAATACCTGTGACGGCAAACAGGCCAGCAGAGAATCCAGTCAGAGACACAACCATGGAGTTCGACATCTTTGTCAGTGTGATATGGTCCTCCTTAGGGTGTAAGATTATGATGGTGATAACCGAACTAGGGTTGAATTCGGTTAAGAAGAGAGAGGTGTAGAGGTGGCGACTTTTGATGTTAAGAATGTTATTGTAATGTCTAATCCTAAACATCTCTAATCATCTCCTTACATATAAACCTAGAAGGAAACGCTAATTATTTAATAAGGGTAATTTGATCCATTAACAGTTACCAACTAATATATAATAGGTTTAATATTATTTTGATTAATATAATATAAATGATTATAATTGCTACATGATTAAATATTATAAATATAATATATTTAATCTTACATATATGCCATTGGTGATTATCATCATTTGTGAAACATAATTAAGGATTAACACATCGTTTGCATCATAGCAACATTTATCAACATGACTTGAAAATAATATGGTTTTGGTTAGATCAACCCTTTGGAAACGGATGACCTGTAAAC